>CM053270.1:10358983-10958983 GCA_028583415.1 Protea cynaroides | reverse complement strand
ATCATATAAGAACACTTGATCCCAAGCATGTATATAATCTTATCGTTTCAAGTTCTCCTTTGTTGTCTCCAACAACATTGTTTTTGGTCTTCAATAAACTAATACTATGTGGAAGACGGGGGTGAGAGTTGATAAAAAAAAGGTAATGCTGGGAACTTTTGGTCCTCGGCAAGAGCCTTACTCATATGAATTGGAAGAAGATACAACTCCATCTGGTTTGTTTGCAAGGGGTTCTTACTCTGCAAGAACCAAGCTTGTGGACGATGACAACAAATGCTATTTGGACATCAGTTATGGTTTCAAAATCTGGAAGGACTGCCAACCAAGCGAAGCTCGTTCTTTTGTTGCCCGTGGCCATCACTTTCTTGAGATTTTTTCTTCCCCTTCCCACTCCACTCTAGCTTAAGATCTCACAGAAAGACCAATTTTGAGATGGTCTTCCATTAGAATGTTGTATCTTTGTAAAACAACAGGGAGAAATCAAAAAACCAGTTCTAAAGTTCTACTTATTTTGTTCTTTCATTAGTAGGAGGGTTAGGCCATCAATGGTGTTGGTGGTTGATGCAGAATGGATAATTCATATAGCATTTGTTGTATGTGCTAAGTTTTCCTGTAGTGAAAAACTCATATAACCTTTGATGTATCTCTGCTCCATATGTTTCTGTGGAGAATATCGGTTATGCCATAGCTTCTAATTATTTTTGTCCAAGTTGCTAAAGTTGCTGGGCTGTAAAAAAAAAAATAAAAAAGAAGTATATAATCATCATATGTATAAGACCTGATTTTTTAAGTCTCTGGAATCTGATAAGATTTGAGGATCTAGAGGATTGAGATCCCAGTATTGATATGAAATGATATTTAATATCGAAAATTTGGAATATGCCTTCACAGTATTATACAAATCTCGATAATTATGATGAATATTTGCTGATCCTGAATCAATAAGGATCCTTTCAAAGGACTTACGAGTTTAGTGGTACCTTTATTAGGGTGAAGATGATTAATAAGATAAGTGTCAGCAATTTCTGAAGAGGATTTCCTCAGATGCATAGCATCATAGGCATGATTTGGATAGTGGAGGTTTCGAAATAAGGGGATTTGGACTCTTCTTGTAATGGTAATGATGATGATGATGTCGAGTGGGAAGATTTAGGAGAAAGGAATATTTGAATAGCTTTAGAAGGGGATTAATATGCTAATAGAGCTCTTGATGAAGATGTAGGAACAAGAACTCGTTTGCCTTTGTCTTTAGGATCCTTGAAAAATTCAGGAGTAAAAAAGTCAGTCAGAATTTTGTTCTCTTTTATATATTCAATATTAAAATAAAACATAGATTATAAAGCTTGCCATCTAGCAAATATGTGTTTAGATGCTAGATTTTTGACATCTTTTTCTAAGACATCTTTAGCAGCTTTACAATCCACACGGACCAAGAACTTTTAATTTAATAAATCACTTTCAAATTTAGTGATTTAATGAACAATAGAAAGGATTTCTTTTTTTAATGGTCGAATATTTTTGTTCAGCTGGAGACCGTTTTCCAGAAGTAAACTGAACCAATTGTGCTTTAGTAGGTTGGCTTTTAAGAGTTATTGATGCAGAGCACAGCAATCTCTTGACCACGTGGTACTGTTCACGTGAACAGTACCACTCATGCTTTCCAAACCAAGCCCAAGCCTCCTACGGCTAGCCCAACCATAGCGGACAGCTGGAGGGAATCTTGATAAGCCTTTGTTCTTATAGATTATCCTTTGAGAGCTGTCCAAGATATACTGTCCAAGATATTTACTTTCTAAATATATGCACTTTCTAAAGATAGTTACTTCTGAAAGTCATTACTTTCTAAAGTAGATTCTTTCTATTATTAGTTATTTTCCAAAGTTAGTTCTTTTTATTTAGGTTGTTTCTATTTTCAGTTTTAGAAAGATTGTTTAATTTAAGCTAGTAGAATATTGGAATCTCCTCCTTTGTAAAGTTTCCAAGAAGAGGTAAGATTGAGTTACCTAATTAGGACTAATCTTACCTTCCAAAATTGTACTCAAGCTTTGGCTATAAATATTAGTGCAAAGAGAAGCATTCTCATGTTTTAGAAAAAAAGAAAAGCTTGCTTGTAAAATCGAGCTAGGCTGTTCTGCTGGCTGTGAGACTCAGCCCAGCCTCCCTCCCTCCCTCCCTCCCTCCCTCGATTTCCCTCCTTCCTTTATACTGCTCTCATTGACAGAAACACTGTTCATGACTACTGCTCAGAAGCCCTTCTGCTGATAATGAGTTTGTTCCATAACCCAAGATTCCTTTCTCAGATTTAGACTAAACTTTGGGGCTAATCATTATGGTGCTATTTCTGCCTTTGATTGAAGTTTGAAGCTCATCCAACGGTCAGATGGCTCAGATCAAGCTAAGTTTCCAATTCTGTCCATGGTTTTTAATTTCATGAGTTCTGTCATGACTTCACATCCAACCCTTTGATATGCTGATATTTTTGAAGAGATAATTATCTATTGGAACCTTGTCTAACAGCGGATTTTTAACCCCATCTAAAGATAAGTTAATTGAGAGAGCGTACTCATAGATCACTCCCAAAGGAAAGGGAAGGGAGTTTAAGTGCAGAGTCGAGCAAATTCAGGTGCCGAGTCGAGCTGATCGTAGAGCACCGTTGTGCGTTAGCGCTGGGATTGAGTGAGCAAAAGCCTAGATTATGCGAGGCATGGCTCTTCCTTTCACTTCAGAAAGAAAAGAATTTCTGTCAATTTATTTGAATAGCTGATTGCTGGCTCTATTGGTTTCTAGCTTCTAGAACAAGATACTTTACTGTTAGAAGACCTCCTTTGATTTCTGTTGCTGTTTATTGATTTCGTACTGCTGGGACTGGTTGTAAAAGATCCTATTGTAAGACTAAGGCCTAAATTTCCTACTAAGCCATGCACCAGTGTCCTAGATTAGATGCATCAGTGTCGACAATTTTGTATACATCGGGTCGAGTTGAGTTAAATGGAGGCAAGGAAGTTTGTTAGCTTTCATTAATTTTTTGGACAGCTTGAGTATGAATAATAGTCCATGGAGTTTAAACCTTTCGAAAAGTGGTTTAGCATCTTTAGCCAAATCTTTATACAATTCTGAAATATAATTTAAAGCTTCCTAGAAATTGTTGAAGCTGAGTTTGATCAATGATCTCATCTTGGAATTTATCAGCATATTGAAGGGAACGTTCAATGGGGATGATTGTTTCAAAAGTGATATGGTGGCCCAGAAATCGTATTCGCGTTTGGAAGAGTTTGATCTTCTTAGTGGATACTGCAAGACCTCCATGATTAATCACTTTTAGAAAAATACAAGTGCTTCCAATACTGATCAATAGAGTTAAAATAAATGAGAATATCATCAACATAAACAATAGTGAATTGTGAATAGGGATTGAAGATTTGATTCATAATATTCCGGAATTCTGATGTGACATTTTTTAGACCCAAACCATTCCATTCATATTGCCTAGAAGGTACTACGAATGCAGTTTTAGATTTATCTTCTTTGGCCATTTGCATTTTCCAATAGCTAGACTTCATATCAAATTTAGAAAAGATATATGCAACATAAAGTCTAAATCATTTTTATTCGGTAGGGGATATATGATCCATTTAAGAACTTTATTTAATGGTTTATAATTGATAACCAAAAAAGGGTACCTTGCTTAAGTTCAGCATTGCCTTCAAAGCTTCAACATAAAAGGCAGTACAACTGCATGGAGACTTACTGGGTCTGATTAGCCATTTGGCTAGGAGTTCCTGTATTTCTTTTTAGCAAGTTTCACATTGGATTGTGGACATTTGAGGTGTGCAAGCCTTTGTTGGAATCATTCTTTCCGAAAACCCATCTTCATAAGGAAGAGTAACCACTTGGGTTTTTCTTGACCAAAATGCATTAGGAACTTTAGCACAGAATTCCTATTTAAGCTTTTTATGGAAATCAGAGACAAGGAGTAGAAATGATGGAGCTAATATTTTTTTTCCTCGAATGTTTTCTATTGTATCTCTGTATTTAGAGATCCAATAAATTTCTTTTTGGCTTATATTTGTCTTTATAGAAGGTCCAAAGAATGGGTCTTTGGTTTTTCTAGAAAGACAAACTTTAGTTGGTGTCCTTGGACAGTGGTTTCTATTCCTGTTTCATTTATGCATTGGATAGGATAGAGCATATTGAGAAAATGGGTGCCAAGGAGTACCATTTGTGATAATCGTTTGACCATAATAAATGAAGTTTGGAGACAAACTCCATTATTACAAATTGCAGCATCAAATAACTTGTAGTTGATCTTCATTTTAGATCTACTTCTTGTGACAAGTTTTTGAGTAGTTTTATCAAAATATTTAGAAGGAACTAATCCTTCATTTATGCAATTAAAGTCAGTGCCTGAATTTATTAAGGCAATGATTAAAAAACTATATTCCTTTTGAACACAATAGTAATTATCACATACCAATGGTGTGATCTGATTTGAGGGACAACTAGAACGTGATCTTCAATACCATTAGGAGCTTCACTAGTAGATGGTTGATCCTTTTGATTTAGAATGGTTGTAGTAACTAATTCTTGGAAAGATTCTTCTAATTGAGAATTTAAGGCTATTAGTTCTTAATTTGATTCAAGAGATTGGATCCTTTGTTTGAGGGTTCTGATTTCAGATTTTACTTCAGAGAGCTCTCTTTTTAGCTCTTGTAAAGTAGGTTTTTTACTCTTGGTAGTATTCCTGACTCTTTGAATTATGGTTTTAAAATTATATTCCTCAGGTTGTTTAGTCATTGGACTAAGACTTTTAGGTTTATCAGTTTTAACCATATTGATATATTCTGTAAGCATTTCAAATTTTACCTGAGCATCAGTAATATTATCAATAGCTCTTGATAATAATGTTTCTTCAAAGGTTAAAGTATTAATGCTTAATCCATTCATATTTGACATGGCTTTATATGTATCACATGTGCAATTGCTATATGGTCACATGTACAATCCTGATTGGAGGAACTAGATGCTATTAGATCCTCGTCATCAGGGATAGCAGCCTGATTAATATCGTATTCAGAATCTGGTTCAGATTTAGAATTATATAATAAGATTTTTTGAAGATTTCTTTTGAGAGAATCATCGATATCCAAGGCATTTATTTTTACCTTCACACGACAATCTCGTTTAAAATACCCAATTTTGCCACATGTATAGCAGAAGGTTTATCCCTAGAGGAAGAAATAAACTTATTAGGCTTATGAGAATTATAAGTTTGTGAGAAATATTTCCTTTTAGGAAACCTTTTAGGTCTCCGTTCAGGTGAATATTGAGGATAATCTTTTATTTTAGATTTCCAAAAATTTATGGTATTCTTATATTTGAATTTTTTTTTTGAACCTAGAAACATTGATTTCTCATAACCGAATTGTTCTCAGAAATATTTTAGTTCTCCATGTCCATTATGTCTTTCTTTTTCATACTGTCGTTTAACCTTGAGGTCAGTGCAGAGCTGAGCAACTGTCCCATTGGAATGTTGGATATCCTGGATTTCGGGAACTGTCTTGATGGATGACAGGGCGTCCTAGTACACGAGGCTCCCGCTACTATAGGATCTGGGGAGGGGCAGAATGGGCAGTCTTATCCTGCAACAAGGAGAGTGTTTCTGTGTTTCTAACCCGTGATCACCAAGTTGCAATATGGCAACCTTACCGTCATATATATATATACAAAATACAAAAGTTAGATAAATTCTAAGATACAATCTACTGTTGGCATGAATATTTCATGAAATTACTTTTGAGTTAAAACAGAAGGCAACAAGAGAAGATGTCGACGAAAGATGACCGAGCACCTAACCCACCCCTATGCTTAGTGCTAGGGAATGAAGTACGAGATCCACCATAACCCCCATACCCTCCAAATGCCAAACTGCTGCCCTCGAAGGATGGTCCACCAGCATATCCACAATGCAGCCCATACTCAGCATGTGATGCTAAACTGACGCTCTCGAAGCTACTATCGCCGTGATGTGCTAGATTGGGGCTCTCTCATAGAAGTATGGTGGACGCCAAACTCATGGTTTCCATTGTGCCAGACAAGCTCGGTACATCCATGGCCATCCCAGTTCCTCCTCCTTAGGTTTGAACTGTTTACATGGACCTTGAGTTTAGCCTTTACAAGTACGTGCACCGTGGTCTTAATCTTGTGTGGCATGATAGAACTAGTCTACCCTGTGAATCTGATGAGCTCTGGCTTTGATTCCAGATCTTGCATCAATCATCTAGTCATGCTCTTCGCGTAAGACTATAAATCTATCACCATCATCTTAACCACTACCATCATCATCGTCATAACCATCACCACCATGATCATGGCCCAAGGAATACGACTAGTCCTCCTCTTTGTCATCATCTCCACTAGCCTGGGACTCAAATGGGCTTCCTCTGTGAGTTCACCATTCTCAATATTTTGACGACCGGCTCTAGGATCATGACAACCTTCTGCTAATCATCCCATAACTTGTCATTAGAAATGGTCGCCTAAGCTGCCCGACCTCTATGAGGGGCAGACTCAAGCCACTCAAACCAATCCTCTCAAAGCTCTTCAAAGCTATGCAGTTTGTGGCAAAGGGTATCAGCCTTGGCTTCACCATGTCCCCTCCACACCTACTTCTCAACCACTGTAGGCAAATCCATGATTGAAGACAAATGTGGTCATTTGTTTTATTCTCTGGACAACCTCTTTCATAAGCATTATTTGCCTCATGTCCTTTAACATGAGAGTCAACGTAGTGGGCTGCACATGGAGTCCAGAAAAGGTGGTAGTTGGGATTGTTCATCAGTTTTTCTTTGGCCTTCATGAAGTTACTCCTGTTGTCGTGACAACTGATACCTTGTACCACATTCTTTACCCCTACATCATCTACTACACCCTTTAGTAGCGTATATATGTACTTGCATCCTTCTTATGCTTAGATGCATCAATTGACTTTAAGAATATAGTCTTCCCATCATGGTATACCATGAAGTTGACGAGCGACTATCTAGTGGGTCCACTCCAACCATCACACATCATAGTCACTTCATATGCTTCCCACTGTGGCTTCAACCTCTTGATGTAATCCTCTATTTCCTTCTTATGCTAAGGCAAGTAGGTATTGTACAGCTCATGTGCTGGGGGCCTCTTTACTTTTGAGCCAGCCTTGCTTACCTCATCCAACTTATGATAGTACGATCCTGTAGTGGTATTAGCTGAAATGCTTTTGTGGAAAAACCACTTGGAGATAGCATTCTCAACTTTTCCCTTCACATCAATCCAAAACCGTTTTAGCTTCTTCTGTTTCTGATCTTGCTTGGGGAAGATGGCAAGATCATACTCAAGGATATCAACGGCTGGGTCACAGAGTGGGGTGGGCCTGAGGCCCTCACACTCTGGGTTCTTTTGAATGGAATCTCTGGATCTCTATTTCTCAGCCTTCTCCTCCTCTTTGGTTATGGCTCAGGCTCTTCTGGTGCCTGTCTAGATGAATGTGCTCCCCTGTCCTGTCCATTTGCATCAATTTGTCCTGCTCCCTTACAAAGGTAGCTTTGCTCACTTCCTTTGCCCTTCTCATTTATGCATCTATCATTGTGGTTGTATCATCCAAATCAGGCTTATTGCTGTCATAATCCTCCTCCCCAAAACCAGGGATCCTTTCTAGACACACGTCCTCAAAAATTCCTCCTTGGTTGCCCTATTCTCTTGCCTTTTCTAATATCTCCATTAATATTGTCATAGCATTTTTTATCTCACTTGGACCATTAGGGCAACCCATGACATTTTTATCCCCATCAGAAAGATGCCACTTTAGTTTGTGGCTTTGCCCTTGATTTTTTTTTTTTTTTTTGGTGACAATAATTGCACTATGATTTCTTTTTGTCAGTTGAAAGGGGTATCCCATGCTTCCATGCAATGTCCTTACTTGGCAAGTCTGCTATTATGCACTTGTTAGTTCACTATTGTAAAAAGATAACAAATTATTAATATGCAAACATCAAATAAAACTCCTAAAATTACAACAAAGTCTATTCTAAATTTTCCCTTTATCATATTTTTTCCTAATTAAAACAATATTTTCATTATTTTTTTAATAATTGATAATTACTTAATAAAAAAAAAAAGGAACATCACATTATTAATCAATTTTGGCTGAATTTTTTTTCCAGTATTTCATTATTTTATTCATTTTTCAAAACAAAATAGAATATTTTTCTTATTTATTTTCAATTTGTTTTGAATTTCATCAATTATTTTTGAAAAATCTAAAATTTAAAAAAAATAAAAATAATAACGAATTTCCAATTCCGTCAAGCCGTAGATCGACCAATGGTGTATAACTTATATTAAATTGAATTCCATACATCACATGTTACCCTTTTTTTCAAATATTTGTTGCTGGAAAATCGTATTTTTAAAACAGAAAAATTCAATAAGTAATTTCACAACCAAAAAAAAAAAAAAAAACTCTGTGAAGTCATAGATCGGGCAAGTCTATCTAACATATAAAGATTGAAACAAAACTACAATCTATATTCTAATTCTTACAAAAAAATAGATTTAGGGGAAAAAGGGGATTATTACCTTCAAGCTCCAATCTTCCAATTCAAGGTGTAGAAGGGTTGAATGTATTGAGAATGCCAAGAAGTTGTTATCTGTTAAGTTTCCATCTCAAAAGTTCGAACTAGCAAGTAGAGGAATTCTCAAGTATATAAGGCACCCACACAAAGTTCTAGACTTAACCAATGTGACATTATTCTCAACACTCCCCCTCACGTGTAGCCTGCACAAAGGACGAGAATGGACACCCTTTTTTGCATTTCTTAGAGTTCGAACACTCGACCTCCTTGCTCTGACCCAATGTTGAAATATCCAACCCAAAGACTTAAGCTATTAGGTAGAGAAACCAACTAGTATATTAAGACATCTCAGGTTATACTCATTGTTAGTTAATATCCTACCTTTCTTATTTTCATTGTAAGGATCCTCTTATCCATAAAAGAGTTGTATTAACTAGACCGTACTTGGTTAATACAAGGATCTTCTTCTCCTTATAGGAGTTGTGTTGGCTTAACAGCACTTGGCAATATAAGGATCCTTTTGTTCTCGTAAGAGTTATACAAACCTAAACCATAATTAGGTTGTGCGTGGACCCTCTCATTCATCAGAGATTATAGGTTACTCTTGACCTTGAACGAAGATTCTTTTAATGTTCCTCTTTACCGAAAATATTTGTAAAAATGTGTTCTTCCCTACCTATAGTATTGAAAGGGAGAATAGCGGATCTCAAACTAGACTTGAGAACGAGTGGACTTGGTTGAGGGACCCAACAGAACCACTATACATCTTTTCATTGTGGGATTGTTATTTTGATTACTTCCATTTATCTACAACACTTGCCTAAATCAGGAAAAAGTTTTAATCCACCAAGGAAAGTCTATTCACCCCCCTCTAGACTTACCTAACAGCGTTAATGTTCCATTTTCCATGTTGTAGAGCAAGGCATGGGAATCACAGACCATAATGGGTGCAAAACACAACAGTGGATGACTCTTTGTTTTAAGTGGGAAATATGGAACCAATGGAAATGTGCGTAGATAATGGGTGGATAAGTTTCCATATCCATCTCATTGAATACTTTTCACTTAATTAAAAAGCAAGATCTCCAAACTCGACTATTGATTTGCCACTGTTTTTATTATTTGAGCATTCTATTGCTTAGGTGGGCCCATTAGTGGACCAATTAGGGTTTTCCAACCTTGGGTCCTCATCAAGTGATTTGATTTAGATAGGAATTAAAAGAGCTAGGAGTAGGCCTAAAATGATCCTAGGAGAAGTGGTGAGTAATGACATGCATAGCTTATAATTAGTAACAAGTATGACTTTGAATAGAGTTGAATGGAGAAAAATGATCCATATAGCCAACCTCATTTAGTTGGGATAAGGCATAGTTGAGCTGAGTTGTATATCCTGCGTATGGTTGGTTCCTCTCACGCCAAGATTGACACTGCTCAAGAAATATGAGGGAGAAAGTTGGTTCGGATGTGAAATTGCTGGTTGCTATATTGAAGAAAACTGGAAAGGATGTGAATCTTAGAAAACATGCTTTCACATGGTACAAGGCTAAAAGCCATCATTTATTGGGAAGGGTGAAAAGCAAAAATGTAGGGTGAGGAGAGTGGATATTTGTCAAGTTGCCAATTTTTTGCATGTCACTCTACTTTTGTTCTAATTTTTGGTTTTTGTTATTATTTTCTCTCTGCTTTCTCTGTTAAGTATTTCAACTAATTTTTACAGGAACTACCACTTCCTATAATGATTTTCTTCTAGTTTTGTGATGGCCTGTCACTTTTTTTTTTCCATTTAGCAGACTTGTATATTTGCCATTTAAGCCTCGTGATTTATAAGTTTGTACTTACCAGGGAAATAAGGACTATTTCACTGACATCTTTAATATCTGTTATCTGTAGGTGGTCCAAAGGCAGCATGTGTTGGATGTGCGGGTTTTGCCACATTTTCGGTCCTGATTGAGAAGTTTTTGGAGAGATATGATTGATTAATTGGGTAACCAGTTCAATTTTGTACCACTAGTCCACCCATGTTAGTTTAAATCTAGTTTTTTCAATCAATAATTGTTCATTCTTAACCCCAGTACGGTTCATTTCTTCCCTCTTTCTTATGGGATATAGCCAGAAAATTGTAATGATCTCTTTGGAGTGTTTTGATTTTCATGTGGAGGTGTCCACCAATTCTTGTCTGTTCAATGTTTATGAATGTTCAAAGATCAGGAAAAGTGAATCAATTATGTAAAAGATTCACATATAGCATATTTAAAATATTTTCTGGGGAATTTTTTAGATTTATTTAATTGATTAGACATATACAAAATTCCTGTGACTTGATTTTTTAGATTATGTGAACACTTATTGAATTGTAATGTAATTTTGTAGTCATACAGCATTTCTAACCCAGTTTAAAGGCATGATGTAATTACCTTCTTACTGTGGGAAGTCTAAGGTGGAGTTTGATTATCCAGTTGATAGAAAAATATGGTACCAGAGATTCTTGATCTTAGCCAAGCCGAGAAAGGCATAAAATTCTTGGTTGATCATTTTTCCTCCTCACTTGTAATGTTTAGATCATTCATTTAACCTTGACATTAGTTTTTACAGCACTGATAGGGTGATCATAATATCAGATTGCTTCAATGAGTAAATGAAAGGAAAATGAGAGCATAGTAACCGGATTGGGGTATGATGTATGAGCTTAGTAGTTTTATGCTTGCTGGGAAGTTCTGGGCTCCAAAAATGAAGGGAGCACCTTGAACTGCTGCTGGTTATAGTATTGTCTGGGCAGCTTTTATTCTATTATAAATTGATAGATGGGATGTGGTAGCTGTTGCATCTTTTATGGAGGCTAGAATTGGCAAAAACTTGGGCTAAGACCTCGTTTCTCTAACATTCCCATTGGTAATTTAGAACTTTGGTCTTATTATCTAGTCATTATCTGTTTGATGGACTGGTATTCTTTCACAATTTAGTAGTGTTTTTATGCTGTGATTGGAGTTTCTTATATTGCTTGCGAATGCTGCAAATCTGTTATACTTCGTTATCAATGTAAACTGATTCTTGAATGGAATAATAAAGTCGAAAAAAAGAGGTAAACAACTGCAGCTGCATGTATCAAACATAAAAAAATATTGCTTGCCTGGAAACTTTCCCCTCCCAACTTTCATACCCGTTGCACTAGGAGAAGAAAGGCTGCTCTGGTCGTGGGAAATCCTAAATGTTGCAGCTCCAAATATTAAATTTTAGGGAAAAATTCAGCTACACCCCCTGTAGTATAGCCTAATTTCATGCATCCACCTATTTTTTTTGTGATAATATCACTGACACCCTCTGAAGACACTAAGTAAAAAGACATTTTTACCCCAACATTGTTAGATTCATTTCTTTTTTTTTTTTTAAATCAGGAAATGGAAGGCTTGTTGAAGACATTAGCAACTCAAAGGTACTTATGAACCAATTTTACTCCAAAAGTTGTTCAGAATCTTCCAACGACAAATTTAGGATATCGGTTTTGTAACTGGAAGCTCGACCAGGGCTTTCTTTGGAGGAGTTGCAGAAATGTACGCCGGGTTGGCTGTTTAACTGTTAAGAGCATTGAAGATGATGAACAAGAGACTAATCCTAAGATCCTCAAACCAGATCCCTCTCTTTCTGTGATTGCTATACCCCAAAACAGAAACTCCTAAGCCAACAACCGTATTCCTCAACAAAAATAAAACCATCCCTTACCTTCTTTATTTTATTTCTCTTTTTTTTTTTATATTTTATTTTCTTGTCTCTGTTATACCCATAGCACGCTCTTTCTCTCTTTTTTATTTTCTTTGTTAGGCCGTGTGCCATACCCTCTTCAGCATATCCCCATTTTCATTATATCTTTAAAGAAAATTCTGCCCACATCCCTTATGTTTTGCTTTTAATATCACTTATCTTCCCTTATTTGTTAAATATGTATCAAACAGACCCCTTTATAACAGACGGATATGTTAAGTGATGATGCAGCCTTAACGATTTAACGGTGGGGTGCATGTGAAATGAATCGCGAAATTAAGGTGGGGTGACTTAAAAGCAAAGTACAAGATGTGGGGATAAAATTAAAGCAAACCTCAAGGGAGGTACGTGAAATTTTGCCAAAAATTAGTCAGGAATGAGACGACAAAAATGAGGTGCTTACATGGAGATGTGTCTGAACCGTTAACGAGCCGGCTCAGTACAATCCCAGGACCACAAAAAATCGTGCTCATCACAACCAACCATCAAATCCCATAAGCAAATAACACAAAACGTGCTCATCACAACCAACCACCTAATCCCATAAGCAAATACCACAAAACTGAGTGTAGATAAAAATAGCAGAATCCATATATTAAAATGAAACTGAGGTTCTAATGATAAACTTAATAACTGGATCAAGGTTCCAACCAATGTATCAAAACATAATCATAATATAATTCTTGTCAAACAACTCAATTATAATAATCCTGAAACCAAACTGAAATGAAACTAAACTACGGAACTAAGATGGATGTAATGATGATGACACCCCGTCTAGCCGAAGATGCAGTCGTCGCACTCACAGAAGCAACCATGATTGTCACACCCCAATTCTGTACTAACCAGAATGGTGTGATGAACCAATAAACCAACGGTTCAACTAGGATCTTGAATAGATTGTGTCCCTTTGCTTAAATCATACTCATCCACAACCATAATCAGAGTAAATAAACAATAGTGGGAGTCTTTATACTAATGAACTGAGAGTCTAACAGTGGTAACATAAATAAATTATCCAATTATCTTCAAAAGACTAAGACATAAAATAAAATAATTTAATCAATTACATCGTCTGAATAATGCAAATAAAATCTAATCGAAGACGCATGAGTTGCACTCGCACGACGAAACATGCAACTCCATCATAACTTCTGCATCCATCGCCGCGGCATGTCCGTACATTGGAGCATTCATATAGTCTTCTACTGTGGTACCTGCATCATCAACTAAAAATATTCGACATCGAAAGGGTGAGCACACATCATGGCTCAGTGAGCAAACAAAACAATGCAACAAACATATGCATGCATTCAATTCATATCTTTGGTTTGGTTTATAAGTTTGCAATGTGCAATAGAAAGGTTTGGTGGCCGCCGCACCTCTATACACGGGTGTGTAAGCCCACCCAATGGATCAAACACCATTGTCGTCCACATCCACCCCACCATGGAATAGGGATAGAGCTAAAGTGCTTAGGACCGCACCACATCACACTTCCCTTGATGCCCTACCCATACCAACACGTAAGCCCCTATTGGCGAGGGCTTGCAAACTGGGCTCTCAACTAACCAATTCTAATGTCAAACAGTGTATCCAAGGTCTCACCCCAGCATCCCTCAATACGTCTATAGAGATAGAGCTAAGGTCCCCCGACAGAGTCAAAGACTACACGGTTCGAGACCACCTCCCCTGATGTCCTACGACGTAATAGTTTTGCTAAGATAATGGCGAAACAACGATGTCAGTGGACAAGACTTGAGTAGAGATAGAGCTAAAGTGCTTAGGACCGCACCGCATCACACTTCCCCTGATGCCCTACTCGCATCAAGTACACTAACCACATAAAAACATTCACATGCCTATTCCTAGCATTATCATCATCATCATGTTATAAATAAATGAAATTAAATATGCATAAACATTAATAGTAGGAATATTGGATGACATGTTAAATGCACATTACACGCATACAAACATAGAATCATTCATGGCATCGGACTCAATAAACAAAAACAGTTTATTATTAGCCAACTAGTTTAGGTCTTGTTCCCTCACCTTTGATTGCTTGTAGATCGTCGTTCAAGCTTTATAATTCACTTTTAAATCACTGGAAAAACCTAACAACTCGATAGATTTTAATTAGAATTAATTCCAATATATTTAGACTAACAGAGGCGGGGGGTGGGGGTAGTACACGGGGTTTTAGGTCCCCGACCACAGGGTGTAGGGTCGCAGGTGGGGTTGGACATACTTCGACCCTACGTACGACCACACCCTCCCTGGAACTTCCCGAGGGCCTGTGGTCGAACATGTGGGTCTCGTGGGGTCGGATACCATGCGACCCTACGTGCGACCACACGCGTTCATGGTTGACCTTTCACTCTTAAGTCCATTCCTTCATGTTTGAATCTTTTGACTTACCATCATGGTCCTTCCTATTGTGAGGACAATGGAAAATCGACGTGATCCTCCTCGGGATGGAAATGTGTATCCCGTATCGATGAAGATCGATTTGTTCTGTTGGAGTCGCCACCTAGATTAAGGTCTAGGACCTCGAAAAACGTAGCCTCACCCTAAGGTAAAACTTCTATTGACTCGTGACCCAATGTATCAGTTCTTTTGGTCCGCCGGAGATCGGGTAAGTATTCGAGTGCGGTTATGGGAAGGTGTTAGGCACCCAAACCGCCCGATCAATATCGGCCTCCTAAACTTTCCTTAAATTCTAATTTTGACCGGCTTGGTCAACTGGATGACTAGGTTCAATGGGGGATGTCCTAAACCAAGTTGCTAATTATTCTAACCTAGGGTTCAGCCAATCATGTTTTAAAGCAAATAAACAAGTAAATGTAATGTACAATATTATACAGGAACCGGACCAAAGATGGTTCGGTCTTGGTGAATACGAGATGTGTAAGACATCTCAAACGCCCGTATTCCAATCCCGGAAATCAAGTCCAAAACGTAGTTCGAAATGGGTTTTGTGATTAATGATTATGGAAGTGATTTATGCATTTGCTTCAATTAGATTCTTTTTGTTCAAGTTGAAGTTTATCCGAATGTATGGTTGATGGGTGGCTTTGTACCGTATTTGGGATTCCCAAATTGCCCTACGTATTAGTTCGAAATTTGTGAGAGTCGGATTTGGAATGTGTACCAAATCCTTCCAATTTTGTCAATAGGATCTAGGGATGAGACCTAAATTCCTACCCTTTTTATTTGGGATGTGTACCAAATTCTTTCTATTTTTGTTAATAGGATCTAGGGATGAGACCTAAATTCCTACCATTTTTATTTGGGATATGTACCAAATTCTTTTATTTTTGTCAATAGGATCTAGGGATGAGACCTAAATTCCTACCATTTTTATTGTTTCCATTTTTAGGTTTCTAGGGTTTCCTATCCCTTTTCATTGTGATTTTCATTTTTAGGGTTTCATACCCTAATTATTCTCTTTATTCTAGGGTTTATTTTGCCCTAATTATTCTTTCCATTTTTAGGGTTTCACTACCCTAATTGTTCAATTCTTTCCATCTTAGGGTGTATCTTGCCCTAGTTGTTGTACAATGTAAACAATCTAACAAAGCAATGTGAGCTTAAATATAGCAAGTAAGCATTCAAATATAGCATGTTGGAAATATATTCAAATTTAGCAACACATCGGAAAAAATGGCAAGTGAGCATGTGAATCAATACAAACATGGTAAGTGTGCATCCAAACATGGCAGTAATATGTGAGCAAGTGTAGTAGACAAATATGACAATAAGCATGTGTAGCATTCCAATCATGGCAATGTGATTATTCCAATTATGGTAATGTGATTATTTCAATTATGGCAATGTGATCATTCCAATTATGGCAGTGTGACTATTCCAATTATGGCAGTGTGACCATTCCAATTATAGTAGTGTATGCATACGAGCATCCGAACATAGCATAGCATCAAATATGGCATGTGAGAAACAACCAAAGCATATGAGAATCAATCAAAACATGATGGAACATGTAGCAAGATGACAGCTTTGTCAGGCTGGACTAAAATGGGCACATAGGGCACTGTACTTACTCAAAAAATTCTTAAAAGTTATCCCTGGAAAGAAGACTCAGAGGCCAACATTTTGTCTCAAGGAAGCTAATCCTAAAAGAGACCATAGGCAGGTCGAAAATATTCCCCAAGTACAGGCAAATACACTGGTCAGGTCTGTTCCATATTTTTGACCAGTTGCACCATAAATTCCAAATAAAATTCTATTCTTAATGAAAATTAAATACGGACATATATCTATGTAGATAAGTCGATCTAAAATTTCATTAAGAAAAACAAGATAAAACAGTATATTTTCTTTTGTGAAAATGACTCTTTTCAATCATGCAAATCAGCACATCATGACAGATCTGAAATCAAAGCACTATGCACTTAAAAATTGATATCAATTCAACGAAAAATGAAAAAAATATGAAACTAGTGCCATTTTTTAGAAGACTTTCATGTCTAAAGAGTTCATGTTAAGTGGATTTTCTGATTATGGCCATAAGGCCTTTGTCTAGAGACTTTCCGATGGAGGATTGCATTACATCCGAGAAAAATAGCAATGTCAAAGACAAATTTTTTGATATATTTCCCCAATTCCAAATGGAACGAAATTTTTAGGGTAGTCTTCTATCATATCAGAGAGACTCCCATAAAATTTTGGGCTTCAAAATCTTAGAAAAAATACATATGATGTACGTCCTAAGTTTGAACCCTAAATCTGGAATTTTCAGATCAGAAAATCACTTTAAGAAATTTACAAAAAACATCAAACATCATTGTATATCAATAAAAAATTCATCATTGAATAGCTTAGACAAATTATCATTCATGAAAAATATTAGACATAGGCATCCTAACATTAACAAGCATGTAATAGAGCATTCATGATTGAGATTTCATGAAAATTAGCCTTTTTCAAGCAAAATTGGCATTCGAGCATTATAACGACCTCTAAATTTGTTTAGAGTACTAACCTTGGGCTCAAATCGAGCGAAACCGTTGATGAAGGGTGATTGGGGATTGTATCAATCCCCTTTGAATGTGAATCCTCCTTCTCCTCTCTTCTGCTTCTTTCTCTCTTCTCTTTCTCTCTTTTCTTCTTCTCTTTTCTTTCTTTTCTCTTTTCTCTCTCTATTTCTTTCTTCCTCTCTCACGTTTTCTCTCTCTCTCACTCCGTTTCTCTCTCTCACCCACGTTCCCCTCTCTCTCTGGTCTGGAAAAGGATCCCTCCTCTCTCCTATTTGTAATTTTTCACTCATTTTCTAGAAGATCCTTCTTTCCTTTTCTTTTTTTTTAGAAAATCTTTTTTCTCTCCATTTTTCTTCTTTCCTTTCTTTTCTTCCTTCCCACGTTTTTCTTCTTCCTTTCTTTCCTTTTTCTCATTCTTCTTCTGAAAACCCCTTCTCTCTTTCCTTTCTCCATTCCTTCTTCTAGAAAAATCCTTCTCTCTTTCCTTTCTTTCTTCTATCCTTTTCTTCTTCATTCTTTTCCTTCCTTTTTCTTTTCTCCCTCTCTTTTCTTTCATGTTTTCTTTCTAGAAAGCGTGAAGGGAATCTTTTCCCCCTTTTTTCTTTTTTTTATTTCTCCCTCTTTCCTTTTTTTTTCTCAAGATCTTTTTGGATTATCTCAAAACCCTAAATCCCCTTCTCTTTCACGTTTTCTCTTTCCCTTTCATTTTTCTTCTCAAAATCTTTTGGATTATCACTTCATATAATAATATATATTATATACATATATACACATATATTTTATAACATACATACATATATATATATATATATAGTATATAATATATATAATATATATAAATACTATGCACATGAATGAACCGGTTCGAAAGCGGGTTGAGGCCGACTTAGGTTGGGAGTTAAGCGATATAGGTTGAGCTAGGTTGGACCAAAGCGGCTTGGCGGGTTGGACGGATTAATTGGAATTAGCTGGGTTTTCTCTCCTTGTCATTTCATGGGTCATTTCCTGTCATCCCGCTGGAATTTTTCGATGGCCTCTTTCCAAATTTTTGCGTTCATTTTGTAGAACATTAAAATGAGGAATATAGGAAGCCGGAATCACGAATCCGATGTAGAGCGGAAAGATATGGCTTTGAAGTTCGACGATAATTTTGCATGCAATCTTGCATGGGACCCACCGGTGACTTCTACGAATTTTTCGTCCACTTTGTAGAACATCATGAATGAAGAATAATGGTCTTGGAATCATCCGATCCGATGTCGGATGATCAAGATATGATGATTTGAAATTCAAACAATCCAACTTAGGATAATTTGCATGAAGGCCCCTAGGATTATTTATAATAATTTCATAAACCTCCCTCATTGTATCATCGACTAAATGGTCATATCTTCCTCATTTGATATCGAAATTGAGCAATTTCGGTCCCGTTTCGAGATAATTCTATGACCCCCGCATCCTGCAAAATTATAACCCATGACCTTCGGTGTGGACCCATTGAAAACTTTCTCAAATTCACGACCCATTGAAAACTCCCCCCCCCCAAATTCACACAGAATCCAAACTTTCGATCACCTTTCTTCTTTTGTTGTCCACACACCCGCGGGACTTTGTTTAGCTGGATGGCAAAAGGGGGGCTTAAAACTATAATTTATAGCACCATACTATAATTTATACACCATGATTGTCCTTCCTCCATGGATTCTCTTGGAATTTGTCTATGGATGGATGATTTGGGTTTCTCCTAATCTTATCTTCTTCATGAACTATTCTAGGCTCTTAATTCATGTAGGGAATTAGGTTCATACCTTAGGTTTGCTGAGATTCAGAGTTTTCTCTGAACTTTCCTCTTCCTTGGTCTTCTTCTTTAATTTTCCTTCTCTTCCTTCTCTTCTCTCTCTCTCACTTTCAATTAGGGTTCTAAAGGAGTGAAAGAGGCTAAGGGACGTCCTATTTATAGAGGAAAACCCTCCATAATATGCCCCAATGAGTTTAGGAAAGACTCCCTTTGAATTAGGAATGTTTCCTAATTTTCGATTTCTAACTGTTTCCGTAGGGTCGGATGTAGAGTCGCAGAATCCGTCGACCCTACCGTTTTAAATCATTCAACCCCACGACCAAAAGTCATGGGTTGGACTCTTTTGAGGTGGGGTCGGTCATACCTGTTTAGGCATGCTACCACACACTCATATTTGACTGTTTTTGAGTTAAATTTCATACCTGGTCTTGTGGTTTCTTCACGCACTTGGTCCACTTGGCTCGACCATGATAGGTAGACCTAGTACAAGGTGGTAAGACCGGTTAGTTCGATATGGGTCTTACAATGATCATCCTCATTAACCACCTGAACTTCCAAGCGGGCAAGGTTGGAAACCAATGGTGTGTTGACGAAGTCAGTTATTGTGACACCTGCAACATCATCAAAAAGAAATACGATTATGGGATGAGCTCTCCAACTTGTGCTCAATAAGAAATAGTACAGGTAAGCAAGGAAATATGCATGAGATAGCATTCAAGATTTGGTCTGGTAATGTTTGCTATATGCTATGGAAGAGGTCAACTACACTCCTAGAGCTCATCCAACCTCCCATGCGCGAGAGTGAATGGGCACTCAATGGTCCTTTCCAGTAGACCCCACCGAAGCCACGCGACACCCATTTGTGGGTTTGGTACAGGGCAGCCCTAGTCAGCGACACTACAATGAACACCGCTAGATCACCATCCTCGCCCCCTACCCCATACCAATACCTAACCCCCTATTGGCCAAGGTCACAAATATGAATTCTATGTCACTAATCAATCCTAGATGACAAAGAAGTGCACCTATGGCCATACCCCCAGCAGTGAGCACAGTTCGTGACTACCCCCCTCTTGGACGCTGTTAAACAAGGATACTTGGCGATGCAAAACGGTACCCATATGGTCAACCAGTCTGGCGGTCCCTAACCCCATCCTGAATCCCACACAGGCTAAACAGACATCATGCTTTCACAAAGTAATCATAACAATAGTATAATGCAGATGCATGAGCAGTTATCACAGATATTGGATGGCATATTATACAAGAAGATGCATCATAGACATGTAAGGTGATTAAAAACACTCCATAAAATAAAGTCAAACTATCCCTCACCTGGTGAGTGAAATCTACGTGTCCTCTCTCCACATAGGCTTGTCCTGACTTTCTCACGACATGTACAATGGTAATGTGATTCATTATATATTACATGGTCATTGTTAATTAGACGGTTAGTGATCACCGATGTTCCTAGCATTAGGTGATGGTGTTGTACTAATACGTGCCATCACACAACACTGAAGGGTACGTTCAATTTTTTTTTTGTGCTTGTCTGGTTGTAGCATCCAGTTGGATGACTGCAATTGGAACTCCCTCTAAAACTGGGCTTACCCTTCTGAAGAGGTCCAGAGGTGCATCCCGTCACACAGGGTACCGACCGGTACTACTACCGGACCCCTCCCAGTAACCTTCTAGAAATGTCCAGACTGTGCAACTTGACCAGCGATGGAACCTTCCCAGAGGCTGGGTTTAGGCCCTTGCTCATGTCCGGTTGTATAGGTTTTGCAACCGGACCTCCCTTCGGACGCTACTTTCGAATAACCTCCATTGCAGATTCGTCGAGGACTTCTAGGTCCGAGTGTTAGGGTTGAGGTTTAACCCTTTCCAAGCTTGGGTTCCTTCCTAGTTGGGAATGTGATTCCTCCTTTGGGTTTATTCCTTCATCCGCTTTGGGAGAAATTATCATGGTGGTCAAAAGGGTTCAATCGGAATTCTCCATTTGGTCTCCCTTTGTCCCTTCCTTTGAAACGAACGGGATTGTCATCCATGAACGTTGGGAAATGAAGCTTCCCTTCATTCTCAGGAGAGGACAGCATTCCCTTGATTTCCTATGTTCTTAGATGTCATTAGAGAGAGAACAAGTCTTACCGATGTAAGGGTTGAAGGTAGGATGGGCAGAGCTCCATGTTTCATTGATCTTTTCTTGCTACGGCACCTCCTTCCTCTCTTCTCCTTCCTGTCGCAATGTGGACGTGTTAGAGTTTCTCCTAGGGCGTGGGAGAATGTGTGTACAAGAAAGGCACATTAGGGGAAGTCCTCATTAGTCTAGAGTTCCCTCTTAGAGTGGAACTCTAATTCTAAGGGTTTTTGGGAATATCCTCGTCATGTGTCTGTGTGTGAGATATTTGGGAGACTAACTCCCTTCTTGTACGAGGTTTGGTAGATTAGGGAGTTATCGCACGAGGGTATAGTTGGGGGAGGGAAAGAAATATGCTTTTTACCCTTATCGGTTTCGTTTTGTAGTATCCGACCCAAGTGGGTCGTACCCCCAACTTGTCCAGTTACAAGGTCCGGGTTCAGACTGTAAGACCCGCACTCTATGAACCCAATCTAAACCTTTAATTCATTTTGCAACAGGTCTTCCAATCATCACCGGACCAGACAGGACAAGCGGATGACAATCAGGTACGAAAATGGACCTTAAACAGAGGTAAATTTTATACTGGTCTCATGGTACCGGTCTAAGGTACCGGTCGACTGGTATGTCTGCGCAGGCAGACTAGTTAGATCCAAAAATGGATCTCTGCGGGTCTCGCTTGCCAAATCTCCAGCCTAGGGACTTTCCTAACGTAGGAAAACTTCCTAAACCCCGACTTAGTCTATTTAAGGACCCTTCACCTCCTTAGAACTCTTTGATTGTTTCTCACAAACCCTAGAGAGGAGAAAGAGATCAAAGAAGGAGAATGAGCTAAGAAAGGTGGGAGAGGAGCCGCCATTGGACGAAGAACACCATTGCGAACCAACGGTAAGTGCTTGAACTTCTCTCTAAGTTAAGCATTATAGATGATTAATCATGAATTGATCAATACCATGCAAGGCGAGGTATTGATCTAAAACCCTTAAATTGCCGTCAAACCTTAATACAATCGATAAATCCTAGATTCGCATTCTAGGCTAAGGATCATCGAAACTAGGACTTGAATGGAACGTGAAACAACTTTAACTCGTTGCTCAGGCCTAGAATGTATAGGAGAAACCCTAGAACCAATAATGGGTGACCGACGGAAGGTGAACACCAAAATTGGTGGTCTTCCGGAGGCATGTCGGTCGACCATACCGGTCACATATGGGTACTGCGACCGGTACCTCTCGAGAGCTGGTCTGTGGGGGACCGGTCGACCATACCGGTCGCACCTTTCCCCACAGTGCAGCGACCGGTACCTGCGATCGGTATGCACTGTGAGGGGTATATTTTGATCCAGTTGGTTTTTCGACCAACATAAATCCTAAGAAACTAATTCTAATTCAACCCTAACATCGTGTAGGACCTTGTGATAGCGAATTTGGATTCTGTGACGCGGAGCAAGCTAGCAATCATGCGTCAGGTAAGGGAATCGGGCCTAAACCCTAATAACTTAATAACAGTAAAATATTATTAATAATTATGATTCTATGGAATGGTGTTTGTGCATAATCACATGTCATCTTTACTTTTAGTTATTATATTTTTCATGCATACTCATTATGCTAGTTGTGTGTTAGGCATGTGATTGTTTTCGCTGGTGTGTGGAATAGGAAGGGTCTAGGGTCTTAGATCATTCCTCACACTAGCACATTTTCGTATCGCTTCTGTCTTAGCATGCTTGGTGCGGATAGGGTATCAGGGGGAAGAAGTGGCAATGTAGTCTCCGGCCTGGCTACTAGAGTCGAGCCCTATCTCTATGACGTAGGGAGCTGTGTTGGGATAGGGCCTACTGTGATGACATATAGGATTGGTTAGTTACGAGCCCAATTTGTAAGCCCTCGCCAATAGGGGCTTACGTTTTGGTATGGGTAGGGCATCAGGAGAAGTGTTGGCAGTGTGTGATCCGGACACTTCAGCTCTATCTCTATTCCATGGTGGGTGCATGTGGGCGACAGTGGTGTTTGATCCATTGGGTAGATTCACACACTATTGTATAGAGGTGCGGTGGTCGCCAATCCTTTCTATAGTACATTGTAAACTTAAAACCAGATCATAATGTGAATGTTACTCATGCATATTGTTTGTTACATTGTCTGATTTTCTTACTGAGCTAAGTTGTGAGCTCACCCTTGTATATATATATATATGTTTTTAGATGTTGATACAGGTTACACTGTCGAGGACTACATGGATGCTCCAGTGTATGGAGGTGTTGCTGCCTTGGAAGTGCAAGCAGGGGAGAACGAGCATGACGCTTCATGCGAGTGCCCTTTCTGCGTGTACCTCTAGGATATGGATGATTTGATTATTTTATTTCAGTTGGATTTTATAAACGATGTAAAGCTATTTATTTACGTTTTGATATTTTGAATAACTGGATAATTTATTTATTTATCAATAGAAGTACTCAGTTCATTATTATTAAGACTTCTGCTGTATTTAATCGTATTCTGATTATGGTTATGTGCAATGGTTTGTATTAGTGGACACAGTCTTATTGAGATCCTGATGTGAACCATTGGTTTAGTGGCGGTTCACTCACACTTCTAGTTTAGTCAGAATTGGGGTGTGACACAGACCGTGGCCCAGTACTTGCGACTGGACAAGGTAATTTTTCCTATTCCATGGTCCGATTTGGTCCAGTTTTAGTTATCGTTGAAAAATCGTACTTGAGTCTGATGATGTTCATGTCAGTGCAAATTATTCCGTCATTGATTTGACCCGGTTCACGATAGAAAGACCTGCTATGAGCTGAAAGTTTCAATTAGGCTCGGTTTTCGACGTGCAAGTCTTACAACAAGGGTGGCTAGACCTTTGGTCTAGGAGGTCACTCCGATGCTTAAGTTAGGATTCCGAATAGCAAATAGTAATAAATAAAGGAGCAGTAGAAAGTAAGAGCTAGTAAAAGATGGATTAACCTTGAGATTTAGATCTTATTTATAGGGATCCGGGGTTGTTCCCGTGCGCTTTTGCAGTACAACTCCGAAATTGCGGTAGTCGATTGTGCCCCTGACTTATGTAGATAATGTCGAATGTGCCCCCGAGTTCTTTTTGGTAAGAAGACGGTTATGCCCCAATGGTTGTGGGTTTGGAAATGATCGAGTGTCACGCTTCCATTGGCCGATATTATTTATAACCAACAGTTTTATACTATTGAGTTTTCGTATGAGGAAACAAATCAATTACCGGCGATGGTGTAAATCTAATCTAATGAGCCCAAATCAAACCTAGGATTATAAGAGGAAACAAATCAGATTCCGATGATGATGCAAACGAATTTGATTTGAATGATCCCCACTCATTCTGATTTCTCTGTTTTATCAGTTTCGTGCTCTAGATTTTCACTATATATAACAACTAAAATGTTTGAACACAAGAAGTCGGAAAGATGGTGTTTATTAATCCTGTGTTTTCTCTTATTCTCTTATTGGGTTTTGTCTTCATTTCTCCATCCTCACAAGTCACTGAACAGGAGATCTCCCACATTTGTTCACAAACTCCACTCCCCTTCACGGGCTGCCCCTCTTCTGGGTGGCAATACATGCGACATGTGGTCCCTCTTTTTGGGTGACTGTACAGAGTGAACCTGGAGCTCTAATACCATGTTAAGTTTTCATCTCAAAAGTTCAAACTAGTAAGTGGAGGGACTCTCACATATAAAAGACATTGAAGGTTCTAGTCTCCAAACAATGTGGGACTATTCCCAACATGCTGAAGAAGCTTGCATTAATTGCTATCAACTTAATGATCAACTGTGCAAACATGAATTACGAGACATTTTCTAGGTTAAGCAACAACAACATTGATCCCTTTCTGAAACAAAGCTTTGATAATTGTGAGGGGATGTATGAGCAGATGCTATGGATACTAAGTCCGTCCTACTAGTTAGAAAGTTCCAGGGATTACAAGAACATCAGTCAACTGGGTTTACAAATTCAAACAATTACTTTGTTGTGCCAGACAGTATATTCTGTTGTCAATTTAAATCTCTACCTAGTCGTGTGTCATGTTTTGACACAGTTGAAAAGTATGTGGGGTTAGCTATCGTTTTAACGAATTCACGAAGAGAAACCAATAAAAAATAGAAACTTTTTCATTAATCTCAAGATGTTTCTAAAAAGATAAGAAATCTTGAAACCTCGAAGCTGAAACATCCTTTGAACGTGCAAATTTGACCTTCGAAAATTGGTCCAATCATCTTTTTAGTTGATGAGTGTGTTTCAAGGGCGAGCACTGGAACCATTCAAATATAAAGGAAGGTATATGTGGTATTTCAGGGGGTGAGGTCGGCAGGGGGTTTGGAGATCCAGGGGTTGGGAGGTGGTCATTGTCAATTGTTTGTTGACACCGATGCTTGTCAAGTAGAATATCCCTTACATCATTGCTCTGCTGTTTGCTCTGCTGTAGAGCATTGGCTGCCATTAGATATCGAAAGTTATGGACCCCAGACAATATGCCCGTAAATCAGTGCATTTGTGCTGATGGAGTGGATTTTTTCGAATCCAATCAATCCAGGATTATATATTCAATAGGGCCCACTAAGTCAGGAGAGAGATTGTGGTAAAGAATCCCAACAGTGGCATTGTGAGTATCTTTTTCCCTTCTATTTATTTAGGAGCCTCCAAAAGAATTTTCTCTTTCTTTCAAATTGGGAGAATCAACAGCTATAAATAACATAAATATCAGAAGGTGCAATTACATGACTTCTAGAACCAATATATCGAATCAAAACTATGTCTATTTTCCCTTTGATACAAGATGAACAAACTGAGAGGAAGAGTAACTGGTGTCTTCACAGGCTACATCACATCCTCTGCAATTCAAAAAAGTAGGTTACTAATATTTCTTTCCCTGTCTGGAAGTTTGATCTCCTCCAAGGCAAGACCAATCCATACACGCAAAACTGGAACCTCTTTATCATCTTTGAACAGGCTGCAACTCTGGCATTCGCTTCGACTGGCATCAGTATGAAGAGCTGCATTCATTTACCTGCATCATCTGCCCAGACACTGTCCCATGAACCAGTTGGAGCAGATTTCTGTCCCTCAATGTACTTTTGGCCACCATGGGGATTGTGGGGGCCTGGTAACCCTTCGGGCCCTGGTGGATGAACTTTCCTGGCCTTTGTCCTGATCCCTAGCAATCTCAAGACAAACCTAGCAAGCTCCCCATATAACATCCCAGAACGATCAAAAAGCTGCAACAATAAATCATGGTTCACGAAAATCAGGTTTGAAAAAACACAGCATCAACACAGTAATTCTTTTTCTTATTTCCTTTATATTTATTTCCCTCTTGGGATTTTAAGGGTAATGTGATGGTTTGTTGCAATTTATCCATATGGTCCCCCACAACCTCCCCTAATAAACTATGTATTAAATGGTGAATAACCCAAGGACAGCAATACCACAAACGCTGAAGCTAATGGATGCACATAGGCTAAGCTACCTATATTAACTAGATGATCTGATGATGCATGACTAGTAATGCTCATACACTAAATTGACTTTTACTGAACTCAAAACAACATTAGGAATTTTTATTTATAAAGCTTCAGTCTCCTTCATGATGCAGTTCAAGTCTACACCATAAGGAATGAGATGATCCACACAAGGCCTAAGCCAAACCAGCCTAGCCAAGCCAAGCTAAAGGAGTCAACCAGCCAACAACACTGTTCACGTGGTACTGTTCACGTGAACAGTACCAACAGATCGTTAGAGATTTTTTTTTTCTTCTTTTGTTATTTCTCTCCTAAATTATTCTTAGATTTTGTTTCCTAAAGTTAGTCACAAAGTAATTACTTAAGGATTGATATCTTGTTAGTTGCTTTTTTGGAAACTTTCATAGATCTATAAAGGCAAGTTTCCCTTTTTTAATTTATCTTAGGATATTCTTTGGAGGACTAAATCCTTCCTTATTTTGTAAATGTTTCTTAAGCCCATAAATAAGATAAAAAAGAAGAGAGGCGGCAGACTTAATAGAAACCAGAAAAATATTGAAATTTTTTTGGTTGAGTCTCTTGGTTGTGAGACTCAACCGTATGTCGTATCTTTTTTGTTTTTGCTAAATTCTATTGCTGTTAATCACTTCCCTCTCTTTCTTACTGCTGGACGACATCAAGACTACATGATATTGACCAAATTTATGCTGCCAGAGTGAATATCATCATCAACACCAACAGATTCTTCTCTCTTTGGGCGGAGTGACCATTGACCAATCATCACCATAGGAATCCATTAAAACTTATGCAAAATTAGCCACCATGGGTGGGTTCATGTGATAAATGAACGTCAACACTGATCTCACTAGTAAGTTTCAGCCCAAAATAAGTAGCTGAACTCCCTCAACGGAGAATTCAAAGTAACAGAATTACAGAAATGCCATTAGATTCCATCCCAGTGAAACGGCATCTTTGAAATTTTATGAAACTTCCTTAAACACCCCTGGTGTTTGTTTTCACATGGATCAAATCATGCCATCCAAGTCCTCGAAAAGCAAGAATATTGGACCACGTAACAAAAACTAGTGTAATGACAAGATAGATGTTTTATTAATGAACCAAGTCTGTCACAGTGAAATGGCAACTTTGTCATTTTATGAAACTTTAAACACTTTTTTAACCAGCTCTGGTACCCCTCTTCCTTGTGGTAAGTTTACCAATGAGCCAAGTGTGGTATATGCAATCACATAGTCCCACCAGTGAGCCAAGTGTAGGATACGCAATCACATAGTCCCTCCAAATCCCACCAAAGTCCACATGGCAAGGTAGTTTGTCCATGTTACAGCAAGCGCAACAAGGAAGTTCCTCTTACAAGAACACATATGTTCATGTCACCATTAAATCATAGTGAGTTTCAACAAACAAGCATTACACAATGTGGCCAACCAACTATCAACTATGGTCAAAATTTGGAGAAAGGATGTTACTGAGGCTCAGTTTCCAGGTAGAGACCACATAAAAATAATTATCAATGAAATCAATATAAAAGATCAGGATTTTACTTGAAAATTTTCCTCCTGTGTGGTTTTTACCTAGAAACAAAAAGAGCATAAGGGAAAAGGCGCAAAACACAGTGATGCAGAGTAATCAAGATGTATCTACAAGTGATGAGCCAATCCCTAAGATTCTGTTTCAAGGGCTGATATCTGACAGTTAAGATTACTCAGATATGAGAATAGTCAGAATTAATGGAAGGTAGCAACAGATTTTTGAGACTAAAATTCCAGAATTAAATCAAGAAATATCCAATAACATGAGAACAGGGTGGTCAATGGTTTGCAGAGAGATAAAGTAGAGATAACATAGAGATGTTAGATCCTATGATTTAGGATGTAGAACTAGCAATCGATGGGAGGAAAAAGCAAGAGAAAGTTGTTGATGGGTTATGATAGAGGAGGGGAAAGAATACAGTTGAGTGCTATCCACAGATTTGGAGAGAACTTAGGGGAGAAAAAGAAGAGAGGGAAGGGGGGGGGGGGAGAGAGAGAAGATAACTAGAGGGAGAGAATAAATAAGAGCAAAGAGCTAATCATCTTGCCAGAATCAAGAAAAGGGAGAAGAGAGAAAAGATAGCCTCTTTGAGAAACAAAAGAATCTAAATTTTCCAGTCAACTAAAATCCATCCTTGATGTTTGTAGGGGGCGCTTGGTTACATATTCATAGCAATAAAGAAAACCACTTCCTTCTCAATAGGGACCCTAGACAGCTATCCAAACTTCTAAAAAGGTAAGATGATGGGGTCTCCAAATCAGAAGAGGGTAGGATTCAGAAACTCACATAGAAACCAGAATCACAGTGTGGGAAAAAGACCACAATGTGACATTAATAAATAACTGAAGACTTGACCAATGATGCAAACCAACTTTTAGGATGTTTTAGAGAATAGACTAAGGAATTATAAATCCAAAAATTAAAGTGATCCGATGGTTGGATCCCAAGTTATGGAAGAATCCTTGTTGAGTTGGGATTCTCTTACAACTGGAGGCTCTCTATCAACAACAATAGAGAGGAGGGGGGGGGGGGGGTGATCAATTAATGTACCGAAGTAATAAAAACAATGCTGAAACCGATAACATTGTCTAGAATCGATCTTAGGTTTCGAAGTAAACCGAGATCTAATCTTATATGCAGGAATAGGTAAACCAACAGGGAAACAATAGCCGAATGTAATGTGGAGATTTAAAAAATAAAAAATAAAGAAAGCACAGAATCTGGAATCGATGGTACATGAGATCTGAAACAGATTTTCAGATCTAGAAGTAGAGCGCACGTGTGTAGATCTGCAGGTTACTTACTTGGTTCGATGGATATTGAAGGTAGAAGAAAATGAAGATAAGATATGGCCAGACTTCCCACCTGGACTCGTTGGACTCCCACCAACAATCTCAACTTCCCACTGAGGACTGCTGACTCTCATATAGAAAATAAGGCATAGCAAACTTTTATTCATCAAATTTATGTACCTTAATGGCTGGTTATATATATATAAGGGCATACCAAGTGCACAAGGCTCCCGCCACCGTGAGGTCTAGGGAAGGGCTTATCTATGGAGCTTTACCCCCACTTTGCGGAGAAACTGTTTCCAGATTCAAACCCATGACCACCAAGTCACAATAGAGCAACCTTATTGTTGTGCCAAGGCCTGCCCTCTCTTTCTCCATATATATATCCTGCCCTCTCTTTCTCCATATATATATATATATATATATATATATATATATATATATATATATATATATATATATATATATATATAGAGAGAGAGAGAGAGAGAGAGAGGTGTGTGTGGCTCCTAATATAACTAGAATTAGTCTAAACCTCTGTTAGTAAAAACGCGTTTTAAATGCGTACCGTACTACTGTACCGTATTCAGCCGTTTAAAACACATTGCGGTATTGACCTAAAAAATACTTTAAAATACTCCATACTACAAGCCTTGCCGTTTAAAACAAGTTTAAAACGCGTACCGTACCTTACCTATATCCGTATTTTAACCTGCATCGTTCATGAGTAATGAATCAATTAATCCCACATCGTTTAATACTCTTATTGCTCTCTCCATATAACCGAAGTGGGGTTAAAGGCTTGCTACTTCCTCATAATTGCTTTTAAACTCATTACTTTATTACTTTTTTTCTTACGGTTTATGACTGGACACATCACAAATGTCTTGTATTCCCATTGATTTAGGTATAATTCTTCAATTTATGAGTATATATTGCCCTTTTTTTCGCCGTACCGTATTATATCTAATCCGTTTAAAACCCGTACTGTCTGTTTTCGTTTTTTTGTCGTCCTTGGAATGTTTGACCATTTTTTTGACCGAACATTCTTGTTTTGCTCCGTTTAAAACCCGTTCCGTCCCATTTCATTTTTTCCCGTTTTAACTAACTATGGTCTAAACCAACTAGTAACCAAACTAGCTACTTTATTGACCAATAAAAGATTTAAAACAATTGCCATTCTAACTAGAACTCAAATGAACTAATAAAGTAAATCCCATATTCTGAACTCATAACCATATTTCAGGCCCATTAATAGAGATGTAAACGGATTGAATTCGGATCGGATACACCACTATCCGAATTTGAATCCGTTTACCAACTACCCTATCCAAAATCTACCAGATATATATATATATATATATGATATATATATATATATATATATATATATATATATATATATATATATATATATTGAAGTCATTAAAATCCGATTGAAAGAAATGATAAAATTGGAGAAAGCAGAACTTGAAACCAGAAAAGAATCGGTGAAACTCAACCAAAAAAAAAATCAAGAAGGAATATCAGTGAAATTCAAGAAGGATATAGGAATTCAAACCAGATAGATGAGCAAAACCATGTTATAGTAACAAGAATCGAAGAAAAGAAAGTAATACTAATATCATTCTGTAAAAGTTTGTATCAAATTATCAATTGATATGAATAGCAACCGAACCCTACTCGATACTCAGGGAATTAAAAAAAAAATTAGACGTTAGAAGAGGAAGAAGAAGAAGCAAAGGAAGAGGCCTCTGCCGCCAGTATCAATGGTGGCCAACATTTGTCACCACCAGATCAGCAACAACGGCCCATCACAGCTGCCACCCCCAGAGGAGGAGTAGAAAAAGAAGGAACAGCAACAGTGGCTACTGCCACTGTCACTAGAAATGGCCACCGCTGTCACCGACCAGCTGTAACCACTTCTGCACCGGAACAGCTGCTGCAGCAGTGGCAACCAATGAAGAAGAACAAGATGAAGAAGAAGAGAAGAGAGGGGGGGGAAGAAGCAGCAAGAACAAGATATAAGAAGCATACTTGTTCCCTCCATCAAGTCGCCTGAGTTGTGGAAGATGGGCTCCCAATCTCACAGAGGCAGAAGATGGACTTGCAATCTCCCAAAGAATAAGAGTAAAGATGTCAAAGTAAGGTACAGAACCCTAAGAATAACTCAAGTTCGCACGTTACCAGAAAAAAAAAAAAAAAAAAAAAAGCCTCAAGTTCGCACGAATTCCTGCAAGGGTATAGACAATAAGAGAGAGTCATGATGACTAGACTTAATGATGACTCAGAAAACCCTATTCCCTATATTACTTAATTGACTAGACTTAATGATGACTCAGGAAACCCTATACCCTATGTTACTTATTACATTATTACTAATTAGGCTATATTTTACTTAACCAGGATACACCTAAACAGATTGGAGCAGATATAATCCGCTCCGTTTGAGCGGAATCTGAATCTGCATCCGATCCCATCTACCCAAATTCGCTCCAAATCCAATTCTTTGGATTCTCCTAAACGGATCCAAAAAAACGTTCGAACTCGGATTTTCAGCTACCCATTAACATCCTTACCCATTACGATGAAAACCGATCGGAATAAAGGCCCAACAAAGACATAAACCCAAGGCTTTTTTTTACTTTAAAATAAGCCCAATTATGTCTTCTCTGCATTATAAGGCCCATAGTTGTCAAGGTGCCTCCTATGAGTCCAAGCACCTTGGTCGCCTAGGCGGGCAACTTGGGCGTCGTCAGGCCTCCAACACCTTGATTTGCCTTGGAGCCTTGACAATTATGATAAGGACTCTAGTTGCCTATAGCAACCTATAACAAACAACTCACAACTAATAATATATGATACTTTAACTTTGGTTTGATTAGGTACAGACCTGCCTTAAAACTCACTTAAAATAAGAAAAAGTTACAAATTAACCCCCAACTTCTAGTTAAAGGACTATACTGCCCTGACATACAAGGTCTGAATCTATACTAAGCAAAGTTAATCTCCGCCACACGATATGGGCCATGGATTGCTTCTGCATTATTCCCTGTCGTCGGAAAACACTTGCCCTTGAATAATGAGGGATTATCTTCACCATACGATCAGAACCGACAATTTTCCACTTTGATTTGACATTGATCTAATGCTTCTCGTGATCAAAATCAACAACAATTGGCTTCCTCACATCCAAGATTTGTGTATGCAAAATAAATTAAACTGTCTCGATCTCCTGAAGAACACATCAAATTGTTTCCCCAATTGGAATCTGTTTTTTGGGCTCCACAACTTAAATCTCAGTCGTGGCCTTAGCGGGTGCAGTCAGCGGCTCCCTATTTAGTGCTATGCATGGTTCCTTGGTAACTTCAAGTTTGATCAGGGACACCACTGAAAACGAATCGGCTAATGAAGGTTACAGCTTCAGTCAAGAGGAAGAAACTTATAATATCGTAGCTGCTCATGGCTCTCAAAGATCGTCAATTTCAAGTGATTCTTCAAGCAATTCAGGTATAGCTTCACTTTTGTATTGAACGGTTCCCACCATAGACAAGGGTGGCCCTAGAACTTCTCAATGACCTCTCTTTAATATTCCCTAATTTCTATAGAAGTTAACCCTCACATCTCACATACCTTCTTTGAGTGTATATCATCTTTTATCTAAAGCAGCAAGTCATAGATATATTGATCAACCTCAAACAATGAAGAGCTTCAGGTTTGGCTCTGATACCAAACTGCTGCAGGTTGATCGAGATAGATCTGCAAGTAATGGGCAAATCTCTAAGATTCTGTTTCAAGGGTTGATAATGCCTAGACCTACCAAACAGATCTGCTTGTTAAGATTACTCAGATCTGACCTTAAATCTAACAATCAGAATTAATGGAAGCTAGTAACAAATTTTAAAGAATAGTATTCCATATTTAAATTAAGAAATATCTAACCAGAATATGAGTGATCGATGGGGTGCATAGATGAGAGAGAAGGGGGTGGTAGATAGGTAAGTTGTGGAGAGAGAAAGGAAAGTTAGATCCTAAGTTTTGGGATCTGGAACTACCATGTGATGGGAGGGGGAAAAAAAGCAAGAGAAAGCTGTTGATAGGAGAGAGAATACTCAGTCCAAAGATTGGAAAGAATTTAGGGGAGAAAGAGAAGAGAGAAGAAGAGCGGCAACTAACAGCTGGGAGAGAGAAACAAAAGCCAGCCTCTTCATTTGGTAACAAACCAAAATAATCTAAATTTTCCAATCAACTAGAATCCCTTGATTGACGGGTTGTCAGATTATAGAAATAAAGAAAACCAATACCTACTCAATAGGGACTCTAGAGAGCTAACCACCCTTTTCAAAGGATCTAAAACTATCAATTGATAGGAGGAAAAAGTAAGAAGAGAAAGCTATCAAAAAGTAAGATGAGAAAGCTATCAATAGGTGATGAAGAGAGAGAATACTGTTGAATGCTGTCCAAAGATTGGAGAGAATTTACAAGAGAAAGATAAAAGAGAAGGGGCAGAACTAGCAGGCATGAGTGAGAGAAAGAGGGAAAGACAGATCGAAGATACCGAAAGGGAGAAGTATAAACAAGAGTAAAGGAAGAATCCTCTTACCTTGAGAGAATGGAGAAGAGAGAAAACCAGTGAATCTTAATTTTCATTCAACTAGAAACTTTTTTTTTTTGGGGGGGGGGGGGCATTGTTACATATTTATAGCAATAAAGAAAACGAATTCCTAAATAAACTCTAGCTAGCTAACCAACCTTTTCTAATAAAGTAAAGATTCTAGTTTCCTAATAACAAACTCACTTACTAATTAACTATAATATTTTAAACTTTAAAAACTCCCAATCAGTAGCTAAACAAGAACACCACAACCTTCCTTAAAATGCTAATTTAAAAATAAAAAAAATTTACACAATTGCCCCCCCTCCCTCCTTCCTTTGACAACTTCAATTGAAGGACCATACTACCCTGACATACAAGATCTGGGTCTATACTAAATGGACCGTGGAATGCTTCTGCATTACACAGTCAACTAGATTATTGAGTTTGACATCCAAATTTAACAAGATGATATCCACATGACTCCTATTTATCCAATAGTTAAAATTGTCACATCATTCCTCCACTCATTTGACAACTGAAAATACATGGGAACTAGACCATATGAATGATATTGGCCATCAAATTTGATAGGAACACAACCAAAGAGGTGCTTCATCTATCAACATTTGGTAAGAATAGGTCAGTTCCCAATTGGACAGAAAATAATTTATCAAAATATGGGACCATCTAAATCAATTAAAATTGAATCAATAGATTAATCAGCCATAATCCATTTGATACACCCTACAGTGTTCTTGAAATAATGACTTACCATATTTTCTTTAAGTTTCTAAATCAAAGACGACATTAAAACAGAATAGTACGGAAAGAAGGGGAAAGGGGAAGGAAATAATAAACTAAGGATCTACAATCCCATATCATCATTAACATCTTAAGTTATCTGCATCCACGCCAATAAAACTAATACTTTCAATACGGTTCAATACAGAATGAACCTTGGGTTAAACCTATTACTGTTATATGTGTAGGTTTAAGGAGTGACAAGAATAACACAATATTACGCAATCAATGACTTAAACCTAGTTTCAGACAGTTCTACACTATCCATGTTACAAAACAAAAGGGAAGCTGTGAGATATGAATTAGAATGAACACCTGAAGAAGAGCTGTCATGAACATATGGAATGCCTGGGTATTCTGGTCTATTAGCATTGAAATCCGACCAAAACAGGTAACCACACCTTGCATCTGCCATCAAAGGGTAAATATATCATAATCTATAACACTATCAGAGTATCAGATGCAACGTCATGTATATATAATCATGAAAACATGTATTGTCGTCAAGAAGAATCATCGCAGGCAACTTGCAACCTCGTACTTATTAAAATGCCACTGAATATGATGAAACGGGCTTTTGCTTTATAACTAAAACTGTGTCCGAAGTAGACATACAACTTAAAAGCCTATTAATATACCATACATCTGATCAAGAATATCCAATGGGTGGCCAGTACTGCCACAGCCATGGGCCTATGCAAAAATAAATAAATAAATAAAAATAAAACCCATCTAAAAAAGTTAGTTGTAAGAGAACGATAAAGAAAACTTGGAGCAATAAAAAGAAAACTTGGAGCAATAAACTTTCTTTAAAGTCCAAAATAGGGTTCAATCACACATTAGATATTATGTTTGAGGAGCTATACGATGCAGACAAATCACAAAAGTAGGTTTATTATAGTGGAAATAGGTGCAAGTTGGGTTCCATGCATTAACGCTAGGCCTTTAGTCCAATGGGTTTTTATTGTAATGGACCACTTTAATGGGCTTATATTATGGGGTAGGAGTAAGGAATATGGGATTAGTCAAGTATAATTATTTTAGAGTTTTTTTTTCTTTTCTTGTTTTCTTTTTTTCTTTTTTTTTCATTTTTTCTATTTTGATTAGAAGTTAAACTAAATCAAGTCCTAGATTCATTAAGAATTGCGTCCATATTTCATTATAAAATTAGAATCCTAATTTGAGTAGGAGTGTAAAATACTAGTCTGTTTTGACTACTCCAAGTAGTAGTTTGAATTCCAAATCAGTTTCAGAGTGTTAGAGAATCAGTTTATGAAATTTATATATAATGTAGTGGACTATGACCTCAAATACGAATTTATGAACCATAGCTTTCAATTTTCTGAAGTTTGGTTGTTGTGGATTCAGCATTTGCTGCTGTGGATTCAGTAGTGCGCTTGGAGGATTCCAATGGGGCTTAGGTGGATTTTTTTTTTCTATCTTTCTCTGAATCACAGGTCAACGATTTTTATGTTCTCGATACCATGGGTAAAAAATTCGGCAAAATTTCACCAATATTACTGATTTTTTTGGGGACTAACCAAGGCGATATGGGAGTCAACTTACTAAAGCAGCAATATTTCGGTCAATATTTCAGCATTTCGGTTGATATTTTGGACATTTTGGTCATTTTGGAAAACATCACCAATTCTTGTCCCAGTCTTCTCCTCTACATTGTGTCTTTGACTCTCTAAGACAAGGCAGTCTTACCTACTAAATCAGATTTCAGTAATTTCATGTACACTACTGAATCCAATCCAATCCGATCCAATTCGATCAATCCAATCCGAATAGACATCCAACATTCCAACTAATTGTGCCACGTGAAGATTTGTGCGCTTTTGAGGGTGGATGATTCCATATACCATGAAGTCCATCAGTTAGTCTGCAAACCATAAGAACTTTTGAGGGTACGGATGCAAAACAAATTCGAATTTTCGACTATCCATTTACATCTCTACCATACCCAAAAAAATAAATAAAAACTCTCAGTTAACATCCCTATAAACTACAGCTCCATGGATCACTTTCTTCCTCCAAATTTCCAAATAGTCAGCTCCAGCACACCTTATTACAAAGTCACAACTTACATTTCGGACATCTCTCTCTGACTCTGTGTCTATATGGAAGCAGCATGAGATACACTATAGTACTGTACCCAACCCTGTCAGTGGGTCAACTTGTCTCCATGGTAGAGTTCGGCAAGCTAAATCTCCACCATTACCACCAACTCTTCTCCATCACAGTCCTCATCCCAACCACAACTCTACACACAGCTTTCACCACCTCTTACATCCACCGCATTTCCAAACCACCCCATCCATCATCTTCCCCCACCTCCCCACACTATCATTTTGTGTGAATTTTCTTGCATTATAAAGGTTCACAAATATTTACAGAGGCTAAAATAAGGTTCCCACGAAGTATCAGACTTTAATATGGCTGTAGCCAGTTTGGGTCATTTCGGCCAAAATTTCGGTTTTGGCCACCTAAGTTTGACCGAAATTCGAATTTTTTAACCTTGTTCTATCCCCTGATTTTGTTCAAGCTTCAATTTGTCTGGTTACAGATAGCATACAAGTTACTTTTCTGTTTGGTCTCTAAACTGAAGTTTGAGATTCTATTACACTGCTTTCCAAAGCTCTGTTATCCGTTCAAAATTTCTGGTCGATTGGTACTGGTTCTAGTTCTGCAAGTTTCTATCCTAGTAAGCACTGGGATTCTTCCAAATTTCTCTATTCTATTACAAACTTGGCTCAAATTTTGTAGGCTGATTCTGTTAGTAGACTATTCAACTTTTGTTTTGGTTTGTTTTTGACATTCCTGAATTCCGTTATTAAAGTTTTCCAAATTCTGGTTTTGCTTCTCTTGTCGATCCTGTTATGAACTAGTCTTCTTGTTTGGAAACTGGGTTACATTATTTAGTATTAGAGCTGTGGCAAATACAGGAGATAACACTGGAGGTCATGGTTCGAGGTACCAGTCGAAACCATTTCGACATAGGTCGAAACGAGTCGGTGGGTTGACCCCAATAAGTTCCAGGTTTCGACCGAAACTTGTTTCGGTCTGTTTTTTGGTCTAAAATGCCTTATAAAGCTGCTTGTCTCGATCGAAACCTACTGGTTTGAACCGAGAACTATTGTGAGAGAAGATTTTTGAAGATTTTGCTTTCCAAACCTCATTTCTTCCTTCAACCATTGGATTTTCACAAGGATCTTGCAAGTTTCTTCAACAACAAAGGCCTCTCAACCATTTTCTCTTTCTCCAAGGTAAAATATTGTCTCCAAAAATTTTTTTTATAGAATGTGTATGCAAACATCATGGTTGGGTTTCAAATTTTTATATGTTTGTTAGAATGACCCGGTCAATGAATCCATGGTGTTGGATTTTTTTTTTATTGATAATTTTTTTATTGGAATTTCTGTTTGAAAAAATTGATTGTCCTACAACTATTTTTTGAAAAAAAAATATGGGTTACAAAAGTTGAATGGACCTCAAATAAATATATATTAGACATAAGAGGCCAATCTAGAATGTGACGGAGGCGAAATTTTTTTTTCTGTTTTTATTTTTATTTCAATTTTGGTTTTCTAAAAATAATTAATTAAATTGAAAATGACTGTAAATAAATGATAAAAGGTTGCTGTTTTTACTTAAAAAATATGAAAAAATATAAATGTGTTGCAAATATGTTTTCAGCCGATATTGTGTAATAAAATGTTGTTAATTAATCACTTTATGTTGATTTAAGGGTATATATATATATATATATATATATATATATATATATATATATATATATATATAGTTTACTAACGGGAAAAATATAAGTAATGTGGGAAAATTTGTAATAGAATTTGTTGCATTCATAGGACTAGTATTTGGTGCTTCCATTGTAGTAATTATTGTCTTTTTGTCCCAACAGTGTAACAAATAGTCTGGACTCTAAATGATGAAATTGCCAGGAAACATGGGATAGCACTAACTTCCAATAAGAAACAGTCACAATGTAATTATTGTGCCAAGAAGATCTAGGGAGGTGGTGCAAAACTAGATTGAAATGGCATCTTGCTAGTGGTAACAGGGATGCGATGGGTCCTATGGTACCAAGTGAAGTAAAAAAGGCCATGGCAACTATGATGAAAAGTGATAATGATAAAAGAAATAAAAAGGCAGCAGCAAGGATGAATCTGAAGATGCTTGCCTAGAGGATATACCCCATTTAAGGGAGGAAGATTATGATAGTGATGAACCAGATTTAGACGATCCAGATATGACAGAGTCAGAGGCTCAACTGGTGAAGAGAGCCAAGATAGTTAGTAGAATCATGGATCGAAAACTCGACCGAGATGGGTTGAGATCTCAACCTTCTCGCTGGTCTCAACTGGGTCGAGACGAGAACTAGGGTCAAAACTGGGTCTCAACCAGTCTCGAACAGTTCTCAACTAGTTCTCGACCTGTTTCGACTGGTCTCGACCAGTTTCGAACTAATCTCGAAATATCTTGACCAGTTTCGATTGGTCTCGACCTTTTGAACCAGTTTCGAACTGGTTCAGCCTTTTAAGTATGAATCTTGGTCGAAATCTCAATCGAGACTCATTTCTTCATCTTCTTTCTTCTCTTTTCATACTTCTCTCCATTGTTTCTTCTCCAAATGTCTTCTAGGGTTCGATTTTGAGCTGTTCTTTCCAAACCTTGCCAAGATTTAATTGTTGGAGGCTCTATTTTACCAAATCTTTCCACCAAATAGTCGAGGTATTGTTTTTTTTTTCCCTAAAATTTATTTTTTTTACATTAATATGTTCAATATATGTTGGATCATCATGAAATTTATATACGTGAGAGTCATTAGGCCAATATACAACCTCACCCTTTCAAAATTATTTTCTTGCATATATATTTTTTATTTTGATTTTCTGTTAAAAAAAAGATATTTTTCAGCAATTAAAAAATAAAAAAATATGATAAATATTAATTAGATGTTGTTGAAAATATTATATGATTAACACCGTTGGCCGATCTACGTGGCCACGGTTTCATTTATTTTATATATATATATATATATAGTTTATATATATATATATATATATATAGATATATTATATATATATATATATATAGTTTAAAAAAAATAAAAAATATATTTTTAAATATTAATCGGTTTATTTTCAAAATGATATATGTGGAACACCGTTGGCCGATCTACATGATGACGATTTCATTTTTTTTTTCTGTACATATTTTTAATTTTATGAATTTTTTATTAATAAATCATATTTTCTAGCAATAAAAAATTAATAAAAAAAATTAATACTTATCTCTTAGTGTTCAAAATAATATATGTTGAACACCATTGCCAATCTACGGTTCCATGTTGTCGGATTATATTTTTGGAAAAATAAATTATTTTTATTTAATATCCAAAATTAATAATAATTAGGAAAAATATTTTGTTTTCTTATAAAATAGTTTTAAAATTTTGAAAAATAATTTCAATGTGTTTTGAGTTATATTCGCATATTTGATGCTTTTATGTTCTTTCATTTTAAGTTTTATTATTATAAATCTATTGATTTAAATTTCTTTATTTATCATCTTATGTAACAGTACCTCATTTTAAATATAATGGCTGCTTCGGGTTCTCGTGAGGGAGGTGATAATGCTGGTCGTACTGACATGGCTTGGCAATATTGTACCGCCATTGGCGGTGATAGAAAGAAGACCCAATGAAAAATTCTGTGGAAAGAAACTTATGTCTGGTGGGATTACCAGACTTAGGCAACACTTGAGTGAGACTTCTACAGACGTGGCAAAGTGTGCTATAGTTCTTGTGGAGATTACCAAGGCCATAGCTGCACAGATGAAGGAAGGCCAGCAGAGAAGGGCAGAGAAAGAAAAAAGTAAACAACAATTTGAGGAAGCAATCCGAGGCACAATGCGTGATTTGGATGATGATAGTTCAGATGATGATGATATAGATACCAGGGGTATGACTAAGCAAGAGACCAGAGATCTAAGACGGGCAACAATGGCTAGTAAAATCAGCCATGAGATGGACATGGAAAGGTTGCGGCAAAGAGCCTTAAGGGGCAGGTGGTAGTGGATCATTTCAGCAGCCTAAAGAACCACAAACACGGAGTAAGGGGGGTTGGCTTCTATGTTTAGAAGATCAAAAAGCACTAGAGCATAACCCCAGGCACCACCACCTGCACCTGCACCTGCTACTGCTACGGATGAGGATTATGTTGAGATCCTACAGCAGGATCCAATAATTTTTAGGAAGGCTGGCGCCAAGCAGAAGAGATTGAAGAGTATGTGAAACTGGAAGGATACAAAAGAATTTATTGGGGATGCCTATGCTAGGTGGTCCATCTATAATAGTATCCTAGAAAATGCTAGTTGGCCCATACTATCAGCCTTTCTTTGATGTAGTTGCTGAGGCTAGTCCTGGTGTTAAAGCCCCCACTCCATATGAAATGATGAATGCATATCTCCCAAGAATTGAAAAAGAGCTAGAAGTATAGATAGAAGGGATAAGAAATAACTAGGGTACATATGGGATCACTATTATGTGTGATGGTTGGATTGGTCCCACTAGAAAGTCCATCATCAACTTCATGGTTCACAATAATGGGAATAAATCATTCTTGAAGCCTGTGGATGCATCTGCATTCACAAAAGATGCTAACTACATCTATGGATTGCTACAGACAGTAGTGGATGAAGTTGGTGCTACAAATGTGGTGCAAATTGTGACAGACAATGGCAACAATTACAAGAAGGCAGGAGAGATAATGATGGGTAACTATAACCTTTTCTGGACTCCATGTGCTGCCCATTGCATTGACTTGATGTTGAAGGACATGGGTAAGATCCAAAAAGTAAAGCTAGTGGTTGAACAAGCATGCCAGGTGACAACATTTGTATACAACCATGGCTATTCTTTGAACTTACTGAGGGAGAGATGTGGAGGGGACTTGGTAAGACCCAGCATTACCAGATTTGCTACCAACTACATAGCACTAAAGAGTTTTCAGGCAAAGATGGTAGGCCTCAAATCGATGTTTGCATCTGAGGACTGGTTTAGGTGGATGGAGTCCAGCTCTCCTGCTGGGGTTCAAGCACAGACTACTATAGCTTCAGAGGAATTTTGGAGAACGCTGAAGGATGTAGTCAAAATTCTATAGTCAGTGGTGAAGGTGCTAAGATTAGTAGATATAAAATTCTAGCCCATCATGCCACATTTATATACTACCATAGATATGTTGAAGGACCATATAAAAGCTGTGCTTCCATGTGGAAACAAATATTTTGTGAAGATTATCAAAATTTGATGGGAGAGTCAATTGATGCACACATTGCATAAGGCTGGTGAGTATATTTAATAATGTCTTTAATTTAGTTTACTTAATAGTTAGTACTATATTTTAATCTGGCGACGTATATTTTGCAACATACTATTTGAACCCCAAGTATCAATATTCACATGTGCTTGGACTCAATTCTGACCTTATCGGTGTGGTAAAAGATGTTGTCGCAAAATTGGTGCCAGATTATACTGTACAAGCACTGGTTAATCTGGAAGCGAGTTGTATGGTTTAAGTGCTGAATTATTTGAATATCTATATATTACAATGGTTAATGGTTACAAATTTTGAAATTGATGTAGATTAAAACGTTCAGAGATGGTCTTGGGACTTTTGGAACTCCCGCCGCAGTGGCTGGATTAGATAAGACCAATCCTGATATGGAATTATGGAAATTGAAATTTCCAAGTAACATATCTTATTTAATATGTGTATTAAAATGTGTTCTTCTTGTGCAGCTGAGTGGTGCTTGTTGTATGGCAAGCATGCAACTGAGTTGAGGAGAATAGCAATCAAATTCCTATCTCAAACATGTTCCGCATCTGGGTGTGAGCGAAATTGGAGTACCTTCTCCCTTATTTATTCAAAGAGGCGGAATAAATTGGACTCTCAACGGCTAAATGACTTGATGTACGCCCATTACAACATGAGACTGAGGGTACAGTGCTTGAAGTTTGAACAAAGAAATGAACAAGAGCTGATCGAGCTAGCCGACATCTTCCAACTATCTTCAGATGAGGAGGATCCCTATATGGAATGGGGGAGAGACCGAGCAGTACCAGTGATGGATGACCCTGGTGGGATGCCCGACCCCACTGTGTCTGCTCCGATGGGTTCTAATCTCGAGCGGTTTATGTCCTCGGATGAGGGTCATGTAGAGCAGAGTCATCTCGACCGTTTGACCCCCCAACTTGTAGTGACCCAGAAGGCGATGATGATACAATGGATCTAAGTGGCTGGTCAGCTTCTGATAGTAGTGGTGGTGATGGTAGTGGTGGTGGTGATGAGGGTGGTAGTGGTGGTGGTTATGATGGTGGTGGTGGTGGTGATCCTAGACCGACTGTACCCTAGACCGGCGAGAGTTAGTATACACACGCTACACAGGATCCAAATCATGGTGGGCGCGCATCTTCATCACGGCCTACGACTGGGTATACACGTAGGTCTCGTCAACGGGAACGCCCTTTGCAACTAGTAGAAGAAGAAGATCATTTCTTTGACATCGTTCCTGATCCTAATATTATGCCTGATGTTGAAATTGATAGCATGTCCACAAGCTTTGGAGGACTGAGTATTGAGGGTAGTAGTGGACGGAAGCAGGGGCAGTGGAGTACCCATGGATTTGGCACCACTTCTGCGTACGGTTCTTATTCGGGTGATGATGACCGTATGATGGGAAGTGCACAAGACTATTCCGCTGATACTAGTAATGCTACATCACAAACTGGCTCCAACTTTGTGGACAGTCTCTTTTCAATCCCGAATTTGCAGAGAACCACGCCCCCACACCAGCCAATATATGTTCACTTTACTCCACTTTATAGTAAATTGTATCCAAGGTTAGGTATCTTTAAAAACTTCCCGGATCATGTATGTGAGAAATATGTGGAAGACTACTAGACCTTCTATACCCGAAGGACGTCGTGGCAGGACTTTGTTTATCTGACCGAGATATATTTTCTTCAGCAAAGTCAATTTCACGCCACTCTACATAAGATTAGACATTGGGATGGACTGATGGGAATATATTGTTTCACTTTGAGTATTTAAGTCTTTCATATAATGAGCACTCGTGAGTTATGTCATTTTGTGGGATTTATGATTTATGAATGTATGATTTTCCGACAATGTGATTACTTTTTATGTTTCAAATGTGTTTATGTATGTTAAATAAGTATTTTCCTGCAATATATAGCCTTAAAATGGCCTTAAAACATCAAAAAATCACTTAAACCATAAAAAAAAAACTGTCAAAACTCTCATTTTTACCCTTTGGGAGTTTCGGCAGGTTTTCGCCGAGATCTCGGTAATCTCGGTTTTCTCAAGGGTCAAGACACCCTCAAATCCGAGATTTCGAACTATGAGTAGAATTCCACATGACGAAGAGGTCTAAGAGCAATAAAAGCAGTTTCAGACAACTAGATATGACAGAGGTAAAGGCTCAACTAGTGAAGAGAGCCAAGATAGTTAGTAGAATGCAACATGACGAAGAGGTCTGAGAGCGACAAAGGCAGTTTCAAATGACCAGAGGAGCTAGGTCATCTAAACAGGCACCAACAGAAGGGGATTTAGGGTCACAAGGAGGAGGATGAGGCTGGGACATGGGAGTGAGGCAAAGATACCTTTTACGAGGACTCAGAGTGTGAGGGGTTCAGCACCAACACATGCACCACCACCACTTTGTGACCTAGATATTGAAGTCATTCAGAGGGACCCTTCTGTATTTCCCAGACAAGACCAGTCACAAAAGAAGCTAAAGCATTTTTGGACTGATGTGAAGGCCAAAATGGGAAATGTTGTCTCTAAGTGGATGTTTACAATAGCATACCAACAAATGCCACTACAGGGCCAATATTATAAGAGTATATTGGATGAGGTAGGTAAGGTAGGTCCAGGAGTACAAGGGCCCATAGCTTGGGAGTTGTACAATACCTACCTACCTAGACATAAGGACATTCAAGAATATGTGGATACTTTAAAGCCACATCGGGAGCCATATGGATACTGTGATGCGTGAGGGGTGGACTGAACCCACCAGACAATCCCTCATCAATTTCATGGTGAATTATGATGGGGCAAACAATATTTTTGAGGTCTGTTGATGCATCCAAGGATTTTAAGGATGCTAAGTATATTTATGGTCTCCTAAAGCAAGTGGTCAAAGAAATGTGGTACAAGTGGTTATTGACAATGGTAGCAAGTTCAAGAAAGCTAGGGAAAGGTTAATGAACAATAGAAAATACAGGCTTTTTTGGACACCCTGTGCAGCCCACTATACTGATTTGATGCTGAAGGATATGGGGAGATTAAACTTGTCAAAGATGTTGTGTATAATGCAAGACAAGTAACCCCATTTGTGTATAACCATGGATATGCATTGCAGATGATGGAAACCAAGTGAGGTGGAGACTTGGTAAGGCCAAGGTTGACACGTTTTGCAACCAACTACAAAGCCCTAAAGAGTTTTGAAATGAAGCAGTTTGGACTAAGATCCATGTTTGCTTCGAGGAGTGGTTTGAGTAGCCTCAGTCTAGTTCTCGTAGTGGTAGGGCAGCACAAGCAATCATATCTACTGATAAATTCTGTGATGATGTGAAGAAAGTTGTCTTGATATTAAATCCCATCGTTCAAGTGCTAAGATGGTTGATGGACAAAAGAAGTCCACCTTGCCACACTTGTGGGCAGCAATTGACATGATGAAAATGCAAGTGGACGAAGCATATAGACGTGGGACCTCTAAATTTATTTCTATCATCAAAGATTGTTGGGAGAGACAGCTGAAACACCCACAACACAAGGCTGGTGAATCTTCACTTGAAGTGGATGAATTTCTCAATTAATTAAAATTAATTGAGTTTGCATTCACTTATTCATATACTTTTCAATTTTCAGCATATTATCTGAATCCATCAATACAAAGACAATTTGGGAATGCATCAAGAATTGATCGACGCAGTGCAAGAAGTGGTTGCCAAGCTAGAGCCAAACTCAAGGGCGCAGTCCATTGCTAATCAAGAAGTAAGATTTTTACTTATTTTGTTGTCATTATAATTTATAAATATGATATTTTTACTAATACTATTACCCATCAATGTTGGTCCAACTCAAAAGCTTCAAGGATGCCATTGGGAGTTTTGGCCGGGCAACGGCATTATCTGGTCGAGCAACCACTACCCCTTGTATGTATAGTTGTATACTTACCTTGAGTCCTTGACCTCTCCATTAGTGTTTAAGGAAGTAGTATGATTGTCATTATTTAATATTTCTATGCTATTTTGCAGCAGAATGATAGGTCTTATATGGGTCGAACTTACCCAACCTTCATAAAATAACAGTGAAGGAGCTATCCCAGACATGCTCCGCCACTTGATGTGAACAGAACTAGAGCAATTCTCATTGATATGCACAGAGCAACGAAACCAGTTGGGTGTGAGAAAGCATGATGACTTGGTGTATATGCACTACAATATGAGACTGAGAGAGGAGCAGATACAGTTAGGCATGGAGCGAGATACTACCCCCATTGAGCTGAGTGAAATCTATCAGTTGGATGAAGAGAATGACGATCCTCTATGTGAGTGGGTTAGGGATCGCTGTGAGCCTCTATTGGATGAGGGCGGTGGTCAGCCAAATTCATGGTTGTTGGAGAGTTACAGGCTAACGTGAATGAGTTTATGGCTACTGAGGATAGTCCACGTGAAGCCCCAGCATCCGTTTCAGATTGGTGACGGTGATAATTCGAGTGACAGGCTTCTACAAGAGATTCACCTTCCGCCACCCAGGATCGTACTAGTAGTCATGGGTGGTGGTGGTGATAGATATGCAGCCTTACGCTAGGAGCCCAATCAATATGAGCAGCCTAAGTCTATAAAAGAGCCACTTGCGGATCCCATCATATTCATAGTGGAGACCCAGTTGGTAAATGCCACACAGGATATCAGCCATGCATCACGGCCTAGTGCTAGTATTAGTATAGGCTATAGTCGAGGATCACGCCAGCAATTCAAACCCTAGGAGGAGGTAGATGAGCAGATCCCAAGGATATATCGAGCATGTCTGACACCATGGAAGGCATGCATTTAGGGGAGGGTTCTCAGAGTAAAGAAACTGGGTGTTGGCGTGCACCATAATTCATGATCACACGAGCCAAAGTCTAGCAATTCTTGAAGAAATTGGCGGCGAGAGTATCAGTTCAACGGAACATGGTGGATATGGAGGGTATGCTACTGGCACTGGTAGGTATGGAGGTAGGTATGGAGGCGGGTATGGAGGCTCTTCTACTTCCTACCCCAGCAGTCAGCATAGAGATGACTCAGGTGTTGGGTCATCGTTCGTCGACTCCATCTTCTCATTTCCTCCTCCTATATTGATGCCTACTCCAGCTCCACCCACTATCTCACTCGATCAGCCTTTCCCTCGACTATGACACCTACATTATGCTGATTGGTGGCTTGTCTCGGTTGCTTGGTGGCTTGTCTCTTGGATCTTATATGATAGACTTGTACTGCATCAGGTTGGGAGGAAATTACTCTTGCAAGAGGCCACTTGAGCCATAAAGAGGCGCTTTGAGAATTTTGATAATTTTAAGGAAAAGGGAATTGAATCATAGGTTCGTCTTGAAATGGGGTATTTCAAGGGTGGTTTTTCTCATCCAAGGGTTTCAAATATGACTGTGCACCATGCACGGCCGTACATGAAACTTTTGGCCTAGCTTAAATATAACAAATAAGTTCTATCATCCAGTGTTTTAAATCTCGGCGAGATCTCGAAGATCTCGAGGGGCTCGAGACGAGATCTCGCCTCGATACAGTGTCTCGACCACTCGACTAGTTCTCGAGCTGGTCCTGACATTTTCGACCATTTCCTGACATTTTCAACCATTTCTCGACATTTCTCGACATTTTTGACCAGTTCTCCACCATTTTTCGACTAGTTCTTGACTGGTCTCGACATAATGTATGAATTATGATTGTATAGTCTACTTGACTACTTTGGGTTTTTTTTACCATGACAATTAACTAATTAAGTGTTATTATGTTTATTCTTCTCCTAATATATCATTTTACTGGCTCATTTGGTCTTTTGCGATCTTCTATTAGTGTTACATTATGTAGAATAGCCAATATTACCCTAGGTTTACATTTGAATTTCAAACTGACACTGCCAAACATGGGTGTAAACCCAAACAACCACCATGTGTGATTATTTATACAGTTTTATGGTTTAAATATGTTTATATATGCTAAAATAGGGTTCCCCCAAAGTATCAAGCTTTAAAATGATCATTTTAGGGTCGAAATACACATTTTAAGCCTTCACGGCTTTTGTACAGTGTCTCGCCGAGATCTCGACCGAAATTTCCGAGATCTCGGTTTCTCAGAGGGTCGAGACACCCTCGAGACTCGAGATTTCGAACTATGCTATCATCCAGGGTTTAAAGAGGCAATGGGGTTAGCTACCAATCCCCTCCCCCAAGTTCCACTCGAGTTATGTGATCTCTAAGTTCATTTATTTTCTACAGGGTCTGGTGACAGTTACTGTTCATCGAGTTTTACTTTTTAGTGTTATGATTTACATGGGGCCCATAACCAAAGCTAGTCAAAATTTTCCGACCCTACCCAGCACTAAGGTTTGTCACAGTTCCCGGAATCCACAACCACAGCTTCTTACCCAAGAATATTCCAATTGATCTAAGAAATAGGTCAAGTTTTGTACTCTCATAAGTGGCCAACCACAACCAATTCATAGTTGGTAGCACCTTCCTTTTTCCCTTCTTCCAATGCTCACTACACACTGAGAATCAAAGATATATACATAAATTCCTTTGGAAAAGCAAAGAAGTAAAGGATAAGGATAGTATTATACAAAATGTGAATATTCCGCCTAAAAGTTTTATTTTAGCTCAAAATGATCACTATCCAGAATCAGAAAAGTCATTGCTGAGATCCATGTGGGTACATCTACTTTGAATTTTAAGAGCAGGTTGAATACAAATTCATTATGATTCAAAGGAAAAAAGTAACGTGTACCATGCAACTGAATATACATAATAAGTTCATTTGGAAAACCAAAGTAAACATAAAAATATAACATATGCCTCTGTTGAAACCGACACCCAACTGGATCACAATCACAGTCACATAACATATGCCTCTGTTGAAACCGACACCCAACTGGATCACAATCACAGCCACCCAATGAATAGGTCAATCTCATAGAGCAAGAAATGAGTTACAATGCAGAACTGCAAAACAAAAGCATAATCCAAGAACCTACAATATGTAGCACATGGATTTAACACAAAGCAGATGAGCATATCAAAGACATTGAGTGCGTGAATCTATTGTACCAAACAAGACTAGAAAACAAATGAGGATCAAAAGCAACTTGAATAAAATAAATGAAATTTCTTTGAAACCTGATCATGTATTTTAAAAGTATCAAGTTAATGGAAAAACAGAAATGCGATAGGTAAGTTCAATGATAGTTATGGACCAAAGAAAGATTTGTCTTACCACCCTAAGGAAAGAAATCCAAAAGCCTGGTGGCGATGGAGGAGCACCATATGGATTATTTGGATCTTGATCACCAACAGGACCTCCCATGCCCATTCCATAACCACCCATAGGGCCTCCAAAACCACCATTGTACATTCCCCCTCCATACATTCCTGAACCTCCAGAAAGCCCACCATAACCCCCTCTATACATGGAGTTGCCATACAATCCACCAGAAACACCACCATATGCTCCACCAATTCCATTATATGAACCATATGATCCAGATCCATATCCTGAGTTATAATTTAAGCCCGAGTTATAACCTGGAACAATTGGAGAAATCATAAGCCCCATAGGACAAAAATAAGAAATGAGTTGTCCAAAAAAAATGAAGAACCACCTCCATAACTGCTTCCATAGTTCTGTTCCCAGGGCCTGGTGGGTACAGGCCGGTTAAGACTGTTTCTGTTTACTGTAGCATTCCTATCGGCAGTTGAAACAATTTCTCCAGGTTTTGCAGTTCCTGAAGCCTCAACTACATCACTTGTGCTACCAGGTGATGGGGGTTTAAAAGGTGCAGGACCAGATGAGCTCCCAGCTCGCTCCCAAGGTTTTGGTGGGGGACTGTTAGCTGCAATGGCATAATTCAAGACCCATTAATAGCAAGAATATATAATATCAAATTCAGCAAATAAGAGGATGGCTAACATTAATCTTGCAAAACTTATCAAATAACAATAACATTCAGCAAATAAGAGGATGGCTAAAATTAACATAATCTCGTGAAACTTATCAAATAACAATACAGCAAATAAGAGGATGGCTAACACTAACACTAATCTTGTGGAACTTATCAAATAACAATCATCGTAGTTGTCATCATATAACAATAACAATAATAATCATCATCAATCATCATCCATTACTGAATCCTCAACTGATAATCATCATTATCATCTTGTGGAAGCAGTCAGTGATGCAGATAAATCAAAGAATTGGGCTAATTTAGTGGAATAAGCCTTGGGTTGGGTTTTATACATTTTGGGCCTTTGGTCGGGTTTTCATTGTAATGGGCCAATTTAATGTGCCTATATTATGGGTAAGAGGTAGGAATGTGAGATCTATTAATTACTTAAATTGTTGGGTCTAACCAGAGTCTTATTTCTTTATTTTATTTGTTATTAAGTATTTTAGTTAGGCTGGAATAGGTCTCTAATAATCCAGCCTTCTTTTGAACTACTTTCCTTTATTTTAGGTTGAGTTTTAGTAGAAATAGACTACCACCAATATAAGTTATTGTTTGGAGGATTTTTAGGACTAGTTTGATTCATGTGTTGGGTCTTCTATATAAGTATGTAAGGGGCTACAGCCTTAGACACGAATTTATGAATGAAAGTATTGGTTGTCTCTTTCTTCTCTGTGGCAAACAGATATCAGCTGTGTGATTCAACCATTGGTGGGAAATCAAGGTATGTTGATGGTGGAAAATCAACAAGTCTCTAGACAGGAAGCCTAGATTCATGTCCTCCTCCTCTTTGTCTTCTTCTCTTTTCTCCATTAATCAAGCAACTTTTCCTTTCACAAGCTTTCATCAGATCTGTTCTTGTTTTATCAACCCATCATAGACCTAATTCTCTGGGTCAATTCCTGAACCTATACTGCTCTCGGGTTTGGGTGTTTAGTTGGGATTTATGCACTGCAATCAGATTCCGTTTGGAGGAAAAGTGTTGTTCCACGTTGTAGGTTTTCAGTGGATTACAATGGCTGTTTTATCCTAGACTGTGATGCAGAAGATCAGCAACCTGTGATTGATCCAAATTCAACTTTTCCTCAGTTTCCTATACTGTTTTGCTCTCTGTCGCATAGAATTTGAGTACTCCTAGTTCATCAAGGAGTGTTCCTAAGTTCCACAGCTAACCATTGGATCATTGTTTATCATATGCTTGTCATGGTTTGTTATCATATAACTTTTTTATTGCCCTGCTTCCTCAAGTGGGTTGCTTGGTCCATCTTTCTTGTACTTTTCCACTTCTCTTGTGGACTAAGATCCAGGCCAATTATTTGAAAAATGAATAAAAAATTGCAGCAAACAGAAATGGTTTCATCAGTCATCATCATTAAAGCCCAAAGCTAAAGACTGTACCAACTCATCTTCCACTGTAACTCCAATAGACAGTATATTTGCATTTCCAAACTCCACGCTTCAGTTCTTGAGACTAATGGATAGGGAAACAGGCAGGAAATATCATAACTTGGTTTCCTTTCAAATTACCAAGATGAAATGGAGATTCTAAAGCTCTGAATTGACAAATTTCATAATTTGACACTCGTATATCCTAGCCCAACCACCATTCTGACAAGAATTTTGGGATAAAGTTTGCTGCTTAAGCCCTAGTTACTGTTCCCCACGCTTAAAACCAATGATGTCCTCATGGAAACAAGCCCAAAGACCACAATCAACTCTGTTAAGAAAAGCATAAACAGTAAGATCTACAAAGAATAGATGGCTGGGGGAAGAATCATTGCTTCCTAAACCACAAAAAGGCGTCTGCAGGAGGCTCTGCTTCTGCAGGGTGTGGGGAGGGCAGAATATACGCAAGCTTACCCCAACGCAGAGAGGCTGTTTCCATGTAAATAAACAACCCAAATTTTAACAACGATAAAAAAAGTTCAGACAAAACCAAGCAATTAAAAATTCTCTGTCTCATCCCATGACCTATCCCACCAGAGAATTTATATTGCTACCACATGATTCATTAAGATCATTAAAACAAAAATCAAAGAAACATAATAGACCAAGCGACCAAAAGAAGAGACACCACGAGTTACCAAACAAAAGAAATTCATCAAAGTGAAGTAAACACGCAAAACCCTAGAACCTAGCAGAAAATCTGAAGCCAACTCCTAAATTCTTCCCATAACAGCTCTACCTGTGATTTTCGATGCTCCAGATGACATTTTACACTGACAAATTCAGGAAAATAAGTAATCTAAACGCTAAATTCACATTCAAAAACTGCCCACAACAGAAACACAAGACATACCAACAACACAAGTCAATCGGAAAAGAAACAAAATAAAATTACCAAAGTATACGATACATCATGAAATCGATTGGTGCATAATTAATATGTCCATCAAACAAATTCAGAAAAATAAACACATAAATATATAAATTCAAGCGTAGGCGGACCTCCTTGTTGCGATTTGGGTTCCATGGTAATCGCAGATCAGCGACATGAAAGCGAGGAGCTGTTCCTCACATCATCATCATCCCCTCCTCCAAACTCTGACGGCAATTGGTTGAATCAATAATGAAAACGGTAGAGCAGGCCGCGTTTATACAACTTCACTCGCTTAATTATTGGTTTTCCCCGCGGAGTCTGACAATACTTGAAGGTAAAGACCAAAGTTGCTTGTCGGTAGGATCTTCACCAATTCTACCCAAAAAATAAATAAATAAATAATAGGATCTTCACCCAAAAAAAAAAAAAATTGTAGGGCTAGGTTGAAATTCTTTATCCATTCGGTTTATGAGTTTATTTTGAACACGCGGAACACCTTCTTTTTTATTTTATTATTTTTTTTTTTTCGAACACAAGGAATAGGGTTTTGGTGTTTCCAATCTAAGGATCCACATCCTCTCCTCCCAGAGGTTTGGGAAGAGGACGACAACCCCATTAAATAATCAACACTTAGGGTTCGTGTGAATCTAAGCAGACAAGGGGGTATCGATTTCGATGGAGAATTCGAATTCACTTGAGCCCCAGGTGTATGCCATCCAACGAGGGTACCACCCCTCCTACTGAACCTGTGGGAGGAGAGGATTTGGATACCCGATCGAGGGTGTTAAAAAATATGGGTTCAGTTGACTGATACGGTTCCAATCATTTATTAAATAGTTTTGGTATATTTATTATAATTGATTTAGATTTATCAAATTTTAAATAGTTGATGGTTTTCGGATTAAGCTTTCGAGGAAAGGAGTGACAAAAATGAATAGTTGAAGTCACATTGAAAGTATTGTTAAGAGAAACTCAAAAAACGAGTGAAATTGACATCGTTGAGGGTGGATCAAGGACACTATTAGAGTCTACAGAATCGAAATCCTTAAAGACAAAGTGATTGTTTATCGGTTTTAAACGGTTTAATCGATTAATCGGTCTAAAATCATACCAAACCAATTAAACAAAAATTGAGTTTTATTTTTTAAACAAAAATTGATTTATTAATCAATTTATCTGTTCAGTTTAAATAGTTGAATTTGATTTCAATAAATAGTTTTGCTTTGTTTTTGACACCCTTATTTACATTGTTGAAGGGATTGACTATTGATAATTACTTACCATGATATTTGTGTGGGGTTGGTTATACATGATTAATTCTATAATTAAGCAATCTCAACTATGGTATCCCATGAAATCAATCCAAATTTAAGGAGGATGGGAGATCTGGTGATGCGGTTGAACTCAGGCATATTTTATGTGTGAAAAACATAACTCCAAGCTGGCGTGTAGGGTGTATCTTGTCTATTTTTCTTTTTCTACATAAAAGTTTTTATGCACATGGAGTATGTTCCATTAGCTCATTGAAGGTACAGGGACAACTTTGGGATTACAATGAGTTGTTTTTTGTCCCATCTGATGACTTGATAGCATAACCATGAACATGATCATGCACATGCACATGCACATGCAGAATCTTGTATGAATATAGAGAGAGAGAGAGGAAACCTCTTATATATATATATATATATATATATATATATATATATATATATATATATATATATATATAAGAGAGAGAGAGGTGTAATTTATTGTAACTGGGGGAGAATTTTGGGAGTTGCATTTTTGGATTGTTTCTTGTTTTATTTTCAAAAGTTATTCTCAAATTAAGAGTAAAAGATGATTTCAAAATAATTTAAAAGTGATTTATCTTGGTATCATTTTCTAAATTGACATTGTTATATATGTTTTGAAGCATACATGTGAAATGATCAGATTTAACATTTTTGGAAGAAGAAAAAAGATGCCTTAGATTAGAAGGACAAACAATTAAGGTTATAACATCTTTTTCACCGTCTTTGGTTTTAACAAAAGTTTTCCACATAAGTGAAATATAAGAAACCACCATGGTGGGCTGGCTATATGTATTATGTTATATTAAGGAGATTGGTACTTGAAGCTTTCCCTTCATTTATTTCTTAGGGTTTTGTTGAAAATAGTAATTTAAATTAAAAAAATCTTGTTATAGCCAAGTTTGGTGAAAAAGAAGTCCATAACACATTTTTTTTTTCCAGTGAAAATGGTCATTTCACATGTATAATTGAAAACATGTATGACAATTATATTCTTGAAAATGACTTCTAACAATATGATAAGTCATTTTCAAATTATCTTTGAAACCCTTCTTTTACCCTTGACATTCAAATTATTTTTAAAACCCCTCTTTCACCTTTCGCTATCATCATAACTTGTTTCATGCTTATTGATAGTTTATCAATCTATCTAGGTTTTTAGTTGGTTGGTATTTGCTTATTACAATGCCAAAGGTGGAAGATCAAATCAATTGCTTGCTTGGATTTTTCTAATCTAGGCTGCTTGGACTTTATATCTTGTACATCATTCTTTTATTATTATTTTTTTCCTAGCCTTTAAGGAAAATTACACGTACTACCCCTACAGTTTGGACTAATATTATCTACCACCCAATAGTTTCTAACAATTACACCCGCTCCCGCTCCCGCTCCCATTTAATTGATGGTAAAAACTCAAAAAATTAAAAGACAGTTATACCCTTGTGATTTTTATTTTATTATGTAATCTTTTATTACAAACATAGATACTACTTAGAGAGCTTTGAGTCTACCTTCGAAGGTGCTGATTCAGCCTTGGGTCATCTTGATCATAGGGATTCTAAGAAGTGTACTTGGAAAAACCCTAGATTCTGATAAGAATGTACACTAATAAGAAATGATGATTGGGTTTCATCGTGTCTGAGACTGAGGGTGCGTTTGATAACAATCCCGGAGTCATTTTTTTGGCTCCCGGCTCCATGGGAGCCATTTCGGAGCAGAAGTCTAATTGTTAACACCGGTTCATTTTTTGACTTCCCTGGAGTGAACTGACCCTTTTTTGGCTCTGGGAGCTGAAATATCAGAGCTAAAAAAAGGTGTTTTTTGGCTCCGAAGCTAGTTTATGAGAGACATTTGAGGGGAGTCGAGTGTTGCTGCTAAAACTGAGCTAGCTGACTTGTCCCGTCTCCTGCAAGATAAGATGAAACTTATCGGAGCCGGACAGGGTTGTCCGGTGTCCACTCCAACGATCAAGTCAGTGACAGAGCAATTAGTATGGAGCTTACGACGGCAAACTCCTTAGAGAGATGGATTCCCTGAGTATTCTCAGAAATGGTTGGATTCAGATGCCCTTACCTATGTTCACTGAGTAAATATATAAAGGACATACCTATCTCTGGAGCGGATATACTGCCCAATGATGGAGCACGTAAGACTAAGACCGTGATTTGGCCAGGGCCGGACTTGGTAGGTGTAATTATTAGATTTGATTAGGACATTGTAGATGACCGTGGGATGTGGATCCTACGAGCGGGCAAGGTCAGCGCTTCTGCCCTTGTTGACTGTCACACCTGTCCCTCTCGGGCATGGAATCCTATCTAGATCTAATTTTCGGGATCATTCCTTAATTGTGATCCCCTTGATATGCCCAAAATCAATTCAGAGATTTGGCTCGTATAGATGTCCACGTGCTCCTTCACATTATTGTTAAGACGTCCATAGGGTGACATCTGTTAGGACATGTGTTGCCTCTCTAGCATGACTCGTAGGCAGACACGTGTCAAGACCTGATTAGACAAGAGAAATATACTATCAACATCGGGCAAAAGTAACTCCCGACTTTTCCCCATATCAAACTCTTGTGTGCGATAGACGACATTGAAGTGCAGAGACAAAGGAAGACCAAGTGCAGAGACGGATCCGAATCGTCTCCTCCCTGGACTTTAAGGAGGAGGGAGACACCCCCGTCAGATGGCCGACACGTGGCTCTTGGGAAAATTCGAGCCCCACGTCCGAGCCGACACCCCCTGTCGGCTCGGCTTGTTGGCTGGGTGTCAGTTCGGACGTGGGGCTCAGATTTTCCTGAGAGCCACGTGTCGGCCATCCGACAGGGGCTTCTCCCTCTTCCCTGAAGTACAGGGAGGAGACAATTTGAATCAGTGCAGAGACCTTAGACTTTTCTAAAGGTGAGCCTTCTTCTTCCCTACTCCTACTTCTGTTCTTCTTCCCTTCTTTTTCCATTCTCATTCTCCTTTGCATCTCCTTCTCCTTCTCCTTCTCCTTCTTCCCTTCTCCCTTATTTCTTCTTCTTCCCTTCTCGTTCTCATTTTTCCCTTCTCCCTTTTCCCTTCTTCTTCTCCCTTTTCCCTACTACTCTCTCATTTATCTTCAACCATGTCGTCAATTTCAGGAAGTTACAAAACCCAAATTTGGGGAAATCAATCGATTGGGGTTTCTTTTTTATTATGTCCAACATAGATTAGAAATTAGGAAACCCTTATTTTTTTTATGTTTGTTGTGGAGTTTGAATACCTTTTTTACTAACTAATTTCCTCTACTACCAAGTGTGTAGCTTCGGATCTCAAAAGTCAGAGACAACCAATCAACTACCTAGTTTGTAGCTTTGGTGTTGGTACTTCTTCAATTTCGTTAGTATTTTTTTTTTATGTTGGATTCTATTGTACAAACTCCCCTCTGATTTTCTATTATAGAATGGCTGGGTGCGGTTGTTTGTGTTTAGGTTTGTATCTAACAATGTTTGCAAAGATGATGGAACTAACCCTATCATTATCATACATGCTTCTATTGGTATTTGGATGTAGTAGTTCACAAGACCACCCATGGCCCTTGGATTCTATCAAACAGTATACTACTCCCAATTAGCTTTATAATTGATTCTAGAGCAGCATTATCAAACAACATTCTATTCCCAAAAACCTCCGCGCCAGCCACATAACGCCCCATAACCGGACTAAAACAAAGTGCAAAGGGTGACCACCGAAGACAATCGACGTCACAATGCATGAGAAATTTTAGCTGCACTGTGCATAGAAAGGCTTGGGGCCCCGCAAGTGTTATCAAATGGGGCCTGAACAACTTGACTTACTAAGGCCCCGTTTGATAACACTCCAGATCTCATGGAGCTACTTCTGGTCCGGAGTAGTTTTCCACTTCTTCTCCAGAGTCAAGATTTTTGAAGTAGAATAGTGTTTAATAACACTGCTCCAAAATCAAAAGATAATGCTTCCAGAATGTTGTTTGGTGGTGGTGGTGTTGGTGGCGGTTTGGAGGGGGGTGGTGGTAGTGGTGGTGGTGGTGATGGCGGTGGCAGTGGGTGGCGGCAGTGGTGGTAGGTGGTGGTGGCGGTGGTGGGTGATGGTGGTGGCCCCCCCCCCTCTCCCCCCCCCCCCCCCCCCCTGCCTCTCTAGGGTTTTGAGCTGGTAGGTGGTGGGTGGTGGTGGCAGCGTCAGTGGTAAGTGGTGGGGGGTGGTGGTAGTGGTGGTGGGTGGAGGGTGGTGGTGGGGTGGTGGTAGTGGTGGTGGGTGGAGGGTGGTGGTGGGGTGGTGGCGGCGGCTATGGGTGGTGGTGGGGATGGTGGCGGTGGAGGGGTGGTGGTGGTGATGGCAGTGCCAGTGGTGGTGGTGATGGCAGTTCCAGTGGTGGTGGTGATGGCAGTCGATAGTGGTAATAGCTCCAGAGCAAGAGAAGTAAGTTTTTTTAGCTCCAGTTTTTTAGCTCCCATAGACATTTTTGGAGCGGTTCATTCCATGGGAGTCAAAACTTAAACCGTGTTTATCAATCGTCATTCTACTCCGGATTAGCTCCGGAGCTAAGAAGTAAGGAGCAGAAGTGTTATCAAACGGAGCCGTATTGCTTTCGAGTTTCCACCACCGGAGGTTGTCATTACCGTAACATCTAGATTCTATAAGTTTTTCTTTCTTTCTGTCTTTCTTTCCCAGATAAAGGGAAGGAAGGAGACTGAAAGATGGATAGATAGGGTAGGTAAGGTTGATTGACTGGTTGTGTTTGAATGCTGCTCTTCATAAACCAACATCAATAGCAACTGCATTAGCAGCAACAACACCACAACTTCAACCAACCTCCTCAAGGTCTTACATCCCTTCCTTGTCAGCAGGAGTCCTTTGAACCTCCGATATTGGTCTCCCTCTCTTCCATGGAAGAGCAAACTCAACCCCAAGCCCCAATCCAAACTCAAATTCGTCCTTATTTGCAATCCCAACCCCTACCCCAGTCATCAATTCACCCCCAAACTCAACCCACAAGCCCCAATCTAGACAAAATCTCAGTCCCAACCCCAACCCCACTTGTAGCTCACCCAAACTTAGACCTTGCTAGATAATCCTCTTCAGCTTCAGCAGAACGCCACTACTCGAGCCATATGATCTCTGGAGCTAAATGATGTACAGGTCATCATGGGTTTCACCGTGTTTTAGGGGGGAAAAGCCCTAACCCTAATAAGAAATTATCTATGGGCTTTGTTTCTTGGGAACGACGCTGCATCTCTATTTTTTTCGAGTTCAAACGCTATCTAATCTTTTATTCTCTCTGTCTCTGCTTATTCCATGGCATCTATTTACACAAACATGGCTATCAATTGTACAATGTACTCTCGCAGGAAATGATATAGTTCTTTGTTCCATTTATGATTGTCCTCCTTTTCCTACTGTTTTTCTTCCTCCTTCGACCTCCCATGGACCCACTCAGAACATGTCCACAACATTGATAATTGTTTTCGCTATTCTTGTTGGTGCTTTTCTTTTCGTTACCTCTTACGCGGTCATCGTGAAGTACCGTGCGAGTTGGAATCGCTAAGGCTTTTTTTTAATTATAAGGGGGATTGAAGGAGAGGGAAGTAAAATTTTTATACTTTAAATAGAAACTTTTGTAGCGGTAACACTTGTATAAGATGTAAAATCTATTTTACTTTTAAAAAAAAATATATTTAGTAATGATACTTATAAAATATAAAATTCATTTTCTTTTTCAAATGGGAGGGATTTGGATACAAAGTGAAGTGTAAATTAATAACTAAATGTGGAATAATTTTGAAGTAATACTATAAAAATTTCACTTTTATTCCCTTCAATTCCCCTTACAACCAAACAAAGCCTCAAGGATTGTTCTGCCTCATCCAAACAATAGCCATGAAGGTTTTCTTGGTGAGGATCAGACCCGTTGTAGACCACCCCATCATCAATTTTGTACCCCTTTTGATGGTTGATAAGATTGGGATTGAGAGGGTTGAGGAGGAGCAAAAGGAATTGAAACCCAAGAACAATAGCTACAACAATGTCGGGAATTCGGGGATGCTGAAAGGTATGTGCTCGTGGATGCGTAGAGAAGTTGAAGGTAAAAATAACATGTTAGCTTACATTAAGAACAGTATTATCTATAAAATTTTTAGTGTTAGTTGACATTAGTATCTAACAGAGATCTATTAACAGAGCTTCTATGTTACACATTTTTGATACTTGGGGTGGTACATGATATTGTAAGAAACTAATGGATGATAAATGTAATTAATCCAAATTCGACCGACAATAAGATATAAAAAAGAAAAAGAAAAAAGTATCTGTCCAATTCAGTCTAAGATCCAATACCATGACCGGTCCAAAAAAAAAGGGAAGGGAATCGGTATTAGATTGGCATAATCGATCCATCAACCGATTCGATACCGATTACTCAAACGCTGGCTACGACACTTTATACTTCCAATATGTTAATGGCTTGCCACTGCCACCCTTCAGATTAGATCTTCCTACATGGTTCTGAGATACATGAACAAACCAAGTAGAAATTTGGTCAAAGATCCAAGAATATGTTATTATAGATAATAGAATGATGATGAGAGAGGAATAGGGTTTCATGATATAATCAAGTATTTTATCTACTACTCAAGCAGTACTCATGCTCGTGTCAAGTAGACCCGAGTTTCTAATACAATCTTAGTCGTTTGAACAATAAAAAGAATCGGTTTCAAGATAAGAAAAGAAAAGAAAAAAAGTTTACCCGTCAACCATTATGACTTGTAAACTACAACTACAAAGAAGTACTACAAATGTGTCTCTTCACGTGTGCTCTGCTGAGTCTGGATCCTCTCCCCCATGTAGAGAGCTTCATGGAACCTCATCCCATCCATGGGGCATGGGACCCAATTGACAGGTGCGGACGCACACCCATGAACGGCGATTAGATTTGTCTGGTGAAGCTCTCGGCGTGGGGGGAAAGATCCATACAGATCTGCTGGCTTATGGCCGAGCAGATAAACAATGCATGCAATTCCTCTTGACTAGTGCTCTTATTCTGTACATGACAAAACTCCCTAAGAGAGACTAATAGGCTAACTTTAAACACTCTTATTCCAAAGGAAAAAACATAACAAAATTATCACCGAGCACTGCCTTTGTGAAAAGAACCAGTTGCAGAGTAGTTAAGAATTTCCATTATCAAAGTAAGTGTTAAACTCTGATAAGGTCAGACACACCTATCAATCAGGCTGTATTGCAGTAAAAATAAATCCTAGCCAAACAAGGATTATTCTAGAAAACAAGTTAATAAAAAAAAAGCCATGAATGAGCCTCATGATACTGAGATAGTTGGGTACTCAAAATTTCACTCAGAAAAAGGAGAAATATGTATAATTCAGATTTGAATCAATTTAAGCTGCATATAATCCCATAATTCAAATATTGGCTTCAAAAACATCAATAGTCCTCTAAACCCAACTACCTTGCATATAACAAACGCATCAAATACAGGCAAATTGAGCTCAACCTTGCATTCACTCTGTCAAAGCTAAAATTGGACTTCACTCCATGCACAGGTTCAGCAGCAACAACTTCAATTGGGAAATTTAATAGTGCCGTGGCAGCTCTCATACCGAATGCAGCCCTGTCAAAAGCCAAGGAAGAAGAAGAGGAAAATAATAAGCACAAAAATAAAATGGTTGAAGAACCACAGCTAAGCATACATCACAAACTATATAGTATATCAGTGAGTCGAAAAACGTGAAAAAAAAAATTGTTACCATAACCCCACCCCAATCATATGTTTGTACATGGGCAGAAGTTATCCGATGAAGAAAACGGAAGTAACTACACAATATGCAAACCTAGCCAAGTTTCTACAGTAATTTCCCATACAAACTTGAAAAGCAGTGAAAAAGGAATAATGACAGAAGCAGGGCAAGTAAATCTAAGGTACATAACTAAACACCTGCTACATCTCTCCAATCATTGACACTCAACCAATGGTCTCTCGACTCTCTCCACAAGAATTCCACCAAATCTGTGAATGATCCAGTAACTGTAGATTTGTAACCATCACTATAGACTTTACTTTCTAACCTGACCATGTTTAGATGTTTGAGTTCCTCTTGGCAGGACCTATCAAATGGCATGCCCTATGAACCAGGACTCCAGGAGCACCATTCTTCCCTTGGTAAATCATCCTAATGTGGTTTCGCAGGTATCTTAGTAACTCTATTAGATTCATAATGCAGTTCAAATAGCATTTGGATAGAAAATTTTGTATATCTAATCTCTCTTACTGCATCAATGCCCTTGATAAAGAAACCTCAATATCCACCTCCTCCATTACTCCAAGCTCCTTGCTATGAAGGACATCGCTTGACACAAGATACTAGTATTCGGAATCCGGTCCAAAGTGGGTGAATTGGACCGATTCTTTGCACCAAAAAAAAAAAAAAGCCACTTTCGGGGATAGGGCTGTGAATCGGTTGAAAAGAAAAAGCAAACAAATAGACATCTTCTATGGACTGGTTCATGTTCACCTCATAAGCAAGTTTGAAAGGGAGGGTCCAGTCAGTTGACATTAAAAGATACTTTCTGGGAGAAGGAATCAAGTCTGATCAGAATCGGCATTCCGTTAGCAGTATTGGGTTCCTCAAGAAGAAAGGGTCACTCTGCTACTTGTTGGTGCATAAGAAGAAGTGGAGTTTCGCAGGTGAAATCCTGCAACTCCCCAATCCATAGGCGCAGGGTGGAACTCTACAACTCTGAAAGTCACAGGTGCAGGCGAAACTGTAGCTGCCTCCCTCCCCTCTGCAACCACTGGAACTGCATCCTCTCCCTCACCCTCACCCTCAGTTCACCACGTAACCACTGGCTTCTCCGTCTGGCTCACCGCCTTCCAGGCGGCCAAGCTCCACCACCTCCTGGGACTCTCTCTCTCTCTCTCGCTCTCTCTCTCTCTCTCTCTCTCTCTCTCTCGCTCTCTCTCTCTCTCTCTCTCTCTCCCTCCCTCCCTCCCCCATACTTTCCATCGGATCACCACCCCCACCTGTACCTTCCGCCAGACCCTCCCCTTCCCCTCCCCCCCCCTGCAACTTCCCACCCCAACCTGCATCCCCCTTCCCCCACTTGCATCTCTGTCCCTTTCCCCCTCACCCTCCATCTCCCTCTTCCCCTCCCACCCACGTCTCCCAGCCCCTTTCTTCTTGTTCCCCACGAATTACAATAGCCTTTCCTTATCTGTGCGTTGCTTAACTACAACCATCATGAACCAGCCTTATTATCAAAAAGTCTAGAACACCTTCACCAGCACCGCCACCTCCGACTTTGTCATCATGGAGGGAAGCTATTTTCTTCGTCCAGGAAGGCAAAGTCATCCCCTCTAGTAACCGAACCCTCAGTTTGGAGAGCCAGAGCCTGTTCCAGAGCCAAAAGCATCTGAAAGATATCGATACAGAGGCATAGGCATAGATGGAGAAAGCTGAAGGATGGGGAGAGGATAATGAAAGACTTATAAGATTGCCATGTTGAATCATGAACACTGAAACATAAACAAGTTATTCATACCTAGATGTTTTTTTTTTAAACCTTTAGAGCATTACATAGTGCAGAATGATATTCAAATGGTTGTGGTTGTTCTATATGCCTTATATGACAGATGTTTTCTAATCAAGAAAATTTTACCATTACATATCAAAGGGGAAAAACAAAAGATTATAATTACAGAATTCAGCAGAGAAAGCTTACGAGCTCCCCATGCTAATATCAGATGGTATTGAGTATTGCAAAGATTATGATAAATGCAACGAGAAAATCGATAAAACCTAAGATTTCTGGTACGATGATTTCTCTTCATCCATAAAGCCACAAAAAATAAGCTACGATTGTTTATTAAAAAGATTTTGGCCATAAACTTGTCCAAAATTGAACTTTTTTTTTTCTTTTTCCTTTTTAAAGATGAAACTTGACAAATTGGAAGGGTCAATGTAAAGCAATGACATGATTTTATGAGAAGAAATCGTTTCTTCATGCTTAGCCCATTTGCTTTAACCCAGTATAGCTAGATAGCTTCAAAAGATCCTTTCAAACCCATTTGGCTCTCTATAAATTCAAACAAGCAATTCACGATGGAACAAAACTTCTGTTGTTCCCCATTACTGAGTGCCAAAAGAAAACAAACTTTAAGAAAATCCAAGCTCAACTATTCTAGAAAACCAAGATAAAATAGATAGAATAAACTGAGAAAGTAAACCCTTCCCAATTTTGTATAGAGTTAGGAGAGATATGGAAGTGACTTCACCACGACCCATCTGATGAGTGATGACTTTTCTCAGCTTCTCCTTCCACAGTTGGCCACCTCTATTTTTTTTTCACTTTTTTCCTTTCCTGGTAAGTGGTAAGCTGTTTTGCTCCTGCTATTTATGGAGAACAGAAATTATACAGCCACGAGCAAAGCAGAATCCACTTGAATTCAAATATTTTTTTGCCACTTTTGTTTGACCGCTTGACTTTATTCGAGCAAAAAAGATAATCTTCTCTGGAATTCGGCCAGTTTCTTTATACTTCTCCACAAACTCCTGCAAAGATTCGTCTATGCTATGGTATGCTTGTCAAAGTCCTAACTCCAGATTGACCAGTAACAGAGAACATAACATGCGACTCCAAAAAATATGAAGGACTGCAATCCTCCTCATACTCGGGTCCTTGTTCTTCTGGAAGGTTTATAGAATTAGGATAATAATCCGAAGAAAACAAGTAGCTATAGAAAAAATCCTGTATTGTAATTTGAATTTATGTCATTATGTCTAGGTTCATTATATGCGGGGATAAGAGTGCTGACTCATTCCCCACCAACTTTCCCTTCTCGTACTTTCCTTTCATGTTCCTTCCTTTCATATAAATCATTTGCTCTATAAATAAAGCATGACCTCTATCAATCTAGACAAGTAAAACCATTATTTCAACATGGTATCAAAGTGAGGATCTCCTCGATGTCCATACCCAAGTGCCGTTATCGCCAACCACCTCCGCCTCTCTCTCTCATCTTGGCTTTCTACCGCCACCGCCTCTTATTTTAGCGGCGGTTCTCTCCTAGCGCATCCCCTAGGTGGCCATGGCTTCAACCGAGGGTTACTAAAGATGGTCACCCAGTTTTGAGATTCAATTTCCTTCTACCAAAATCGAATGTTTCCTGTAGAAGTTTGATTAGTCAGGTACGACTATGCACTGTTTCGATTTACCTTTTTCTCATTGTTTATACTATCTAAGGCTCAGCCATGTCAAACATGACGACTGCATCAATTGTTCTCAAGGGCTCTAGTGCTCGGAGCTTCTATGGTTTTCCTACATTGCTTGGTTGTTCAATTAAATTGGATGGGAATAATTATTTGATGTGGTCTTGTTTCTACTTCCTTTCCATAGCATCTCGTGGTTTTTTAGGGTACTTACCAACGATGCTAAGAAGCGTACTGTTAATGCCGCAGATCAAGTACATGGAGCTTTAACAACTACTCCGTGCTATGGATCCGAACATTGCACGAGGGTATTTATTGCTAGATTCGGTTGCCAGCATATGGAAACTGCTAAAGATACCTACTCACAGGTAGGCAATGATGTTCAAATGTACGAACTGCAAATGAAAATTCAAGATACAAAGCAGAAGAAGTTTTCTATGTCTCAGTATTATTCTGAGTTGAGAGGAATGTGGCAAGAGTTGGATTATTATGAAGCCTTCTCCACCTCTTTTCCTACAGATACCACGAATTTCCCCAAACAGGAGGACAAATTTAGTGTTTATGTTTTCTTGGCCGATCTCAATGTGGAGTTTGATCATATACATGATGATGTTCTGAGTTGTGATCCTTTCCCTTCTTTGGAGTAGGCCTATACTATGGTCCTATTTGAGGACAGCGGGTGGACTGCGATGTTGCAACTTGCTCTGCCTGATCGCTCTACTCTATTGTCTGATACGGGTTCCTCTAGCACTGACAATTCTTCCCATTCTAGCTTCTGTCTTAGTTCGGATAAAGAGCCCATTAAATGTGACTTCTGTGGTAAGGAACGTCACACTAAAGAGTATTGTTGGAAACTCCATGGTCGTCCTATTAATGGCAAAGGCCATGGGCGAGATCATGGTACTGGTTCCGCCCAGGCTCATCAAACAAAAACTGTTGATGTTGATGTCGCCCCTCTTGGCCATGATGATTTGATGAACCAGCTTCGTCGTCTTCTATCTTAGTCGAGCCCTTCACCATTTGCATCAGTAGCTGCTTCTCTACCGGAATCCTCTACTTCTAACTTTGCTACTTCAAGTATTTCCATCGGTGATCACTGTGCCTCTTTTGCAACCACTCTTTGGATCATTGATCAGGGGCTAATGATCACATGACTAGAGTTCATCCTATTCTTTTTTTTTGAGTATTTTTCTAGTTTTGATAAAGGAAATGTTCGGGCTACAGATGGTTCCCTTGCTAGGAAGGGTTCCATTAAATGTTCTCCCTCGCTTTCTTTATCATTTGTTTTTGCATGTACTAAATTTTCTACTAATCTTCTCGCAATTACTAGCCTGATTCGGGATTTGAATTGCCAAGTCACTTTCTTTCCCTCTTATTGTGTGTTCTAGGACCTGGTGACGGAGCAAACGATTAGTAGTGGTAAATTGGTTGATGGCTTGTACATCCTTGCGTCACCCTCCTCAGAGTCTTTGGCCCTAAGGACACAGGCTTCTTCCTCCTCCATGGTTACACTGGCAGCTTTACGTATGCCACATCATCGTTTGGGTCATCTACCTGTTAGGACTTTAGTCAAGCTTTTTCTTCAGTTGTCAATGCTATGTAAGTCCAACGAGTTTTTTTTGTGATGCTTCTATTTTTTTGAAGCAGAATCGTTCGATTAGATCCTCTTTCCAATAAACACAGTGTCATTCCTTTTTATTTAATACATTTTGATGTTTGGGGCACTTCTTGGTGTCTCTGTAACTTAATAAAAATATTTTGCAACTTTCATTGACTACTATACTCGTCTCACCTGAATTTATTTGTTCCACTACAAAATTGAGTTGTTTAGCTGCTACATGATTTTTCATCTGATGATTAAAACCCAATATGCTGCAAAGGTCACCATCCTCCGTGCAGATAATAGGGCAGAGTATATCAATGGATCTTTTTAATCCTACCTGGCTGAGCATGGTATTGTTTATCAGACCGATTATGTGGCCACTCCTGCTCAGAATGGTGTGGCTGATGCAAGAATCGGCATCTGTTAGAGGATGCTCGGTCCTTTAATGTTTCAGATGCATGTCCCTGTCTCTACTGGAGTAAGGCCATTCTTACAACAGCTTACCTATATTAATTGGATGCCCTCGCATGTTCTTGACTTTTACTGTCCTTTGGAGTTACTCTTGGGTACTTCGACATTTGTTGTTCCTCCTAGGATGTTCGATTGTGTGTGCAAGCTCAACCTCCGTGGACTTTGGTGTATTTTCCTCGGTTACTCTGTAACCCGGGGTATAAATGTTATCATCCGTCTTCTAGCAGATTTTTGTTTCTATTGGATGTGGTCTTCCATGAGATTGAGGCATTCTTTTTGGCCCCTGCACCTCTTCAGGAGGAGTCTCATGGTGATTCTTGTGAAGATGTGCTTGGACCTTCTGACTCTCTTCCTATGTCTCTTCCCACTACTGCTGTCACAGTTGTTACTCTAGATGATGATACTGATGCTTATATTGGTACGGAGGTTTCGGTTCTGACTCCTTAGCCCCCGTTTCCCCCACTAAAGGTGTTTACTCAGCCAAGATTCAAGCGATAGCAAGAGCAAGATACACCACTCCCACTACACCACTCCAATCGTCATCTCCTGATACGAGCTCTATTCCTCCTCCATCTGGTGAGCCTACTTCAGACCCCACTATTGAGTTGTCTATTGCTCTCCGAAAAGGTTTTCAATCTTGTACTCAACACCACATTTCTAACTATTGTGTCTTATTAATCTCCGGCTCCTTTTCATGCATTTATTTCCTCTCTACCATTTATTTTCATTCCTTCAAACTAGCAGGAAGCTTTAGCAGATCCTAAACGGAAGGCTGCAATGTCGGAAAAGAAGCATGCGCTTGACAAGAATGAGAGTTGGAATCTAGTCACTCTTCCTCTGGGAAAGAAACCAGTAGGCTGCAAATGGATCTTTACAATGAAGCAAATTTAATGGCACTGTTGATAGGTACAAGGCATGATTAGTCGCCAAGGGAAATACTCAGACATTCAACATTGACTATGAGGAAACTTTTGTTCATGTCACCAAGTTGAATATTGTTCGCGTCCTTTTCTCTTGTGCGGTCAACCTTGGATGGGATTTACATCAATTAGATGTAAAAAAATGTTTTTCTTCATGGGGAGATAAAAGAAGAGGTACATGGATGTTCCTACTAGTTTTCCGGATCTCCCACATCTGGTAAGGTTTAAAAATTGAAACGGACTTTATATGGCCTAAAACAATCTCCTTGGGCTTGGTTTGGACACTTCCATAAAACCATGATATCTGTAGGCTACAAACAGAGTAATGCTGATCACACTTTGTTCATCAAGAAAAATGACAAGTTAACTATTGTTTTTATTGTGTATATAGATGATATCATGGTTACAGGGAGTAATACAGATCTCTTACTTAAGACTTTTTTGGGCATTGAGTTTGAAATTAAAGACCTTAGTCTGTTATGATATTTCCTAGCTCATTCCGCTCAAGGTATCTTCCTCTTTCAACGGAAGTATATCCTTGACTTATTGTCTAACACTAGGATGCTTGGGTGCAAGCCAGCTGACACTCAACTTGAGCCCAATTCCCTCCTATTACAAAAAGATGGTGAACTTGTTGATAAAGGTGAATATCAGAGATTAGTCGGTCGTTTAATTTATCTTTCTCATACTAGGCTAAATACTGTCTTTGCGGTCAGCATGATTAGTCAATACATGCATTATCCCTTCTCTAGTCATTTGGATGATATGGATCGGGTCCTGCGTTACTTAAAGTATGCTCCTGGTCGCGGTATCCTTTTGTCTCCCCATGAACATATACGTATTGAGGTCTACACTGATGCTAATTGGATTGGATCATCTGATGATAGACGCTCTACTTCTGGGTATAGTACTCTGGTAGAGGGAATCTAGTTACCTAGTGAAGCAAGAAATAGGTTGTGGTCGCTCGTTCCAGTGCTGAAGCTGAATTCAGGGTTATGGCTCATGATATGTGTTTACTTCTTTAGCTCAAAGGTCTCCTTTAAAACTTATGTGTTCCTATTCAGCTTCCTATGCAACTCTTTTGTGATAGCAAATCCGCCATTAGCATTGCCCATAGCCTAATTTAGTACTAACGAACAAAGCATGTTGAAATAGATCATCACTTCATCAAGGAAAAGTTGGAATGAGGTCTCATCTGCATTTCGTTCGTCACATTTGAAGACCAATGGGCTGATTTTACATCAAGGACCTTCCTGGAAAGGTGTTTCATCCTATTATGTCCAAGTTGGGAATGATAGAGATATATGCCCCAACTTGAGGGGGTGTATTATAATTTGAATATATGCCATTATGATGTGGGGATAAGAGTGCTAACTAATTCCTAACCTACTTTCCCTTCTTGTACTTTCCTTTCATGTAAATCCTTTGCTCTATAAAAAAAAAACATGACCTCTGTCATTCTAGACAAGTCAAACCATTATTTCAACATCCTCTATGAGCTACAAAACTATTATTAGAAAGAAATATTATAGGAGATTCTGATCACTCGTTCATCCAATGCTACAACCTGCAAACAAGTATGCATTATGCAAAGGTGGTATAACAAGATGGGATAGAAAAGTGGTCGGGGTTCTTCTCACTTCCTAGGTCCAACTGGAGAAGGTGACTCCATCAGAGCATAATTGGTTGCACTAAAGAGGCAGATGGAGCTGTTGATGAGGAAGGGATTATATTCGAGCTATTATTGAGGGTGATTCAGCCAGTGCGATATGGAGGATGGAGAGTTGGACAGAGTGGCCATGACGTTACTCTTCTTTTATTAGATCCATTAGCAATTCTTAGCCTCTCCTTTGCAAGTTCGTTTTAAGTGGAATCCAAGTAGTGCTAATGAGGTGGCAGAAGCTTTGGCAAAAAAAAAGAGGTTGTACATCTGAGATAATGTTTTGGGATGAAATTCCTCTGTCAATTTGCATTCTCTTCAGTTAAAGGGCTTAGATCTTTTTGTAGACTCAGGCTTTTGGATGTTTTTCTGATTTTGTTCTTCTTGTTTTATTAGTGGCTTGTACTGTATATTCCTTATATTAATAAATGAAAATGTTGAAAATGGTACCATTGAGCTGTAATAGGTTCTGATCTAATAGTACAATCTGGTATGGAATTCTTCTGTAGATATTACCAAAATTCAATCAACAAAAGGCAGAGAAAATCTGTTGGTAGTATCAACTCTGGATACAGGACCAGTATCAAAAAGACAATCTGAATCAGAATTGTCATCAAAGGGTCATTCCAATTGCATATCTGATCAAACCATCTTTGAACACGAAACAAACAGATCTGAGTGACTAAAGATTGAAATACAAAATAGCAGACTGATCTCAGTTCAACTTGGGAAAAATTCAGATTTTTTAGTATTGAAATAATAAAGAGAGAATGCTTGGCTTATCAAAATATGACAGAGGCCTTCTCTATTTATAGGAAAATAAATTTGCTTTTACATAAAGACACCAACCAACCACTCATCATAAATATTGTATGATGACTAACTACTCATCATAAATATGATATGATGACTATGGTGACTTAGCCTACCAATATTGACTTTTACCTTACCTACCAAAGGCTTTTATCTTAGCCTACCAATATTGACATTAACAACTTACTAAGATAAACTTACAATTACAACACTCCCCCACAAGTTGGTGCATAAATATCAAACATGCCCAACTTGTTAATAATAGGAACAAAGCTCTTACTACTAAGACCTTTTGTAAAGACACCTGCTAACTGAGCATCGACGGAACAAAGGGAACACATACAACTTCTTGTTCTAGCTTCTCCTTGATGAAGTGACGATCGATCTCTATGTGCTTAATGCGATCATGTTGAACAGGATTATGTGCAATGCTGATTGCTGATTTATTGTAACAATACAAGCACATAGGCAATTCAACTGGAACACATAAATCCTGAAGAAGGCCACAAAGCCAAAGGAGTTCGCAAATGCCATGGGCCATGGTTCGAAACACAGCTTCAGTACTAAACCGAGCAACAACAGCTTGTTTCTTGCTCCTCCAAGTAACAAGGTTGCCTCCAACAAAGTGTAATAGCCTGAGGTAGATCTCCTGTCATCGTGACACCTGCCCCAATCGGCATCAGTAAAGGGCGCAATACAAAAATGGCTATGAGGAGAGAAAAGAACACCTTTTTCGAGAGAGGATTTCAAATATCATAAAATCCTATATGCGGCCTCTAGGTGAGAGGAATAGGGATCATGTATATATTGACTAATCACACTTACAACAAAAGTGATGTCAGGCCGGGTGTGTGACAAGTATATTAGTCATCCAGCCAACCGCTGATAGCTACCTTTATCAACAGAGTCCCCAACCTTGTGCTTGAGATGAGATTGAGGCTCTAGAGGAGTATCTGCTGCTTTACAACCCAACATTCCTGTCTCTGATAAGAAATCTAAAGTGTATTTCCGTTGTGAGAGGAAGATACCTTGAGCTAAATGAGAAACTTCGATCCCAAGAAAATATCTCAGCTTACCAAGGTCTTTGATTTCAAATTGTCCCCAAGTAAGTCTTCAAGTTGGATATTTCGTCAGCATTACTGCTAGTGATAACAATATCATCTACATAGACGATCAAAACTGTAATGTACTCACCAATCTTTTTGATAAACAAAGTATGATCAGCATTACTTTGTTTATAACCAATCGATATCATAGCTCGATGGAAACGACCAAACCACGCTCTTGAAGATTGTTTTAGACCATACAAAGCTCGCTTCAACTTGCCAACTTTGCCATGAGTTTTTTGAGAAGCAAATCCAGGGGGGATGTCCATATAAACCTCCTCTTTAAGTTCTCCATGGAGGAAAGCATTTTTTTACATCAAGTTGCTGAAGATCCCATCCGTGGTTAACGGCACATGAGATAATTACTCTAACAATGTTCATTTTTGCTACTGGAGCAAAAGTTTCCTGATAGTCGATCCCATATGTCTGAGTGAATCCTCTAGCAACTAGCCTTGCTTTATATCTATCTACAGATCCATCAGCCTTTTGTTTGACAACAAAGACCCATTTGCATCCTACAGGTTTCTTTCCTGGAGGGAGAGACACCAAATCCCACGTGTCAATCTTCCCAAGTGCACTTTTCTCTTCATTCATTGCCTCTTTCCACCTTGGATTTGCTAATGCATCCTGCCAGGAGTTAGGTGTGGAAATAGACAATAACAAAGAAACAAAAGTACGGAAGGAGGGAGACAGAGAATCATATGCAACAACATTAAAGATGGGATGCTGAGTAGACGTTTTGATGCTCTTACGAATAGCAATAAGTAAGTCAAGACTAGGATCACTAGAAGAATCACTAGGAAGAAGAGACTTACCAGAGGAAGGATTTGGAAGACTTGAATTCGGAATGGAGGACGACTGGCAAGATGCAGTGGTGGTGGTCTCTGGCACTTGCTTACGTCGAACAAATACTTAGAGAGGTGGTTGATCTGGTTGAGAAGGCTCCCCTTGAGGTTGGGACGGAGTTGAAACCTGTTCCTGACTTGTTACACCCTCAGCATCAGTTTCAACCACTATAGGAAACTCCATCGGAACAATGATAGGCACATCTTCCAGAACATCCCGAGTAGAAGACTCCCCCTGAAGAGGAGGCGAATAATAAGCTTCAGACTCATGAAAGACAATATCAATGGTGATTAGCAGTCGTCGAGTCGAAGGATGATAGTACTTGTAACCCTTCTGAGTAGCAAACTAACCAAGGAAGATACAACAGAGTGCCCGGGGATTGAGCTTGCCATGGGCATGATGGTTACGAGCAAACACCACACAACCAAAAACCCGAGGCGGAACCACAAAAGAAGAGGAGTCAATGAGGACATCAAGAGGGCAGCGAGAGGCCAATACACGAGAAGACAGTCGATTGATAAGGTAGGCTGCCATAAGAACTGCATTACCCCAATATTGAGGAGGGACAGCCATAGTGAACAAAAGAGACTGTGCCACTTCTAAAATGTGACGATTTTTTCGTTCAGCGACACCATTTTGAGCAGGAGTATCGACGCAGTTAGTCTAATGAATGATCCCATGATCAGACAAATATAATTAGAAGGACCCATTAATGTACTCTTTGCCATTATTAGTTTGAAGAATCTTCACTTTAGCATCAAATTGGTTCTGAACCATCTTATGAAATAACTGAAAACAGTTGGCCACATCACTCTTCTGTCGCATCAAGTAGATGCAAGTGGTACGACTATAGCAGTCAATAAAGGAGACAAAACATCGGTAGCCAGAAGTGGATACACAACGTGCAAGGCCCCAGACATCGGAATGGATTAAACCAAAAGGAACTAAACTTCTATTATCAGAAATATGATAAACAGCTCTAGTTTGTTTGCAAAGATTCAAACATCACAAAAGAAATCACTGGGATTACATTTCTTAAAAACTAGAAACAAAGTAGATAGAATTTTGAGAGGAGAATGACCCAAACGACAATGCCATCGATGTAACTCAGATAAAGCAATAGTAGAGGAGTCGGGTTGAGAAGCCTGAGCTGCCAAAGGTGATGGAGAACTATCAAGCAAGTAGAGACCACCAACCACTTTATCACTGCCAATCGTACGACCCGAATTCAAGTCTTGAAAGACACATCGATCAGGAAAATATGTTACTTTACAATTCAAATCACGAGTAAGACTACTACTAGAGAGAAGATTAGTAGAAAACTTCGGAACATGTAAGACAGAGGAAAGGGATAAGGAAGGAGTACACTTGATAGAGCCCTTGCCTGAAATAATGGAAAGGGAACCATCAACAACACTTACTTTACTATTAGTACCAAAAAAATTGATTGGAGGATCCAGTCATATGGTCAGTGGCACCTGAGTCGACTATCCAAGGAACAGAGACTACTGAGGCACAATGGCCACCAAAAGAAATACCTGCAGGGGTAGAAGGAGATGGAGCGGAAGGCACTGGTAGGTTTCCTGGCAAGATGGTGACGGATATTGCAGATGGCGTTAAGGAAGGTGATGAGTCCAGCTTGGTCATTAGACGATGCAGAGTCAATGACTCCTATTGAGAGAGGGAAGAATCTTGAGGAATATCGTCAGTGGCATTATGGTGGGCTGTGGTGGAGGCTGGACGACCCAAACCATAAGTATCGGAAGGACGACCATGTAATTTCCAACACTTGTCTCGAGTATGTCGTTCTTTTCAACAGAAATCACACTTCATAGGAACCTTATCAAAGGCATAACGATTACTAACACTGCGAGTCAGACCTCTACGAGATGAGGAACCCGAGCCAGAATAGAGAGCTGAGTGTTCTTGTGTCACAGGGAGGACCATAGCAGTGCAACAATTATCCTCAGAAGACACCATAGCATAGGCCTGCTCGAGGGAGGGTAACGGATCACGATTAAGGACATGAGTCCTAATCTGATCAAACTCAATATTGAAACCAGCAAGAAAATCGAATACCCGGAGGTTGTCCTCCCACTTTTTAAAGGCAGTTGCATATGTATCACATGTAGCAATGAAAGAACCATAAAAATCCAACTCTTGCCACATACCTCGTAGAGTGGAATAATATTGGGAAATAGATGATTTCTTTTGTTTGGTCTCATGAATCTTCTTCCGGTGTTTATAGCATTAGGCAGCATTACCAACTTGAGAATAAGTGGCTATGGCAGTCTTCCAGATTTGAGCAGCAGTGTCAAGAAAAAGATAACCCTTGGAAATAGATTGATCCATGGAGTTGATAAGATATGACATGACCAAATAATTAGAGGTAACCCATTTATCCTGAGAAAAACCAGTAACGGTAGGCTTAATAGTGTCCCCCTGTAAGGTAGCCAAAAAGACCACGAGAACCAATAGCAAGATAACATGAACGAGACCACATTAGATAATTGCTCCTATCTAACTTGATGGAGAAAGTAGAGAACAAAGGAAGGTCACGAGAAGGGACTCCTTCTTGTTCAATTGAGGCAGATGAAATTTCAGACATGATTGCTAGTCAACGCTAGTCACAAAAAAAGGCATAACATGTAGACAAATATCTGGAAGTTTCAACTCGACATACCAACTTCCAGAGAAAGCATCAAGAAATCACGATTCAACTTGTGATCTAGATCTGCATGGTGTAAGAGGCCCTTGGTGGGAGAAAGAAAAAAAAAAACTCACCACCAAGGGTCAAGAGGAAAGAGACCAAAGCGGTGGTGGGAGGAGGCAACGCTAAACCTAGTAAGAGAGAAACGAGAACGACGGAGTCTGGCGGCGGTGACTGGTGGCACTAAGAAGAGAGAGGCAGTGGTGGTGGGCGGTGCTTATGGTTTTGTGGCTAATAGCATTACAGTTAGGATCTCAATATTGATCCTAGCTCTGATACCATGTTGAAATAATAAAGAGAGAATACTTGGCTTATCAAAATATGACAGAGGCATTCTCTATTTATAGGAAAAGAAATTTGCTTTTACATAAATACACCAACCAACCACTACCTACCAACCACTCATCAGAAATATTGTATGATGACTATGGTGACTTAGCCTACCAATATTGACTTTTACCTTACCTACCAAAGACTTTTAACTTAGCCTACCAATATTGACTTTAACAACTTACTAAGATAAACTTACAATCACAACATTTAGAAAATCTTGTAAGTCATATATCATAGTGACTGATAGAAATCCATGCAACAGAAAAAACTTAAAACCTGAACATGAAGCTTAATAACAGTGAGTTTTCAGTTCCTTATCTCGTAAAATGAATTAGTTCACATTAAACTTCCAAAATTCCTTTGGGTCCCACTCCCAAAATAAGACTATATATCGGATCTTTAAATCCATTTGATCATAACACGCATTCAATCATGTAGATTGCCCTTTATTTGGAGGCAAAGTTCTCAAGTTCTCTTCTTGACAATGCTATAAATAGAGTCATTTCAGCTGTGTGAAATCTAACCTAATTAATTTTGGTGTTGGGATTTTCCTCCCCTTCCCCCCTTTGTTGGCCCTTGGGCTTGTATCTTTGCTCTTTTGAGACTTTCTGCTCTCTTTGGGTTTATTATATTATCTATTCAGAAAAAAAAAAAAAAAAGTTCTCTTGCTTCCTTGGAGCTTATACAAGTTTTAGGTTGGGAACTGTTGTCAAGTTAGTGACTGGAAGCACGGCAATTTCTTGGGTTGCATTTGCATTTCTCAATCGATGTGGTGGCTGTACAGGTTTGCTATCTTTTTGGTCTTGAATCCTCCAACTCTCACCCTCCCCCCCAAACGGCAAAAAAATAAACAGGGACTAATCTTAACTTAGTCTAGTTCTTCTCTCAAGTCTCTTTTCCCCTTTTTCTTTTATTTTAAACTTAGGTGCCAACTCAGAAACCAGTGTGAAAGTCCCACTGAGCAGGGGTCCTTGACTTGAAATTTGGCCACTGCTCAGAATTAGAAAGGTGACAACTTACACTCTTTTAATCCTGGTGATCAAGTAGTTAATAAGAGCAGTCCACTATGGATAGCACTACGAATGCAGCAACCAAACTATCCATTTCAGGGAAGGCACATAAGGAGATATATTAAGAAAGAAGCACCTAAAAAATAACTGCATGCACAGGAAGCTTCTTAAACAAACAATACATGTGAATATATGCTCTTAATAACTTAAACATTAAAAAAAAAAAAAAAAAAAAAAAAAAAACTTACTGGGGAAATTTCTTCACCAACGTGTCCATAGGGGTACCTATGCAATGGGATACTTAGTTTGTATCACATGGCAAGACGGATGGGGCTGAAATTTTGTGGGGTTGTAAATCCAAAGGCCTCCTGGTCACATGTAAAGTTTCAGCCCATATAGAGTTGGCAAATGTCAAAAGAAAGCAATGATAAATTTAGGGCTATCAAGGGGGTGCATGCCAATGCTTGGACTACTAAGATAATGCACGCCAATACATGGGAGGGTATTTGATTAAATTTGAGTCTATAATATGACACATAATCAATCCAAACCATTCCTTAGTTACTCAGTTGTCTATAAAACCTTTTTCAAAAAAATTATTCTTTATTTAGAAAAAAAAAGTATCATTCTTGGATGCCTGAATTTCTTTTCAATCAAATTAGTCTCGATGAAGTCAAAATCTGGAAATTTGGTTTAGGAAAAATTAAAACTGACGTACATCTGTTTGCCAACTATTAACTTTTAGAGTTTTGATTTCTATAATGAAACCCTTTTAGGGAGGGAATTTTTTTTTATTTTTTTTATCATACAATTCTAGTTTCAACCTTGGAGAATCTTGTGTTTCTGGTAGTTATGGTATTTTTATTTGTTTTTCACAAAATAATTTGCATTTATGCAATTTTTCGTTTCCCTTTATGGCTCTTCTGCAAATGGGGCAGATCTAAAATGACTTTGAGAGAAGTGGGTGAGAAAAGAGATGCATAGTTAGTATTCAGAACAAGTATGGCCTCAAATAGCGTTGAATGGGAGATAAGATCATGTAGCTGACCCCATTTATTTGGGATAAGGCTTAGTTGAGTTTAGTCAAGTTGCTCTCAGCAACTAAATTTCTTCACAAATTCTGAAACTCTTTCCATTGAGAATATTTTCCAAAAGCTATGTTCAAAATACCTAGTTATTCCTTCTATCAAAATTCAAGACCAGAAGCTTAGTAGAATGGCAATCATTATGGCTTTCTTTACAGGACTATTATCTGTTATTCTAGAATCACTTGACCCAAAAAAAAAAAAAAGTAAGAGCACCTAAGGAGTTCTATCGAATAATTTCCCAACGTTAAAGAATCAAGTATTCTTTCATTCTGAAGTTTTTTATTTTTTATTTTTATAACATATTAAAACATCGGAAGTAAATTGAAAGAATAAATTTCCCAACCTTCACTTTCTTTTAGAAGCTTGGCATGTCAAAAGGAATTGCTCAGATTTTGGCTGAGGCAGGCTGAGGTACAAACCCACCACCAAGCTTCAGTAGTTCAGGGTCAGCAATCTTAGAGCCAAGGTTGTGTATTGTTCTCGTCTATGTACAGTTTGTAAACCAAGTCTTTCAATATCTTCACTCGAGGGATATTAATGAAATCTAGAATGTTAATAAATTGAGGACGCTAAAATCTGATCTAAATTTCATTTCTCTTTCATTAATTGTCCAGTAAACATCATTTCTGAAAGAATCAAAGCAAAACTGCTGATTAGGACCGAATATGATTTATCAAATTCTCTTGAAAACTTGAATGACAGAATTAATCTATATAAGGAAATAATTTTGTTTCCAAGCTTCTCAGATGAGTGTACCTTTATCAAAATTTTCTTACTCAATCATCTAATGCCAAAGTCCTAACGTGATAGCAATGCCGAAGAGTAGCAGAAGAGCACCATCTCCCCCTGGCAGGATGTTAACATCTCCAGAAGTGGATGATCTGTAAAATCAAGTATGCAATAAAGTAATTATACAGTAAATACAGCTGGGTTAGCATGGATAAACATTGGATAACAGATGTATAGTTCTAATAGCATTATATGCTCAAGCTGAATCTGTCAAATACCTGTACTTTTTTCTGGCCCGGTAAATCCAAGCCATTAGTGGTGGTAAGACCCCAAAGAGGAAGCAATTTGCATAAACCCCAGCAAAATCAAGAGCTTTAGAAAAAGCTGAGCGGAAGAAAGAAGCTATGAACACTGGAACTCCAAGGACAAGCAAAATTCCAGGTATTTTGGCTGAACTAGATCCACTATTTTCTGATGTTTTTTCAGCTGAAGAACCAGAAATACAACTTGAAGCAATAAAAGAAACCTCGCCTTGAGTTCCAACTCTTTCTCCTTTCCGATACACCGCAAACCCCACCCTTCCATTTCCACCATCATCGAAACCAACTTTAGTAGACTTCTCTCTTCCCAAAATTAACTCAACTGTATCCACAAGTTGTTTTGGGAAGCTGACAGTATAGCCTATCAAACTAGTTGCCAAGGCTGAAAATGCAAAAACTTGAACTGCAGGTAAAGCTGATGCATTTACAGAGAGTAATAGTCCAATAGGATCTTCAGAGCAGGCTGTATTCGTACTTGCAAGCCCCAAAACAACAAAATTCCATGACAGGACCATGAACAGAGGAACAACCCCACCAAGGAGTATTGCCCTACGCGCATCAGACAGACTCTTCCCCACTATCTTACAGACAAACGGGGTGATTACATGGAACCCCAATGTGAGTACGGTTAAAGGTATTGCAGGCAAGACTGCAGAGGGTGCCCACGAAGCATAACCAAGGGAACCCAAAATGTTTGATCTCCCAACTGATAAACCAATACCCACAAGGGCAGTTATGGAGAGAAGCATGGTGAAGCATAAAAGCCTATTTGCAGCATCAATGGCCTTAAATGGGAAGAACCCAATGACAGAACCAACAATGCAAGGGAATAAAGCATGAGCAACTATAAGATTCATCCATGGAAACCACTGAGTAATTATAGAGCCAATACCTGAGACACAGGCGACCAAAAGGGAAAAGCTAAGGCAAGCATAGACTACAGCTACAATAGCGCCGAAAAAGCCTCCCAATGCCTTGGTTGCAAGGCCAGTGAAGCTCACCTCACCAACCCCATCTTCTTTCATGGCAGCAAAGCTAAGCTCCGCAACAAGGAGTATGGAGGAAATTACATAGACCCATGAAAGAAAGATTGTAATGGTTGAAGGAAATGGGCCTGATTTAATGGTTGCAGACGGCAAGCCTAGCATTCCAGGCCCGACAGCAGTGCCTATAATCAAACTAACAGCAGCCCAGAAGCTATTTTCCTGAGCTTCTTCTTTCACTTGCTCAGGTTCTAAATATTGGTTGGTTTCATCATCAGAAACGGTTAGGGATGTTGTGATGGTGCATTGGGGTCTGAGGATTAAAAGGTGTCTAGAAAAGGAAGAGGTGATGACGGAAATGGGGGACTTGACGATTGGAGTAGATGAACTGCTGAAGGCTGTACGGTGAGAAATGGAGAGTCTCTGACCATGATTTGGACGGAGATTGACAGTTGTGATTAAATGATAGAGCGCTGGGTTGAGGTGGTGGGAGGAAACCATATCTCTCTCACAGTGTTTGTCTCTCTCTCTCTCAAGATTTAGAAATTTCAGACTTAGACACCCATACTAAAGGAGGAAAAACCATCTGGCATACGCCATATTTGTTTGTTGTTGTTGCTCTACCAAAAATAAAAATAAAAAATAATAAAAATAATAAATAATAAAAATAAAAATTATATATATATATATATATATATATATATATAAAATTATATATATATATATATATATATATATATATATATATATATATATATATTTTTTTTTTTTTTTTTTTGTTTGTTGCAAGTTGTCACCTATAATTTTTTCTTAAGCACATAGAAAAAACAGAGTTTATTTAGGTTTTCTTTGTTATTATTTTTTATTTTGTTATTTATTTATTTATCAAAAAAAAAAATTTCAAAATCATTTTTGATTAAAAATAAAATATTGTTTGATAGATATAATAGATTGTAAAATGAGAAATAAATTTGGTATTCAACGAAGAATAAGAAATAAGTTTGGTATTCTATTACAATAAGAAATATGTTTTTGTTTCTTCAAGTTACAAAATTTTCAAGTCATGATATGTTATGAACCCCTTATTGGATCAACTTGAAATTTAGACGCCCTTAACTATTTCTCCCGGCCTTGACATCTATGGAATCCGATTGGGAGTTGGACTATCAGAAAAATACAGCTAAGATAATCGAAATCAAGAGTAATAGTTGGATTTCTTCAAGTTGCAGAGTTTTCTAAACATTTATATTTTGTGATCCCCTTATCCGATTGACCTGAAATTTAGATAATCTTATCGCTTTTTCATATTTTTGATATCCAACGGATTTGAACGGAGGTTTAAAGGCAAAAAAAAAGTACAACTAAGGTGGCCAAAATCAAGAAATTCAAGTTGTAAAAATTTTCAAATCTTGATATCTAGTGATCTCCTTTTTTGATCGAGTTAAAATTTCAAAACCCTTACCGATTTTTACTATACTTGACACCCAATGGAACGGATCGAAAAGTCGGACGGCCAGAAAAAATGTTTTATGGTGGCCGAATCCATGAAACAAAAGACAGAGAAAGATAGGGAGAATGGATGAGAAGTTAATGTTATAAAAAAAAATATTAAGTTTATCATTTTATCCTCACTTAAAATACATGCTCATTAAAGTCTTGCGTAAAAATATGCAAAAACTTTTTTTGATAAAAAAATAAAAAGAAGTCTTGACCAAACACTTAAAAAACAAAAACATGCCAGAACAAAAAAAAATGATACCAAAGAGAGCCATGTAGTCGAAGTTAAGCAGACTCTGGTGATGGTTCAATGTTTCGGTATCTATATCTGTATCAATATCAGTATCGAGTCAACCCAATTCGTATCAATTTTGGTGTGGCAGATTTTGACCTAATACCAATTACTGCACAAATTACAGGATCATCATGATATCTGTAAAGATCGGTTGATTCAATCTCTACGATCCAATCCCCATATATAAAATTGCTTTCTTCCCAAAAGTCCAAAACGGAGCAGATTTTTCAAACCTCAATTTCTTGCATGTCTAAGATTGAATCGACATGAAATTTTCTATGGTGGATCATTTTACATTGCAGTCCAAGATCAGTATAGATGGAATGGTTGGAAAAAGGAAAAATGGCAGGAGTTCGATGGTGGGTTATTGCTCGACAGAAAGTATTCTACCACCACTGCAAAGGATGTTGGGTTGTGTTTTGTATTCTGTGGGATCCACAAAGTTATTGGAGTTGTATTTGTATTTGAGTTTGGGTCCATTACATGTATAAGGGGTTAATATGTAATTGTGTGGGGTTAGCCGGTTAGGGTTTCTAGGGAGTATATATTGTCTCTACGGAGAAAACCCTAGGTAAGATCTAAGCAAAGGAGAATACTTTGTCAAGTGGAAAGAGGTGTAGAGTTTTCTGGTGAATAAAGAAATTTTATGTTTCTCTAGGTGGAGGTAGGCATTCCGCGTTAGGGTGCTGAACTATGATAAATCCAGTGTTTGTGTGTTTGCTCGATCTTCGCTTTTTCTCTCATTTGCGTTTTTCATCCATAACAAAGGAGTGTCTCAAAGATTGTAATATGGAGAGAGCAACAAGAAAAATAATGAAACCAAGTTGAGAAAGGTTGCCATGTAGAGAGAGAGAGAGAGAGAGAGAGAGAGAGAGAGAGAGAGAGACGAATTAGATGCTAAGGGTGTTAAATGATTTATTATCAATTAAACAGTGCGGGATATAGGTGGGTAAAACCAAAACCGAACCAATTAAATGGTGTCAAAGTTGAAACCAGAACTGGTTATCGGTTTCAATTTATCGATTTTTAATCAGTTTTTCATTAAATGGTTTTGCTTGTGGTTTATAGACAGTCTAACATATCGGATATCCTAATTGGTTTCTAAATGACTCGTTTATCAGTTAAGCAATTACTTGTATAACGGTTAACCTACAAATAATGGTTTCCTTTGTAGAAGGTATCTCATATAGATACATGATGCATAGACCATTAGAACCCTAAAGGAGCATTTTTGTTCTCTCATACAGTCATACTCTCTTAATAATTCTCTTGTTCAGTTAAATATTTGAAAAACAGAAAATTATGTACAAATTTTCTTTGCATGCCATACCTTGATCAGAACTTACTTATGGTCTAAACAATTATTTTTCATGACATTTCTATGTGCATGATCACAATACTTTGTTTTTTTTTTTTTTTTTTGGCAAAAGCATAACCATAATACTTGATGATTCAAGACAGGTAAAGGAAAAAGAATCTAACATAATGGACTCACTACAATAGAAATTTTTTTAGATAGAGAATACATAACAAAAAACATTTGAAAAACCAACAATTTATAGCAACAGTAGAAAAAACTTGACTCCAACCAAGAGTCCAAACAATAATATAGGGGTCCTATGTGAGTGTGACTATGTCTCTGTGTTATGCTTAGGTTAATTAGGGTTTAGCTTAGGGTTATGGAAATAATAGTGAATGACTCATTCAATAAGTAATCAATTTAAATGGTCCACTCTCATTTGGGTTAATCGGTGCTTAACTGATGTGAACCCGCCAATTTAAAGGTCTAAAACCACACCGAATCGATTAACTAAATGGTACATAATCCAAATTAAAATCGAACCGTTTATTAAACAATTTCCCGATTCTAATGTAAACAATTCAATTCAGTTTCGATAAACGGTGTGCTAAAGTTGCACCTTTATTAAATGCTACGGTTGCCGAATCTAAAAATGGAGAATGGGAAAAGGAGACGTTAGAAAGCAAATCCGTGGAAGGTGAAGAGTGATTTGATTTTGGGTTATTATGTGCTGAAAATATTCCGTGGGATTTCTAAAGGTTTCCTTTATTGTATAGTTTATTTCCAAATATTTTCCTTTGAATGCTAAGCCACCCATTAGCCCAGGTCAGCCAGCCTCTTTAAATGAACCAGAAAATTCTATATTTGATGGATTGATAAGCCACTCATTGTTGTCGATGGAATCCGACAAGGTGGATTTATCAAGATAGACAATATGGAACACTCAATGAGACATTGGAGTTCCTTCAGAAACAAGGGTTCCCTGAGATATTGCCCACTAGAATTATCTCCCTCCGCACTGAGTTAGGCACCTAAGGAAATTCATCAAAGATCATAACATTAAGTTGATAAAATGAGAGGTTTCTCCTTAATGGATCAGAGTCCGAATTTTTTTCCCTTTTTTTTTGTTTGATGTCTTCTTAATGCATATATAGATTCAATAGGAAACTTTACAAGTAAGCTCCCCCATACCTATCACTATTTCAATCATCAGTTGCACAGAGTATAGTAGATCTGTAAGGCTACGACCCCCTAAGACAGCGCTAGGATGTCTTGTCAACCACTTTCGACCCTCCTTGACCTTCTTCGACCCCCTTTTTAAACTATATCTCCCATACCTCCTGATGTCTGTTTCTGCCCTTGCACTCTTTCCAAGTAATGGTTTGAATTTACGCTGAGTTGGTCCATCATTTAGTAACTCGGCCAATCAAATCAGCATGCCTCGCATTTATGGTGGTTGTCAGCATTTATGAGCATTAATGACAATCCATAAATAGCCCAACTACCTACATCAATTTGTCACATCCCATCTGAGTCATCATAGAGGGTCCAACGCAAGTTCCGTTTGAATTTTTTCGTCGTGTCTTCCTTCCCATGCCTAATCCCTTAGATACACGCCACGTGTTCTTCTCCCGAAGATCATCCAAGGTTCTCTTCCTATGGCCAGATTTAACCATTATTTTTTCCCCCTAACAGAACCCCCTTGTCTCCTTTGCGTCGTTTCGACCAAAGGAGACACGTTTAATGGGGAAATAATCCCTCCTGAACACGTGGATGTGTTTCCGTCGATTTCTTACGGTCATGATAATCATCACTTACCTTTTCTCCCTTCTTTTTTGAAACTTGAATGCCCGCATCCCTGACCTGATGCTTGTAACGTTTCGCCATAATTGAAGCCGGTCATACTTGAATACACCTGGTGTCACACCCCAATTCCGCACTATTCGGAATGGTGTGATGAACCGTCAATAAACCAACGGTTCAACCAGGATCTCGAGTAAGCTATCCCACGTATGATAAACCAAAACACAATCCACATTAATCAGAGATAATAAAGTAAATAGCGGAAGTCTTACAGATAATGAATTGAGGTCTAATCATGATAAATAATTAATATTCCATTTATTTTCGAGTAACCAAAATATAATTTAATACATATTACAATATCCAAATACGAAACTAAACACTAAACGTATCCACCACTGAAACGCTCGCTTAACCAACCATGTTCGTCCTCCTTTGCTTGCTCATAGCCGCCACATGTTCATATGTTGACGTGTCGACATAATCTTCAATCGTAATACCTGCAACATCAGAAACTAAAAGAATTGTGCGCACGAGGTCAGCTCTCCAACTTGAGCTCAGTGAGAAAACAAAACAATGCAACAATCATATGCATGCGATTAATTCATATCTGTGGTCTGGTTTATAGTTTGCAATGTGCTATAGAAAGGGTTGGAGGTCAATGGTTAACGTTTATTGATCCCTCTTCTATACACAGGGTGTGGAAGCTCGCCCAAAGGTTAACGTTTATTGTCGTCCCCATCCACCCTACCATGAACATTGTACAACAAAGGTTAAGGTTTATTGCTGTACAGTGCCATACCAACACGTAAGCCCCTGCTGACGAGGGCTTGCAAACTGGGCTCGCAACTAATCAATCCTAATGCCAAACAGTGTATCCAAGGCCTCACCCTAGCATCCCTCAGAACGCCCATAGAGATAGAGCTAAGGCCCCCCGGTAGAGTCAGAGACTACAAGGACCGAGACCACCTCCCCTGATACTCTACGACGTAATAGTTTTGCTAAAGTAATGACGATACGAAGATGCTAATGCACAAGACTTGAGTTAGAGATAGAGCTAGAGTGCTGAGGCTCGGCCTATGACACTCTCCCTGATACTCGCTCGCATCAAGCACACCAACCACACACATACATTCACATGCCTATTTCTATCATCATGGTCATTATCATGTTATAAACAATAAAGTAAATATACATGAACAATAAATAGAAATATTGGATGACATGTTGAATACACATTACAAACATGTTCGCATAGAATCAAGCATAGCATTGGACTCAAGAAATAAAAATAGTTTGTTATTAACCAATTAGTTTAGGTATTGTTTCCTCACCTTAGCTTGCTAATAGATCCTCTTCCAAGCTTTAAGAATCACCTTTATATTGATATTATATTGCTAGAAGACCTAACAAAGTCGATAGAATTTAGTTAGATTTTATTCCAATTTTTCCAACTTGCTGTTAACTGGGGGTAGCAGGACGGGTCGATGCTAGGGTAGCAGTATACTACGACCCCCTGTAGTAGGGTCGATGCCAGGGTCAAAGGTTCCATCGACCCTGGGTGCGACCACCCCTATTCTGGACTTCCTGAATACTAGGGGTCGATGCTAGGGTCGGATGTTCCATCGACCCTAGGTGCGACCACCCCTTCCCTGGGTTTCCCGAATGCTGGGGTTCGATGCTAGGGTCTGATGTTCCATCGACCCTAGGTGCGACCCCCCTGGTTTTTGTCGAGAATATCAAATTTTATTCATTCTTTCATGTTTGGGTCCTATGGCTTCCTTCTATAGTCCATTCCATACATGTTCTATGGTGTAGAACTATTCTTTATTCACCTACATGGTTTCAATGATCTCCTCCATGGTTTCCATTGAAACCTAACCATGGATGGATGATTTGGGTTTCTCTTAGATCATACCCTCTTCATTATCTACACTAAGGTCTTTAGAAATTCATGGAAATAGTATCCGTACTTGAGAAGTATGCTTCTTCCTTTAAATCCCTTCTCTTTGGTCTTCTTCTCCACTTTCCTTCTCTTCTCCTTCTCTTTCTTCTCTTCTCTTTCTCTCAATCCAATTAGGGTTGTAAAAGGAGTGAAAGAGGCTTAGGGACGTCCTATTTATAGAGTAAAATCTCCCAAAATAAGTCCCATTGAGTTTAGGAAAGGTTCCAATTGAAATTAGGAAAGTTTCCTAATTTTCAGTTCGTGTTGTTTTTACCAATTCCCGGGGTCGATGGGGGGGTCGGACAATTCGAGACCCCTGCGACCCCTGGTCACGGGTCGATGGTGGGGGTCGATGGGGGGGGGGTCGGACCTGCCTGTTTAGGCATGCGACCCTACCCTCATTTGGACTATTTTTGAGTAAATTTTCATGTTGGGTCTTGGTTTTTCTTCACACACTTGGTCCACTTGGCTCGACCATGATATGTAGACGGGTCACGACACGAAATGTAAGGTTAGACCGGGTTCGTGGCGTGCGGGTCTTACACCTGGTGCCGTTTCCGCTTCTATCGAGCCGTTGCTTTTGAACAGTGTGTATATCCCGCCTCTTTGTAATCATCGCATCCATCCACGCGTTACTTCCCTATTAAAACGTCACATCCGCATATAGTTTGACAGACACAATGCTCGAAAATCATCATGACTACCAGACGGTGACCCACCTGCCAACAAACTTATAAAATCTCGCAATTTCCTTTCATCTTCTTCCTCACGCACCTTCTGCTCTTAGAGTTTTCTCATCCTTCACAAGGGCATTCTCTTCTGAAGTTCTTCTGGTTTAGCCTACCCGATCCTGTCGTCGACATCTTCTTTCTATAGCGAGATATTTCCGGTGATCCAATTATCATTCGAGTAAGTTCCGCTCTTCTTTTCCCCTATTTTATTTCTCTACTAACCTACCATGACTCACGATAAAGCCATTGTCAGTGGCGCTTCTGAGCCTACCCTGTGTCGATCACACCCCTTACGATCCACTCAGGGTGGGGAGGGCTCCAGTGGTAACCCTGAGAGCTCTTCCCTTAATACCTCCGGTGAGGCTGGTCCTCACTGTGTGGCCTCCATGGTGAGGTCCATAATGACAGTGCCCAAACTTCAAGATCTTAGGGATTAGTTTCTGGTTGCAGACTCTGTTGAGCTAATAGCTCCGGTTCCGGAAGACCGAGCATGTCACCCCTATTCTCATAGGATGGTGGTGAACTTTAACATGTTCTTATCCGGCTTCCGCTTCCCCTGCCACCCCCTAGTATTTGAGATTTTGGGCTACTATGGTGTGGCCCCTATCCAGCTTCCACCCAACTCTTGGGCCCACATTCATTCCTTCATTGTCTTCTTCCTTCGCTGCCGAGAACCCCCTACCTTGAGATTCTTTCAATTTTTGTTTGATGTTGGAGTTTTAACCTGGCGTAACTCCACGACCCATAAAACCAAGCCGAATGGCATCTACTACTTCTTCCACCGGAACTTGGAATCAGTTTCCCCCATGATCGAAACCACCCCCTCCTTAGTGCTTCATTAGAAGGAGAAATTCTTTGGGGCAATAATAAAACAGGGCCATACTCTCAAGGGTATGCGCTCCTTTCCCATCGACAATCGATGGCAGTTCATCAACTCCTCCATAGTAGGGGTCGCCCCACTCTTGTCACTGCTTGAGATGGAGACTCTTGAACGGGTAGAAGAAAGAGGGAGAGCAGTCTAGTACAAAGACCTAGGTAACAACAAGTTCTTGTTCCTGTATGGACTGAGTAAGTTCCCTGATAGCACTGACCTGACCTTCGCTTCATTATTTTTGTATTTCAATTCGACCTCTAACAATTTTCTGCTGGTTCTTAATGCAGTGGAAGGTCTTGACGACAACATATGGGAGGACCTCATGGGGACAGACTTGTTCCGCCATCAGAAGCGAGAAAGGGAGGAGATAATTGCCTCCATGGCTCGAAAACTGGAGGCCTTCGAGAGGGCCGCGGATGCAGCTCTTGGCATTCCTACCGAGATCCCTCCACTGCCCTCAGTAGAAGTACATCCTCCTTCCGAATCTGAGACCCTGATTGATCCACCCGACGGGAGCTCTGAGCCAGACGCACCATCAGGAATGCAAGTTTTCGATCCTCCCCCTTCGACCGAGGGGGCGGTGATACCTCCGATCATTGACATCGTAGAGGACAGTATGTGCTATCCCCTTATACCTTCTTTTGTTTTATCGACCCCCCATCACAATTCCAACTGTTTCGTTTTTTTTTTTTTTTTTTTTTTTGCAGAGGATGATGATGATCAGGCCACTGTTGTAGAGACTAGAGACGCTGCATAGCTCGAAGAGGAGGAAACTCACCTCTGAGATTCCCGGCTTATTTTTCCTGAGGATACTCCTCAGGACATCTTACAGCGGATGCCATCCGGCCCTCCGCCACTGCACTCTCTCCACCCAGCTGAGATGCCTGTTGACTCGGCACCTGCGAGTCCTTCTGGTGATGTCTTACTTGTTCCTACCACAACCATCCCCCCGGAGGTCGTTCACCACCCCCTCCGCCTGTAGATTCAGGTTGTCACACCCCAATTCCGGCTGAACCAGAAGTGTGAGTGAACCGTCACTGAACCAATGGCTCACACCAGGATCTCAATAAGACCGTGTCCACTCATACAAACCATTGCACATAACTATAATCAGAATATAATAAAATACAGCGGAAGTCTTAAATAAAATGAACTGAGTGATCTATTGATAAATTTAAATAAATATCCAATTATTCAAATACCGAAACTTAATTAAATATCTTTACATCAATTGTATCTTCAACCAAAAATAATTAAAATAAATTAAATCAACTCCTAGAGGTACACGCACAAAGGGTACTCGCATGAAGCGTCATGATCGTCCTCTCCTGCTTGCACTTCCAAAGCAGCAACATCTCCATACGCCGGAGCATCCATATAGTCCTCCACAGTATAACCTGCATCAACATCTAAAAATTATATGTACACAAGGGTGAGCTCACAACTTAGCTCAGTAAGACAATCAGACAATGCAACAAACATATGCATGAGTAACATTCACATCATGATCTGGTTTTAAGTTTCAATGTGCTATAGAAAGGATTGGCGGCCTCCGCACCTCTATACACGAGTGTGTGAAGCCACCCAATGGATCAAACACCACTGTCGTCCAACATGCACCCTATCATAGAGCTAAGGCGTCCGGATCAAACACCGCCAACACCTCCTCTGATACTCTACCCATACCAACAGGTAAGCCCCTATTGGCGAGGGCTCAAACTGGGCTCGCAACTAACCAATCCAATATGTCATCATAGTAGGCCCTGTCCCAGCGCAGCTCCCTACGGCATAGAGATAGAGCTAGAGTCTAGTGGCTAGGCTGGAGACCACAGTGCCACTTCCTCCCCCTGATACCCTACCCGCACCAAGCATGCTAAGATAGAACGATACGAAAGGTGCTAGTGTGAGGAATGATCCCAGACCTCCAGTCCTTCCCATTCCACACAACAACGAAAACAATCACATGCCTAACAGTCACAACCTAGCATAGAAAGTATGCATAAACAATAATAATAACAGAAAGTAAAGGATGACATGCGAGAATGCACAAACATCAATCCACAGAACCATAATTATTAACAACGATTTACTGTTATTAAATTATTAGGGTTTAGGTCTGATTCCCTTACCTAACGCTTGTTTGATAGCTTGCTCCGCGTCACAGTATCCAAACTTGCTATCACAAGGTCCTACACAATGTTAGGGTTGTATTAGAATAGTTTTCTTAGGGTTTACGTGTCACACCCCAATTTTGAACCAACCAGAATGGTGTGAGTGAACCGTCATTGAACCAACGGTTCACACCAGGATCTCAAATAGACCGTATCCACTCATATAAACCATTGCACATAACCACAATCAGAATATAAATAGATACAGCGGAAGTCTTTAAATAAATGAACTGAGAATCTATTGATAAATTTAAATAAAATATTCAATTATTCAAATTCAAACATAAAATATAATATCCTTACATCCACTTAATCCAACTGAAAATAACTGAAAATAACTGAAAATAAATAAAAGTCAAATCAAAGGAACACGCAGAAAGGGCACTCGCATGAAGCGTCATGCTCATCCTCTCCTGCCTGCACACCCAAAGCAGCAGCAGCACCATACGCCGGAGCGTTCAGATAGTCGTCCATCGTGTAACCTGCATCAACATCTAAAACAATGTGTACACAAAGGGTGAGCTCACAACTTATCTCAGTAAGACAATCAGACAGTTTCACAATCTTATGCATGAGTAACAATCATTTTATGCTGTGGTCTGGTTTAAGTTTGCAATGTGCTATAGAAATGTTTGGTGGCCCCCGCACCTCTATACACGAGTATGTGGCACCGCATAGTAGATCACACCACCACCGGCCCACATGCACCCATCATGGAATAGGGATAGAGCTAAGGTATCCCCGTACCTCCCCTGATACCCTACCCATACCAGTACCTAAGCCCCTACTGGCCAGGGCTCGCAAACTGGGCTCGCAACTAATCAATCCTATATGTCATCAATGTAGGCTCTATCCCAGCACAACCATCTACGGCATAGAGATAGAGCTAGAGCGTGCAGGCCGGGCTGGAGACCACAATACCTCACCTCCCCCTGATACCCTATCCGCAACTAACACACTAGGATAGAACAATACGCAGGTAGACCCTATCTCAACATAACTCCCTACGGCATAGAGATAGAGCTAAAGCATCGTGGACAAGCCAGTGTCGGCATCAGAGACCACAGTGCCACATAACCATGGCCATGCCAACATCAACATCGGAGACCACCGTTCCACGACCTTCCCCTGATACCCCACCCGTACCAAGCATGTTAAAATAGGATACTACAAAAGTGCCAGTGTGAGGAATGATCCCAGGCCCCATGCCCCACTCACACACCAATGAAAATAATCACATGCCTAACAATCACATCCTATTATGCATGAACAATAATAATAACAGAAATTAAAGGATGGCATGTGAATATGCACAAACATCACATCATATATATTCAGGGTTATTAACAATGATTTACTGTTAATTAATTATTAGGGTTTAGGTCAGATTCCCTTACCTGACGCTCGTTTGATAGCTTGCTCCATGTCGCAAGATCCAAACGTGCTATCACAAAGTCCTACATAATATTAGGGTTTCATTAGAATAGTTTCTTAGGATTTACGTTGGTCAGAAACCAACGATGTTACAAAAATACACTCACAGAGCTGACCGGTGGCATGTACCGGTCGCAACTCTGTGGGGAAATCTGGCGACCGGTATGGTCAGTCGGTCCCCACAGACCAGCCCCCCGGAAGGTACCGGTGGCAACATACCGGTCGCACAGGGTGCAACCGGTATAGTCGACCGGTATGTCTCCGGAAGACCATACTTTGGGTTTTTCAATTGCCGTCGATCAATCTCCATGGATTTCCAGGGTTTCTCCTATCCATTCTAAATCTGAGCTTTGAGTTAGAGTTATCTTCAACTCATTCAAGTCTAGTTTCGATGATAATCATCCTAGAACTCGAATTTAGGGTTTGACGGCAATTTAGGGTTTACTGGCCAATTAGGGTTTTAGATCAATACCTGCTTTGCATGGTATTGATCCACCCATACAACTATCCTAGAGTCATAGAGTAAGAAGAATGATTAAGACACTTACCGTCGACTGGCGTAAGGTGAGCGTCGTCGAACGGCAATGGCAACACTTCCTTCTTCTTCCTAACTTCTTCTCCTTCTCCAACCTCCTTCTCCTCTCTAGGGTTTGTGAGAGATAATGGAAAGGATTTGAGGAGGTTTAGAGGTGTTTATATAGGCTAGGATTAGGGTTTAGTAACCCTATTAGGATTAGGAAGGTCCAGGTATTAGGGTTTAGGAAAGTGGGACCTGTAGAGATCCAATTTCGGATCTCCATAGGCAACTGCACAGAGTTGACCGGTCGACCGGTACCAAGACCGGTACCATCGACCGGTCAACATAAAATGACACTTATTTGACCGTCTTTGATCCGATATCGTACCTGTTTGTCATCCGCTCGTCCCGTCTGGCCCGGTGATGATCGGAAGACCTGCTACGACATGAAATCAAGGTTTAGACCGGGTTCATGGAGTGCGGGTCTTACAACTCCCCCACCCTTAAAAGAAATTTCGTCCTCGAAATTTATATGTAGGTTTCACAACTCCCCCACCCTTAAAAGAAATTTCAGCCTCGAAATTTAAACGTACCTTGATCGTCAAAAAAGTTAGGGTACTCCTTCCTCATCATGCTCTCCTCTTCCCAAGTAATCTCTTCGACATCTTGGTTTTTCCAATGCACTTTAACATAATGGATATCCTTGGTTCGAAGTTGCTATACCTTTCGGCTTGAGAGCATCATAGGCACCACTTTAAATGTTAAGTCTTTTGTCAAGTCTGGCGGGTCTGCTGTCAAGATGTGCGATGGATCCCTAACATACTTCTTCAATAATGATACATGGAACACATCATGAACGCTTGACATAGATGGTGGTAGAGCCAATTGATATGCTACATTACCACGTCTGGTCAATATCTCATATGGTCCCACATACCTGGGGCATAACTTCCCCTTCTTACCAAACCTTTTCAGACCTCGCACCGGTGATATCTTCAAGAATACTTTGTCACCCACCGCAAACTCCAGATCTCGACGTCGATTATCCGCATAGTGCTTCTGTCGAACTTGAGCTGTCTTTACTCTCTCCTTGATTTGATTAATCACTCGACAAGTTTCTTCAACGAACTCTGGTCCTATAATTCTTCTTTCTCCCACCTCGTTCCATAACAGAGGTGTCGACACTTTTTCCCATAGAGTGCTTCGTATGGAGCCATCTGAACTGTAGCCTGATAGATGTTGTTATAAGCAAACTCAATAAGCGATAGCTTCTCGTCCCAAGCTCCCTTGAAGTCTAATGCACAAGCTCGGAGCATGTCTTCTAAAATTTGAATTGTCCTTTCCGACTGCCCGTCTGTCTGAGGGTGGAAAGCTGTACTAAACTTCAACTTGGTTCCCATAGCTTTCTGTAATCCTCCCCAGAACTTTGATGTAAAACGAGGGTCTCTGTCAGATACTATACTTTCTGGGACGCCATGAAGTCTGACTATATTATCAACATATAACTTGGCCAGCTTGTCCGTGGTATACTGAGGTCTGACCACAATGAATCGAGCTGTCTTGGTGAGTCGATCGACGATTACCCAAACTGCGTCTACTGACCTTGGTGTCAAAGGTAGGCCAGTGATGAAATCCATAGTAATGCAATCCTACTTCCATGTAGGCTCCGGTAGTGGTTGTAGCAAACCTGCGGGTCTCTGCCTTTCAGCTTTGACTTGCTGGCAATTCAGACATTGGAACACGAAACGAGCTATATCTGCTTTCATACCCCTCCACCAATACAGTCTTCTTAAATCATGGTACATTTTGGTACTTCCTGGATGTACCGAGTATGGAGTGTAATGAGCTTCCGTCATAACTCGATCTCTGATATTGCCGTCTTCACTCTCAGGTATACATAACCATCCACGATACCTGAGTACCTTGTTTGAATCCAAGGTAAAGTCAGGATTGCTCATACCCTTCTCTAAGTCTTCTTGCACTATCTTGAGATGTGGATCCTGTAGGATTGCTACCTTAACTTCATCAACTAGATCCGGTGAGATCTTCAGAGCTGCGAACATTATGGTGAACTTATGAATTAAGCCTTGCTTGACTGGATCTTCTGTAGTCTCTATTATATACTTTTCATCGCCTTCAATTGAACTTGAGGCTGCGGCACATAATGTAGCATTTGTACTTGGTCCAGCCTCAGGTTTCGATGCCCACTTTCTGCTTAAGGCGTCGGCCACAACATTTTCTTTACCCGGATGGTACTGGATGTCGCAGTCATAATCTTTTAACAATTCCAGCCATCTCCTCTGTCTCATATTCAGATCCTTCTGAGTGAAAAGATAAGCTCTTGTGATCTGACTTAATCTGAAACTTTTCACCGTACAAGTAGTGTCTCCAAGTCTTGATTGCGTGTATAACCGCTGCTAGCTCCAAATCATGCGTAGGATAGTTCTTCTCATGCTCTTTTAACTGTCTTGATGCGTAAGCAATCACCTGTTCTCCTTGCATCAATACACACCCGATACCCAACCCTGAAGCATCCGTATATAAGGTAAACGGTACGCTTGGTTCTGGGATGATCAAGATAGGTGCATAGACTAGTCTTGACTTCAAAGTTTGAATGCACTTCTCGCACTCATCTGTCCATATGAATTTCTCCCCCTTCTTGGTTAATCTGGTGAGTGAAACAGCGATCCTAGAGTAATCCTCCACGAATCTTCTATAATAACCAGCCAACCCAAGGAAACTACGAATCTCCGCAATAGATTTTGGTGCTTCCCACCCTACTATCGCAGCTAGCTTACTTGGATCCACCTTGATACCGTCTTCAGATACTACATGGCCCAAGAAGGCCACTTCCTTTAGCCAAAACTCACACTTCTTGAACTTAGCATACAGCTTCTCCTTTCTCAGCCGTTGTAGGGCTGCTCTTAAGTGTGTTGCATGAGCTTCTCTGTCCTTTGAGTAGACCAATATGTCATCGATGAATACGATGACCGAAGTGTCCAACATGTCATGAAACACTCGGTTCATCAGTTCCATGAACGACGCTGGAGCATTGGTCAAACCGAACGACATAACTAGAAACTCATAATGCCCATACCTTGTCCTGAAAGCAGTCTTCGGAATATCTCCAGCCTTGATCTTCAGTTGGTGATACCCCGATCGGAGATCGATCTTAGAGAAAACCTTTGCACCCTGTAACTGATCGAACAGGTCATCGATCCTAGGCAAAGGATACCGATTCTTGATCGTTAATTTGTTCAGCTCACGGTAATCGATACATAGCCGTACACTTTCGTCCTTCTTCTTGACAAATAATACAGGTGCTCCCCAACGTGATATGCTAGGTCATATGAAACCCTTATCTAACAATTCTTGTAACTAGGTCTTCAACTCCTTTAACTCGGTAGGGGCCATCCTGTATGGTGCTTTAGACACCGGCGCCGAACCTGGCATAAGGTCTATCACAAATTCTGTAACCCTGTCTGATGGTAGACCTGGGAGATCCTCTGGAAATACATCTGGAAACTCTCGCACCACATCTAGATCTTCCATCTTTGGCACCTCAGTAGTGATGTCGACTACAGATACTAGATACCCCACTCCCCCCTTCTCTAAGCATCTCTTGGCTTTTAGGGCGGAGAGGATCAGCTTCCGCTTCCTAGGTAACTTGGTCCCAGTGAAGCTATACTCCTTTCTCTTTTTTTTCTGTAACCACAAGCTTCCTTTCACCACATAATAGGGTAACTGAATGATAGCCTAGCCAATCCATTCCCAAGATGACATCAAAGTTTGCCATCTCGAGTAGTACCTATAAGACCCGTATCAAACTAACCCGGTCTTACCACCTTGAACCAGGTCTACCCATCATGGATGAGCCAAATGGACCAAGTGCATGAAGGAGATCACGATCCTAGGTATTAAACTGACCCAAAAACACTTAAATTAAGGGGAGGGTCGCATACCCAGCAAGGGAGGGTCGGACCCCCCCAAGACAGAAGTCAGACCCCCAGTTTTACATGGGGGGTCAGACACTTTAGGAACCAGGGGTCGACGGGATCTCCGACCCCCCTATCGACCCCCGATACTCGGTAAAAACAGAAATTAGGAAACTTTCCTAATTTCAATGGGATTCCTTCTGAATCTCAATGGGACTTATTTTAAGAGTTTCTACTCTATAAATAGGACGTCCCTAAGCCTCTTTCACTCCTTTTACAACCCTAATTGAATTGAGAGAAAGAGAAGAGAAGGAAGAGAAGAGGAAGAGAAGGAAAGAAGAGAAGAAGGCAAAAAGGAGAAGAGTTGCAGAGAAGGAGTATTCTTCTCAAGTATGGATACTAGTTCCATGAGTTTCTAAAGACCTTAGGGTAGATAATGAAGAGAGTATGATCTCGGAGAAACCCAAACCATCAGCCCATGGTTAGGTTTTCATGGAAAACCATGGGAAAAATCATGAAAGCCATATAGGTGAATGAATCATGATTCTAGGCCATAGAACATGTGCTGAATGGACTGTAGGAGCAAGCCATAGGACCCCAAACACGAAGAATGGACTGAAGGAAGAAAATCGACCAAAACCCACAGGGGGTCGCATGGGGGGTCGATGGCCAATCGACCCTACCAGACCCTGAGCATCGACCCCCAGTGTTCGGAAAGTCTAGAATAGGGGTGGTCGCTCCCAGGGTCGATCATTACTTCGACCCTACCTCTGACCCCCAGTTAATAGCATGGTTTTTGAATTCAGAATTAGTTCTAATTAAATTCTATCGACTTGTTAGGTCTTCTAGCAATATAGTAACAATATAAAGGTGATCTTAAAGCTTAAAAGAGGATCTATTAGCAAGCTAAGGTGAGGAAACAGAACTCTAAACTAATTGGTTAATAATAAACTATTTTTCTCTTTTCTTGAGTCCAATGCTATGCTTGATCCTATGCGAATATGTTTGTAATGTGCATACAACATGTCATCCAATATTTTTATTATTTGTTCATGCATATTTACTTTATTGTTCATAACATGATATTGATGATGATGATAGGAATAGGCATGTGAATGTATGTGTGTGGTTGGTGTACTTGATGTGAGCGAGTATCGGGGGGTGTCATAGGTTTGGGCCTCGGCACTCTAGCTCTATCTCTAACTCAAGTCTTGTGCATTAGCATCATCGTATCGCCATTACTTTAACAGAACTATTACGTCGTAGAGCATCAGGGGAGGTGGTCTCGGTCCTTGTAGTCTCTGACTCTACCGGGGGGCTTTAGCTCTATCTCTATGGACGTTCTGAGGGATGCTGGGGTGAGGCCTTGGATACACTGTTTGGCATTAGGATTGGTTAGTTGCGAGCCCAGTTTGCAGCCCTCGCCAACAGAGGCTTACATGTTGGTATGGCACTGTATAGCAATAAACGTTAACCTTTGTTGTACAATGTTCATGAATTGGGTGCTTGTGGGTCGATGATAAACGTTACCTTCGGGCGGCGCCACACACTTGTGTATAGAGGCGGGGTCAATAAACGTTAATCTTTGACTACCTAAACCTTTCTATTGCATATTGCAAACTTTAAACCAGACCAAAGATATGAATTGACTGCATGCATATGTATTGTTGCATTGTTTTGTTTGCTCACTGAGCCATGATGTGTGCTCACCCCCTCGATGTCGAATATTTTTAGTTGATGATACAGGTACTACCGTCGAAGATTATGTCAATGCTCCAGTGTACGGGCACATGGCGGCGATGGAAGTTGAAGACGAAGTGGATACAGATGACTCCTCTTGCGAGTGCAACTCATGTGTATTCGATTAGAATTTATTTTTATTATTTGGATTAGTAAAGACATGTATTTGATATTTATTTATGTCTTAGTTAATACAGAATAATTTTTTATTTAAATATTAATATTATAGTAGATTCTCAGTTCATTTTACTATAAGACTTCCACTATTGTGTATTTACTCTGATTATGAATGTGGATGTATGAGGTTTAGATAAAACAGATTTCGCTTGTCCGAGATCTTGGTTGAACCGTTGGTTTACTAGCGGTTCATCACACTATTCTGAAGTGTGCGGAATTGGCGTGTGACAGTACCAGACTTGCTTCTAACTCTTAGCCCTCAATACAAACTGTACACGGCCCATAATATTCAGTCAAAGCCACCTCGACTCCTAACGGAGAGCGAACTATCAAGCTTGGATTCAGGTGCTTGATTGGTAACTCCATCCGCTTCCCAAAGGAAATAGAAACAAAGGAGTGCGTGGCCCTAGAGTCAAAGAGTACTCTGGCAGGTATACCAACTATATTTACAATTTCTGGAATTTTATTGTCCCTTAGTTCTATAAGCTCACACATAATGAAATAGTAAGCCAAATAGTAAGGGGTAGAATCATACCAGTAACCACATCAGGTGATGTGGCTGCCTCTTCGATGGTGACAGCAAATACTTTTCCTTGCTGTGGGGTTTGTTTCCTAGGTAGAGTGCAGGTCCTTGCAACATGGCCCACTTGCTGATAGTTGAAACATTTAATGTTCGGGTTGTGTCCAGCGAACTGTGGCACAGGTGGTGCCGTATTGTTTCTTGCAGGCATTGTAGCGGACTGAGCCTTTGTATGGGCGGAAAGGTCTATTGTTACCGCTACCTGAACTCTCAGTAGCGGGTCTCTTCACTCCCCTGTTCTGTGCGAAGAAGCTGTCCCTCTAACTGGATTCTATCACTCTCGCAACCTGTACAACCTCATTATAAATTTTCTTGTCCAGACCCAATATATGCTCTCTGATGCTTCCACACAGTCCCATGGTGAACCTACGTGTCTTGGTCTCCTCCTCTTGCATACTTGCCGGTGCGAAGAAAAATAACTCCTCGTACCTCTGCTGGTAAGCATCCACAGTCGACTGAGACTGCTGCAGATTAAGAAATTCCTCCTCCATCTGATCTCTGAAACTCTTCGGAAAATATTTATCAAAGAAGGCTACCTTGAACACTTCCCAATCCACCTGTGTATGCTTTGTCTCCAGATATGCCTGTGTAGAATTCCACCAAGCTTTCGCATCTTCCTTCAGCATATGAATGGCGAACATAACCTTCTCATCCTCTGTAGAAGTCATCAAGCGGAAATTCTTCTCTATTTCTGCAATCCACTATGCTGGCCACAATGGTTTCCCGGTCTTACCTGTGAATGAAGAAGGCTTCAACTTTAAAAATCTGTCCACCGCCCGACTCAGATCGTGTTGTCCCTGTGTATTCATCCCGTACCATGGTGATGGATACAGATAGGCTCCCTGATAAGCAGAAGACGACAGAAACTGGTGCAGTGGTGGTATATTCTGTGCTTGGCCCATCGGCCCTGGACTACCATGCATCGGCAGTGTAGTATTATTCCCTCCAAACCCAGGCGTACCTTCAGTGGAAACATGACCCAGTGGCCTGAACATCTTTAACATCTCGCTCAGGAATGCTTTCTACTGAGCTTCCATTTGATATACCAGATTGGTCACAATAGTCTCAGAGTTCGTGTGAGGAGGGCCAGGCAAATTTGTCGGTACCCTTGGAACCTGTTCTTCCTCAACTACCGGGCTTGGCTCTCTAACATAGCCTGCTTCTACATGTTCTTCTTCATCATGGCGCACCCTAGCCTGGTGACGCTTTCGGCCCCTACGATCGTTTCCGCCTACCATCTCAGACTATTCTGTTTGGATCTGAGAAGAAGACATAACACATGAGAACAATAATAGTGGTGTTAGTCTTGAACAATATAAGGCGAAACAGTCGAAAAGTAGAGATTTAATTTCCAAAATTTTTCATAAATTTTCTGGCCTTTCTATAGCTGACCGGTCGCAACATACCGGTCGCAGCTCTGTAGAAGGTTGTGCGACCAGTATAGTCGACCGGTCATAATTTCATTCTGATCGAGACATAGCGGTCGCAGTACCCTAGGGGTACCAGTCGATAGGTATGGGTAAAACCGTCGACCGATACCAAGTTGTCACACCCCAATTCTGAACCAACCAGAATGGTGTGAGTGAACCGTCATTGAACAAATGGTTCACACCAGGATCTTAAATAGACCGTGTCCACTCATACAAACCATTCCACATAACCACATTCAGAATATAAATAGATACAACGGAAGTCTTTAAATAAATGAACTGAGAATCTATTGATAAATTTAAATAAAATATCCAATTATTCAAATTCAAACATAAAATATAATATCCTTACATCCACTTAATCCAACTGAAAATAACTGAAAATAAATAAAAGTCAAATCAAAGGTACATGCAGAAAGGGTACTCGCATGAAGCGTCATGCTCGTCCTCTCCTGCTTGCACACCCAAAGCAGTAGCACCACCATACGCCGGAGCGTTCATATAGTCATCCACCGTGTAACTTGCATCAACATCTAAAAACAATGTGTACACAAAGGGTGAGCTCACAACTTAGCTCAGTAAGACAATCAGACAGTTTCACAATCTTATGCATGAGTAACAATCATTTTATGCTGTGGTCTGGTTTAAGTTTGCATTGTGCTATAGAAAGGTTTGGTGGCCCCCGCACCTTTATACACGAGTGTGTGGCACCGCATAGTAGATCACACCACCACCGGCCCACATGCACCCATCATGGAATAGAGATAGAGCTAAGGTATCCCCGTACCTCCCCTGATACCTTACCCATACCAGTACCTAAGCCCCTACTGGCCAGGGCTCGCAAACTTGGATCACAACTAACCAATCCTATATGTTGTCAATGTAGGCTCTATCCCAGCACAGCCGTCTACGGCATAGAGATAGAGCTAGAGCGTGCAGGCCGGGCTGAAGACCACAATACCTCACCTCCCCCTGATACCCTATCCGCAACAAACACACTAGGATAGAACAATACGCAGGTAGACCCTATCCCAACATAACTCCCTACGACATAGAGATAGAGCTAAAGCATCATGGACAAGCCAGTGTCGGCATCGGAGACCACAGTGCCACATAACCATGGCCAGGCCAACATCAACATCGGAGACCACCGTACCACGACCTTCCCCTGATACCCCACCCGTACCAAGCATGTTAAAATAGGATACTACAAAAGTGCCAGTGTGAGGAATGATCCCAGGCCCCATGCCCCACTCCACACACCAACGAAAACAATCACATGCCTAACAATCACATCCTATTATGCATGAACAATAATAATAACTGAAAGTAAAGGATGGCATGTGAATATGCACAAACATCACATCATATATATTCAGAGTTATTAACAACGATTTACTGTTCATTAATTATTAGGGTTTATGTCAGATTCCCTTACCTGACGCTTGTTTGATAGCTTGCTCCACGTCGCAAGATCCAAACGTGCTATTACAAAGTCCTACATAATATTAGGGTTTCATTAGAATAGTTTCTTAGGGTTTATGTTGGTCGGAAACCAACGATGTTACAAAAATACACTCACCGAGTTGACCGGTGGCATGTACCGGTCGCAGCTCTGTGGGGAAATCTGGCGACCGGTATGGTCAGCCGGTCCCCACAAACCAGCCCCCCGGAAGGTACCGGTGGCAACATACCGGTCGCACAGGGTGCAACCGGTATAGTCGACCGGTATGTCTCCGGAAGACCATACTTTTGGGTTTTTCGACTGCAGTCGATCAATCTCCATGGATTTCCAGGGTTTCTCCTATCCATTCTAAATCTGAGCTTTGAGTTAGAGTTATCTCCAACTCATTCAAGTCTATTTTCGATGATAATCATCCTAGAACTCGAATCTAGGGTTTGACGGTAAATTAGGGTTTATTGGCCAATTAGGGTTTTAGATCAATACCTGCTTTGCATGGTATTGATCCACCCATACAACTATCCTAGAGTCATAGAGTAAGAAGAATGATTAAAACACTTACCGTCGACTGGCATAAGGTGAGCGTCGTCGAACGACAATGGCAGCACTTCCTTCTTCTTCCTAGTTTCTTCTCCTTCTCCAACCTCCTCCTCTCTAGGGTTTGTGAGAGATAATGGAAAGGATTTGAGGAGGTTTAGAGGTGTTTATATAGGCTAGGATTAGGGTTTAGTAACCCTATTAGGATTAGGAAGGTCCTGGTATTAGGGTTTAGGAAAGTGGGACCCGCAAAGATCCAATTCCGGATCTCCGTAGACAACTGCGTAAAGTTGACCGATCGACCGGTACCATCTACCGGTCAACATAAAATGACACTTATTTGACCGTCTTTGATCCGATTTCGTACCTGTTTGTCATCCGCTCGTCCCATCTGGCCCGGTGATGATCGGAAGACTTGCTACGACATGAAATCAAGGTTTAGACCGGGTTCACGGAGTGCGGGTCTTACATTACGTTGGTCGGAAAACCAACTGGGTCAAAAACACTCTTCACAGAGAGACCGGTCTTAGGTACCAGTCGCAACACTGTGGGGAAACCTGCGATCGATATGGTCAACTGGTCCCCACAGACCAGTCCCCCGGGAGGTACCGGTCGCAATATCGGTCGCATATGGTGCGACCGGTATGGTCGACCGGTTTCGACCGGTATGTCTTTGAAAGACCATACACTTGGTTCTCGCCTTCCGTCGGTCACCCTCTATTGATCCTAGGGTTTCTCCTACACATTCTAGGTCTGAATACTGAGTTAGAGTTGTTTCCATCTCCATTCAAGTCCTAGCCTCGATGATCTTCGACTTAGAACTTGAATCTAGGGTTTACGACTAATTTAGGATTTGACGGCAAATAGGGTTTAGATCAATACCTGCTTTGCATGGTATTGATCCAATTATAACTAACCATCCTAGATTACTTAATGTAGAGGATGGTTTAAGTACTTACCGTCGACTCGCGGTAATGTGTTCTTTGTCGAATGGTAATGGCGGCTATACCGGTCGACCACCGATCGGTACCAAGACCGGTACCATCGATCGGTATCTAATTTTTCATACTTGAATTGGTCCGATTGGTCCGATTTCATACCTGATTGTCATTCGCTCGTCCCGTCTACTCCAGTGATGATTAGAAGACCTGTTACGACATGAAACAAGGTTTAGATCGAGTAATGGAGTGCGGGTCTTACAACTCCCCCACCCTTAAAAGAAATTTCATCCCCGAAATTTGCATGTAGGTTTTACAACTCTCCTACCCTTAAAATAAATTTTGGCCTCGAAATTTAAACGTACCTTGGTCGTCGAAAAGGTTAGGATATTCTTTTCTCATTGTGTTCTCTTCCTCCCAAGTAATTTCTTCCACATCTTGGCTTTTTCAATGCACTTTCACATAGTGGATATCCTTGCTTCGGAGATGTTGTACTTTTCAGCTTGTGAGCATCACAGGTACAACTTAAAATGTCAAGTCCTCTGTCAAGTTTGGTGGGTCTGCTGTCAAGATGTGCGATGGATCCCTGACGTACTTCTTCAATAAAGAAACATGGAACATATCATGAACGCTTGACATGGATGGTGGTAGAGCCAGTTGATATGCCACATTGCCACATCTGGTCAAAATCTCGTATGGTCCCATATACCTGAGGCATAGCTTCCCCTTCTTACCAAACCATTTCAGACCTCGTACAGGTGATATCTTCAAGAATACTTTATCACCCACTGCAAACTCTAGATCTCGACGTCGGTTATCTGCATAGTGCTTTTGTCGAACTTGAGCTGTCTTCACTCTTTCTTTAATTTGATCAATCACTTGACAAGTTTCTTCGACAAACTTCGGTCCTACAATCCTTCTCTCTCCCACCTCATTCCATAACAGAGGTGTACGACATTTCTTCCCATAGAGTACCTCATATGGAGCCATCTGGATCTTAGCCTGGTAACTATTATTATAAGCAAACTCGATGAGTGATAGCTTCTCGTCCCAAGCTCCTTTGAAATCTAGGGCACACGCTCGGAGCATATCTTCTAAGATTTGAATAGTTCTTTCTGACTGCCCGTCTGTCTGAGGATGAAAAGCTGTGCTAAACTTCAACTTGGTTCCCATTGCTTTCTGTAATCCTTTCTAGAACTTTGATGTAAAACAGGGATCTCTATCAGATACTATACTTTCTGGGACGCCATGAAGTCTGACTATATTATCTACATATAGCTTGGCCAGCTTCTCCATGGTATACTGAGGTCTGACCGCGATGAATCGAGCTGTCTTAGTAAGTCAATCAACTATAATCCATACTGCATCCACTGACCTTGGTGTCAAGGGTAGGCCAGTGACAAAATCCATTGTGATACAATCCCACTTCCATGCTGGCTCCGAGAGTGGTTGTAGTAAACCTGTGGGTCTTTACCTTTCAGCTTTAACTTGCTGGTAATTCAGACATTGGAATACGAACCGAGCTACATCCGCTTTCATACCCCTCCACCAATATAATCTTCTTAAATCATGGTACATCTTGGTGCTTCTTGGATGTACCAAATATGGGGTGTAATGAGCTTCTATCATAACTCGATCTCTAATATTTGAGTTCTCACTCTCAGGTATACATAATCGTCCACGATACTTGAGTACCTTGTCTGAATCCAAGGTAAATTCAGGATTGTTTTTACCCTTCTCTAGATCTCCTTGCACAGTCTTCAGGTATGGATCCTATAGGATTGCTACTTTGACCTCATCTATGAGATCCGATGAGATCTTCAAAGCTGCGAACATCAATGTGAACTTATAAAGTAAGGCCTGTTCTACTGAATCTCCTGCAGTCTCTAATATATACTCTTCATCATTTTCTATTGAGCTTGAGGCTACAGCACACAATGCAGCATTTGTACTAGGTCCTGCCTCAGGTTTCAATGCCCACTTTCGGCTTAAGGTATCAGCCACAATGTTTGCCTTACCCGGATGGTACTGGATATCACAATCATAATGTGAGATCTACATGCAAATTTCGGGGACAAAATTTGTTTTAAGGGTGGGGGAGTTGTAAGACCCGCACTCTGTGAACCTGATCTAAACCTTGATTTCATGTCGTAACAGGTCTTCCGATCATCACCGGGCCAGATGGGATGACAATCAGGTACGAAATCGGACCAAACAGACCAACTTGATTATGAATTTCATTCATACCGGTCGATGGTACCGGTCTATGGTACCGGTCGACCGGTATGGTCTGCGCAGCAGACTACTAAGATCCGGAATTGGATCTCTGCGGGTCCCATTTTCTCAATTCCGAATCCTAAGACTTTCCTAATCCTAAGAGGCTTCCTAAACCTAATTCCTAGCCTATTTAAACCCCTCTAAGCCTCTTAGAATCCCTTCCATTGATCCTCACAAACCCTAGAGAGGAGAAGGAGATTGGAAAAGGAGAAGGAGCTAGGAAGAAGAAGGAGGAGCCGCCGTTGCCGTTCGATGACGCATACCTTACGCCTGTCGATGGTAAGTGTTTAAACCCTTCCTCTCACATTATGAACTCTTGTAGGGTTGATTGTTGTTTGGATCAATACCATGCAAAGCAGGTATTGACCTAAACCCTACTTTGCCGACAAACCCTAATTTAGTCAATAAACCCTAGATTCGAGTTCTAGGATGAATACCATCAAAGCTAGACTTGAATGGAGTTAGAAACGACTCTAACTCAAAGCTCAGACTTAGAATGTGTAGGAGTAACCCTGGAATCAATAGAGAAGGATCGACGACAGTCGAAAAACCAAGCGTATGGTCTTCCAGAGACATACCGGTCGACCATACCGGTCACAGGTCATGCGATCGGTACTGCGACCAGTATCTCTCGGGGAGTAGCCTTTGGGAACCGGTTGACCATATCGGTTGCCAGTTTTCCCTACAGAGCTGCGACCGGTACCTGCGATCGGTCAGCTCCGTGAGGGGTATTTTGGAACCCCATTGGTTTCCGACCAATGTAAACCCTAAGAAATTATATAATTGAACCCTGATATTTTATAGGACTTTGTGATAGCACGTTTGGATCTTGCGACGTGGAGCAAGCTATCAAACGAGCATCAGGAAAGGGAATCAGACCTAAACCCTGATAATTAATGGACAGTAAACTGTTGTAAATAACAATGAATATGTGGATTGGTGTTTGTGCATATTGCATGTCATCCTTTACTTTCAGCTATTATTATTGTTCATGCATACTCGCCATGCTAGGATGTGATTGCTAGACATGTGATTGTTTTCGTTCGTGTGTGGAATGGGAAGGGCCTGGGGTCTGGGATCGTTCCTCACACTGGCACCTTTTTGTAGTATTCTATCTTAGCATACTTGGTGTGGGTAGGGTATCAGGGGGAGATTGTGGCACTGTGGTCTCTGGCCTGGCCACCACGCTCTAGCTCTATCTCTATGCCGTAGGGAGTGATGTTGGGATAGAGTCTACTTGCGTATTGTTCTGTCTTAGTATGCTTGGTGTGGGTAGGGTATCAGGGGGAGGTCGTGGCACTGTGGTCTCCGGCCTGGTCACCACGCTCTAGATCTATCTCTATGCTGTAGGGAGCTGTGCTGGGATAGAGCCTACAGTGATGACATATAGGATTGGTTAGTTGCGAGCCCAATTTGCAAGCCCTAGCCAGTAGGGGCTTATGTATTGGTATGGGTGGAGTATCAGGAGAGGTAGTAGATGCCTTAGCTCTATCCCTATTCCATGATGGGTGCATGTGGGTCGGTGGTGGTGTGATCTGCTGTGCGATTCCACACACTCGTGTATAGAGGTGAGGCAGCCTCTGAACCTTTCTATAGCACATTGCAAACTTAAACTAGACCACAACATAAAATGATTGTTACTCATACATATAATATTGATACATTGTCTGATTGTCTTACTGAGCTAAGTTGTGAGCTCACCCTTTGTATATACATTGTTTTTAGATGTTGATGCAGGTTACACGGTGGACGATTATATGAACGCTCTAGCGTATGGAGGTGTTACTGCTCTGGACGTACATGCAGGAGAGGACATGCATGACGCTTCATGCGAGTGCCCTTTCTGCACCCTTTCTGCGTGTACCTTTTATTTTATTTTATTTTGTCTCAGTTATTTTATTAAGGTGATGTAAAGATATTTAATTATGTTTTGAGAATTTAGATAATTGAATACTTATTTAAAGTTATCAATAGAATACTCAGTTCATTTATTTAAAGACTTCCGCTTTATTTATTCTATTCTGATTGTGGTTATGAGCGATGGTTTGTATGAGTGGACACGGTCTTATTGAGATCCTGGTGTGAACCGTTGGTTCAATGACGATTCACTCACACCATTCTGGTTGGTTCAGAATTGGGGTGTGACACATAATCTTTTAATAGTTTCAGCCTTCTCCTCTGTCTCATATTCAGGTCCTTCTGAGTGAAAAGGTAAGTTAAGCTCTTGTGATCCGTCTTAATCTGAAACTTTTCACCATAAAGGTAGTGTCTCCAAGTCTTGATTGCTTGGATAACTGCTGCTAATTCTAGATCATGCGTAGGATAGTTTTTCTCATGCTCTTTCAACTGTCTTGATGCGTAGGCAATCACCTGTTCTCCTTACATTAACACACATCCAAGACCTAACCCTGAGGCATCCGTATATAAAGTGAACGGAAAGCCTGGTGCTGGGATGGTCAAGATAGGTGCAGAGACTACTCTTGACTTCAAGGTCTGAAAGCACTTTTCACACTCATCCGTCCATATGAACTTTTCCCTTTTCTTGGTTAGTCTGGTAAGTGGAACGGCAATCCTTGAGTAGTCTTCCATGAATCTTCTATAGTAACCAGCCAATCCAAGGAAACTACGAATCTCCGCAACTGATTTCGGTGCATCCCATCCTACTATAGCTGCGATCTTGCTTGGATCTACCTTGATACCGTCTGCAGATACTGCGTGACCCAAGAAGGCCCCTTCTTTCAGCCAAAATTCATACTTCTTGAACTTGGCGTTAAGTTTCTCTCTTCTCAGCCGTTGTAGGGCTGCTCTCAAATGTGTTGCATGAGTCTCCTTGTCTTGTGAGTAGACCAATATATCATCAATGAATACGATGACCGAAGTATCCAACATGTCATGAAACACTCGGTTCATCAGTTCCATGAACGACGTTGGAGCGTTAGTCAACCCGAATGACATTACAAGGAACTCATAATGTCCATACCTTGTCTTGAAAGCAGTCTTTGGAATATCTACGGCTTTGATCTTCAATTGGTGATACCCTGATCTAAGATCAATCTTCGAGAAAACCTTTGCACCCTGCAACTGATCGAACAAATCATCGATCATTGGCAAAGGATATCGATTCTTGATGGTTAACTTGTTCAGCTCTCGGTAGTCGATACATAGCCGTACACTACCGTCCTTCTTCTTAACGAACAATACAGGTGCTCCCCATGGTGATATGCTTGGTCGTATGAAGCCCTTATCTAGTAGTTCTTGTAATTGGGTCTTCAACTCCTTCAATTCAGTAGGGGCCGTCCTGTAAGGTGCCTTAGACACCGGCGCCGACCCTGGCATAAGGTCTATCATGAACTCTGTAGCCCTGTCTGGAGGTAGACCTGGGAGATCTTCTGGAATTACATCTGGAAACTCTCATACCACATCTAGATCTTCCATCCTTGGCACCTCAGCAGTTGTGTCGACCACAGACACTAAGTACCCCACTCCTCCCTTCTCTAAGCATCTCTTAGCTTTTAGAGTGGAGAGGATTAGCTTCCGCTTCCTAAGTAACTTGGTCCCAGTGAAGCTAAACTCTTTTCCCTTCTCATCTTTAAGCACAAGTTTCCTTTCACCACATAATAAGCTAGCTGAATGATGGCCTAGCCAATCCATTCCCAAGATGACGTCAAAGTCTGCCATCTCGAGTTGAACCAGATTTGCTTCTAGGTTTTGGCCCTCAATACTAACTGTACACGGCCCATAGTATTCATTCAATGCCACTTCAACTCCCAACGAAGAGTGAACAGCTTGGGTTCAAACACTTGACAGGTAATTCCATTCGCTTCCTAAAAGAAATAGAAACGAAGGAGTGCATGGCCCCAGAGTCAAAGAGTACTCTGGCGGGTACACCAACTATATTTACAGTCCCTGAAATTTAATTATCCCTTAGTTCTACATGCTCAAACACAACAAACAGTAAGCCTATTAGGAAGGGATAAAATCCTACCAGTAACCACATCAGGTGATGCGGCTGCCTCTTCAGTAGTGACTGCAAATACCTTTCCTTGCTGCGGTAGTTGCTTCTTAGGTAGAGTACAGGTCTTTGCATAATGACCCAATTGCTGACAGTTGAAGCATTTGACATTTGGGTTCTATCTAGCAAACTGTGATGGTGGTGGTGCGGTGAGCCCTGTATGGGCGGAATGGTCTAGTATTGCCTCCACCTGAAGTCTCAGTAGCAGGCCTCTTCAGTCCCTTGTTTTGAGCAAAGAAGCTGTCTCTTTGACTGGATTCAATTACCCTGGAAATCTTCACAGCCTCATTATATATCTTCTTCTCCAAACCCAAGACGTGCTCTCGGATACTTCCTCGCAATCCCATGGTAAACCTACGGGTCTTGGTTTCTTCTTCTTGCATACTTGTCGGAGCGAAGAAGAACAACTCTTCATATCTCTGCTGGTAAGCATCAACCGTTGACTGGGATTGCTGCAGGTTGAGGAATTCCTTCCCCATTTGATCTCTAAAGCTCTTCGGAAAGTATTTATTGAAGAAAGCTCCCTTGAATATTGCCCAATAGATCCGAGTGTGCTTTACCTCTAAGTATGACTGGGTAGAATTCCACCAGGCATTTGCATCTTCCTTGAGCATGTGCGTAGCAAACAACACCTTCTCATCTTTCGTACAAGTCATCAAATGGATGTTCTTCTCTATTTCAGCAACCCACTGTGTAGGCCATAGTGGTTTCCCTGGTTTCCCTGTGAAAGTAGGGGGTTTCAGTTTCAAGAACCTATCCACCGCTCGGCTTAGGTCATTCTGCCCCTGTGCATTCATTCCATACCATGGTGGTGGGTACGGATGGATTCCTTGATAGGCAGATGATGATGGAAATTGGTGTGGTGGTTGTAGATTCTGTCCTTGGCCCATCGGCCCAGTACTACCATCCATCGGCAGTATGGTGTTATTTCTTCCAGACTCAGGCGTACCTTCTGTAGGAATATATCCCGGTGGCTTGAACATCTTCAGCATCTCGTTCAGTAATGTTTTCTGCTGATCTTCCATCTAAAAAACCAGATTCATTACAATTGTTTTAGATTTTGTGTGAGGAGGTCTTGACAAATTTGTTGGTGCTCTGGGACTCTGCCTTTCTTCACCGTTTGGGTTCACATTTTGCTCATCAACATTTCCTGTTTCCACGTTGTCCTCGTCTTGGCGTACCCTAGAGTGGTGACGCCTTCATGAGCCTCTACGACCGTTTCTGCCTACCATCTCAAATTAGTTTCCCTGCTTGGATCTGAGAAGAAGACATAACACATTAGGTATAATCGAATTAATAGTGTTAGTCTTTAACAAGTGCAAGGCGAAACTCGTAAGAAAACTTAAGTCGAAATTTTACAAATTTTTTCCAAAATTTTCTAGGTTTCCATTAGTTGTCCGGCGCAACATACCGGTTGTGGCACTGTATAAGGTAGTGCGACCGGTATGTCCAGGCGGACAAACTTCTCGGATTCCCGAGGGGTACCGATCGATGTACCGGTCGCAACCCTGTGGGAAATGGAGCGACTGGTATAATCGTTCGGTCAGAATTTTCTCCTGACCGAGGGGAACCGGTCGACTTTACCAGGGGGTACCGGTCAACCGGTATGGGCAAAACCGTCGACCGGTATGCCCAGAACCTCTTTAAAATCGGGAAAAGTGAGATTTTTCTCACTTTTCCTTTCTTCTTCCTCTCCGGTGGCGATTCCTCTCTGGCTCTGTGAGTTGCTACAGTCCGACTGGTGGTCTTAGAAGCTATTTTCTTCCAATCAAGACCTAGAACATCGCCTCCAAGTAAGTTCCTTCCTTCCATTCTTACTTTTTACATAGTTTTTTCATGGTTTCATACCCAAAAACTAGGTTTTTCTTAGTTTGGAAGATTCTAACCATAGGAACTCTTTTTCTTTGGCTTAGAAAGGGTTTAGGGACCTCTACGAGCAAAAGCCCTCAACCAATTTGTGGTTCCACCGAATGGTTTAAAAAAAAATCGAATTTTTAGGTTTTTTAACCTAGGTTTTGATAATCGAATTTTTCTTGAAAATTCCTAAATTTCTTGTTTGTTTGATGGATGTTTGGTTTCCATGGGGTGTTTGAGGGTTATGTAAGTCTTCCTCCGTAGGTTTTGGGTGAGTTTGAGGCTTTTGCTTAAATTACTGTCGTTATGCTGCCGAAATTTTGAAAATTTCTAACCCATTTCTCTTTGTTTTGTCTTTGTTTTGTAGCTCATCATGTCTCAAAGCAGAGGTGCGGGTAAACGTTCATTTGGTCTTGGCATGAATCGTCCGCATCCTCCTGTTCCACAGCTTGATGAGCGATGATTTCATTCTGAGGCGGCGCAAGCCTGCTTCCCTTGGTTTGACGAGAAGAATATCGAGCCAGGGCGATGGGTGAACCTGGAGCAGCTTCAGCGGTTTGATGTGGATGCAGCTTTTGGTAGACTTGGGTAGTTGCCCATCATCACGTACACTGTGACCACTCGCCCCAACCTAGTCAAACATTTCTATGCCAACTTGGAGATAGTGGGAGATGTTAATGATTTCAACCAAGGCAGGGAACTCCGTCTTACCAGTCTCGTCAAGGGTGTCCCTATATCTTTCAACACACACCAGCTTGTCGATCTTCTGGGGATCCCAAATGATGGTGACTTGGTCTACTGTGCCCCTAATATGAAGGCCTTTCTCACTGAGGATCTGCGCCAGGAGATTTCGGAGCAGATACTTAACCCTGGAGCGCCTATAAAGGCTGCTAAGTTGAGGTTAGTTCCGCGGTTATATTGTCGCATCATCCAGCACAATATCGTGCCTCAGAGCGGCCATTATAGTGAGTTGTCTCAGCTCACTCAGTATTTGACCTATTGTGTCTACACTGGGGAGCAGGTCTGTCTCCTCTACATCATTATCAGGACCATGCGTCAGGCTACTCTGTCCGATCAGGCCAATAACCTTCCATATGGCCGACTCATCACCACTCTTCTACAGCGATTACGAGTGGACATGAGGGGTGAAACTGCCGTTGAGGACACTATGACCTCAGACATTGACTGGGATTCCATTCTCCGGATGCAGATGGATAACCTGCCAATCAGCGATGAGGAGTTAGAGGCTTGTCCTCGCCCACTCAGAAGGGTAGCAGCTGCGGCAGCAACAGCCAATGCGGCTCATGCAGCAGAGGCAGGGGGTGATGATGAGGGTGACGATGATCAAAGGGGGGATGTTCCAGCACCAGCACCACTGCCCACGCATGCAGCGGGACCATCTCAGCCTCGTCCCGATACCGTGATGGGTATGTTCACGGAGATCCGAGATGCCCAGCGGGAGATGAGCCGTGACCTAGAGCGCCTTACTCGCAGCCTTAGAGTCACCCAGGAGCAGGTGCATTGGCTTAGGGTAGCCTACGAGCGTGATTATGACATCGCTGACCCCATTCCTCCTATGCCCCCAATCCCATGATAGACCTCTTATTTTTCTCTCTTTCACAGCATGGTTTATATAACAGGGTAGCTGTCCGGCTTGTGGACTGTACCCTGTAGCACCATTGCTTATCACTCTTTGGATGATTTATGATTATATTATTTTTCTATTTACTTGTTATGAAAACTTATGATCATTTTACTTGTCACGCTGGTTTCCTTTCTAGAGCATATCTGTTATTAATTCCACATTTAGTATAGTACATTATGCTCTTTCATATTTAGTCTCAGACATCAAACAAGTGCTTAGGGTGTGTTCATATTAAAACTTTTAAATTCTTCCTATCTCAGTTCATCGACTTCGTTAAGTGCAATATGGTCTGTTGGACAGAGCCTAAGAGCTCTGATACCAAGTTGTCACACCCCAATTCCGGTTGAACCAGAAGTGTGAGTGAACCGTCACTAAACCAATGGCTCACACCAGGATCTCAATAAGACCGTGTCCACTCATACAAACCATTGCACAGAACCATAATCAAAATATAATAAAATACAACGAAAGTCTTAAATAAAATGAACTGAGTGATCTATTGATAAATTTAAATAAATATCCAATTATTCAAATATCGAAACTTAATTAAATACCTTGACATGAATTGTATCTTCAACAAAAAATAATTAAAATAAATTAAATCAACTCCTAGAGGTACATGTAGAAAGGGCACTCGCATGAAGCGTCATGCTCGTTCTCTCCTGCTTGCACTTCCAAAGCAGCAACACCTCCATACGCCAGAGCATCCATATAGTCCTCTACAATATAACCTGCATCAACATCTAAAAATAATGTGTACATAAGGGTGAGCTCACAACTTAGCTTAGTAAGACAATCAGACAATGCAACAAACATATGCATGAGTAACATTCACATCATGGTCTGGTTTTAAGTTTGCAATGTGCTATAGAAAAGATTGGCGGCCACCGCACCTCTATACACGAGTGTGTAAAGCCGCCCAATGGATCAAACACCACTGTCGTCCCACATGCACCCTATCATGGAATAGAGATAGAGCTAAGGCGTCCAGATCAAACACCGCCAACACCTCCCTTGATACTCTACCCATACCAACACGTAAGCCCTTATTGGCGAGGGCTTGCAAACTGGGCTCGCAACTAACCAATCCTATATGTCATCATAGTAGGCCCTGTCCCAACGCAGCTCCCTACGGCATAGAGATAGAGCTAGAGTCTAGTGGCCAGGCCGGAGACCACAGTGCCACTTCCTCCCCCTGATACCCTACCCGCACCAAGCATGCTAAGACAGAACGATACGAAAGGTGCTAGTATGAGGAATGATCCCAGACCTCTAGTCCTTCCCATTCCACACACCAACGAAAATAATCACATGCCTAACAGTCACAACCTAGCATAGCAAGTATGCATGAACAATAATAATGATTGAAAGTAAAGGATGACATGCAAGAATGCACAAACATCAATCCACAAAACCATAATTATTAACAACGATTTACTGTTATTAAATTATTAGGGTTTAAGTCCGATACCCTTACCTGACGCTTGTTTGATAGCTTGCTCCGCGTCACAGTATCCAAACTTGCTATCACAAGGTCCTACACAATGTTAGGGTTGTATTAGAATAATTTTCTTAGGGTTTACGTTGGTCGAAAAACCAACTGGGTTAAAAACACTCTTCACAGAGCAGACCGATCACAGGTACTGGTCGCAGCACTATGGGGAAACCTGCGACCGGTATGGTCGATCGGTCCCCACAGACCAGTCCCCGAGAGGTACCGGTCACAATACCGGTCGCCTATGGTTCGACCGGTATGGTCAACCGGTATGTCTTCGGAAGACCATACGCTTGGTTCTCGCCTTCCATCGGTTACCCTTTATTGATCTTAGGGTTTCTCTTACACATTCTAGGTCTGAATACTGAGTTAGAGTTGTTTCTAACTCCATTCAAGTCCTAGCCTCGATGATCTTCGACTTAGAACTTGAATCTAGGGTTTACGACTAATTTAGGGTTTGACGGCAAACAAGGTTTAGATCAATACCTGCTTTGCATGGTATTGATTCAATTATAACTAACCATCCTAGAATACTTAATGTAGAGGAAGGTTTAAGTACTTCCCGTCAATTCGCAGTAATGTGTTCTTCGTCGAACGGTAATGGCGGCTCTTCCCTCTCCTTCCTAGCTTCTTCTCCTTCTTCAACCTCTTTATCCTTTCTAGGGTTTGTGAGGATCAATGGAAGTTTAAGGGTCCTTATATAGACTAGGGTTAGGTTTAGGAAGCCTCCTAACATTAGGAAAGTCCTTCTGTTTGAAATTTGGGAAGTGGGACCCGCAGAGATCCATTTTCAGATCCATGCTGTGCAGGCTATACCGGTCGACCATCGACCGATACCAAGACCGGTACCATCAACCGGTATCTAACTTTCATACCTGAATTGGTCTGATTGGTCCGATTTCATACCTGGTTGTCATTCACTCGTCCCGTCTGGTCCAGTAATGATTGGAAGACCTGTTACGACATGAAACAAGGTTTAGATCGGGTTAATGGAGTGCGGGTCTTACACTGGTTCTACGGTCAGTCCTCCTCTTAGCTCCGCACCAGCCACCATGGTTGCATCAGCACCACCAATCTCGATTCTGGAAGTCTTTCCTCCAGTCTCCTCTGGTATGTCCTCCATTCCTACAGACTCTACTGTAGTTACATCTTTTCGCCCACTCTTCGGAGATTTACCTCCACCAGCCCCCTCCACTTTTCCTCAAATCTCCACCTCCTTCGAGCCCGTACAATCTTCTCTCTGGGCACCCTGCCGAGGAGAGTATCAAAGGGAAAGGTCCAGCCGTGCCTTCCACCTTACCTCAAGGTCCGGCTTCGACCCTTCCTATGACTGGCTCTATCCTTTCTGCCTCTGGCTCGAGTTCTACTGCTGCCGAGCCAACCTTATTCATCCCGTATTGGAAGGTACTTACCACAGACACTGGGTTACTCAACCGCTCGGTGGCTCAAGAGGTTGTCCATCATGCTTCTCTACCTGCTGACGTGGACATTTTCAAACAAGCCCAGCTTGAGGGTGTCACACCTCAATTCTGTACCAACCAGAATGGTGTGATGAACCGTCTATGATCCAATGGTTCAACCAGGATCTCGAATAGGCTGTGTCTTTTTGCTTAAACCGTACAAATCCACAACCATAATCAGAGTAAATAAACAATAGCGGGAGTCTTTAATATTAATGAACTGAGTATCTAATAGTGATATCATAAATAAAGTATCCAATTGTCTCAAATAACTGAAGACATAAAATAAAATAAATTAATCAATTACATGTTCTGAATAATCCGACAAATAAATCTAATCAAAGACACATGAGTTGCACTCGCACGACGAATCATGCGGCTCCATCATAGCTTCTGTATCCATTGCCGCAACATGCCCATACATTGGAGCATTTATATAATCTTCTACTGTAGGGCCTGCATCATCAACTAAAATATTCGACGTCGAAAGGGTGAGCATACATCATGGCTCAGTGAGCAAACAAAACAATGCAACAAACATATGCATGCATTCAATTCATATCTTTGGTCGGGTTCATAAGTTTGCAATGTGCAATAGAAAGGATTGGTGGCCGCCACACCTCTATACACGAGTGTGTGAAGCCGCCTAATGGATCAAACACCATTGCCGTCCCACATGCACCCATCATGGAATAGAGATAGAGCTAAAGTGCCCGGATCAAACACCGCATGACACTTCCCCTGATGCCTTACCCATACCAACACGTAAGCCCCTATTGGCGAGGGCTTGCAAACTGGGCTCGCAACTAACCAATCATAATGCCAAACAGTGTATCCAAGGCCTCACCCCAGCATCCTTCAATACGTCCATAGAGATAGAGCTAAGGCCCCCTGACAGAGTCAGAGACTACACGGTCCGAGACCACCTCCCCTGATGCCCTACAACGTAATAGTTATGCTAAGGTAATGGCGATACGACGATGTCAGTGGACAAGACTTGAGTAGAGATAGAGCTAGAGTCTAGTGACCAGGATGAACCACAGTGTCACGTCCTCCCCCTGATGCTCCACTCGCATCAAGCATACTAACCACACACATACATTCACATGCCTATTCCTAGCATCATAATCATCATCATGTTATAAATATACGGAATTAAATATGCATGAACAATAATAACAGGAATATTGGATGACATGTGAAATGCACAATACACGCATACAAGCATAGAATCATTCATGGCATTGGACTCAATAAATAAAAATGGTTTATTATTAGCCAATTAATTTAGGTCTTGTTCCCTCACCTTTGATTGATAGTAGATCCTCGTTCAAGCTTTATAATTCACTCTTAGAACACTTAAAAACGTAACAAGTTGATAGATTTTTAATTAGAATTAATTCCCATGTGTTTAGACTAACAGAAACTGATGGGTCGCAAGTGTGGCAGCACATGTGGTCTCAGTTTCTACGACCACAGGGCGTGGGGTCGCAAGGTGTGGTCCCATATCCTGTGACCACACGTGCGACCACACCCTCTTTGAAACTTCCCGAAGGCATGTGGTCGGACATGTGTGTCTCGTGTGGTCGCACATCATGCGACCACACGTGTGATGGTCGACCTTTCACTCTCAACTCTAATTCTTTCATGCTTAGATTCCTTGGGTTATCATTATGGTCCTTCCTATGATTGTTCTATGGCTTAGAACTAGTATTTTATACAGAATCCCATGTCCACATAATTTCCTCCCATGGATTCTCTTGGAATTTATCCATGGATTGATGATTTGGGTTTCACCTAAATCCTATCTCTTTCATGAACTATTCTAGGCTCTCAATTTAACATGGGGAATGTTTTCATACCTTAAGCTTGTTGAAGATTCAGAGTTTTCTCTGAATTTTCTTCCTCCTTAGTCTTCCTATTCAATTCTTCTTCTCTTCCTTCTCTTCTCTTTCTCTCACTTTCAGTTATAGTTCTAAAAGGGTGAAAGAGGCTAAGGGACGTCCTATTTATAGAGGAAAACCCTCCATAATAAGCCCTACTTAGTTTAGGAAAGAACCCCTTCAGATTAGGAAGGTTTCCCAATCATGGTTTCTGACTGGGTTCGTGTTGTCGGAGGTGGGGTCGCAGAACCGATCGACCACACCCTTTGAAACATGCGACCACACGACCAAAATTTTTGTAGTTGCACTATTTTGAGGTGTGGTCGATCACACCTGTTTAGGTATGCGACCACACACTCATAATTGACTATTTTTGAGTTAAATTTCATACCTGGTCTTGTGGTTTCTTCATGCACTTGGTTCACTTGGCCCGACCATGATAGGAAGACCAGATACAAGGTGGTAAGACCGGTCAGTTTGATACGGTTCTTACAGAGCAGCCCTCTACCAGGTGAGCACTCCCTCATTTTCTCTATTTTTTTTATTGATCCATCTCTCACACATTTTTTTTTTTTTTTACAGTTAATGTGTGGGACAAACTACTACCGCAAGATGCTGGTGAGTTTCATATGCAAGTTGAAGGAGGTGCACACTTCCGTTTAGCAGAGTAGCATGCTTCTATTTACTGCCCAAGCAGAGCGTGACCAAGCCATCAGCGATCGAGACGCCGCTGTCGCAGCCCACACTGAGGCTGAGGAGGTCTAGAAAGAGGAGAAGGATACTCTTTCTTCTGAGTTAGAAGTGGCCGAGCAGGAGAGAGATGATGCCGAAACAAGGGCCTCAAAGGCAGAGGAGCGAGCCAAGGAAGCAGATGACCGGGCCAAGGATCTGGACATAAAATGGCGCTCTGCCGAAGCATCCTTGGAACTAAATCAGAGGTGGCTGTCTGATGAAAAGACCAGGTACAGGAGATTGGATAAACACTTCACCACCCGTGCCAAGGTCTTCGAGGCTGCCCAGAAGGAATTATCTGAGGTGCAACTATCAAATGAGGTCATGTCAGATTAGCTCAAAGCGACCACCGACCTTAACAATCAACGGAGAGGGGCAATTTGTAGGCGGAGAACCACAGGTTGCAGGCTGAGTTATCCCACACCATGGCCAGGGAGGATGCCATGGCCCGAGATATGGCTATTCTACAAGATCAAAGTGTCGATATGCAGTCTTCTATAGCCCGCTTGACCGAAGAGTTGGCGTAAGCCCATGCATCTCTGGCGCAAGATAAAGAGAAAACCCTGAGGGCCTTACTTGAGTCTGATGACATGGAGGGCCTTTTCAGGAAAGAAAGAGCTCGGGCTATCAGGGAAGCTCTCCTGGTCGTGCATTCACAAATGTTTACTCATCTTTTGGCCTTCAATTTATCCAACATCCCCCTGATGAGTATAGTGATTCGGGACAAACTCGTGCAGCCCTTGCGTCTTCCCTTAACAACTCCCTGCATAGATTTGGCGATGATACCTTCTCCTCAAGAAGTGGCTCCACTCTCCGTAATTTGTCCACTGGATACTCTGGGAACGGCTTCCGAGGACCCCTCATCTCTTCCATCGGTAGCAACCCCCAGTACGACCTCCTCTGATACTCCTTCGATAGAAACGCCTTTGGTCGAATGAGCCCAACCATGTACTTAATCAAACATATTTTTTTCTCTTCTTCTTTTTTTTTTTTTTTTGGGTAAGGATGTATACATCATTTCTTATTCAATATACTTTCCTTTGTGCTCAACTTAACTTATACTTTTACCCCTTTCTCTTTTTTTTTTTAAAGTACTTTTTCTAAGTACTCCACCCCACGCCCCCTGGCGTTAAATGATTGTGCTTTTCCAATGATTTAAAACCAAAATAGTAGGTCTTTTTTTTTTTTGAGACCCGGAGGCCTTTCCTTTTGCAAGACCCAGAGGCCTTTTCTTTTTCGAGACCCGGAGGCCTTTTCTTTTTTCGAGACCCGAAGGCCTTTTCTTTTTTCGAGACCCGGAGGCCTGTTCTTTTTCGAGACCCGGAGGCCTTTTCTTTTTCGAGACCCGAAGACCTTTTCTTTTTTGAGACCCGGAGGCCTTTTCTTTTTCGAGACCTGGAGGCCTTTTCTTTTTCGAGACCCGGAGGCCTTTTCTTTTTCGAGACCCGGAGGCCTTTTCTTTTTGAGACCCGAAGACCTTTTCTTTTTCGAGATCTGGAGGTTTTTTTTTTTGAGACCGGTATGAAAGGGTGTAGTGTAAGTAGAGATTCCATTAAATAAATAGAAAAGGAATCTTACACATAATATCTTCGAAGGTTCTTGGAGTGCCAAGTGCGTGGTAAGGCCGACCCATCCATCGTCTCCAGGTGATACGACCCTAGTCAGGTAGCTTTCATAATGCGGTATGATCCTTCCCAATTTGGAGTTAACTTGCCCTACTGAGTAGGAACAGTGACAGCTGTCGATCGTAAAACCAAGTCACTTACTTGGAACAAATTCTCCTTGATCCTCGAATTGTAATACTTGGCCTTTTTCTATTGGTACGCCACTATGCGCAGTCGAGCTGTTTCGCGAACATCTTTCAGAAGATCCAGGTCCTTTAAGAGGAAGTCTTTGTTAGTATCCTCATTGAAGTTCAACACCCTGCAACTCTTCTCCACTACCTCGATCGGACTAATAGCTTCAGAACCAAATGCCAACTTGAAAGGAGTGGCCCCTGTAGCCGTTCTTTGGGTTGTTCGATATGACCATACCACACTGGGTAATTCTTGAGCCCATGCTTGCCTCTTTTCTTCCACGTGTCGTGCTAGGCCATGCAGCAGAGTACGATTAGTGACTTCTGTCTGTCCATTAGCTTTCAGGTGTGCTACTGACGCGAATTTATGCCCAATTTTATGGTCGCGGAAAAATTCCCAGAAGATCTGATTTGAGAACTGTGGACCATTGTCGATAACCAATACTTGTGGGATTCTGTATCTATAGAGGACATCAAGTCTAAAGAATTCCTTAGCTTTATCTGCTGTAACCCTTTCCATTGCTTTTACCTCGATCTACTTGGTAAAGTAATCAATTTCCACTAAGATATATTGCAGTTGCCCCTTTGCTTACGGGAAAGGCCCCAGAATGTCCATACCCCAGACTGCAAAGGGAATGGAAGAAGGAATAGGCTGTAACTGAGCGCATGGGCGATGGGACATGGGAGCATGCTTCTGACATGCTTCACAACTTCTGGTTTACTTTTCACAATCGCTCATCATACGGGGCCAATGATAACCCATTCGGATGATCTTGAAGCACATGGTATGTAAGACCAGCACTCTATGAATCCGATCTAAACCTTTCATTCATGTCGTAATAGGTCTTCCAATCATCACCGGGCCAGACGGGACGAGCGGATGACAACCAGGTATGAAGCGGACCATAATTTAGGATGAAATTTTCATATCGGTCGATGGTACCGGTCTTGGTACCGGTCGACCGGTATAGCCTGCGCAACAGACCACTTAGATCCAGAAACGGATCTCTACGGGTCCCACTTTCTAAATTTCAAACCCTAGGACTTTCCTAATGTAAGGGGACTTCTTAAACTCAACCCTAGCCTATATAAGGACCCTTAAGCCTCCTAAAATCTCTCTCATTGATCCTCACAAATCCTAAAGAGGAGAAAGAGGTTGAAGAAGGAGAAGAAGGTAGGAAGGAGAGGGAAGAGCCGCCATTGCCGTTGGACGAAAAACTCTCTACCGCGAACCAACGGTAAGTGATTAAACCTTCCTCTACTTTAATCATTCTAGGATGGTTAGTTATGATTGGATCAATACCATGCAAAGCGAGGTATTGATCTAAACCCTATTTTGCTGTCAAACCCTAATCTAGTCGGTAAACCCTAGATTCGAGTTCTAGGTTGAAGATCATAGAAACTAGGACTTGAATGGAGTTGGAAACAACTCTAACTCAGTGCTCAGACCTAGAATGTGTAGGAGAAACCCTAGAATCAATAGCGGGTGATTGACGGAAGGCGAGAGCTGGATGTATGGTCTTCCGAAGACATATCGGTCGACCATACTAGTCGCACCCTATGCGATCGGTACCTGCGACAGGTATCTCCCGGAGGCTGGTCTGTGGGGACTAGTCGACCATACCGGTTGCACCTTTCCCCACAGTGCCGTAGCCAGTACCTGCGACTAGTACCTGTGATCGGTCTGCTCTGTGAGAAGTGTTTTGACCTTGTTGGTTTTTCGACCAACGTAAACCCTAAGAAAACTATTCTAACTCAACCCTAACATCGTGTAGGACCTTGTGATAGCAAGTTTGGATTCTGTGACGCGGAGCAAGCTATCAAACAAGCATCAGGTAAGGGAATCAGACCTAAACCCTAATAATTTAATAACAGTAAAACGTTGTTATTAACTATGACTCCGTGGACTGATGTTTGTGAATACTCTCATGTCATCCTTTACTTTCAGTTATTATTATTGTTCATGCATACTCGCTATACTAGGATGTGAATATTAGGCATGTGATTGTTTTTGTTGGTGTGTGGAATGGGAAGGGCCAGGGGTCTGGGATCATTCCTCACACTAGCACCTTTTCGTATCGTTCTGTCTTAGCATGCTTGGTGCGGGTAGGGTATCAGGGGGAGGAAGTGGCACTATGGTCTCCGGCCTGGCCACTAGACTCTAGCTCTATCTCTATGCCGTAGGGAGCTGTGCTGGGATAGGACCTACTGTGATGACATATAGGATTGGTTAGTTGTGAGCCCAGTTTGCAAGCCCTCGCTAATAGGGGCTTACGTATTGGTATGGGTATGGTATTAGGGGAAGTGTTGGTAGTGTTTGATTTGGACACTTTAGCTCTATCTCTATTCCATGGTAGGGTGCATGTGGGATGACAGTGGTGTTTGATTCATTGGGCGGTTTTACACCCTCGTGTATAGAGGTGCGGTGGTCACCAATCCTTTCTATAACACATTGCAAACTTAAAACCAGACCATAATGTGAATGTTATTCATGCATATGTTTGTTGCATTGTTTGATTATCTTATTGAGCTAAGTTGTGAGCTCACCCTTGTGTACACATTATTTTTAGATATTGATGCAGGTTATACTATGTAGGACTATATGGATGCTCCGACGTATGGAGGTGTTGCTGCTTTGGAAGTGCAAGCAGGAGAAGACGAGCATGACGCTTCATGCGAGTGCCCTTTCTGCGTGTACCTCTAGGATTTGATTTAATTTATTCTATTTATTTTTGGTTGGAGATACAATTGATGTAAGGATATTTATTTATGTTTCGGTATTGAATAACTGTATATTTTATTAAATTTATCAATAAATCACTCGTTTCATTTAATTTAAGACTTCCGCTGTATTTTATTGTATTCTAATTATGGTTATGTGCAATGGTTTGTATGAGTGGACATGGTCTCATTAAGATCCTGGTGTGAGCCGTTGGTTCAGTGATGGTTCACTCACACTTCTGGTTCAGCCAAAATTGGGGTGTGACAACTTGGTATCAGAGCTCTTAGGCTCTGTCCAATAAACCATACATGCACTTGACTGAGTTAATGAACTGAGATAGGAACAATTAAAAGTCTTAATAAAAACACACCTTAAACACCTGTTTGATGCCTGAGACTAAATACTAAAGAGCATAATGTATTATACTAAAGGTGGAATTAATAAATACACCTGCTCTAACGAGGAAACCATCATGACAAGCAGAATGATCATAAATTACCATAACAAGTAAGAAGAAAATTGTTTAAACATAAAACATCCAATAAGTAAAAGTTAATTTTACCACAGGGTACAGTCCACAAGCCGGACAGTTACCTTGTTAAATAAAAACCATGCTGTGAAGGAGAGAAAAATAAAAGATCTATCATGGGGATGGGGACATAGGAGGAATAGGGTCAGTGATGTCATAGTCAAGCTCATAAGCTACCCTGAGCTAGTGTACCTGCTCCTACGTGACTCTGAGACTGTGAGAAAGATGCCCTTGGTCACGGCTCATCTCACGCTGGACATCCCGAATCTTCGTAAACATACGCATCACGATATCAGGAGGAGGCTGGGATGGTTCCGCTGCAGGCGTGGGCTGTGGTGTCGATGATGATATGCTGGAATGTCCTCCATCTGATCATCATCACCCTCATCATCATTCCCTACCTCTTCTGCATGAGCAACATTGGCTGCTGCTGCCGCGGCTGCTACCCTCCTGAGCGGACAAGGATGAGCCTCTAACTCCTCATCACTGATCGGAAGGTTGTCCATCCTCATCCAGATAATGACATCCCAGTCAATGTCAGAGGTCATGGTGTTCTCAACCGCAATCTCACCCCTCATGTCTACCCGTAAGCGCCGCAGAAGAGTAGTGATAAGTCGGCCATAAGAAAGGTTACTGACCTGATTGGGCAGAGTAGCCTGACGCATGGTCCTGATAATAATGTTAGGGAGACAGACCCGCTCCCTGGTGCAGACGCAGTAAGTCAAGTACTGGGTGAGCTGAGATAACTCACTGTAGTGGCCGCTCTGAGGAACAATATTGTGCTGGATGATGCGGCAGTATACCCGCGGCACAGGTCTCAAGCTAGCAGCTTTCATGGGTGCTCTTAGGTTAAGGATCTGCTCTGAAACCTCCTGGCGCAGATCATCAGTGCGAAAGCCCTTCATCTTGGGGGCGTAGTACACCAAGTCACCATCATTGGGTATCCCCAAAAGATCAGCAAGCTGGTGAGTGTCAATGTATATGGGAACGCCTTTGACAAAGCTGGTGATGCGGAGGTCCAGGTCCCTACCACTGCTGAAGTCGTTAACATTTCCCTCGACCTCCAGGTTGGCGTAGAAATGTTTAACTAGGTTGGGGCGGGTGGTCACAGTGTATGTAATGATAGATAACCACCCAAGATCACCAAAGGCCACTTCAACGTCAAATCATTGTAGCTGCTCTAAATTTACACGTCGTCCTGACTCGATGTTCTTCTCTTCAAACCAGGGAAAATGGGCTTGTGCCACTGTAGAACGAAACCATCGCTCATCGAACTACGGAACCGGCGGATGCGGAAGGTTCATGCTAGGACCAAATGCATGTTTACCTGCGCCACGGCGTTGAGACATTTTGAACTACAAAACAAAAACAAATAAAGAGAAATTGGTTATAATTTCTGAAATTTCGGCAGCATAACGACAGTAATGGAAGAAAAAGTCTCGAACTCACCCATTACTCTGGGAAGGAGGACTTACGTAACCATCTAACACCATATGGAAACCAAGCATCCATCAAACAAATAAGAAATTTAGAAATTACAAAAAAAAAAAAAAATCAATTTTTACCAAAACCTTGGTAAAAAACCTAAAAATTTAATTTTTGGAAGAACCATACAGTGAAACCTCAAATAGATTGAGGGCTTTTGCTCATAGAGGTCCCTAAACTCTTTCTAAGCCGAAGGAAAAGAGTTCCTACGGTTAGAATCTTCTAAGCCAAGAAAAATTTCGATTTTGGGCAAGAAACCATGAAGAAATGATGTAAAAAGGAAGAAAGGTGGGAAGAAACTTACTTAGAGACGATGTTCAAGGTCTTGATCGGAAGAAAATCGCTTCTAAGATCACCGATCGGATTGTAACAACTCACCAAGCCAGAGAGGAATTGCCACCGGAGAGAAAGGAAAGAAGAAAAGTGAGAAAAACTCACTTTTTCATGATTTTAAAGGCAATTTTGGGCATACCGGTCGACGGTTTTGGCCATACCGGTTGACCGGTACCCCCTGGGTATGTCGATCGGTACCTCTCGGTCAGGAGAAAATCCTAATTGATCGACTATACCGGTCGCGCCATACCCTACAGGGCTGCGACATTGACCGGTAGCTCTCGGGAATTCCGAGAGGTTTGTCTGCCTGACATACCGGTCGCACTACCATACACAGTGCCGCGACCGGTATGTTGCGACCGGACATATATATTCCAAGCCTAGAAAATTTTGAAATTTTTTTTTAAAATTTCGATTTAAGTTTCCTTACTAGTTTCACCTTGTACTTGTTAATGACTAACACTATTATGACTATTCGATTGTACCTCATGTGTTATGTCTTCTTCTCAGATCCAAGCAGAAAAACTAATCTGAGATGGCAGGCGGAAACGGTCGTGGAGGCTCACAAAAGCGTCACCACTCCAGGGTGCGCCAAGACGAGGACAATGTGGAAACAGGAACTATTTATGAGCAAAATCTGAACCCAGAAGGTAGAGAAGAGCAGAGTCCCAGAGCACCAACAAATTTACCAGGACCTCCTCACACTAAGTCTGGGACTATTGTGATGAATCTAGTTTATCAGATGGAAGCTCAGCAAAAAGCATTCCTGAACGAGATGCTGAAGATGTTTAGGCCACCAGGATATATCCCTACAGAAGGTACGCCTGAGTTTGGGGGAAATAACACCCCACTGCCAATGGATGGTAGTACGGGGCCGATGGGCCAATGACAGAATCTACAACCATCACACCAATTCCCAACGTCGTCTGCCTATCAAGGGATCTATCCATACCCACCACCATGGTATGGAACAAATACACAAGGGCAAAATGACCTAAGCAGAGGGGTGGATAGGTTTTTGAAATTGAAATCCCCTACTTTCACAGGGAAACCAGGAAAACCACTATGGCCTGCACAGTGGGTTGCTGAGATGGAGAAGAACTTCCGTCTAATGACTTGCACGGAGGATGAGAAGGTGCTGTTTGCTATGCACATGCTCAAGGAAGACGCTAATGCTTGGAGGAATTCTACCCGGACATACTTGGAGACAAAGCACACTCAGATCAATTGGGAAATATTCAAGGGAGCCTTTTTTGACAAGTACTTTCTGAAGAGCTTTTGGGATCAAATGGAGAAGGAATTTTAAATCTGCAATAGTCCTAGTCGACTGTTGATGCGTACCAGCAAAGATATGAAGAGTTATTTTTCTTCGCTCCGACAAGTATGCAAGAGGAAGAAACCAAGACACGGAGGTACACCATGGGATTACGAGGAAGTATTCAAGAGCATGTCTTGGGTTTGGAGAAGAAAGTGTATAACGAGGCTGTGCAAATTGCTAGGGTAATTGAATCAAGCCAAAGAGACAACTTCTTTGCTCAAAACAGGGGACTGAAGAGGCCTGCTACTGAGACTTCGGGTGGAGGGAACACTAGACCATTCCGCCTATACAGGGCTCAGTCTACTGTAGTGCCAGCAAGGAATACTACTGCACCACCATCGTCACAGTTAGCTGGACAAAACCCAAAAGTCAATTGTTTTAACTGTCAACAATTGGGTCATTATGCAAGGACCTGTACACTACCTAAGAAGCAACTGCCACAGCAAGGAAAGATATTCGCAGTCAACTGATGAGGCAGCCGTATCACCTGATGTGGTTACTGGTATGATTACATCCCTTCCTATTTGGCTTACTATTTTGTTGTGTATGAGCATGTAGAACTAAGGGATAATTAAATTTCAGGAACTGTAAATATAGCTGGTGTACCCGCCAGAGTACTCTTTGACTCTGGGGCAACGCACTCCTTTGTTTCTATGTCTTTTGGGAAGAGAATGGAGTTACCTATCAAGTATTTAACCCCAAGCTTGATAGTTTGCTCTCCGTTGGGAGTAGAAGTGGCATTGAATGAATGCTATGGGCCGTGTATAGTTAGTATTGAGGGCCGAAATCTAGAAGCAAATTTGGTTCAACTTGAGATGGCAGACTTTGACGTCATCTTGGGAATGGATTGGCTAGGCCATCATTCAGCTAGATTATTATGTGGTGAAAGAAAACTTGTGTTTAAAGATGATAAGGGAAAGGAGTTTAGCTTTACTGGAACCAAGTTACCTAGGAAGCAGAAGCTGATCCTCTCTGCCCTAAAAGATAAGAGATGCTTAGAGAAGGGAGGAGTGGGGTACTTAGTATCTGTAGTCGACATCACTGCAGAGGTGCCAAAGATGGTAGATCTAGATATAGTACGAGAGTTTTCAAATGTGTTCCCAGATGACCAACCAGGTCTACCTCCAGACAGGGCTACAGAGTTCGTGATAGACCTCATGCCAGGGTTGGCGCCGGTGTCTAAGGCACCGTACAGGATGGCCCCTACTGAATTAAAGGAGTTGAAGACCCAACTACAAGAACTACTAGATAAGGGTTTCATACGACCAAGCATATTGCCATGGGGAGCACCTGTATTGTTTGTAAAGAAGAAGGACGATAGTGTACGGCTATGTATCGACTACCGAGAGCTAAACAAGTTAACCATTAAGAACCGATACCCTTTGCCTAGGATCGAAGATCTGTTCGATCAATTACAGGGTGCAAAGGTTTTCTCGAAGATTGATCTTAGATCAGGGTACCACCAATTGAAGAAAAGGCAGGAGATATTCCAAAGACAGCTTTCAGGACAAGGTATGGGCATTATGAGTTCCTGGTAATGTCGTTCAGGTTGACTAACGCTCCAGCATCGTTCATGGAACTGATGAACCGAGTGTTTCATGACATGTTGGACACTTCGGCCATCGTATTCATCGATGACATCTTGGTCTACTCAAAGGACAAGGAGACTCATGCAACACATTTGAGAGCAGCCCTACAACGGCTGAGAAGAGAGAAGCTTTATGCCAAGTTCAAGAAGTGTGAATTTTGGGTGAAAGAAGTGGCCTTTTTGGGCCACGTAGTATCTGCAGATGGTATCAAGGTGGATCCAAGCAAGATCGCAGCTATAGTAGGATGGGATGCACCAAAATCAGTTGCAGAGATTCGTAGTTTCCTTAGATTGGCTGGTTACTATAAAAGATTCGTGGAAGACTATTCAAGAATCGCTGTTCCACTTGCCAGACTAACCAAGAAAGGAGAAAAATTTATATGGACAGATGAGTGTTAAAAGTGCTTTCAGACTTTGAAGTCAAGACTAGTCTCTGCACCTATCTTGACCATCCCAGCACCAGGCTTTCCGTTTACCCTATATACGGATGCCTCAGGGTTGGGCCTTGGATGTGTGTTGATGCAAGGAGAACAAGTGATTGCCTACGCATCAAGACAGTTGAAAGAGCATGAGAAGAACTATCCTACGCATGATCTGGAGTTAGCAGCGGTCATTCACGCAATCAAGACTTGGAGACACTACCTTTATGGTGAGAAGTTTCAGATTAAGTTGGATCACAAGAGTTTAACTTACCTTTTTACTCAGAAGGACCTGAATATAAGACAGAGGTGGAGCTATTAAAATATTATGATTGTGACATCCAGTACCATTCGGGTAAGGAAAACGTTGTGGCCGATGCCTTAAGCTGAAAGTGGGCATTGAAACTTGAGGCAGGACCTAGTACGAATGCTACAATGTGTGCTGCAGCCTCGGACTCAATAGAGAATGATAAAGAGTATATATTGGAGACTGCAAGAGATCCAGTAGAATAGGGCTTAATTCATAAGTTCACATTGATGTTCACAGCCTTGAAGATCTCATCGGATCTCATAGATGAGATCAAAGGAGCAATCCTATAGGATCCACACCTCAAGACTGTGCAAGAAGATCTAGAGAAGGGTAAAAGCAACCCTGACTTCACCTTGGATTCAGACAAGGTACTCAGGTATCGTGGACGATTATGTATACCTGAGAGTGAGAACTCAAATATTAGAGATAGAGTTATGACAGAAGCTCATTACACCCCATATTCGGTACATCCAGGAAGCACCAAGATGTACCATGATTTAAGAAGACTATATTGGTGGAGGGGTATGAAAGCGGATGTAGCTCGATTCGTGTTCTAATGTCTGAATTGCCAGCAAGTTAAAGCAGAAAGGCAAAGACCCGCAGGTTTGCTACAACCACTACCGGAGCCAGCATGGAAGTGGGATTGTATCACAATGGATTTCTTTACTGGCCTACCCTTGACACCAAGGTCAGTGGATGCAGTATGGGTTATAGTCAATCGACTTACCAAGACTACTTGATTCATTGCTATCAGACCTCAGTATACCATGGAGAAGTTAGCCAAGCTATATGTGGATTATATAGTCAGACTTCATGGCGTCCCAGAAAGTATAGTATCTTACAGAGATCCCCGTTTTACATCAAAGTTTTGGGAAGGATTACAGAAAGCCATGGGAACCAAGTTAAAGTTTAGTACAACTTTTCATCCTCCGACAGACGGGCAGTCAGAAAGAACTATTCAAATCTTAGAAGATATGCTCCGAGCGTGTGCCCTAGATTTCAAAGGAGCTTGGGATGAGAAGCTATCGCTTATCGAGTTTGCCTATAACAATAGTTACTAGGCTACGATCCAAATGGCTCCATATGAGGCATTCTATGGGAAGAAATGTCATACACCTCTATTATGGAATGAGGTGGGAGAGAGAAGGATTGTTGGACCGGAGTTCGTCGAAGAAACTTGTCGAGTGATTGATCAAATTAAAGAAAGAGTGAAAACAGCTCAAGTTCGACAAAAGCACTATGCAGATAACCGACGTCGAGATCTGGAGTTTGTAGTGGGTGATAAAGTGTTCTTGAAAATATCACCTATGCGAGGTTTGAAACGATTTGGTAAGAAGGGGAAGCTATGCCCCATGTATATGGGACCATACGAGATTTTGACCAGACGTGGCAATGTGGCATATCAACTAGCTCTACCACCATCCATGTCAAGCGTTCATGATGTGTTCCATGTTTCTTTATTGAAGAAGTACGTCAGGGATCCATCGCACATCTTGACAACAGACCCACCAGACTTGACAGAGGACTTGACATTTGAAGTAGTACCTGTGATGCTCACAAGCCGAAAGGTACAGCATCTCCGAAGCAAGGATATCCATTATGTGAAAGTGCATTGGAAAAGCTAAGATGTAGAAGAAATCACTTGGGAGGAAGAGAACGCGATGCGAAAGGAATACCCTAACCTTTTTGACGACCAAGGTACGTTCAAATTTCGTGGCCGAAATTTATTTTAAGGGTGAGGGAGTTGTGAAACCTACATGCAAATTTCGGGGACGAAATTTCTTTTAAGGGTGGGGGAGTTGTAAGACCCACACTCCATGAACCCGATCTAAACCTTTCATTCATGTCGTAACATGTCTTCTACTCATCATCGGGCCAGACGGGACGAGCGGATGACAACCAGGGATGAAACAGACCATAATTTAGGATGAAATTTTCATGTCGATCGATGGTACCAGTCTTGTGACCGGTCGACTGGTATAGCCTGCGCAGCAGACCACTTAGATCTGAAAATGGATCTCTACGGGTCCCACTTTCCAAATTTCAAACCTTAGGACTTTCCTAACGTAAGGGGACTTCCTAAACTCAACCCTAGCCTATATAAGGACCCTTCAGCCTCCTAAAATCTCTCTCATTGATCCTCACAAACCCTAGAGAGGAGAAAGAGGTTGAAGAAGGAGAAGAACCTAGGAAGGAGAGGGAAGTGCAGCCATTGCCGTTGGACGAAGAACTCTCTACCGTGAACCAACAGTAAGTGCTTAAACCTTCCTCTACTTTAATCGTTCTAGGATTGTTAGTTATGATTGGATCAATACCTACCATGCAAAGCGAGGTATTGATCTAAACCCTATTTTGCCGTCAAACCCTAATCTAGTCGGTAAACCCTAGATTCAAGTTCTAGGTTGAAGATCATCGAAACTAGGACGTGAATGGAGTTGGAGACAACTCTAACTCAGTGCTCAGACCTAGAATGTGTAGGAGAAACCCTAGAATCAATAGGGGGTGACCGACGGAAGGCGAGAACCAGATGTATGGTCTTCCGGAGACATACCGATCGCACCCTATGCGACCGGTACTTGTGACTGATATCTCCCAGAGGCTGGTCTGTGGGGACCTATCGACCATACCGGTCGCACCTTTCCCTACAGTGCCGCGGTCGGTACCTGCGACCAGTCTGCTCTGTGAGAAGTGTTTTGACCTTGTTGGTTTTTCGACCAACGTAAACCCTAAGAAAACTATTCTAACTCAACCCTAACATTGTGTAGGACCTTGTGATAGCAAGTTTGGATTCTGTGACGTGGAGCAAGCTATCAAACAAGCGTCAGCTAAGGGAATCGGACCTAAGCATACTCGCATGTCATCCTTTACTTTCAGTTATTATTATTATTCATGCATACTCGCTATGCTAGGATGTGACTGTTAGGCATGTGATTGTTTTCATTGGTGTGTGGAATGGAAAGGGTCGGGGGTCTGGGATCATTCCTCACACTAGCACCTTTTCGTATCGTTCTGTCTTAGCATGCTTGGTGCAGGTAGGGTATCAGGGGGAGGAAGTGGCACTGTGGTCTCTGGCCTGGCCACTAGACTCTAGCTCTATCTCTATGCCGTAAGGAGCTGTGCTGGGACAGGGCCTACTGTGATGACATATAGGATTGGTTAGTTGCGAGCCTAGTTTGCAAGCCGTCGCCAATAGGGGCTTACATGTTGGTATGGGTAGAGTATCAAGGGAGATGTTGGCGGTGTTTGATCTGGACGCCTTAGCTCTATCTCTATTCCTTGATAGGGTGCATGTGGGACGACAGTGGTGTTTGATCCATTGGGCGGCTTCACACACTCGTGTATAGAAGTACGGTGGCCACCAATCCTTTCTATAGCACATTGCAAACTTAAAACCAGACCATGATGTGAATGTTACTCCTGCATATGTTTGTTGCATTGTCTGATTGTCTTACTGAGCTAAGTTGTGAGCTCACCCTTGTGTATACATTATTTTTAGATGTTGATGCAGGTTATACTGTGGACGACTATATGGATGCTCCGGCGTATGGAGGTGTTGCTGCTTTGGAAGTGCAAGCAGGAGAGAACGAGCATGACGCTTCATGCGAGTGCCCTTTCTGTGTGTACCTCTAGGAGTTGATTTAATTTATTTTAATTATTTTTGGTTGAAGATACAATTGATGTAATGGTATTTAATTAAGTTTTGATATTTGAATAATTGGATATTTTATTAAATTTATCAATAGATCACTCAGTTCATTTAATTTAAGACTTCTGCTGTATTTTATTGTATTCTGATTATGGTTATGTGCAATAGTTTATATGAGTGGATACGGTCTTATTGAGATCCTGGTGTGAGTCGTTGGTTCAGTGATGGTTCACTCATACTTCTAGTTCAGCTGGACTTGGGGTGTGACATGGTACGCCCACATTGGTGGGCTCCCCAGATTCCCTCGTGAACCATCGCCATAATGTACTCGCCCTCGAGGGTGGAACACAACGGAGTAAGGAAAATGTATGAGATTTCTTGTATAGTACCGCATCATGAATGACATATGACCCCGCCTGAGTTTGAATACGCCAGGCTTCCTTCTTGTCTTCAGGCAGGATGTTTTCACGCAAATAAGTGAGTAAAAGATCCATTCAACAGGGTTCGACATCGATAAGTAAGACTTCTTCTACGGGGTCGATGCTAGGATCTGACAGATGCTCGACATACACCGGCACGTCGAAGCGGCATAAATCGTTGGATCCTAGATGTGAGAGAGCATCTGCTTCAGTATTCTGAGCACGAGGTATGCTGACCATTGTGAACTTCTCCAAAGGTTCAATGAGCTGTTTTATGAGGGTCAAGTATGTCACACCCCAATTCTGCACTATTCAGAATGGTATGATGAACCGCCAATAAACAAACGGTTCAACCAGGATCTCGAATAGGCTGTGTCCGTTTGCTTAAACCATACACATCCACAACCATAATCAGAGTAAATCAATAATAGCAGAAGTCTTTAATATTAAATGAACTGAGAGTCTAGCGGTGATAAAGTAAATAAATTATTCAATTATCTCCAAATAACAAAGACATAAAATAAAATAATTTAATCAATTACATCGTTTGAATAATTCAAAGAAAAACTAATCGAAGGCGCATGCGTTGCACTCGCATGACGAATCATGCGACTCCATCATAACTTCTGCATCCATCATTGCAACATGTCCATACATAAGAGCATTCATATAGTCTTCTACTGTTGTACCTGCATCATGAACTAAAAATATTCGACGTCGAAAGGGTGAAAACACATCACGGCTCAGTGAGCAAACAAAACAATGCAACAAACATATGCATGCATTCAATTTATATCTTTGGTCTGGTTCATAAGTTTGCAATGTGCAATAGAAAGGTTTGGTGGCCGCCGCACCTCTATACACGGGTGTGTAAGCCCACTCAATGGATTAAACACCATTGTCATCCACATCCACCCCACCATGGAATAGGGATAGAACTAAAGTGCTTAGGACCGCACCACATCACACTTCCTCTGATGCCCTACCCATACCAACACGTAAGCCCCTATTGGCGAGGGCTTGCAAACTGGGCTCGTCACTAACCAATCCTAATGTCAAATAGTGTATCCAAGGCCTCACCCCAGCATCCCTTAATATGTCCATAGAGATAGAGCTAAGGCCCCCCAGCAGAGTCAGAGACTACACGGTCCGAGACCACCTCCCCTGATGCCCTACGACGTAATAGTTCTGCTAAGGTAATGGTGATACGACGATGTCAGTGGACAAGACTTGAGTAGAGATAGAGCTAAAGTGCTTAGGACCGCACCGCATCACACTTCCCCTGATGCCCTACTCGCATCAAGTACATTCTAACCACACACAAACATTCACGTGTCTATTCCTAGCATCATCGTCATCATCATATTATAAATAAACAAAATTAAATATGCATGTACATTAATAGAAGAAATATTGGATGACATGTTAAATGCACATTACACGCATACAAGCATAGAATCATTCATGGCATCGGACTCAATAAATAAAAATAGTTTATTATTAGCCAATTAGTTTAGGTCTTGTTCCCTCACCTTTGATTGCTAGTAGATCCTCATTCAAGCTTTATAATTCACTTTTAAATCACTGGAAATACCTTACAAGTCGATACATTTTAATTAGAATTAATTCCAATATGTTTAGACTAGCAGAAACTGAGGGGTTGCAGGTGGGGTAGCACTTGGGGTCTCAGTTCTGCGACCACATTGTGTAGCGTCGCAGGGTAGGGTAGCACCTAGGGCCTCAGTTTCCCAGGGTGTAGGGTCGCAGGTGGGGTCAAACATACTTCGACCCTACGTGCGACCACACCCTCCCTGGAACTTCCCGAGGGCATTTGGTCGATCATGTAGGTCTTGGGGGTCGAATATCATTCGACCCTACGTGCGACCACACGTGTTCTTGGTCGACCTTTCACTCTTAAGTCCATTCCTTCATGTTTGAATCCTTTGGCTTACCATCATGGTCCTTCTTATGATCGTTCTATGACTCAAACTACAATTTTTATACACTATCCATTGTCTAGAATGTTTTCCTCCATGGATTCTCTTGGAATTTATCCCTGGATGGATGATTTGTGTTCCTCCTAATCCTATCTTCTTCATGAACTATTCTAGGATCTTAATTCATGTAGGGAATTAGGTTCATACCTTAGGTTTGCTGAGATTCAGAGTTTTCTCTGAACTTTTCTCTTCCTTGGTCTTCTTCTTCAATTTTCCTTCTCTTCCTTCTCTTCTCTTTCTCGCACTCTAAATTAGAGTTCTAAAGGAGTGAAAGAGGCTAAGGGATGTCCTATTTATAGAGAAAAACCCTCCATAATATGCCCCAATGAGTTTAGGAAAGAACCCCTTTCAAATTAGGAAGGTTTTCTAATTTTCAATTTTTGACTGTTTCCGTAGGGTCGGATGTAAGTTCGTAGAATCCGTCGACCCTATGTTTTATAAAACATGCAACCCCACGACCAAAAGTCATGGGTTAGACTCATTTGAGGTGGGGTCGGTCATACCTGTCTAGGCATGCGACCACACACTCATATTTGACTATTTTTGAGTTAAATTTCATACCTGGTCTTGTGGTTTCTTCACGCACTTGGTCCACTTGGCTCGACCATGATAGGTAGACTTGGTACAAGGTGGTAAGACCTGTTAGTTCGATACGGGTCTTACAACTCCCCCCCTCTTATTAAAAATTTTGTCCTCAAAATTTGCACATACCTTCCGAGTCGAAAAGGTGAGGATATTGCTTTTGCATAGCATTCTCTTCTTCCCATGTGATGTCTTCTATATCTCGGCTCCTCCAGGTGACCTTTACATAATAGATGTCACGGTTGTGTAGACGTTGAACCTTTCGGCTTGTGATTTTAGTTGGTGCTACTTCGAATGTCAAATCATTACTTAAATCTGGTGGATCTGCTGTTAAAACATGCATTGGATCTCTTACGTACTTCTTCAATAATGAGATATGAAATACATCATGCACACTTGACATAGATGGTGGTAGTGCTAACTAATAAGCCACTTTTTCACGTCCATGTTTAGCTAGAATCTCATATGGCCTGACATATCTCGGACTTAGCTTCCCTTTCTTTCCGAATCATTTTAAACCTCGCGTAGGTGATACTTTCAAGAATACCTTATAACCTACGATAAATTCAAGGTCTCGACATCGAGTATCTGCATACTATTTCTGACGATTCTGAGCTGTTCTAACTCTTTCCTTAATAATGTCGACTACACGACAAGTCTCTTCAACAAACTCTGGTCCAACGATACTCTGTTCACCCACTTCATTCCAAAACAAAGGAGTCCGACACTTCCTACCATACAGTGCTTCATAGGGTGACATCTGTATAGTAGCCTGATAGCTGTTGTTATAGGCGAACTCGATCAATAGTAGTTTTTTATCCCATGATCCTTTGAAATCAATAACACAGGCTCGAAGCATGTCTTCTAAAATCTGAATGGTACGCTCCGACTGTCCGTCTGTCTGAGGATGGAATGCAGTATTGAATTTCAACGTTGTACCCATAGCCTTCTGTAATCCTTCCCAAAACTTTGAAGTAAAGCGTGGGTCTCTGTCGGACACAATGCTTTCAGGTACACCATGTAACCTGACAATATTATCCACATATAGCTTGGCTAACCTCTCTAGGGTATACTGTGGTCGTATAGCTATAAAGTGAGCTGTCTTAGACAGGCGATCTACAATCACCCAGACCGCGTCAATTACTCGGGGAGTCAATGGTAACCCGGTAACGAAGTCCATAGTGATGCAGTCCCATTTCCATGCTGGTTCTGGTAGTGACTGCAACAATCCTACAGGTCTTTTCCGTTCAGCCTTTACCCTCTGACAATTTAGGCATTGAGACACGAATTTAGCTACATCTGCTTTCATTCCTCTCCACCAATATAATTTCTTTAAATCATGATACATCTTTGTACTTCCAGGATGTACCGAATAAGCAGTGGTGTGAGCTTCCTTCATTAGTCTGTGTCTAATGTCCAAGTTTTCCGTTTCAGGAACACATACTCTTCCTTTGTACTTCAATATCTTTTCATCGTCCAAGGTGAACTCAAGAATAGCCCTACCTTTTTCGATGTCTTCTTGTACCGTTCTCAGATAAGGGTCTGATTTAAGAGCGGCTTTCACTTCATCAATTATATCGGGTACAATCTTCAATGTTGCGAACATATTTGAAAACTGATGAATAAACCCTTGGTTGGTTGATCCACCCGGTGCATCTATCACGAACTGCTCATTACCATGATGAAATACTTTTCCTGTAACACACATTGCCGCAGTCGTGTTAACCTCTCCTTGAGATTTTATCATTGCTTTTCTGCTTACCACATCAATAACTACATTAGCCTTTCCTGGATGATACTGGATATCGCAATCATAATCCTTTAATAATTCCAGCCATCTTCTTTGTCTCATGTGCAACTCCTTCTGATTAAATAGATAAGTGAGACTCTTATGATCTGATTTAATCTGAAATTTCTCTCCATACAAAAAATGTCTCCATATCTTGACAGCATGTATTACTGCTGCTAACTCCAAGTCATGAGTGGGATAGTTCTTCTCATGTGTCTTTAGTTGTCTTGAGGCATACACAACTACTTGTTCTCCTTGCATAAGTACACATCCTAAACCCAATCCAGACGCATCAGTGTACAAGGTAAATGGTTGTCCTAGAATAGGAATAGTCAAGATGAGAGAAGATATCAATCTAGCTTTCAATGTTTGAAAACTTTTCTCGCATTTGTCGGTCCAAACAAATTTTTCTCCTTTCTTAGTCAAACTGGTGAGAGGTACGGCAATTCTGGAATAGTCTTCCACGAATCGTCGATAATACCTGGCTCGACCTAGGAAACTTCTAATTTCTGCAACACTCTTAGGTACTTCCCACTTTACAATGGCTTCGATCTTGCTAGGATCCACTTTAATTCCTTCAACAGACACAACATGACCTAAGAAAGTGACCTCATTTAGCCAAAACTCACACTTTGTAAATTTGGCGTAAAGCTTTTCTTTTCTCACTCGCTGTAGAGCGACTCTTAGATTCATGACATGAGTTTCCTTGTCTTTGGAGTAAACCAATATATCATCAATAAACACAATGACTGACGTATCCAACATATCATGGAATACCCGATTCATGAGTTCAATAAAAGTTGCAGGTGCATTAGTCAATCCAAATGACACGACTAAAAATTCATAATGTTCGTATCTTGTTCTGATTTCTGTCTTTAGAATATCACCTTCCTTAATCTTCAACTGATGGTATCCTGACCGAAGATCAATCTTGGAGAACACCTTGGCACCTTGCAACTGATCGAACAAGTCATCGATCCGAGGCAACAGGTACCGATTCTTGATTGTAAGCTTATTCAATTCTCGATAGTCTATACACAGTCGAACGCTACCGTCCTTCTTCTTTACAAACAATACTGGCACTCCCCATGGTGATATGCTAGGTCTGATATAACCCTTGTCTAGTAATTCCTGTAACTGTACCTTTAATTCCTTCAGTTCAGTAGGAGCCATTCGATAGGGTGCTTTAGATACTGGCGCGGCTCCGGGTATCAGATCTACAACGAACTCTGTCGCTTGATCGGGTGGTAGTCTTGGTAATTCCTCAGGAAATACATCTAGAAAGTCACGCACAACATCAATATCCTCCTTTTGAGGTGCTTCCTTGGTGAGATCAACCACGGATACTAGATACCCAACTCCTCCTTTCTCGAGGCATTTTCTAGCCTTTAATGCAGAGAGGATGAATTTTCGTTTACGGGGAAGTTTGGTTCCCGCAAAACTAAACTTTGCTCCTTCCTTGTCTTTAAATATCAACTTCTTTTCTGCACATAATAGGTTTTCAGAATGTCGAGGTAACCAGTCCATTCCCAAGATAACGTCAAAGTCTGCCATCTCGAGTTGAATCAAGGTTGCATCTAAAATCTTCTCGCCGATAAGAACTGGACATGGTCCATAACCTTTGTCTAATTCCACTTCTAATTCCATAGGCGATCATACAAGCAATTTGTAGTCTAAAGATCTGAGGGGTAGATTTAGCTTCTTTCCAAATGACCCAGATAAAAAGAATGAGTAGCTCCAGAATCAACGAGTACTCTAGCGGGTATGCCATTAATAGGTATGATACTTGTGATTTGTTTTAATTTAGTCTACATGCTCACACACTGTAACACAAAATGAAAGGTTCAGGTCATACCTGTGACCACATCAGGCGATGCGACAGCATCCTCAGATGTAACTGCATAAACCTTTCCTTGCTGTAGCTGCTTCCTAGGCTTAGGACACTCCCTGGAATAATGTCCCACTTGGTTGCAGTTATAGCATTTTACTCCTTCATTATTTTTCTTTAGTTGCTGTTGGGCTGTTGGAGTAGTCTTGGCTGCAGTATTAAAGCCTTGAGTATGAAAGGGTTTTAATATCTTTGTGTTCCCTCCGTTGTATGAATTTCCGTTAGGCCTTTTGATACCTCTATTCTGAGAAAAGTAGCTCTCCTTCTGGCTCGACTCTATCACTCGAGCAATCTACACTGCTTCATTGTAAACTTTCTTTTCCAGTCCCAGAACATGCTCACGAATGCTTCCCCTAAGTCCCATGATGAACCTTCGGGTCTTAGTATTTTCCTCTTGCATGCTAGCGGGTGCAAAGAAAAACAGTTCTTCATAACGCTGTTGGTATGCATCCACAGTCATCTGTCCCTGATATAAACTCAGGAACTCTCTCTCTATGGCATCTCTGAAACTTCTAGGAAAGTACTTCTCAAAGAATACCTCTTTATAGATAGCCCAAGGTCAATTGGGCGTGCTTTGTTAACAGATAAGTCTGAGTGGACTTCCACCAGTGGTGTACATCGCCTTTCAGCATAAATGTTGCACACAGTACTTTCTCCTCCTCATTAACCGTCATCATCATGAAATTCCTTTCCATCTCGTCGATCCAATGAGCTAGCCACAAAGGATCTGCTGGTTTACCATTATATTCTTTAGGCTTCATTTTCAAAAAATACTCGATCAGTCGGCAGTGGTCCAACTGATACTGAGCATAGGCCCCATACATAGGTGGTTGATACTGGTAACTACCTTGAGCTACCTCAGGATTCTGTACTGGAGCTTGTACCATCGGCGTTTGAGGTGCTTAGGGTACCGTGTTGCTTCCCCTGGTACTGTGCTAGCTTGTCTGGCTGGCATAGGTGTCGTATGTGCAGTTGGAAAAACCATTCTTATAGCAGCTTGCATATTGGCTTGCACCTGCTGTATTTACTGCAACTGTTGTGCCAGGTTCATTACGGCTGTAGCCAAATCTGTAGGTGGGGCTGGCAAGTTTGTAGGATTTGCCTGGCCATTAGCCCCTAGTATTGCCATATTCTTATTCTCTTGTACTTCAGGAATTTCATGGCTAGTTTCCTCCACAGGTGGTGGTGGTGGAATTGGGTTACGTTCTCATCTAGTCACTCTTCGCCCAACCATTTCCTGTTCTGGTGGTGGTAGTGTCTTAAAAAAATCATAGAACATATGAGGCAATCATAATACACGTCATTCCCATGTCAAAATCCAACTAATCAATGTAAAATTCCAATTTTACAAGTCATTCAGTGAAAATACAAAATTTTCCATTGTAGGGTCGATGGTAGGGTCGCTCTATATTTGACCCCAGGGTATGCCACCCCAAAATCCCTGTCAGCTCACCGAGAGCCTAGGGTCGGTCGTAGGGTTGGTATATGTCCGACCCTAGGTCCGACCACCTGATGTCTGTCAGATCACCGAGAGCCTAGGGTCGATGGTAGGATCGGTCGTAAGGTCGCACATTTTGTCGAATTTTGCGACCCCACGACCCAAAATTAGGTTTTTAAACCTGATTTTGGATTCATTTCCTACTCTTTCTTCTTTCTTCCAGCTCAAATCGCTTCCCCTGAGTTGCTACAGTATCGACCCCTAGTGTTTGGTGATTATTTCTTCCGTTCACGACTTCCGTTCCTTTCCTTCAGGTATGCTCTCTACTGTTTCTCATTATTAAGCTTTCAAAACTAGTTTTTTTTTTCCATTTATATCGTTTTCTTCAAATTAAAATTTTTCTAATCATAAAAATTTAATTTTTATTGGGGCTTTTGCTATTGGTCACCCAATGGACGTAAGCCCTCAAAAAAAATTTGAGTTTCATCGGTTGGTTTTTGAGAAACTTGAAAATTTTCAATTTTGACCTAATTTTTGGGATTTTTCCAATTTGTTGAAATTCTTCAAATTCAATCTTTCTAGATTAAATTTCTATCAACACCCCGATTTTGCCACTGCGGAGATCTCCGCTCTCATTGGGGTACCATACGCAATGAGAGGGGGTGTCATAAAAAAAATATAAATAAATAATAATAAGAATAAAAAAAAAGAAAAGAAAAAGAAAAGAAATATAATGATATACATTATATATATATATATATATATATATATATATATATATTCTGTAAGATGAAAAAGGGGTGGGGGGCAATTTGTATGTATATATATAAAAAAAAAGGGAACCGAACAGTCCATCTCCCTTAAAGAAAGGGATCGAAGACTAAAAGAAAAAAAAAGAAAATCAAAAAGAAAAAGGGGAAATCGGGAAAGGGGGAGAAGCAGAGTGGAGAGAGGCGGTGAGGGAGAAAATTGCAGGGGAAGAGGAGAGGTCGACACCTCGACCCTCCTCCCCGAACTCCCTCCCCCAAAGCGGCCGGAATTTGCTCCTCTTCTAAAGAGCTAGCTTCAACATCTTCAGCCATCGACAACGCATGAGGTCCCTCTTTTCCAGCAACCGGAGAACCCCCATTTGGAGGGACCGGTGGACAGAAGAAGGAGGAAAAGAAATAAAAGGGGGGGGGGGTGGACAGACTCCAGAGAAAAAAAAAATAAGGGGAGAGAGGGAGAAGCAGCGAGAGGGAGAGAAGCAGAAGAGAAAGAGGGAGACAGCGGCAGCAGAACCACCGCCGCCGTCAAAGAGGAAGAAGGAGCAACATCACTGCTGCTGCTCCAAGGAGTGAAAAAAAAGGGGGAGAGAGAAGAAGAAGAGGCAGCGGCGGCAGCTTCCAGACAAAAAAAAAGGAGGAAGAAGGCGGAGTTTGTCTGGTTTTTGAGTGAAAAACCAAAACCTCTCTTAGAAGGTTTTGTTTTCAAAAATGCGAGCTGCGTAAGAGAAGAGGGAGTGAAAGCAGAGGAAGAAGGGTTGAGATAGAAGAGGTAAGTGAGAGAGATACTTGGGAGTTGAGAGAAAAAAAAGAGGTGAGGAAGAAGGGAAGATCCAGCTAGAACCGAAAAAAAAAAACGAGAGAGAAGTAGAGAGAGGCAGCAAGCACGGAAAAAGGGACCAGAAAGAAGAAAAAAGCGGTAGTGGAGAGGAGAATGAGGAAGGAATAATTGCAGGAAGGTGAGAAATCACGGCTGCACCTCCGACTATAAAAATTTCAGAGAGCAAGAAGAAGGAAAACGAAAATACCAGCAGCAGGTAGGTCTCCCTCTACAAATTTTACTTATCCATTCTGTGCTGCCAGCATCAATTGTTTGCGATAATTTTTCCATCCTTGTTTCTCATTTCTCTTCCTCTATTCTTATTCCCATGTTGGTGCTGCGATTTGCTTCTTTGATATTTTGTTAAATGCTGTTTCTCTAACCGTATTGTTCAGTGTTTAGTGTTCAATGTTTAATGCTATTTCTTTGGTATTGTTCAATGCCTGATTTGCTTCTCTGATCGTATTGATCAATGCTGCTTCTCTGTGGTTTTGTTTGCCTCTCTATGTCAATGTTGATTTTCTTTCTCCGGTAACCTTGTTTTCCTTTTCTTCCTGTGATATTGTTCGATTGGACTCGGTTTTCTTTCCCCTTACTTTGCTCCAAATTCCATGATTTGGGCTTGAAAATTTTGTGTTCCATTTTCTGTTTCTACTATACTTTTTGTAAGATCCCATGCTTGTTTCCAGAACCTGACCTCGATTGGAAGATCTGGTTCTGTTCTTCTATTGGTTTCGTATATATCTTGGTTTTTTTTGGTAGATTTAGGTTCTGTATAGGGTATTCGGTCAGGGGATGGATTAGATATATCTGTCTCTTATCTCTCAAATTGGTCTCTTCTTCTGTTTAGGTTTGTTTCCTACCACCGAGGTTTCATTTTTCATCAAAGGAGGTTTACGGATGTATGATGGTATTAAGCATGTGTTAGTTACCATTTGTTATTGGTCTTTCTTCTTGCTCCTACCTGCGGTCAGCGTTATCTCACATTCCTCTCTCTCATTTTTCTTGCGAAAAATGGATTCAATCGGAGTAAATACCATAATTCTTCTTGTTGTTTTACACATTTGATGGTTCCTGCTGTTTTGACATCACATGTATATAGTTGCTTTCTATTTTTGGTTTTTATCACATGCTCTATTTAATTTCCATCACATGCCTATATGCTTATATATTTGTATGATTTAATAGGCATCGTCCATACCCCCAAGTGATCTGTGACATCCAATTTTTGATAGATGTATGCTAGGATGCTTGCTTCTCGTGATGTGATTGATTAGGGGACTCCAATGAGTCCAGCTGCCCTTTGCGGGCCCATTTAGAATGAGCCCACCCAACCCTAGGATTGGATCCAAGAGTGTGGGAAACCGTTGTATCAAATGCATAGTAATGAAAAATCTGAGATTGGGTAGACGTATGCATAGGATTGGTGGTCCGACGGACGGTCCACCTGGGCATCCCGAGTGGGATATGAGTGAGATATTAGTGTACCCCATGTGTGGGGAGCTGAGGCATTTGGCCTTTCCTGAGTGTTGCCACGCGTGTCCATGGCTCGTCAATCCATGAGAACTACGCTTGACCTGATTCTGGAGAGACAGAGGTCTCGAGGGATATGTAGGCTGCGGGGGAGTTTGGTCGCTCCACACTCGGTCAAATTGAGGTAAGTTCCATGTATTATGGGATTACCTCAGTGAAGGGATTTTCCTGTGGAAGGGAATACCTGTACACCGAGATGTGTTCCACCATTGTAGGAGCATCTCATCCTTCGGATGTGTTCCAATATTTTGGGAGCATCATTTTCACACATACACTCAAATTGAGGTAAGTTCCATGTATTATGGGATTACCTCACCGAGGGGACTTCCTTGTGATAGGGAGTACCTCAACACTGAGATGGGTCCCACTGTTGTTGGGACATCTCTCACCATTAGATGTGTTCCATGATTATGGGAGCATCCATCGCTTGGGATGTGTTTCAACATTTTGGAAGCGTCCCTCTTCTCTTGCACACACTTGGTACGTACCCGCCCGAACTACGTTTGGCCTGATTCCCCGCCGCACAGGGATACGTAGACGGCCTGGGATTTTCCCAGACCTCGGTCATATGTTATATATCATTTTTCCTTTCTTTTGATGTATGATTAAGCTATTCTTTTAATTCTTTGATTCATTTTGTAATTATTTTCTTATTTAATCTGTTTAATTTCTGCTTATGCCATGCCTAGTTAGCAAAGAATTAAAAATTAACTTAGGATTCCCCCTTCTACCTTGTAATGTATTTAGATAGTCCCAAGCATTCATAAACTGTAGGAAAGGATAGGATTTAGGGAGACCGGTTCAACTGGGTGAGTTGGGTGCCTAACACCTTCCAACTCATAATTTGGCACTTACCCGCCTTTGGTGAGACAAGACAGCCGTTCCATTTGCGCGAGTTAATAGTGTTCCTTTATTGAGGGACATCATTTATAGGTCCTAGACCTTATCTAGGTGGTGACTCCAGTATTCTTACCATCCACTGGCATGAGTGGATGGGATCTGAAGGTGAGACCTTTTCAGGTCCCAGTTTGAGTGTAATGAGGGTAGACAACTTTAACTATATGAAAACTCAATTTTAAAAATGAGGATAAATCCAATTAAAATTTTCAAAAAGATTATATTTTTTCCCATGTCCTCACAGTGGTGACTCCACTGGGGATTCATGCCAGACTCCAGTTTGTAAATCCCTATCCCTTTCTCCTTATGCATAAACTTATATCTTGGGGCTTTAGGTTGTAGTTAGGTGTAGAAGTAGTGAAAACCATTGCTTGTAGCCTTGATTGTTTAGGTGCATTGTATACATTGCTGATTATTTTATGATATAGTGATATCATGGTTCTTGAGATATTGGTTACTATTGTTACAAACCTCGTGGTTAGCTGAAACAGGCTCCAGTATATATTGGATGACCTGCCAGGCGAAGCCACAACCTTAGCCTGTACCTGCGGCTATGCGGGTATATAAAGGGATGTAGGTGTCTTTGACTCATCGTGTATATGGTGATAGGCATTCTTATCCTTGTCAAGGTAGCCTTGTCGTGTTCCATTATCACATTATTGACACTTGTATGCTTGATTCATCCCTGAACACCTAAGTGTTGTCTTTACCCAGTTTTACCTCGCTTAACGCGGGTGGTCACTGATAAAGCCATTACTCATTTGTTCAAGATTGAATCGAAATTCTTTGATATCCTATGTGCGTCCTCTCAGACGGTGAATCCCTCCCAAATCCAATGATCCCGATGTGATCATTTGGTTGGAGTTTCAGCCGGAGGTATAGTCTGTTTCACAGATACCCTCTTGCTGAAAACCAACTAAAGAATCGATCTGAATCATCGGAATTGGCCAGAATTAACCTAATGGAGTTCTTGCACAGGATCTAACTTTGTCTGGTTGAGTCAGCTTTGATGCATGCATTTTCATCATTATTCTCGGTTCTCCCTATCTGTTAGAGTCCTGACCTTTGTTTCCCTGTTCCACATTTCCAGTCATCTTCAGGAGAGTTGAAACATAACATCCAGTTGGGTAAGGGATCCCACCTCTAGGAGACTACACAGAGTCCCCAGTTTTCAATCAACTTAGGGATATCCTAGAGAGTCGGTTAGTCTGGCAGAGGAAATGGAAGACCATGAGATAGAAGATCGTCATGAGCCCCTAGAGGATCCAATCACCATTTTGACCACCAGACTTACCAGTTTGGAGCGAACAGTTCACGCCAAGGTAGGATTGGTCAAGCAAAACATGAATGTAAGACCTGTGTCAGTCTAACTCGGTCTTATCACTTTGAACCAGGTTTACCCATCATGGTCGAGTGAAGTGGACCATGGGCGTGAAGGAGATCGAGATCCCAGGTATAAAATCGACCCAAAAACACTTAAATTTAGGGGAGGGTCGCATACCCAGCTAAGCAGGGTTGGACCTCCCAAAACAGAAAGTCAGACCCTCAGTTTTGAAGGGAGGGTCGGACAGCTTAAGACCCTAGGGTCGACGGGATCATCGACCCTCCCATCGACCCTCGGTTTCTGATGAATATGGAAATTAGGAGATTTCTATATTTTTCGATTGGGGTTCTTTCCAAATCTCAATGGGACTTATTTAGGATGTTCCTAGTCTATTTAAAGGACGTCCCTAAGCCACTTTCACTCCTTTCACAACCCTAATCGAATTGAGAGAAAGAGAGGAGAAGGAAAGAGGAAGAAGAAAGGGAAGGAAGAGGAATTAAGCCAAAAGAGAAGAGTTGCAGAGAAAGATTAATCTTCTCAGGTATGGATACTAATTCTATGAGTTTCTACAGACCTTAGGGTATTTATTGATGAGAATGTGATCTCGGAGAAACCCAAACCATTAAGCTATGGTTAGGTTTTCATGGAAAACCATAGGAGGATGCACGAAAACTATTTAGATGGATTATACATGGTTCTAGACCATGGAATGAATGTTGAATGAATGTAGGAAGCAAGCCATAGGACCCCAAACACGAAGAATGGATTAAAAAGTAGAAATTGGACCAGAGTGCACCGAGGGTTGCACCCAGGGTCGCCCTAGGTGTTTCTGACCATCGACCCTCAGCATTCGGGAAGTCCAGAAAGAGGGGAGGGTCGATAGACCCATCGACCCTAGCATCGACCCTCAGTTGACAGAATGGTTTTAAATTCTGAATTAATTTTAATTAAATTCTATCGACTTTGTTAGGTCTTCTAGTAATATAATAACAATATAAAGGTGATTCTAAAGCTTGGGAAAATATCTATTAGCAAGCTAAGGTGAGGAACCTTAACTCCAAACTAAATTGGTTAATAATAAACTATTTTCTATTTCTTGAGTCCTATGCTATGCTTGATTCTATGGGAATATGTTTGTAACGTGCATACAACATGCCATCCAATATTTCTATTACTTGTTCATGCATATTTACTTTATTGTTTATAACATGATGATGATGATGATGATAGGAATAGGCATGTGCTTGTATGTGTGTGGTTGATGTGCTTGATGCGAGCGAGTATCAGGGGAGGTGTGATGAGAACGTCAATAAACGTTAACCTTTGGCGGGTCTCAGCACTTCAGCTCTATCTCTAACTCAAGTCTTGTGCATTGGCATCGTCGTATCGTCATTACTTTAGCAGAACTATTATGTCGTAGAGTATCAGGGAGGTGGTCTCGGTCCTTGTAGTCTCTGACTCTACCGGGGGGCCTTAGCTCTATCTCTATGGACATTCTGAGGGATGCTGGGGTGAGGCCTTGGATACACTGTTTGGAATTAGGATTGGTTAGTTGCGAGCCCAGTTTGCAGCCCTCGCCAACAGGGGCTTACGTGTTGGTATGGCACTATATAGCAATAAACGTAACCTTTGTTATATATTGTTCATGATTGGGTGCATGTGAGTTGATGATAAACGTGATCTTCGGATAACGTCATACACTCGTGTATAGAGGCGGAGTCAATAAACGCGACCTTTGGCTACCTCAACCTTTCTATAGCATACTGCAAACTTTAAACCGGACCAAAGATATAAATTGACTTTTTGCATGCATATGTATTGTTGTATTTTTTGGCTACTCACTGAGCCGTGATGTGTGCTCACCCCTCGACGTCGAATATTTTTAGTTGATGATGCAGGTTATACAGTTGAAGACTATATGAATGCCTCTGCGTATGGGAACGTGGCAGCTATGGAAGTTGGAGCTGAAGATGATACACACGACTCCTCTTGCGAGTGCAACTCGTGTGTATTTGATTAGATATTTTATAAGTTTCTTTCATTGGATTTATAAAGACATGTATTTGGTATTTAAATATTTATGTCTCAATTGAAAACAGAATAATTTGCTATTAAATTAATGATATCATCTTAGTTGCTCAGTTCCTTTATTTATAAATTTTCCGCTATTGTGTATTACTCTGATTATGATTATGGATGTGTAAAAAAGTTTGGATAAAACGGGGATAGCCTATTCGAGATCCTGGTTGAACCGTTGGTTTATTAGCGGTTCATCACACCATTCTGAGATGTGTGGAATTGGGGTGTGACAACTTGGTATCAGAGCTTCTCAGGCCTTGCCCGCTAAACTAACATACATTCGAGACAATTGTGAACTGAGATAGGATAAAGTAAAAACAGTAATATTAACACATCATAAGCACTAGTGATGATTGAGATCAAACTTAAAAAGAGAATAATACATTTATAAAAGGGGAAACAAGTTACATACAATGAGAGAGAGAAATAGAATGTATATACATAATGAAAGCAGAGTACAGTCCACCAACCCGGACAGTTACTCTGTAGCACAAGAAAAATAAAAGTACAATCAGGAAGCTGGAGGCGAAGGAGGAGGCGGTGCCTCACGGTCTCTGTCATAGTCCTCAGCGTAGACTCTAGTCAACCAGGCTATCTGAGTCTGGGTCGTCTGTAGACTAGCTGTGAGACCGGCTATCCTCTGATCAGTCGCACGCTGCACCTCTAGGATCTCTCCCATCCGAGCGTCTGATGCGTGCTGAGCAGCCAACAGCTCATCCATCCTCAAATCAGATCTGCGCTGAGCATCCCTGAGCTCACGCAATATCTCCATCATATCAGAAGGTGGATGCGAAGGACCAGCCTCATGAGAAGGACCGGTCTCCGGTGCAGGAGCCACCGCAGTAGAAGTACCAACTCCATCCGCCTGTGTGGGTGATGGCGGGGGTATCGCGTCGACATCCATATACATACGATCGTCATCATCGACCGGATCCCCACGAGCTCTAGCAGTAGCAGCAGCAGCCTCAGCATCAGCCATCTCGACTCGAGTGTGAGGGCGCACCATCGCATTCCTCTCCTCATCACTAACCTCAGCATCTCGCAGCCCCATCTTACAAATAGCCTCCCAATCTAGAGGCGACGAGAAGGTCTTCTCCTGGATCTTCTCATCTACCAGATCCACCCCCAGACGGGTCAGTAGCACTGTAATCATGCGTCCATAGGGTAGATTTCCCCTATGACCGGACAATGTAGCCCTAATCATCGTCCGCATGATGATGTAAGGTAGGCAGACCGGCTGACGAGTGCAGATGCTGTAGATCAAGAACTGTGTCAGCTGAGACACCCTCTCATAGTGCCCACTCTGTGGGATCAGATTATGCTGGATAATCTTGCAGAAGACCCGTGGAGCTGGACGCAAGTAGCAAGCTCTCATCTGCCATCTATCGGGACGGAGCAACTGGTTGTCGATCTCTGCCCTCATCTCCATCTCAACAAACTGTGGCTCTCCCGACGCACAGTACACCATGGGGTCATCAAAGGAAATGCCCAACAGATCGGCCAGCTGCCGATAATCAAAGGAAATGTGCACCCCCTTGACATAACTGGTGATGCGCAACTCCTGACCGTGCTCAACGTCGTTGTAATTCCCCACCACCTGGAGATTACAATAGAACTGGCGCACCAAGTCTGGACATGTGCATGCGTCGTATGTGATGACAGGGAGCCACCCCATATCACCAAATGCTCCCTCTACATTGAACAAGGCCAGCTCAGCCAAGTTCACCATGCGACCCCCTTCCACTTTCTTACGGTCATAGTCAGCTTACTGTGCCTTGGCTTCATTCGAACGGAAGCGGAGTGGATCACGTAATCTGGGCACCTTGGTACGAGCCATAGTACCTGCAAAATATGAAAGAGAAAGGAAACAAGGAGTTAATAGGATAAAAATCTGAAATTTGATTTAATAACGACGTAAGTTGACCATAAAGCCCCAATTCTCACCATACAAGTGGGCATAAGGACTTACGAAGGTTTAACATATCCTACAACCCACATGCAGTAGGAAATTTTAATTGACGATGTCCAATTTGAAGAAATTCAAGAAAAATCGAAAATGTCGACAAATTATGGCAAAAAGAGAAAATTTCAAGTTTCTCGATGACCAACCGATGAAACTCAAAAAATTTTGAGGGCTTTCGTTCCTCGAGACACCAATAACAAAAGCCCCAAATAAAAATTGAATTTTTACGGTTGGAAAAAGTTTAATTTGGAAAATACAAGTTAAATGTGCAAAAAACCTAGAAAAGAAAACCCAAAAACAGGTGAAGATGAGTGGACATACCTGTAGTGATGACGTGGACGTCGAAACCCGGAGTCAAACTGACCAAAAATGGTAGAGTAGCACTGTAGCAACTCAGAGAGGAGAGACGAGTCGAAACGGAGGGAGAATAGTGAGAAATGACCCAGAATCGGATCTTAAAAATCTGATTTTTGGTCCGAGGGTCGGACAATTCGACTGGCACCATCGACCCTCGGATCGACCCTCCAATCGATCCTCGGCTCTCGGGAATCTGACAGAAAATCGAGGGTCGGACTGAGGGTCGGATACCCATCGACCCTCGCATCGACCCTCAGCTCTCAGGAAGAACAGGTCATTCCTAGGGTCGGATACCAAGGGTCGGATATACCATCGACCCTCACCATCGACCCTACATAGAAAAGACAGTATTTTTCACAGAATGAATTGAGGATTTTGAATTTTATATCGGTTAGTGTGCCTACATGAAGTATAAATGATTTCTCACTGATTTTAATGATTTTCAGGCACCACCCATCTCAGAAGGAAATATGTCTGGACGTAGAGTGACCCGACAGACCCGAAACACAGTCCCACCACCACCACCCGTGGAGGAGACTAGTCAAGAGAATAACCATGTACCGGGAAATCCAGAACCGGTAAACCCTACAAACTTGCCACCTCCACCACCAGAGCTAGCAACAGTGGTGATGAATCTGGCACAGCAGCTGCAGCAGATGCAACATGCGCAGGCTCAGATGCAGGTTGCCATGGGAATAATGTTTCAAGCCACTCAGGCTGCACCCATGCACACAGGACAAGCCAGTGCAGCACCGGTGGGTAACCACCCAGCTCCTCAGACACCTCAACAAACGGCTGCACAGATTCCAGTGCAGGTCCCGGAAGCAGCACAGGCTAATTATCAGTACCCACCCCATATGTTTGGGGCATATCAAAATCAGATGGATCACTCTCGACTGGTCGAGAGATTTTTGAAAATGAAGCCCAGGGAATTTAATGGCAAACCGTCTGATCCATTATGGCCAGCACACTGGATAGACGAGATGGAAAGAAATTTTCTGATGATGACTATTACAGAAGAGGAGAAAGTATTGTGTGCCACCTTCATGCTCAAGGGCGACGCACACCATTGGTGGAAATCCACGAAGACATATCTATTGACCAAGCACGCCCAACTGACTTGGGCTATATATAAAGAATCTTTCTTTGAGAAATATTTTCCACGAAGCTTCAGAGATTCGATGGAGAAGGAGTTCCTGAGTCTTTATCAGGGATAGATGTCGGTGGATGCGTACCAACAGCGTTATGAAGAGCTGTTTTTCTTCGCACCACTGAGTATGCAAGAAGAAGAAACCAAAACCCGTAGGTTTGTCACGAACTAAGAGGAAGCATCCAAGAAAATGTTCTGGGCTTAAAGAAGAAAATTTATAATGAAGCTGTCCAGATCGCTTGAGTGACTGAATCGAGCCAGAAGGAGAGTTATTTTACTCAGAACAAAGGCATCAAAAGGCCAGCCGGAAACTCCTACAACGGAAGTAATAACAGGACGTATAAGCCCTTCCGTCCTCAGAATTTTAATGCTGCAACCAAGACTACCCCCGCAGCTCAACCTCAGCCAAAGCCAAATTCTGAAGCCCCGAAGTGTTTTAACTGCAACCAGCCGGGACATATGGCAAGGGAATGTCCTAAGCCCAAGAAACAATTCCATCAGGGACGTGTATATGCTGTTACGTCCGAGGATGCGGCCGCATCACCCGATGTGGTCACAGGTATGACTGAAACTCTTAAAGTTATAAATACATTGAATGAGCATGTAGACTAAGTAAAGATGAATCACAGGTATTGTACCTATAAATGGCGTACCCGCCAGAGTACTCTTCGATTCCGGAGCTACTCATTCATTTATATCTGTGTCATTTGGAAAGAAGACAAAATTACCCATCAAAACATTAGACTATAAATTACTTGTACAGTCACCGATGGGATTAGAAGTGGAATTAGAAAAAGGTTATGGACCATGTCCAGTTCTCATTGGGGAACAGATTTTAGATGCAACATTGATACGACTTGAGATGGAAGACTTCGATGTCATCTTAGGAATGGATTTGTTAGCCCGGCATTTTGCAAATCTGTTATGTGCCGAGAAGAAGCTAACATTCAAAGACAAAGAAGGGGCAGAATTCAGTTTCTCGGGAACCAAACTTCCCCGGAGACGCAAGCTCATACTTTCAGCATTAAAGGCTAAGAAGTGCCTTGAGAAGGGAGCAGTCGGGTATCTAGTATCAGTGGTCGACCTAACCAAGGAAGCACCACGAATGGAAGATATCGATGTCGTACGGGATTACCCTGACGTATTTCTGGAGGAACTACCCGGATTACCACCCGACCGTGCCACAGAGTTTGTAATAGACCTGATACCTGGAGCCGCACTCGTATCAAAAGCACCTTATAGAATGGCTCCTACTGAACTGAAGGAATTAAAAGTGCAACTACAAGAACTTCTAGACAAGGGTTATATTCGACCCAGTATATCTCCATGGGGGGCACCGGTACTGTTCGTGAAAAAGAAGGATGCTAGCGTTCGATTATGTATCGACTATCGGGAGTTGAACAAACTGACAATCAAGAATCGATATCCCCTACCCAGGATCGATGACTTGTTCGATCAGTTACAAGGAGCAAAAGTATTTTCTAAGATCGATCTTCGATCGGGCTATCATCAGCTGAAGATTAAAGAAGGTGATATTCCGAAGACAGCATTCAGGACCAGATATGGACATTATGAATTTTTGGTTATGTCATTCGGATTAACTAATGCACCGGCAACGTTCATTGAACTTATGAACCGAGTTTTCCACGATATGTTGGATACGTCGGTTATAGTATTTATCGATGATATATTGGTATACTCCAAGGACAAAGAAACCCATGTCAAGAACCTAAACGCAGCCCTACAACGTTTAAGGAAAGAGAAACTATATGCCAAATTTTTTAAGTGTGAGTTTTAGCTAAATGAAGTCGCATTCCTAGGCCACGTGGTATCCGCAGAAGGAATCAAAGTGAACCCCAGCAAAATCGAGGCTATTGTGAAGTGGGAAGCACCAAAGAGCGTTTCAAAAATTAGAAGTTTTCTGGGTCTAGCTGGTTATTATCGGAGATTCGTAGAAGACTATTCTCGGATTGCCGTACCTCTCACCAGTTTGACCAAGAAAGGTGAAAAGTTTGTGTGGACGGATAAATGTGAGAAGAGCTTCCAGACATTGAAGGCCAAATTGATATCCGCCCCGATTTTGACCATTTCCGTTCTAGGACAGACATTTACTTTATACACCTATGCATTGGGACTGGGATTAGGATGTGTGCTTATGCAAAGAGAGCAAGTAATTGCTTATGCGTCAAGACAGTTAAAAGTACATGAGAAAAATTATCCCACTCATGATTTGGTGCTAGCAGCAGTAGTACATGCTGTCAAGATATGGAGACATTACCTATACGGGGAGAAATTCCAGATTAAGTCGGACCATAAAAGTCTTACTTATTTATTTAATCAGATGAGTTGAATATGAGACAAAGAAGATGGCTGGAATTATTGAAAGATTATGATTGTGATATCCAGTATCATCCGGGAAAAGAGAACGTGGTAGCAGATGCATTGAGTAGAAAAGCAATGATAAAATCTCAAGGAGAAGTTAGCACGACTGCAGCAATGTGTACCAACGGAATAGTGTTCAATCACGGCAACGAGCAGTATGTGATAGATACAACGGATGAATCAGCCAACCAAGGGTTTATTCATCGATTCTCGAATATGTTCGCGGCATTGAAGATTATACCGGATATAGTGGACGAAGTGAAGACAGCTATCAAATCAGATCCTTATCTGAGAACGGTGCAAGAAGATATTGAGAAAGGTAGGACCAACCCTGAGTTCACCTTGGATGACGAGAAGGTACTGAAATACAAAGGGAGAATATGTGTACCTGAAATAGAAAGTATGGACATTAGACACCGACTGATGAAGGAAGCCCATACCACCATCTATTCGATACATCCTGGAAGCACAAAAATGTATCATGATCTAAAGAAGCTATATTGGTGGAGGGGAATGAAAGCAGATGTAGCTAAGTTCGTGTCTCAATGCCTAAATTGTCAGAAAGTAAAGGCTGAACGACAAAGACCCGCAGGACTGTTACAGTCATTACCAGAACCAGCATGGAAATGGGACTGCATCACTATGGACTTCGTCACGGGACTACCATTGACTCCTCGAGTAATCGACGCAGTTTGGGTGATTGTGGACCGTCTGACTAAAACAGCTCGCTTCATACCGATACGACCCCAATATACACTAGAAAGGTTAGCAAAGCTGTATGTGGATAATATTGTTCGGTTACATGGTGTTCCAAAAAGCATTGTGTCCGATAGAGATCCACGATTTACTTCCAAATTTTGGGAGGGACTGCAAAAGGCTATGGGTACGACATTGAAGTTCAGTACTACATTCCACCCCCAGACAGACGGACAGTCAGAGCATACAATCCAGATTCTAGAAGATATGCTACGAGCATGTGTGATTGATTTCAAAGGATCATGGGACGAAAAGTTACCATTGATCGAGTTCGCCTATAACAACAGCTATCAGGCTACTATACAGATGTCACCTTATGAAGCACTGTATGGCAGAACGTGTTGAACTCCTTTGTTTTGGAATGAAGTCAGAGAACGTAGTATTGTTGGACCAGAATTTGTGGAAGAAACTTGCCGAGTGGTCGACATGATCAAGGAAAGAGTGAGAATAGCTCAGAACCGTCAGAAGCAATATGCAGACACTCGACGAAGAGATCTAGAGTTCTCCGTAGGTGATAAAGTATTTTTGAAGGTATCGCCTATGCGAGGATTGAAGAGGTTTGGACAGAAAGGGAAGCTAAGTCCAAGATATGTCGGGCCATATGAAATTCTAACTAAGCGTGGAAAAGTGGCTTATCAGTTAGCACTACCACCATCTATGTCAAGTGTGCATGACGTATTTCACATTTCCCTATTGAAGAAGTATGTCAAAGACCCAACGCACGTTTTGACAGTAGATTTGCCGGAATTGACTGATGATTTGACGTTTGAAGTAACACCAAAAGAAATCACCAGCCGAAAGGTTCAATGTCTACGCAACAGAGATATCTACTATGTTAAGGTCATATGGAAAAGTAGAGACATGGAAGAGATTACATGGGAAGAAGAAAATGCTATGCGAAAGCAATACCCACACTTATTTGATTCAGAAGGTACGTACAATTTCGAGGACGAAATTTTTATAAGTTGGGGGGAGTTGTAAGACCCGTGTCAATCTAACTCGGTCTTACCACTTTGAACCAGGTTTACCCATCATGGTCGATTCAAGTGGACCAAGGGCGTAAAGGAGATCGAGATCCCAGGTATAAAATCGACCCAAAAACACTTAAATTTAGGGGAGGGTCGCATACCCAGCTAAGCAGGGTCGGACCTCCCAAAACAGAATGTCAGACCCTCAGTTTTGAAGGGAGGGTCGGACAGCTTAAGACCCTAGGGTCAACGGGATCATCGACCCTCCCATCGACCCTTGGTTTCTGACGAATATGGAAATTAGGAAATTTCTATATTTTTCGATTGTGATTCTTTCCAAATCTCAATGGGACTTATTTAGGATGTTCCTAGTCTATTTAAAGGACGTCCCTAAGCCACTTTCACTCCTTTCACAACCCTAATCGAATTGAGAGAAAGAGAGGAGAAGGAAAGAGGAAGAAGAAAGGGAAGGAAGAAGAATTAAGCCAAAAGAGAAGAGTTGCAGAGAAAGATTAATCTTCTCAGGTATGGATACTAATTCTATGAGTTTCTACAGAACTTAGGGTATTTATTGATGAGAATGTGATCTCGGAGAAACCCAAACCATTAAGCTATGGTTAGGTTTTCATGGAAAACCATAGGAGGATACACGAAAACTATTTAGATGGATTATACATGGTTCTAGACCATGGAATGAATATTGAATGAATGTAGGAAGCAAGCCATAGGACCCCAAACACGAAGAATGGATTAAAAAGTAGAAATTAGACCAGAGTGCACCGAGGGTCGCACCCAGGGTTGATAGGCCATCCGACCCTAGGTGTTTCTGATCATCGACCCTCAGCATTCGGGAAGTCCAGAAAGAGGGGAGGGTCGATAGACCCATCGACCCTAGCATCGACCCTCAGTTGACAGAATGGTTTTAAATTCTGAATTAATTCTAATTAAATTATATCGACTTTGTTAGGTCTTCTAGCAATATTATAACAATATAAAGGTGATTCTAAAGCTTGGGAAAATATCTATTAGCAAGCTAAGGTGAGGAACCTTAACTCCAAACTAAATTGGTTAATAATAAACTGTTTTCTATTTCTTGAGTCCTATGCTATGCTTGATTCTATGCGAATATGTTTGTAATGTGCATACAGCATGCCATCCAATATTTCTATTACTTGTTCATGCATATTTACTTTATTGTTTATAACATGATGATGATGATGATGATAGGAATAGGCATGTGCTTGTATGTGTGTGGTTTATGTGCTTGATGCGAGCGAGTATTAGGGGAGGTGTGATGAGAACGTCAATAAACGTTAACCTTTGGCGGGTCTCAGCACTTTAGCTCTATCTCTAACTCAAGTCTTGTGCACTGGCATCGTCGTATCGCCATTACTTTAGCAGAACTATTATGTCGTAGAGTATCAGGGGAGGTGGTCTCGGTCCTTGTAGTCTCTGACTCTACCGGGGGGCCTTAGCTCTATCTCTATGGACATTCTGAGGGATGCTGGGGTGAGGCCTTAGATACACTGTTTGGAATTAGGATTGGTTAGTTGTGAGCCCAGTTTGCAGCCCTCGCCAACAGGGGCTTACGTGTTGGTATGGCACTATATAGCAATAAACGTAACCTTTGTTATATATTGTTCATGATTGGGTGCATGTGAGTTGACGATAAACGTGATCTTCGGGTAACGTCACACACTCGTGTATAGAGGCGGAGTCAATAAACGTGACCTTTGGCTACCTCAACCTTTCTATAGCATACTGTAAACTTTAAACCGGACCCAAGATATAAATTGACTTTTTGCATGCATATGTATTGTTGCATTGTTTTGGCTACTCACTGAGCCGTGATGTGTGCTCACCCCTCGACGTCGAATATTTTTAGTTGATGATGCAGGTTATACAGTTGAAGACTATATGAATGCGTCTGCGTACGGGAACGTGGCAGCTATGGAAGTTGGAGCTGAAGATGATACACATGACTCCTCTTGCGAGTGCAACTCGTGTGTATTTGATTAGATATTTTATAGGTTTCTTTCATTGGATTTATAAAGACATGTATTTGGTATTTAAATATTTATGTCTCAATTGAAAACAGAATAATTTGCTATTAAATTAATGATATCATCTTAGTTGCTCAGTTCCTTTATTTATAAATTTTCCGCTATTGTGTATTACTCTGATTATGATTATGGATGTGTAAAAGTTTGGATAAAACGGGGATAGCCTATTCGAGATCCTGGTTGAACCGTTGGTTTATTAGCGGTTCATCACACCATTCTGAGATGTGCGGAATTGGGGTGTGACAATGAATCTTGGGCCGCAAACAGCCTCCAATGCAGCAGCCTCACCTGAGGAGCGCAATGGTCCCACCACCCCCATAAATGCATCTCCTTCGCCCCAGATAGTGATTCAAGAGCCTTCCCCCAAGTAAGCTATCAGAGGTGGATAAATTGTTGGCCAGTTCAGCCATCATGAGTCGGTTGCACAATGTAGAACATTTGCTCAGAGGAATGAAAGGAATGGAGGATCAGATTATAGACGCTGAGGGAGTGAATTACTTCCTAGAGGCCAAGCTGCCAGATAAATTCAAATGGCCTATGGAAAAATTTGACGGGTCAGGTTGCCCCACCACCCATCTTAGATCATTTACTGGTATCCTGAGGATTGGGAGAGGGTTCACAGATGAGTAGTTGGGCCAATCATTTCAGTTCTCTTTATCTGGTGGGGCTCACAAATGGTTCTTACAGTTGAAACCTTCCCAAATCAAGTCCTGGGTAGACATTACAACTGCTTTTATGGAGCATTACTCTTATAACACTGAAGTGGAAACCCACAGAAGGCAGTTAGAAACAATCATGCAGTTGCCCGGAGAAGGATTCACTGCTTACTTGGCTAGGTTCAGGGCCATTGCTGCGCAAATCTGGAACAGACCTTCTGAGAGAGAGCAAGTCACCATGATGATGAGAGGGATGGCTAACCCATACAAAATTTTTATCTTTGGACAAGGCATCACCACATTCCAGACCTTAATTGCCGCTGGACAACAGATCGAGGATGCGATCAACCACGGGGATCTCCCGCATAAAGGCGATAAGGTAATATCGGAGGGGAGTTCAAGCAGGAGAAATAATTCTTCCAAAGCATCTAGTGCAAATTCCTTTTCACATGCTAAAAGTGTGGCAACGGCCTCTTCAGCCCATTATTGATTGAAGCTCCATATCCTCAGAAGAGTCAGAGAACAAGCAGACAATATACAGAGCTGGGTTTACCCAGAGAATTGATCATGGATAAGTTGATGAAGGCAGGCCAATTAAAGCCCCCTGGACCAATGGTACTACCCAATCCTCTCCCAGCAAGTTTTAGGCAGGATAGATTCTGTAATTTCCACAACCAGGCTGGGCATGGCACAGAATTCTGCTTCGCCTTAAAGGAAGCAATTCAAGATGCACTGGAGGCCGGAACTTTTGTCATTCAAAATCGACCAGCATCTACAGCAAAAAATCCTCTCCCTAACCACTCTGTCAACTTCATAGAGGAAGGGGAAGAGGATGGTCGTTATGATTTTTCACCTTTTGAGAATTCTGATGCATATGGTGCATCTTCAGTTTCACCCGTTTACAGTTGGAAGGACCAGAACAAGCATGAGGGATCATCTGCGGTTGAGGCTATCAAGCAAGAACCAGAGTATGATCTACAGGTGGTTTTCCCTCAACAGACAAAGCATTCATTAGCAAGGGTTGAGAAGGGAACCCCTTTAATCATATACGTTGAAGATGAATTAGAGGTAGCCCAGGCGACACAAGATTTCAGTAACCTGGAGGTTTACATCCCTGGGTATGATGACAAGCCTGTAGCAGAAACCCGGAGTGGAAAGACCTTCAAGCCCGTAAACCTGACAGTTGATAACCCCGGAAAGTTGGCAAGAGACAAAGGGAAAGAGCAATGTACTGCCCCTGAACCCCAAAACCCCATTTTGAAGCAGTTGGAAAAGACACAGGCTAATGTGTCAATTTGGGGGTTACTCATGGCATCCAAAGCACACAGGGATGCAGTTTTGAAATCATTAGCCAGCATCCAAGTTCCAGTCTCCACTAATTGCACCGAGCTAGCAAACATAGTTGGGGGATCTCATGTTGTTAATTCCTTGATGTATGGTGATGCCAACCTCACTGATGAAGGAAGGATGCATAACAAGGCCATTTATATCACCATCGGTCTCAGAGATCACTTAATTCCAAGAGTGTTTGTAGATGAAGGCTCAACATTAAATGTATTCCCTCTCAGCACTTTCAAGCACCTTGGATTCAATGAGGCAGAGCTCAAACCGTCCACACACTGTGTTAAGGCTTATGACTGTACCAGGAGGACTATCAATGGAGTACTTAATGCACAAATTAAGGTGGGTCCTGCTATGTTCGATGTTGAGCTTCATGTGGTGGACATACCTGCTTCCCTCAATCTGCTTTTGGGAAGGCCCTGGATCCACAAAGAAGGAGTCCTCACCTCATCATTGCATCAGAAGGTCAGATTCCTATATGAAGGGGTGGTGGTGACAGTGTATGCCAATTCCGATATGGTTAATGCCCTAGCAGTGGGAGATAGTAATTCAGAGGACAGTACAGGGGTGTAGCTGAGTGGGTTCCAGATCAGTTCAATCATAGTAACAGCAAAGTCAGAACCCTCAGGTAAGAATTTAAATTTTGTATTTAATTCATTGCTTAACATGTCATTCTTCCCAGGAATGGGTCTGGGTTTGCATCAACAAGGTGACGTCAATGTGCTTTCTCTAATGATAAATGAGAATAGATTTGGACTGGGGTACATTCCTTCCAGGGAAGACCTGGCCCTGATTGACCAGAAGCAGAGAAGAGCCGATGATCATTTTTCGAGGCTCGAAAAAAGAAAGTACAAGAATAGTAAGCAGTTTTTAGTTTTTCCAAGAAAAGACAGCAGCAGTAGCAAGACATGGCAACAACAATGGTCAAACCAAGAGATCCATTGCCTCCACTTTGATGAGATTCATAGTGAAGAAGATATCTCACCTACTACAACTCTTAATGGACACTTCGTCAAGGAAGGGTAAGACTTTCCATTCTGTGGCTTCCCCGAGCCATGGTATGATGTGCACCTTCAACGGCGAGTTCCTGGCTCTGAGATCTTCTTTGATTGTGATGTTGATTGGGTAGAGCTGGAGCTGATGAGGATTCAAAAGCAGAATGATGCAGCGAAGACGGGATCAAAGTTCGTGGATGTCAGTAGCTTGTTTGAGGACGAAGGAGTCTTGGCCATCACCGAGGAAAGCGAAAGCGAGGATTTGGGTCCACACCAGCTTATTCATCCTTTTGATGGGGTTATCCCTAATTGGAGTTGTGTAGACCATTTTGTCTTTTTTAATGTGTCATGTATTTTGAACAATTTGGCTGTATTTGTGCCTAGTAAAAGTTTAGATAAGTTGCAAACATTTTCTAGTGTTGATTCTGTCCCACTTGGGACCTCCTATCCTGTAGACACCTCTTTTATTAGTAATGAAAATTTTACTTTCGATTACACTGTGTCTTCTTCTTCTTCCATTCCTGTCGATTATACTAACTCTGACTCGGATAATGATGAGAATGAAGAACCCTCTCCTGAGTTAATGCGATCTATCAAGGCTTCAAAAGAAATGAAGGCCCAACCAGTCGAAGAGGATTTTAAAATGGTCAACTTAGGCTCAACTGAAGAGCCCCGTGAGATCAAGGTCGGGGTAACTTTAACTGAGGAAGAAATAGCTAATATGGTGGAGTTATTCAAAGAATTTCAAGAAGTCTTCGCCTGGTCTTATGAGGATATGCCTGGAATAGACCCTGAGGTGGTCCAACATAAGATTTCCTTGATACCTGGTTCGAAGCCCCACAAACAAAAATTGAGGAGATTGAGGCCAGAGTGGGCTTTGAAGGTCAAGGAGGATATCTAGAAGCAACTTGATGTTGGTTTTCTTGAAGTGGTCCATTACCCTGAGTGGTTGGCCAATATTGTCATTGTCCCAAAGAAAGATGGTAAATTAAGGGTATGTGTGGATTATAGGAATCTGAACAAAGCAAGCCCTAAGGATGACTTTCCGCTACCCAAGATTGACATATTGGTCAACAATACTGCTGGGCATGCATTGTTATCTTTCATGGATGGTTTCTCAGGTTACAATCAGATAAAGATGGCACCTGAGAATAAAGAGAAGACTTCATTCACTACAGATTGGGGTACTTATTGTTATACAGTAATGCCATTTGGGCTTAAGAATGCTGGGGCCACTTACCAAAGAATGACTACTACTGTCCTCCATGACTTGATCCATAAGGAAGTTGAAGTATATGTAGATGATATGATTGTAAAATCGATTACCAAGGAGGATCACTTTACGGCATTGAGGACATTCTTTGAACGGATAAAGCGAGACAAGTTGAGACTGAATCCATAGAAGTGTGCTTTTGGAGTAACTGCTGGAAAAATGTAGGGCTTCTTGGTAAGTGAGAGGGGTATAGAGATTGACCCAGCCAAGATTAAAGCTATATCTGAAATGCCTCCTCCACGAACAGAAAAGGAGATCAGAGGATTCCTAGGAAGAGTGCAGTACATAAACAGATTCATAGCGCATCTGACAGCCATCTGTGAACCTATTTTCAAGCTATTAAGGAAGGACCAGCCAAAAACTTGGAATCTCCAATGCCAGTTGGATTTCGATAGGATCAAGGAATATCTGACTAATCCGCCAATTTTGGTCCCGCTAACCCCTGGAAAACCACTTCTGTTGTATTTGTCTGTCTTAGAAGAGTCAATGGGATCCATGATTGTCCAGCATGATGAAAATGGACGTACTGAGAGGGCTGTGTATTATCTGAGCAAGAAGTTCACGGGCTATGAGGTTAACTATACCCCTTTGGAGAAAACATGCATGGCTTTGGTCTGGGTAACGAAGAGATTGAGACATTACATGCTCTCATATCCTATTGTCCTCATCTCCCGAGTGGACCCGATCAAGTACCTTTTCAAGAAACCAGCCTTGACAGGAAGAATGGCACGGTGGTTGTTGATACTTTCGGAGTTTGATATTACCTACATGAACCAAAAGTCTATCAAGGGGAGTGTGATCGCTGAGCATTTGTCATCTCTCCCAATCGAAGGAAATCTTAAGCAATTGGAGGACGTATTTCCTGGTGAAGAAGTCTCTACTGTTCAGGAAGAACTAGGAGATGACACTTGGGTGATGTTTTTTGACGGCGCGGCAAATCATCGAGGATATGGAGCTGGGGTATTGTTAGTCAATCCCGACGGTGTCTTCATACCTTTGTCTTTTCGTTTGGAGTTCGAATGCACAAATAATATTGCAGAGTACGAAGCCTGTGTGAGAGGACTCCGAGCGGCTTTGTCCTTTGGTGTACAAAAATTGAAAGTGTATGGAGACTCTTCAGTCGTCATCTATCAAGTCAGGGAAGACTGGAAGACAAGAGATGAAAAGCTCATACCTTATAAACATTGGGCTCAGGTCTTGGCCAATAAAATCAAAGAAATAGATTTTGGCTACTTCCCACGAGATACAAATCGATACGCTGATGCGTTGGCAACGCTAGCGTTAATGATTGGGGGTAATCCAAATGAGAAGATGCAACCTTTGATAATTGAAAGAATGATACAGCCGGCTTACATGGATGAAGAGGTCAATGCACTGAAGACAGACGGTCGACTTGGTTTGCCCCTATAGTGGATTTCATCAGGGAATCTAAATACCCTGCAGATGCAACGTCAGGAAAGAAGAAAACCCTAAGGAGACATGCTGCCCAGTTCATATTATGTGAAGATATTCTATAGAAGAGGTTTTATGATGGAGTCCAGTTGGTTTGTGTTGATGAGGAACAGGCCCGGAATGTTATCGAACAAATCCATGAAGGGATATGTGGACCCCACATGAATGCTAGGATGCTTGCTAAGAAGATCCTACGCTTGGGGTATTATTGGGACACAATGGAAGCAGACTGTGTCGACTTTGTGAAAAGATGTCACAAGTGCCAGATATTTGCCAATCTTATCCACGTGCCCCCAGCAGAGTTGCATACTTTGAGCTCTCCTTGGCCATTTTCGACCTGGGGTATAGATGTGATTGGGAAGATAAATCCCAAGGCATCCAATGGACATGAATTTATCCTGGTTGCCATAGATTATTTCACCAAGTGGGTAGAGGCACAGTCCTATGCCAAGCTCACTACCAACAAAGTGGCCAAGTTATTACAGGAGTACATCATTTGCCGCCATGGCATGTTTCAGGATTTGATATCCGATCAAGGTACACATTTCAGGGGTAAGGTGCAAGACTTGTGTGAGAAGTTTCATATCAATCAGCATTGGTCTTCTCCTTATCGCCCACAGACAAATGGGGCAGTCGAGGCAGCTAACAAGAACATCAAGGTTATCCTGCAGAAGATGGCGCAAACTAACACAGACTAGGCGGATAAGCTTCCTTATGCTTTATGGGCCTACCGCACTTCGGTTAGGACATCTACGGGAGCAACTCCTTACTCCTTAGTCTATGGTATGGAGGCAGTTCTTCCCATTGAGTTAGAAGTCCCTTCCTTGAGGACCCTTATGGAATCTAAGATCTCTGAGGCCGAATGGAGGCGAGCGAGATATGAGGAATTGAATTTTATTGATGAAAAAAGGATGAGGGCTGCAGACAATTCAAAGAAGTATCAGCAGAGGATTACTGCCACCTTCAATAAGAAAGTACATCCTCGTCACTTGGTAGTTGGAGACTTGGTGCTAAAAGAGCAAAGGGCTTCCATACACGACCCTAGGGGTAAGTTCCGTCCAAACTGGAGCGGACCTTTTATTGTCAAAGAAATCCTCCCAGGCAAGGCTATATGGTTGACCGACCTTGATGGCGAAGAATTACAGTATCTGACAAATCTGGATCAGGTAAAGAAGTACTATGTATAGTTCTACCCCCAGAAAAAAAAAGAGAAAAAAAGAGGGATTGGACTTCTATAGTTTGTGAAACCTTGGACCTCTTCGATCTGATTGGGCTTATTATCAGCCAAAAGGTTGTGCCTTCTCATCATTATCGGGGAAAGAAGTCCTTCTATGGCCGAAACTCTTCTCCCATTCTCCAAATTTGATGGATTCCCAGAGTTTACGTCTTTGGCCTCCTTCCTTTGTGAGCGAATCTATATGGCACTGTCTCTCGTGAGTAGGTCATTCTATACATTTACGATTCTATAACTCGACTGGAATTCATCTGTCGTTCATCCATTCGACGACGTCCCAAATTCCAAGGTCCATGTTTCTTTGCCCAAAAGGTGACATCCTCTCTTGGGGATCGGTCACTCTACATAAGCAGCCCAAAGATCCTCCCATGGTCAACCATGTGGACAGCTTCTTATCAGCCTAGCTAGGCCTTCGTCTTCTTTGCACTTGGTCTAACTATTATGATGTAGTGCACAGACATAGCTATAATATGCAGTAAAGCTATACATGATTTATTAGAACGCATTTAAATATTCATGTTTATGCACTCCTAAGTGGGAGACCTCTCAAATGTTTGAACACTTTATTGTGGACTTGAACCCTTTGTTTACTACTTTTGTGATGTATAAAACTGACCCTTTTGTTTGACAGCTGCGCGACAACATGAACAAAAGTCTTAGGAAGTGGGAATGGTTCAACTCTGGGAGAGATACTTCACCTTTGAAGACATATCATCTCGAAGCTCTATGTGGCCTTCAGAATATGTGCCTCTGTCCTGGTCTATTGAAAGCAGTCGTCAAATTTTGGGACCCCTCAATGCATGTCTTCAAATTTGGTGATGCAATGATGTGCCCTACAGTGGAGGAATTCAGGGCATGTCTGATGTACCCTTACAGGGAGAGGATCTTCAAACCTCCACTTCGGGGCGAGTACACTCAGAAGATCCGAGAACACTTCGAGTGGAGCAAGGAAGAAGTCAAAATTTTCTTCAAGAATGGGGGTTTGGACATCCAGGAAATGACCAAAAGGTATGCAAGCAAAGACCCTGAGGACTTCCAAGCAAAGGTGCAGAGGGGAAGAGTATTCATCTACTGCATGATCGCTCGTTACTTGCTAAGAAGCCAGAAGCGCACAGAGTCCCCTGCCATAGTGGACCTCATTATCCATGCTAATGATGGTGGTGATATTATGCCAACTGTTTTGGCAGAAACTTTGAACGGCCTTGATGTGATGGCGAGGCGTAACAGCAAGTTCGAGTTGGATCGATTTATAGGGTCGTCGCATTTACTGCAGGGTTGGCTCTTAGAGAAATTGAATTTGATTCCAGCTCTACAAGTTCCTGAGTTCACACATAACCAATACTAGGGGAGAGCCAATGGTGCAGACTTCCACAAAGAGACAGATTGGCCAAGTCGCCTCACCATGATCAGATCTGCAGACATCCGATGGAGTTGTAGTTGGTGGAGAGAGAATCGTGTCGTGACGAGCACCCCGGGCGGTACTCATGTCCAATTTATGGGTCTTACACATACGACGTTCTACTCTCCGAATCGACTTCATCAACAGCATGGCCTACCACCTCCTGTACATGAATCTCTTGATGAGCCAGTGCCTTGCAGGGAGCTAACTCCAGATTTGGTTCAAAACATTGCCTCTGCCTGGGGGAACCGGGCTACCATGGTTTTGACTAGAACCCTACCTGTTGTCCCCCCTATCCAAGTGTTTGTCCCTTAGGGGTGTCCTAGGTCTTTTGTTATCTAAATTAACATTGCTCTGTACTTGTATGCACTGACGTTTACATTTAGTACGCTGCCATTGTGATGTTTACTTCTGACCTTGAATGAAATCTCCTCATTGTTCGCCTTAGTTATTTCATCACCATTTAAGGCTTTATTCGTTTCATGATTGATGCTTGATACCTACCTTAGGTATTTAACTCTTGTGTAGTTGCCTTGAGCTTGCCTATCATTTGATTCATCCCATACATCGCCGGTGAACCTCTTGTGGTTGGGATCCTACTGAGTATAAGATGTCTCAGCTTTTGTCCGATGAATTTTGTCAGTTCGCGCTAACGCGGTCCTTATTCATTGAGGCACCAGCCTCTCGCCTTCGATTCTGACTTTGGGGCTCGCGTGTGCGAGGTGTCAGTTTCACTTTTGAGATTTGATTCCTTTGTTCGGGAATAATTTCCCCGAGCAGTTCCACGAAATGCGTGAAAGCTCGCCTTCGATTCTAACTTTGGGGCTCGCGTGTGCGAGGTGTCAGTTTCGCTTTTGAGATTTGATTTCTTTGTTCGGGAATAATCTCCCCGAGCGGTTTGTGAAATGCATGAAAGCTCGCCTTGGATTCTAACTTTGGGGCTCGCGTGTGCGAGGTGTCAGTTTTGCTTTTGAGATTTGATTCCTTTGTTCGGGAATAATCTCCCCGAGCGGTTCCACGAAATGCGTGAAAGCTCGTCTTCAATTTTGACTTTGGGGCTCGCGTGTGCGAGGTGTCAGTTTTGCTTTTGAGATTTGATTCCTTTGTTCGGGAATAATCTCCCCGAGCGGTTCCGCAAAATGCGTGAAAGCTCGTCTTCGATTTTGACTTTGGGGCTCGCGTGTGCGAGGTGTCAGTTTCGCTTTTGAGATTCGATTCCTTTGTTGAGGAATGATCTCCCCGAGCGGTTCCGTGAAAATGCGTGAAAGCTCATATATTTTGTCTTTTCGGGTTCGTTTTGAGAGTTCCAAGGTCGCCATGACCACTAATCAAGAGAACCCATGTTCTGTTTTTTTTAGCTTTCCAATAATGGTTGTGGAAAAACTGGGGTCTTCTTGTCTTCAGTCTCAATTAGTGTAATTTCGACTGAAGAGGGGTATCTGTCAGCACCCCGATTTTGCCACTGCGGAGATCTCCGCTCTCATTGGGGTACCATACGCAATGAGAGGGGGTGTCATAAAAAAAATATAAATAAATAATAATAAGAATAAAAAAAAAGAAAAAAGAAAAGAAATATAATGAATATATATATATATATATATATATTCCGTAAGATGAAAAAGGGGTGGGGGGCAATTTGTATGTATATATATAAAAAAAAAAAGGGAACCGAACAGTCCAGATCCATTAAAGAAAGGGATCGAAGACTAAAAGAAAAAAAAATCAAAAAGAAAAAGGGGAAATCAGAAAAGGGGGAGAAGCAGAGTGGAGAGAGGTGGTGAGGGAGAAAATTGCAGGGGAAGAGGAGAGGTCGACACCTCGACCCTCCTCCCCGAACTCCCTCCCCCAAAGCTGCTGGAATTTGCTCTTCTTCTAAAGAGCCAGCTTCAACATCTTCAGCCATCGACAACGCATGAGGTCCCTCTTTTCCAGCAACCGGAGACCCCCCATTTGGAGGGACCGGTGGACTGAAGAAGGAGGAAAAGAAATAAAAGGGGGGGGGGGGGTGGACAGACCCCAGAGAAAAAAAAATAAGGGGAGAGAGGGAGAAGCAACGAGAGGGAGAGAAGCAGAAGAGAAAGACGGAGACAGCGGCAGCAGGGCCACCGCCGCCGTCAAAGAGGAAGAAGGAGCAGCATCACTGCTGCTGCTCCAAGGAGTGAAAAAAAAAGGGGGAGAGAGAAGAAGAAGAGGCAGCGGCGGCAGGTACCAGAAAAAAAAAAAGGAGGAAGAAGGTGGAGTTTGTCTGGTTTTTGAGCGAGAAACCAAAACCTCTCTTGGAAGGTTTTGTTTTCAAAAATGTGAGCTGCGTGAGAGAAGAGGGAGTGAAAGCAGAGAAATAAGGGTTGAGATAGAAGAGGTAAGTGAGAGAGACACTTGGGAGTTGAGAGAAAAAAAAAAGAGGTGAGGAAGAAGGGAAGATCCAGCTAGAACCGAAAAAAAAAATGAGAGAGATGTAGAGAGAGGCAGCAAGCACGGAAAAAGGGACCAGAAAGAAGAAAAAAGCGGCGGTGGAGAGGAGAAGGAGGAAGGAATAGTTGCAGGAAGGTGAGAAATCGCGGCTGCACCTCCGGCTATAAAAATTTCAGAGAGCAAGAAGAAGGAAAACGAAAATACCAACAGCAGGTAGGTCTCCCTCTACAAATTTTACTTATCCATTCTGTGCTGCCAGCATCGATTGTTTGCGATAATTTTTCCATCCTTGTTTCTCATTTCTCTTCCTCTATTCTTATTCCCATGTTGGTGCTGCGATTTGCTTCTTTGATATTTTGTTAAATGCTGTTTCTCTAACCGTATTGTTCAGTGTTTAGTGTTCAATGCTTAATGCTATTTCTTTGGTATTGTTCAATGCCTGATTTGCTTCTCTGATCGTATTGATCAATGCTGCTTCTCTGTGGTTTTGTTTGCCTCTCTATGTCAATGTTGATTTTCTTTCTTCGGTAACCTTGTTTTCCTTTTCTTCCTGTGATATTGTTCGATTGGACTCGGTTTTCTTTCCCCTTACTTAGTTCCAAATTCCATGATTTGGGCTTGAAAATTTTGTGTTCCATTTTCTGTTTCTACTATACTTTTTGTAAGATCCCATGCTTGTTTCCAGAACCTGACCTCGATTGGAAGATCTGGTTCTGTTCTTCTATTGGTTTCGTATATATCTTGGTTTTTTTTTGGTAGATTTAAGTTCTGTATAGGGTATTCGGTCAGGGGATGGATTAGATATATCTGTCTCTTCTCTCTCAAATTGGTCTCTTCTTCTGTTTAGGTTTGTTTCCTACCACCGAGGTTTCATTTTTTCATCAAAGGAGGTTTACGGATGTATGATGGTATTAAGCATGTATTAGTTAGCATTTGTTATTGGTCTTTCTTCTTACTCCTACCTTCGGTCAGCGTTATCTCACATTCCTCTCTCTCATTTTTCTTGCGAAAAATGGATTCAATCAGAGTAAATACCATAATTCTTCTTGCTGTTTTACACATTTGATGGTTCCTGCTATTTTGACATCACATGTATATAGTTGCTTTCTATTTTTGGTTTTTATTACATGCTCTATTTAATTTCCATCACATGCCTATATGCTTATATATTTGTATGATTTAATAGGCATCGTCCATACCCCCAAGTGATCTGTGACATCCAATTTTTGATAGATGTATGCTAGGATGCTTGCTTCCCGTGATGTGATTGATTAGGGGACTCCAATGAGTCCAGCTGCCCTTTGCGGGCCCATTTAGAATGAGCCCACCCAACCCTAGGATTGGATCCAAGAGTGTGGGAAACCGTTGTATCAAATGCATAGTAATGAAAAATCTGAGATTGGGTAGACGTATGCATAGGATTGGTGGTCCGACGGACGGTCCACCTGGGCATCCCGAATGTGGGATATGAGTGAGATATTAGTGTACCCCATGTGTGGCGAGCTGAGGTATTTGGCCTTTCCTGAGTGTTGCCACGCGTGTCCATGGCTCGTCAATCCATGGGAACTACGCTTGACCTGATGGAGAGACAGAGGTCTCGAGGGATACTTAGGCTGCGGGGGAGTTTGGTCGCTCCACACTCGATCAAATTGAGGTAAGTTCCATGTATTATGAGATTACCTCAGCGACAGGATTTCCCTGTGGAAGGGAATACCTGTACAACGAGATGTGTTCTACCATTGTAGGAGCATCTCATCCTTCGGATGTGTTCCAATATTTTGGGAGCATCATTTTCACACACACACTCAAATTGAGGTAAGTTCCATGTATTATGGGATTACCTCACCGAGGGGACTTCCTTGTGATAGGGAGTACCTCAACACTGAGATGGGTCCTACTGTTGTGGGGACATCTCTCACCATTGGATGTGTTCCATGATTATGGGAGCATCCATCGCTTGGGATGCGTTCTAATATTTTGGAAGCGTCCCTCTTCTCTTGTACACACTTGGTATGTACATACCCGCCTGAACTACGTTTGGCATGATTCCCCGCCGCACAGGGATACGTAGGCGGCCTGAGATTTTTTCAGACCTCGGTCATATGTTATATATCATTTTTTCCTTTCTTTTGATGTATGATTAAGCTATTCTTTTAATTCTTTGATTCATTTTGTAATTATTTTCTTATTTAATCTGTTTAATTTCAGCTTATGTCATGCCTTGTTAGCAAAGAATTAGAAATTAACTTAGGATTTCCCCTTCTACCTTGTAATGTATTTAGATAGCCCCAAGCATTCATAAACTGTAGGAAAGGATAGGATTTAGGGAGACCGATTCAACCGGGCGAGTTGGGTGCCTAACACCTTCCCAACTCGTAATTTGGCACTTACCCGCCTTTGGTGAGACAAGACAGCCGTTCCATTTGCGCGAGTCAATAGTGTTCCTCTATTGAGGGACATTATTTATAGGTCCTAGACCTTATCTAGGTGGCGACTCCAGTCTTCTTACCCTCCACTGGCATGAGTGGATGGGATCTGAAGGTAAGAACTTTTCAGGTCCCAGTTTGAGTGTAATGAGGGTAGACAACTTTAACTATATGAAAACTCAATTTTAAAAATGAGGATAAATCCAATTAGAATTTTCAAAAAGATTATATTTTTTCCCATGTCCTCACAATTTCCAACTGTATAAGCTTTGCATGATGGTTTGGAACCTATGTAAGTCCTCCTGCCTAGCTGTTTGGGTAAAAAGTGAGGCTTTTAGCCAAATCATGCCGTTATGATGTCGAAATTTTGAATTTTTCACCATATCTAATATCTTGTTTATCTTTCTGTGTCTTTGCAGATAGCATGGCTCGTACTAAGGTTCCCCGAGCTCATGATCCCATTCATTTCTGCTCTAACGAGGCAGAGGCTCAGTATGCTCGTTATGAGCGTAAGAAGGTGGAAGGGGGTCGCTGTATAAACTTGGATAGTCTAGCCTTGTTTAACATAGAGGGTGCCTTCGGTGACATGGGTTGGCTTCCCGTGATCACATATGAGGCTTGTAACTATTCTGCTTTGGTGAAGTAGTTTTATTGCAACCTCCAGGTAGTGGGGGATCGCAATGATACAGAGAGGGGTAGGGAGGTCAAGATCACCAGCTATGTAAAAGGGGTGGAAATTTCATTTAACTTCCAGCAGTTGGCTGATCTCCTGGGCATATCAAATGACGGCCCCTTGGTGTACTATGCTCCTAAGAAACCCCAGTTCCTATCCTTGATGATGTGTGCTGAGATTGATAGTCAGCTTCTTAGAGGTGATCGCTGGGAGATGAAGGTGATCAACCTATGGCCAGTGCCTCGGGTGTACTGCAAGATCATTCAGCACAATCTGATTCCCCAGAGTGGCCATTATAATCGGATTTCTCAGTTGACCCAGTATGTCCTGTGCTGCATCTGCACTAGGCAGCCGGTCTGCCTTCCATACATTATTATCCAGAAGATGATCCGTGCTACGTCGCCTGGTCATATAGGCAACCTGCCCTACGGACGTCTGATCACTACTTTGCTCACCCGCCTACACGTCGACTTATTGGATGAGAGGATTCATGAGGATACCTTCTCTTTGGACCTTGACTGGGAGGCCATTTGCAGGATGGGTATGCGAGATGCTCAGGTCAGTGATGATGAGAGGAACGCTCTGGTGCGTCCTCGTACCCGATTAGAGATAGTAGACGCTGAGGCGGCAGCAGCAGTAGCAGGGGTCCATGGGGGTGATGCTGAGGATGATGATCGTATGTTCATGGATGTAGACGCCATACCTCCTCCATCACCACTGCATTCTACTAGAGCTGGCCCATCTTGGGTTCATTCACACTCTGCTGGTCCTTTACAACCACCATCTGATGACGTGATGGGGCTATTGCGTGAGATTAGAGAGGCTCAGCACGTGACTGATGGGAGAGTAGGAGAGCTTCTAGATACTCAATGCGTGTCTGATCAGCGGATGGCCGACCTGACAGCTAGTCTCCAGGTGACCCAGACTCAGATAGCCTGGCTGAGTAGAGTGTATGCTGAGGATTACGATAGAGATCGTGAGGCACCTCCTTCACCAGCACCTCTAGCTCCATAATGTATATTTTCTTTTGTTTTTTCTTGTACTACAGAGTAACTATTCGGATTGTGGACCGTACTCTGATTTGGATATATATATATATATATATATATATATATATATATATATATATATATATATATATATATATATATATATACGTTGCTTTTTATTCGAGTGTATATGAAATTTGTTTCTCATCTTAATAGTGCATTATTCTCTTTCTTAATTTTTGTCTCATATAACACAGATGTTTATAGTGTGTTCTTATTACAACTTTTAAATTTTATCCTAACTCAGTTCACAAATTTTTGTAGAAATATACTGGTTTAATAGACAGGGCCTGAGAGCTCTGATACCAAGTTGTCACACCCTAATTCCGTACTATTCAGAATGGTGTGATGAACCGCCAATAAACCAACTGTTCAACTAGGATCTCGAATAGGTTGTGTCCGTTTTCTTAAACCATACACATCCATAACCATAATTAGAGTAAATAAACAATAGCGGAAGTCTTTAATATTAAATAAACTGAGAGTCTAGCAGTGATAAAGTAAATAAATTATCCAATTATCTTCAAATAACAAAGACATAAAATAAAATAATTTAATCAATTACATCGTCTGAAAAATTCAAAGAAAAACGAATTGAAGACACATGAATTGCACTCTCATGACGAATCACGCGACTCCATCCTAACTTCTACATCCATCACCGCAGCATGTCCATACATAGGAGCATTCATATAGTCATCTACAGTTGTACCTGCATCATCAACTAAAAATATTCGACGTCGAAAGGGTGAACACACATCACGGCTTAGTAAGCAAACAAAACAATGCAACAAACATATGCATGCATTCAATTCATATCTTTGGTCTGGTTCATAAGTTTGCGATGTGCAATAGAAAGGTTTGGTGGCCGCTGCACCTCTATACACGGGTGTGTAAGCCCACCCAATGGATCAAACACCATTGTTGTACACATCCACCCCACCATGGAATACGGATAGAGATAAAGTGCTTAGGACTGCACCGCATCACACTTCCCCTGATGCCCTATCCATACCAACACGTAAGCCCCTATTGGCGAGGGCTTGCAAACTGGGCTCGCAACTAATCAATCCTAATGTCAAACAGTGTATCCAAGGCCTCACCCTAGCATCCCTCAATACGTCCGTAGAGATAGAGCTAAGGCCCCCCAGCAGAGTCAGAGACTACACGGTCTGAGACCACCTCCCCTTATACCCTATAACATAATAGTTCTGCTAAGGTAATGGTGATACGACGATGTCAGTGGACAAGACTTGAGTAGAGATAGAGCTAAAGTGCTTAGGACCGCACTGCATCACACTTCCCCTGATGCCCTACTCGCATCAAATACACTAACCACACACAAACATTCACATGCTTATTCCTAGCATCATCGTCATCATCCTATTATAAATAAACAAAATTAAATATGCATGAACATTAATAGCAGGAATATTGGATGACATGTTAAATGCACATTACACGCATACAAGCATAGAATCATTCATGGCATCAGACTCAATAAATAAAAACAGTTTATTATTAGCCAATTAGTTTAGGTCTTGTTCCCTCACCTTTGATTGCTAATAGATCCTCGTTCAAGCTTTATAATTTACTTTTAAATCACTGGAAATACCTAACAAGTCGATAGATTTTAATTAGAATTAATTCCAATATGTTTAGACTAGCAGAAACTGAGGATCACCTGGGGTCTCAGTTCTGCGACCACAGGGTGTAGGGTAGCAGGATAGGGTAGCACCTGGGGTCTCAGTTTCTGCGACCCCAGGGTGTAGGGTCACAGGTGGGGTCGAACATACTTCGACCCTACGTGCGACCACACCGTCCCTAGAACTTCCCGAGGGTATGTGGTAGGTCATGTAGGTCTCGTGGGGTCGGATCATTCGACCCTACGTGCGACCACACGTGTTCTCGGTCGACCTTACACTTTTAAGTCCATTTCTTCATGTTTGAATCCTTTGGCTTACCATCATGGTCCTTCCTATGATCGTTCTATGGCTCAAACTACAATTTTTATACACTATCCATTGTCCAGAATGATTTCCTCCATGGATTCTCTTGGAATTTGTCCCTGGATGGATGATTTGGGTTCCTCATAATCCTATCTTCTTCATGAACTATTCTAGGCTCTTATTTCATGTAGGGAATTAGGTTCATATCTTAGGTTTGCTGAGATTCAGAGTTTTCTCTGAAATTTTCTCTTCCTTGGTCTTCTTCTTTAATTTTCCTTCTGTTCCTTTTCTTCTCTTTCTCTCACTTTCAATTAAGGTTCTAAAGGAGTGAAAGAGTCTAAGGGACGTCCTATTTATAGAGAAAAACCCTCCATAATATGCCCTAATGAGTTTAGGAAAGACCCCCTTCGAATTAGGAAGGTTTCCTAATTTTCGGTTTTTGACTTTTTCCGTAGGGTCGGATGTAGGGTCGCAGAATCCGTTGACCCTACATTTTTTAAAACATGCGATCCCACGACCAAAAGTCATGGGTTGGACTCTTTTGAGGTGAGGTCGGTCATACCTATCTAGGCATGCGACCACACACTCATATTTGATTGTTTTTAAGTTAAATTTCATACATGGTCTTGTGGTTTCTTCACGCACTTGGTCCACTTGGCTCGACCATGATAGGTAGACCTGGTACAAGGTGGTAAGACCGGTTAGTTCGATATGGGTCTTACAAAGTATCTAGCTAGACGGCTCTGTCGAGCCTCATAGACCCCCGTGACTTGTCGCACGATCACTTGGGAATCCTCATATACTAGCAAATGGGTAACCCTCAACTTTCTAGCCAATTTAAGCCCTGCCACCAGGGCTTCATACTCTGCCACATTTTGGGTTGTTGAAAAACCGAAGCGTACAGATGTCAGTTGTAAGAACCGTGCTCTGAAAACCCGGTTTAACCCATGGTTTACATTGTGACAGGTCTCCCAATCATAACCGGATCGAAAGGCAAGGCCGGGTGACGAACCACGAGATCCAGGTACGAGAATCGATGTGTAAAAATGTAATTTTTACATACCGGTCTCAGTACCTGTGAGACCGGTATGTGCAAATCGACTAGAGACGAACTCCAGCGGGTCCCATACTTCGAATAAAAAATTATAAAATTTTCTAGACATGGGAGACCTTCCTAGAATGGTCTCCCACTATATATTGCACATCATCCCCTCCTTAGATCCTTCCAAACCTTATCAAACCCTAGGCCGTCTGGAAGAGATCTGAGAAGGAGCAAGGAGGAAAGAGACCGTGCAAGAAGGGGGATCTTTCCATTGGAGGAGCACACCGCCATTCAACAAACACCGGTAAGTGTTCCACCTCCTTATTGATGTTAGGATTTTGGATTGGAGTCGTGAAACGGCACAAGGATTCAAAATCCTAGAACCCCCAAAACCCTAGTTCTTATTGAGATCCAATCTGAGAATGATGCAACGAAACAGTTGAAACCTAGATGACCAAATGAGTATTTGGAGCTTAGAATGGTTTAGGAAAAACCCTAAAAACCATGCCGATGATTGACGGGGGAGGGAGGTCCGAAATCCAATCTCGGACCCATACCACCGGACATACCGGCTGGACATAAGTCCTGCGGTATGGTCCTGCGGTATATATACTGTCGGACATACCGGCTGGACATAAGTCCAGCGGTATGGTCCTGCGGTATATACCGTCAGACATACCGGTTAGACTATAAAGTCTTGCGGTATGGTCCTGCGGTATATACCGCAGGCGCATACCGGTCTCGCTTTAAGTGATACCGGTATATACCGCAGGACATACCGGTCTCACTATACTGAGACCGGTACTGTGATCGGTATGCTTACCAAAGCCTGTTTGCTTGGCCAAACTTGGTTCTGACCAACTGTAATCCTAATAATTTAATTCTAACTTATAAGTATGATCATGTAGGACCTGTAGACAGCGTGAGTGAACCCAGTGACGCACAACGGAATTGTTATCATACGTCAGGTAAGGGACAAGTCCCTAAACCTTAAATAACTAATTAACAGTAAACCGTTGTGATCACATTTGTATCTGTGTTTATTGATTGTTGTTTGTGCATTTTACATGCCATTTAGTTATTTAAATTCCTATTATCAGTTCATGCATATTCGTATGCTAGGATGTTGTTTGTTTAGGCATGTGAATATTTTTAGTTAGTGTGTGGAATGTGAAGGGGAGTGGAGCACTGGATATATCCTCACACTAACACCTTTTCATATCGTCGTCTACCTTAGCGGGCTTGGTACGAATAGGGTATCAGGGGGAGGACGTGGGATTGTGGCTCCGCCTGCCCACCAGACTCGAGCCCTATCTCTATGTCGTAGGGAGCTGTGCTGGGGTAGGTTCATAGATACTGTGATGACATATAGGACTGGCTAGAAAAGGAACCCACTTGCAAGCCCTTGCCAACAGGGGTTTAGGTATTGGTGCGCTGTAGGGTATCAGGGGGAGGACGTGGGATGGTGGCTCAGCCTGCCCGCCTGACTCTACCTCTATCTCTATACCGGAGTGAGTGATGTGGGGCAACGGCAGTAGTGTGGATTGTAGCCTGACTGTTGGGTGCACTCACACTCTCGTGCATGGAGGTGCGGTGGCCGCCAAACCTTACCATAGCATTTTGCAAGTTATACTTGACCCAATTGTAATGTTATCTCATGCATTTTGTATGTTGCATTGGTCTTGTACTTTACTGAGCTAAGTTGTGAGCTCACCGGAATATATATTCTCTTTTCAGATCTTGATGCAGGTTATACAGTTGAAGACTTTATGGCTGCCCCAGCGTATGATACAGTCGCTGCTATTGACACACAAGCAGTAGAGGATGAGCATGGCGCCTCATGCTAGTGCTCATTCTGTGTGTTCCTTTAGGGATGGCTTATTTAAAAACAATTATTTTTCTTCCAGTTGGTTATATACTTTGTAATAATTTATTATTTATGTTTGTGAATGATGACATAATTGGATAATTATTTTATTTATAAATAGGAAGCTCAGTTCATTTATCTATTTAAAACCGCTGCTATTTATTACTCTCTGATTATGTTAGATTGCTTGGAATGGTTTGTTGACACGGTCTAATGAGATCCTGGTGTGAGCCACGGTTTGGAGAAGGTTCACTCACACTTTTGGTTCAGCCAGAATTGGGGTGTGACAATTTGGTATCAGAGCCCCTAGGCTTTGTCCAGCTAATCATTCTGCATCTAACGGTGTCTAATGAACTGAGATAGAAATTAAAAACTTTAGTAAAAATACACCATAAGCTTGTTTGGTGCCTGAGACGTAAAAGAAGATGCATAACATACTATTAATGAAAAGAAATTTTAAACACTAGTGTTTTTTGAAGAAAACCAAATAACCATTAAACAACATGAAATACAAAGCGTACGACAGAGTACAGTCCACAAGTCGGACAGTTACTCTGTTAACAAAATAAACTGCATATATATAAAGAATGAAACAAGATCAGGCTATGGTGGAGTTACGGGCCTAGGTGGTATCGGCTCTGTGATATCAAAATCAGGCTCGTAAGCCTCTCTATGCCAATGAACCTGGTCTTGTGTGACCCATAGGCTGTGAGCTAGGCGCCCCAAGTCCTAACTCATCTCTCACTGAGCATCTCGAATCTCCATGAACATGCTCATCACTGTATCTGGAGGAGGCTGAGATGGTCCTGCTACTGGAGTACGCTGGGGTGCAGGTGCAGGGATGTCCTCCAAGTGTGCATCTTCACCACCTCCTACCTCTGCTGCTGCTACTGTCGTTGCCGTCTGGCTCCTAGGTGGAAGAGGACGAGCCTGTAGCTCCTCGTCGCTAAGCTCCAGACTATCCATCTGCATCTTGTAGATGGCCTCTACATCTATGTCAGAGGTCATGGTGACCTCAAAAGCTATTTCTCCGTGCATGTCCACCCCTAAGCGGTGCAACAACTCTGTAATCAACCTACCATAAGGAAGATTGCCTGATACATTGGGTCTTGCAGCATGGATTAGTGTGCAGATGATCAGGTAAGGCAGGCAGACTAGGTGCCAGGTAGTAACACAGTAGGTAACATACTGGGTCAATTGGGACGCCTCCCCATAATGACCACTCTGTGGGATGATATTATGCTGTATGATGCGGAAATATAAGCGAGGCACTGGATGGAGGTTCACGGCTAGCATGATCCTACCCGAAAACAGAATCTGATCAGCGATCGCTACTCTCATGTCCTCTGTGAGATACCCTTTTGCTCTGGGTGGACAGTAGACAAGTTCCCCGTCATCTGGAATCTAGAGAAGTGTAGCCAACTCAGCCATGTTGAAAGAGATCATCACCCCTTTCACAAAGCTAGTAATCCTAAGATCTCTAGCATGTTCCCAGTTATTCGGATCCCCTTCCACCTCTAGATTTGCAAAGAATTGTTTTACCAAATTGGGACACGTGGTTTCTTTATATTGAATAATGGGCAACCATCCCATCGCCCCAAAAGCGGCCTCAACGTCGAACCGGTACAGGTGCTATAAGTTCACAAAGCGACCCGATTCAATGCTTTTAACTTGGAACCATGGATGGCGCGCTGCTGCAGCCTCTAACCGGAAAAATCTCTCATCATAGAGGTGGGGAGGAGGGTGTGGCCTGTGCATACCCGGTGCATAGGATTGTTTACCCGCACCACGACGTCCAGACATGTCGTAAACTGTTGAGCAAAGAAAAATATGAGAAAGTCAGGGAAAATTGTCAAAATTTCGGCAGCATAACGACAGAAAATGGAACAAAAGCCTCAAACTCACCCAATATGGGTAGGAGGACTTACGTGGTGACACAATGCTATTACATGATCAAACAATTTTAATATAATACAAGGAAATAAAGGCATATTAGCAAAAATTTTCAAAATTTTGAAAAAACCTAGAAACCTAGGTTAAAAAGTGAAATTTTAGGATTTCTCCCAAACCAATCGATGGAACTTCGAATAGGTTGAGGGATTTTGCTCATTGAGGCCTCAAAAACCCTTCTCAAACAAAGGAAGGAGTTTTCTACGGTTGAAAATTTTCAAATCAAGAAAAATAGGTTTTGGGCATAAAAGACGATGAGATTTTTTCTCAAAGAGAAGAAGATAAGGAGAAGCTTACCTTGGAGTCGAGTTTGGTACTCTTGGTCGAGAGGAATCGCACTTAGAAACACCGGTTGGACTGTAGAGACTCAGCAACTCGGAGAAGAATCACCACCGGAGTAAACACTAAAGAGAAAAGTAAGAAATGAAAGCAAAAAATCATGATTTTAAAGCCTTTTTCTGTTATACCGGTCACACTCATGGTCTGGTGAGTCCGACCGGTATCTTTTGATGTATGTGCGACCAGTATGTACCGTAGGACATACCGGTCTCACTCAATGTGCGACCGGTACCGCGACCGATACCTTCTGGGGTGCTGGAAATTTTATAACACTTCCCATACCAGCCGAGCCATTACTACAGAACCCCAAGCTGGTATGGTACGACCGAAATCAATAATTTTTCCTAAAAAATTCTGAGAAAAATTTAAAATTTTGTTTGCATTCTTTTCATTTGATGAATATTTACAGTGCATATATATTGAGACTGAATAATATCGTTTTGAATAATTGTTTCATTTGTCTCATATGTGTTCAATGCATTCAGATATCGTAAAGAAAATTCAGTAGGCTACAATGGTGAGAGGAAATGGTCGTAGAATTCCTCGCAGACACCGTCACTCAAGGGCAGTTCCAATGGAAAGGAATTCAGGGACAGAAAACTCTGAAGAAAAACATAACCCTCTCAATGGAAGTGGAAATCAGGTGAGAAACAATGAAGAAGCTCCACTGCCGGGTCAAACACACACAAACTCTGAGACCTTAGTGGCAAATTTGGTCTCCCACATGGAGGCACAGCAGAAGAAGTTCTTCGACAAAATGTTGAAGATGTTTAGGCCACCTGGGCCTGTACCGACACATGCAAATATGCCACCCACAAACATCGAAAATGCAAATAAGGTACCAGTGGGGGTTAGTACAGCTACTGAGGGACAACAACAACCGAACCAACACAACACGTTTCCCCAGCTGGTTACAGGGACACCCACCCCTAATCAGGTTCAGGGTGGATATCAGGGTGTATATCAGGGTGCATATCATGGTGGATATCAGGGAGTGAATCAGAGTGGTTACTCATATCAACCGCAATGGTATGGTCAGGCACCATATGGACAGGCACCATATGGGTAGAGCAGTCTTTCTAGAGCTGTGGATGGATTTTTAAAGTTAAAGCCACCAACTTTTATGGGAAAGCTAGGGAAACCACTATGGCCAGCACAGTGGATAGCTGAGATGGAAAAGAACTTTCGCTTGCTAGAGTGTTCTGATGAGGAGAAAGTATTATATGTCACTCATATGCTGAAGGAGGAAGCCAATGGATGGTGGAACTCGACCAGAGCATATTTGGAAACAATGCATCGAATAATCACTTGGGTCATATTCAAAGAGGCCTTCTTTGAAAAATACTTTCCAAGGAGTTTCCGTGACCAGATGGAAAAGGAGTTCCTCAATCTACAACAGTCTCAGATGAACGTAGAGGCATACCAACAGAAGTATGAGGAATTGTTTTTCTTTGCTCCAACCAGTATGCAGGAGGAAGAAACTAAGACCCATCGCTTCACAATGGGTCTTTGGGGTGTCATAAGAGAACATGTGTTGGGGCGAGGACTGAGAATCTATAATGAAGTAGTACAGGTGGCTCGAGTCATTGAAGCAAGCCAGAGAGATAGCTTATTTGCACAGAATAGGGGTCTGAAGAGGCCTAACCCTAAGGTCCAAGGCAGAAGAAGCAACAGACCATATCGTCCATTCAGGCCACCAGCTAGCACTGTGCCACCCATACCTGTTCTTGCAGTGATACAGCTGGCAACGGGACAGAACACCAGTGTGAAGTGCTTCAATTGTCAATAGGTGGGTCACTATGCCAGAACATGCCCACTACCAAAGAGGAAACCACAGGAAGGCAAAGTGTATGCCGTTACCACAAAGGAAGCAGCTGCATCACCTGATGTAGTTACTGGTATGATTATATACTTACTCCTTAGTTAATGCATTAATTGTATGATCATATAGAACTAAAGGAAAAATTAAAAAAAAAACCTCAGGTACAGTAAACATAACAGCGGTACCCGCCAGAGTCCTGTTTGACTCAGGGGCCACCCATTCCTTTGTGTTAGTATCATTTGAAAAAGGACTAGATCAACCCATCAAGACTCTGGAACCGAGTCTGTTAGTTCGATTCCCATGGGAATGGAAGTGATATTAGAAGAGTATTATGGGCCTTGCCCAGTACATATTGAAGGACGAGAGTTGGAAGCCAATCTAGTCCAGCTTGAGATGTCAGACTTTGATGTCATTCTGGGAATGGATTGGTTATCTCAGCATTCAGCAAGCCTGTTATGTGCTGAGAAGAAGTTAGTCTTCAAGGACAGAGAAGGAACGGAGTTCAACTTTAAATGGACTAAGTTGCCTAGGAAGAGAAAGCTTATACTCTCAGCCCTAAAAGCAAGGAAGTGCTTAGAGAAAGGGGGACTAGGATACCTCGTATCAGTTATGGATGTGACCGGTGACTTGTCTAAAATGGAGGATATCGAGGTAGTGCAGGAATTTCCTGAAGTTTTTCCAGAAGACCTACCCGGATTACCACCAGATAGGGCGACTGAGTTTGTGATAGATCTCCTACCAGGGGTGGCGCCTGTTTCCAAGGCACCCTACAGGATGGCTCCCACAGAGTTGAAGGAGTTAAAAATCCAACTGCAAGAATTATTAGACAAGGGCTTCATAAGACCAAGTATCTCACCTTGGGGAGCACCTGTGCTATTTGTCAAGAAGAAGGATGGTAGCATACGTCTTTGTATGGACTATTGAGAGTTAAACAAGCTCACCATCAAGAATAGGTACCCACTACCTAGAATAGATGACTTATTTGATCAACTGCAAGGTTTAAGTGTATTCTCAAAGATTGATCTGAGGTCAGGGTATCATTAACTCAAGATCAAGGAGGCAGACATCCCCAAGACAGTTTTTAGAACAAGATATGGATACTATGAGTTCCTTGTGATGTCCTTTGGGTTGACCAATGCACCTGCATTGTTTATGGAACTAATGAACCGAGTATTCCATGACATGTTGGACACGTTGGTTATAGTGTTCATAGATGATATTTTAGTATACTCCAAGGACAAGGAGACGCATGCAATGCACTTGAGAGCAGCATTACAAAGACTAATAAGAGAGAAGCTCTATGCAAAGTTCAAGAAATGTGAATTTTGGTTAGACGAAGTAGCCTTCTTGGGTCACGTGGTATCTACTGAAGGAATTAAGGTGGATCCCAGCAAAATTTCAGCCATTGTAGGATGGGAGGCGCCGAAGATAGTTGCTGAAATTTCTAGCTTCCTGGGCTTAGTTGGATATTACAGAAGGTTTGTGGAAGATTATTCCAAGATTGTCGTTCCACTCACCAGGTTGACCAAGAAGGGAGAGAAATTCATATGGACTGAAGAATATGAGAAATGCTTTCAGACACTGAAGTCAAGACTGATTTCAATACCTATCTTGACTATTCCTGCTCCAGGCCTTCTATTCACGTTGTATATAAATGCTTTAGGTTTGGGACTGGGATGTGTGATGATGCAAGGAGAACAGGTGATCGCCTATGCATCAAGACAACTGAAGGAGCATGAGAAGAACTACCCTACTCATGACCTAGAATTGGCAGCAATCATTCATGCTATCAAAACTTGGAGGCACTCCCTGTATGGTGAGAAATTTCAGATTAAGTCTGACCACAAAAGCCTGACATATTTTTTCATCCAAAAAGACCTGAACGTAAGGCAGAGGAGGTGGTTAGAATTACTCAAGGACTACGACTGTGACATTCAGTACCATCCTGGAAAAGCTAGTATTGTAGCTGATGCTCTGAGTAGGAAATGGGCATCGAACCCCGAAGCAGGGCCAAGTATAAATGCTGCTTTGTGTGCTGCAGATTCTGGCTCATCAGAGAATGAAGAACAACTCTTATTAAAGTCAGCAGACGATCCAGTGGAGCAAGGTTTGATACACAAGTTTACTCTTATGTTTGCAGCACTGAAGATTTTGTTTGACCTGAAAGAGGAGGTAAAAGCAGCAGTCCTACGGACCCATACCTCAGGACAGTGCAAGAAGATTTGGAAAAGGGTCGAGCCAATCCTGATTTCACCTTGGATGCAGACAAGGCACTCAAATATCATGAAAGGTTATGCATACCTGAGAATGAGGATCTGAAAATCAGAAACTGAATCATATTGGAAGCTCACTCTACTCCATATTCAGTACATCCTGGAAGCACTAAGATGTACCATGACCTAAAGAGGTTGTACTGGTGGAGGGGTATGAAAGTAGATGTGGCCAGATGTGTATTTCAATGTCTAAACTTCCAACAAGTCAAAGCGGAAAGACAGAGGCCCGCAGGCTTATTACAACCATTACCTGAGCCAGCATGGAAATGGGATTGTATTAACATGGATTTCGTCACTGGCCTACCTATGACTCCGAGGTCAGTGAATGCAGTTTGAGTAGTTGTAGACCGCCTCACCGAGACTGTATGATTTGTCCCTATCAGACCGCAATACACCATGGACAAGTTGGCAAAATTATATGTCGACAATATAGTCAGACTCCACGGTTTCCCAGAGAGTATAGTATCTGACAGAGATCCACGCTTCACATCAAAGTTTTGGGAGGGACTACAGAAGGCCATGGGGACGAAACTAAAGTCCAGCACAGCCTTCCACCCTCAAACAGATGGTCAGTCAGAGAGGACCATCCAGATCCTAGAAGACATGCTTTGAGCATGTGCTATCGACTTTAAGGGGGCTTGGGATGAGAAGCTTTCATTCATCGAATTTGCCTAACAGCAATAGCCACCAGGCTACGATCCAGATGGCTCCATACGAGGCCTTGTATGGTAAGAAATGTCGGACACCATTGTTATGGGATGAGTCGGAGAAAGATGGATCGTAGGACTAGAATTTGTTGAGGAAACTTGCAAAGCAGTGGATCAGATCAAGAACAGAGTAAAGACAACTCAAGTGCGTCAAAAGCACTATGCTGATAACAGACGTCGGGACCTTGAATTCACCGTAGGTGATAAATTATTTTTGAAGGTATCACCAGTAAGAGGCCTAAAGCGGTTCGAAAAGAAAGGAAAACTATGTCCTAGATATGTGGGACCATATGAGATTCTGTCCCGATGTGGCAAAGTGGCCTATCAACTTGCATTGCCACCAGGGATGTCTAGTGTCCACAATGTCTTTCACGTATCCTTACTAAAGAAGTACGTGAGAAACCCTTCTTGTTGCAGACCCCCCAGATTTGACAGAAGACTTGACCTTCGAGGTGGTACCAATTAAGCTTGTCAGTCAAAAGATACTGCAGCTTCGAAGGCGAGCTATACACTACATCAAGGTAGTTTGGAAGAGGCAGGATGTAGAAGAAATCACCTGGGAGGAGGAGGATGCCATGCGACAAGAATACCCTCATCTTTTCGACTCTGAAGGTACATACAATTTTGGGGATGAAATTTCTTTTAAGGGTGGGAGAATTGTGAGACCTACATGCAAATTTTGGGGACGAAATTTCTTTTAAGGGTGGTAGAGTTGTAAGAATCGTGCTCTGAAAACCCGGTTTAACCCATGGTTTACATTGTGACAGGTCTCCCAATCATAACTGGACCGGATGACAAGGCCGGGTGACGAACCACGAGATTCAGGTATGAGAATCGATGTGTAAAAATGTAATTTTTATATACCGATCTCAGTACCGGTCTTACTCAGAGTGAGACCAGTATATGCGACCGGTATGTGCAAATCGACTGGAGACGGACTCCAGCGGGTCCCACACTCCAAATAAAAAATTAGGAAATTTTCTAGATGTGGGAGACCTTCCTAGAATGGTCTCCCACTATATATATATGCACATCATCCCCTCCTTAGATCCTTCCAAACCTTATCAAACCCTAGGCTGTCTGGAAGAGATCTGAGAAGGAGCAAGGAGGAAGGAGACCACGCAAGAAGGGGGATCTTTCCATTGGAGGAGCACACCGCCATTTAACAAACACCGGTAAGTGCTCAAACTCCTTATTGATGTTAGGATTTTGGATCGGAGCCTTGAAACGGCGCAACGATCCAAAATCCTAGAACCCCCAAAACCCTAGTTCTTATTGAGATCCAATCTGGGAATGATGCGACGAAATAGTTGAAACCTAGATGACTAAACGAGTATTTGGACCTTAGAATGGTTTAAAAAAAACCCCAAAAACCAAGCCGATGATTGACGGGGGAGGGAGGTGTGAGATTGGACTCTCGAACCCATACCGTCGAACATACCGACTGGACATAAGTCCTACGGTATGGTGCTACGGTATATATACCGCCGAACATACCGGCTGGACATAAGTCCAGCGGTATGGTCCTATGGTATATACTCCCGGACATACCGGTTGGACTATAAAGTCCTACGGTATGGTCTTGCGGTATATACCGCAGGCGCATACCGGTCTCGCTCTGAGTGAGACCGGTATATACTGCAGGACATATCGGTCTCACTATACTGAGACCGGTACTGCGACTGGTATGCTTACCAAAGCCTATTTGCTTGGCCAAACTTGGTTCTGACCAACTGTAATCCTAATAATTTAATTCTAACTTATAAGTATGATCATGTAGGACTTGTAGACAGCGTGAGTGGACCCAGTGATGCACAACGGACTTGTTATCACGCGTTAGGTAAGGGACAAGACCCTAAACCCTAAATAACTAATTAACAGTAAACCGTTGTGATCACATTTGTATATGTGTTTATTGATTGTTGTTTGTGCATTTTACATGCCATTTAGTTATTTAAATTCCTATTATCTGTTCATGCATATTCATATGCTAAGATGTTGTTTGTTTAGGCATGTGAATGTTTTTAGTTAGTGTGTGGAATGTGAAGAGGAGTGGAGCCCTAGATATATCCTCACACTAACACCTTTTCGTATCGCCGTCTACCTTAGCGGGATTGGTGCGAATAGGGTATCAGGGGGAGGACGTGGGATTGTGGCTCCGCCTGCCCACCAGACTCGAGCCCTATCTCTATGTCGTAGGGAGCTGTGCTGGGGTAGGTTCATAGATACTGTGATGACATATAGGACTGGCTAGAAACGGAACCCACTTGCAAGCCCTTGCCTACAGGGGTTTAGGTGTTAGTGCGATGTAGGGTATCAGGGGGAGGACGTGGGATGGTGGCTCAGCCTACCCGCCAGACTCTACCTCTATCTCTATACCAGAGTGAGTGATGTGGGGCAACGACAGTAGTGTAGATTGTAGCCTGACTGTTCGATGCACTCACACTCTTGTGCATGGAGGTGCGGTGGCCGCCAAACCTTACCATAGCATTTGCAAGTTATACCTGACCCAATTGTAATGTTATCTCATGCATTTTGTATGTTGCATTGGTCTTGTACTTTACTGAGCTAAGTTGTGAGCTCACCCGAATATATATATTCTCTTTTTCAGATCTTGATGCAGGTTATATAGTTGAAGACTTTATGGCTGCCCCAGCGTATGGTACAGTCGCTGCTATTGACACACAGGCAGTAGAGGACGAGCATGACGCCTCATGCTAGTGCTCATTCTGTGTGTTCCTTTAGGGATGGCTTATTTAAAAACAATTATTTTTCTTCCAGTTGGGTATATACTTTGTAATAATTTATTATTTATGTTTGTGAATGATGGCATAATTGGATAATTATTTTATTTATAAATAGGAAGCTCAGTTCATTTATCTATTTAAAACCACTGCTATTTAGTACTCTCTGATTATGTTAGATTGCTTGGAATGGTTTGTTGACACGGTCTAATGAGATCCTGGTGTGAGCCGTGGTTTGGAGACGGTTCACTCACACTTCTGGTTCAGCTGGAATTGGGGTGTGACATCAGTACCTTAAACCCTTCAGGGCTGATGAGGACGATACCTGCTCCTGCATCTTCCTGGTTAGAAGCTCCGTCTATGTGCATGACCCAAGAAGGCTCTTCCAGACCAAGGAAGATCTAAACCTTAACTTCTTCAAGTGCCCGCTCTGTATTCGACCCTTCTTCTTCACCGCTTGGAAGGGTACTTTCAATTAAAAAATCTGCTAAGGCTTGTGCTTTGATGGTAGTCCGGGGTTAAAATTTGAGGTCAAATTCCCCTAGTTAGACTGCCCAGTTGATCATACACCCAGAAACGTCCGCTCTGGAGAGGAATTTGTTTAGGGGTCGATCTGTCAATATGATGATGGAGTGAGACTGAAAATAGGGTCGTAGTTTACAGGCACAAACCACCACGGCTAGAGCCAACTTCTCAATGGATTGATACCTAGTATCTGCATCTAATAAGACCTTACTAACATAGTACACATGATGTTGTACTCTATCAACTTCCTTGAGCAATACTCCGCTGACTGCACATGGCGAAACCGCTAAATAAAGCAGTAGTGTATCTCCTATCTCTGGCTTTACCAGCAAAAGGGGTGAAGAAAGATACCGCTTGAGGCCGATAAACACTTTCTTGCATTCGATCGTCCACTCAAAAGGCTTGGATCCCTTAAGAGTCTTGAAGAATGGGAGACATCTATCAGCAGACCTGGATAAGAATCGTCCGAGGCCAGTGATTCGTCCTGTAATCACTTGGACCTGCTTGGGTGTGGTTGGAGATTTCATATTTGGATTGCCTCGATCCCCCTCTGAGAAACCATAAAACCCAAAAATTTACCAGACTGTACCCCAAAAGCACATTTTGAGGGATTGAGGCGCATGGAGTTTCTCCATACTACATCAAAAACTTCCTTGAGGTCTGCCAAGTGATCCGCCGCATGAGCTGTCTTGACTAAGAAGTCATCCACATATACTTCCATGGTTCTACCAAGCTGTCTTTCAAAGATCTTATTAATAAGCCTTTGATACGTTGCCCCCGCATTTTTCAACCCAAAGGGCATTACCGTATAACAGTAAATGCCCTTGCTGGTGATGAAGGCTGTATTTTCTTTGTAATCTTTGGCCATCTTTATTTGATTATACCCTGAATAAGCATCCAGAAAGGATAATAGCTCATGCCCCGCAGTGGCACCGATGAGCTGATCTATCAGAGGCAAGGGGTAAGAATCTTTTGGGCATGCTTTATTAAGGTAAGTAAAATCGGTACATACACGCCAACGATTGCCAGACTTAGGCACTAGTACAACATTGGCCAGCCAGTCTGGATAATATACTTCTTGGATATATCCAGCTTTCAGTAACTTTTCAACCTCCTGATCTATGATTGTTTGCTTCTCTACCGATATTGCTCTCTTCTTCTGACGAATAGGGCGTTGGTGCGGATCTATCTTGAGGTGATGCTCCATGGTTGAACGCGGGATCCCAGGCATATCTTCTGGAGTCCAGGAAAAAACGTCTGAATTTGCCTTCAGGAATTTTATGAGCCCTTGCCTTTATTCTTCTGGGAGAGCCGATCCAACGAGGAATGTCTTTTTCGGATGGTCATCATTAAAAGGCACTGGAATCAGATCTTCGACTAGAGTGGTCCGTTCTGTTGGAAAGTCATCATGATACTCATCTAGATGGATTACTTGAATCGATTGATCTTCCTCGATGGCAGCTAGGGAGGCTGCGTGACACCTTTTTGACACTAATTAGTCCGCCTTGCAGCATCCAACTCCCCATTCAGTAGGAAACTTCATGAGTAAGTAGTAGGTGGACAGGCAGGCCCATAGCTTGTTAAGACCAGTCTGATTGAGTATACCATTGTGGCTCGACCGGGTATCCACCACCATGTACTTCATATTGATTCTGACTCGCGCTGGATAAGTTCCCAGGCGAGTATCAATTTGGATGGCTCCCTTCACTCAGACTCCTTCACCATTGAACCCCAAAAGAGAATATCTAATGGGTCTTAACTGTTCATCCTTGTAACCCAATCTCCGGTAGGTGTCATAGTAGAGGATCTCACAAGCACTACCCGTGTCAACCAATTTACGGCTTACCTCCATTCTTCTCCGATGGCCATCTTGATAACGAGGGGATCTTCATGAGGGGTAACAACATCAATAAGATCATCATCACCAAAGTAAATATATCCCTCATACCTAGCTTTTTTGGAAGACGATCCCCCCATGTCTTCTAATCCTTTTCGAGCTTGCTTTCCCTTTGCTGCTTCTTCTTCCATAGGCTCTACCACAATTGGGAGTACTTCATGCCGCATGTGTTCGGGCCAGACAGTCACCATCATGCATTCTAGATGGCTCAATGTAAGATATTCATCATCGCTCAGCCCCAGATGTTGTTCTGGGCCTGCCTTCCCTAATAACTTCTGCGGGGGACTCTTTTCTCGAACAGTTCGTATCCCCCAGGCTGGGTACTCTTTCATCTTCTCTTGTCGATCTTCCACACATAGATCAATCTGGCCCATGAATCCCCTTGGGGGTGATCTTGGGGGTAGTAGAGGCTTATGCTCGACCCTCTCCCTCCTTCCCTCTGGGGCCCTCACAGGGGGAGGTGAGGGAAGCACCATCGCGGGGGTAGACTAAGTTGGGCCTGATCTTGGTTCTACAAACTTTGTCCATCGCCCGTGCTAGATCAAATCTTCAACCAGGCTCTTCAAATGTCTGCACGAGTTGGTGTCATGGCCGTGATCCTGGTGGTGTGCACAGTATAACTATCTATTAAGCTCCTCAGGTAGGACCATCATCTTAGGTGGAGGGACCAGTAAGGCGTCGCCTCTTTTGATGTTTAGAATCTCAACCATGGTCCAGTTAAGAGGGGTGTATTTAAGTGCTAGCCGAGCAAGGTACAATTCCTTGGTCACCTTAGTTTTCTTGCTTGTTTCTCCTTCTTTTGGAGCTTTCTCCAGAGCTTCATTTTCCTTCTTTCTGCAATTGAAGGATTTTGATTCACTTGTCCTGGTAATTCGGCTACAGCCTCTGCCCCTGATGTGTATCGATCGCATTGACTGAAAATCTCTGCATGAGTTTTGGGACGCTTTTTGTTGAGAGAAAACACCAATTGTAGATCTTGACAAGCTTTAGATAGGATCGACACGACCACATCTGATTGCAGGTCTTTAACTTCTCCCGCCACTCCCAAGAAATGAGTGATGAAGTGTCAAAGAGGCTCTCCCTCGCCTTGCTTAATTGCCATCAGATGGGACAAGTTTTTCTTCTGAACGTAATTCCCCTGAAAGTGGGAGAGGAATAAACTGCTGAGCTCCTTGAAAGTCCCCACTGACTGAGGGGAAAGGTTGTTAAACCACGTCCTTCTTGCTTCCCATTGCGTTGAGGGGAAAGCTCTACAACACAAGGAGTCGTGGTGGCCATAGATGACTATTCCCACCTTGAAATTATCCAAGTGCCTTTCTGGATCTGTCTTGCCTTCATACCAACCAACATTTGGGAGGGCAAAGTTGGTAGGTAGGGGATGGTTCATAACCTCATCTGTTAAAGCAGTCTCTGTAACATACTCTTGAAGGGCTGCTGAATCAACCCCTCTCTCCACATGTTGCAACCGGTCCATCAGGTCTTTTACAAGACGTTCTAGTCTGGCCGTATTTTCATTGCCTGCTGGAGAGCTATCTGCGGGGGGAACAGCTGCCACTGGTACAACCGTCGAAGGTGCGGTAATAGATGGCATAGCCACCTCCCTTTCTCCTCTCGCAGCGTCGACCCTTGCCTGGGTTTCTTCTTGTATTCGCCTAGCTTCCTCGACCCTTGCTTGGGTTTCTTCTTGGGCTTGTCGAGCAACGTCGACCCTGGCCTGGGGATCTTCTCTGGCATGTCTGGCTTCGTCGACCCTCCTTTGAGCCTCCCGTGTCACATCTGTTTCCGTGTACATCCTAGCTCTGGCCCGCCTATCTCCCGGTCTCGACCCCATCCTAATTTGAGGTAGACGATCGACGAGAGACAGCCGGGGACTCCTGGCTACTTTCAATGATTTCAGTAGGGTCGAGTTTTGGACATACTGAGGTTGTGGGTCTTTCCATTGATCACTTTGACCCCTACTGTGATATAAATCTACCGAAGGGCTATCCCTCCTTGGGCTAGGAGGGACAGCCTGCGACGCAGAGCGTCTGGACTGCTGAGATCTCTAAGGAACTTCTGAGACATCAATTGGAGGTGCTGAAGTTGCTGGCACACCTGGGGATCGCTATTATAATAATTCTATCAAGGGGGCCAACTGCTGGGCCAATCTGTCAAACTGCTCCCTGGAAACATACTGTGATGGGTCTGGGTTCGGACCACCTGCTCCTTCAGTTGTTGGCTCTTCCGATAACACGTCTTGTGGGTCCTGGCCCATCGGGACATTTACCTGCTCTCGGGAGATATTCACTTCAGCACGATGGGCTTGAGTTTCCCACAGGTTATAAGAACTTTTGGTTCTTCCTGCTGGTGCCATCCGTAGGAATATGCCAATGTGAAGAAAGATGCAGAGTAACTTAGAGGAAATATAATAGGAGAAGAAGAAGAAAGTTGGGGAGGTTTTTCTCTTTCTCCTTTTTTTTTCTTTTATTGATTCAGCGGAAAGGAAATACTTCAGTAAACAAGGTATGTCGGGGCCCCACGGTGGGCGCCAAACTGTTGTCGATGGAATCCGGCAAGGTGGATTTATCATGATAGACAATATGGAACTCTCAATGAGACATTGGAGTTCCTTCAGAAACAAGGGTTCCCTAAGATATTGCCCACTAGAACTATCTCCCTCCCCATTGAGTTAGGCACCTACGGAAATTCATCAAAGATCATAACATTAAGTTGATAAAATGAGAGGTTTCTCCTTAATGGATCAAAGTCCGATTTTTTTTCCCTTTTTTTTGTTTGACGTCTTCTTATTGCATATATAGATTCAATAGGAAACTTTACAAGCAAGCTCCCCCATACCTATCACTATTTCAATCATTAGTTGCATAGAGTATAGTAGATCTGTAAGGCTACGACCCCCTAAGATAGCGCTAGGATGTCTTGTCAACCGCTTTCGACCCTCCTTGACCTTCTTCGACCCCCCTTGTAAGCTATATCTCCCATACCTCTTGATGTCTATTTCTGCCCTTGCACTTTTACCAAGTAATAGTATGACTTTACGCTGAGTTGGTCCATGATTTAGTGACTTGGCCAATCAAATCAGCATGCCTCGCATTTATGGTGGTTGTCAGCATTTATGAGCATTAATGACAATCCATAAATAGCCCAACTACCTACATCAATCTGTCACATCTCATCTGAGTCATCATAAAGGGTCGAACGCAAGTTCCTTTTGATATTTTCCGTCGTGTCTTCTTTCCCATGCCTAATCCCTTAGATACATGCCACGTGTTCTTCTCCCGAAGATCATCCAAGGTTCTCTTCCTATGACCAGATTTAACCATTATTTTTTCCCCCTAACACTCATCAGCCCAAGTCAGCCTCCATAAATGAAAAGGAAAATTCTATATTTGATCTTGGCATAAATGGTAAAGGAAGATTTGAAAATTTGATCTTATCATAAATGGTAATGGAAGATTTGAGAATTTGATTGTATCATAAATGGCAATGAAAGATTTGAAGATTGCTAAGGAAGATGATTTTTTGAATTTATTTTCATGTAATATTGATTCTAATAGCCATTGGATTGGCATAGCCTTGGATCATTTCCTCAGAGTTTCAAAGAGACTCTGCTCGCTAGCAAGTGGGTGCTAAAACGAGTTTCCTTGTCCGATAGCTCGGGGTATGGCTACTCGTTGATGAAGTAGAGAAAAAGTAGACCCTATTTTTTATGATTTTTTTTATTTCTTATAATATTTTAATATTAAAATCGACCGATCTAGTGATTGATCCCAAAAAGGCCGATATGGGATGGATCGGACCAATCTTTGACCAATCTGGATTTGGTTGGATTAGCTTGGCAAGTGGTCGATACCGTATTTGAAACCCATATTTAGAACCTTGCTAGTGAGTCTACTTACATCAGCAAATGCTATACTTGTAACAGTAGACCAAAAAGATAAACTAGATTGGCCATAAGATAAAGTTTGAGAAGTAAGCCAATAAGCTATAATATTACCCTCATGGTACGAACGATTAAGGCATATCGGTCATACGTAGATGGGACAGTAGCTGATGACAATCCTAAATGACACTTCTGTTCTTAATGTTTCAACTGATGATGTTGCAAAAGGCCCTGAACAGCAAGCTTTGAATCAGAATCAACAATAACATTGTAAAAGGAATGAGTCACAGCATAAGATGAAGGCCATACGAATGGCCGCAAGTTCAGTAGAAAAATTAGTGGTAAAACCAACAAAATAGTAGAAATAATGGAGAACAACACCATCATGATTCTCAAAAATCCCACCAATTCCTATTGGACCATGATTAGGTTTTGCAGCACCATCAGTATTAATCTTCATCTAGCCCATCTATGGGGGAGACCAACGTACTAGAATATATAGAGGAACGACTATATGGAGGAGACTGTATCTATGTTCCATGTCATCGAGGGGAACTCATTGACTAACAAAACTTATAGAGAACAAAGTAGAAGTGTTAGGGGAGAAAAATATCCCCCAAAAAAAATTTGACATGTGGCGTACTCTTTGGCATCAGCCGACTTGACCTATTACAACTGCACTCGGAATCTATCTCTTAGTGATTGACTCCCACTAGGATACGTCACCCAGTCGAACAAACTTCTAAGGTCACGTGTCACTAAATAACTCTCTCATACTCCGAACAACTTAGAGGGGGAATCCTATTCCTATTGGGTTACTTCACGCGGCACGGGAAACACTAACACCTGTCATCCTTGTTCCGAAGGACTCAGAGGCCCTTATCTGTAAAGTCTTCTACTCTGACTTAGAGTCTATGACTAGGGTGTTTTTCATTGTGACACCTGGAAATCTAACTCTGCACGCGGCATGCAGAGTCTGGGTACCTCTATAACTCTGGCTCCTGCCTATAAATATGAACAGGCCCCCCAAGATAAAGAGACTTACTTCATCTCTTTTGCACTCAAGCTCTCTCTACGATCCCCTTCGCTTTAAACTGCAGATAGCTCTTTGCTACCTCTTAACTGTTTACATTGGGATTCTGACTTAAGCATCGAAGTGTATTTGGGACTTAGTCACCTAACTCCATTGTTTAGTCTCTGTGATTGCAGGTTATCCGGATCATAGATCGACAGGACGATTTCCAACTATAACAGTTTGGCGCCTACCGTGGGGCCCTAAATTGAGTTTGACAAACAATGTACAAGAGAATTCAACCCTCATTCTATGGCTCACTGAAGAGCACGTGCTCAAGCTGCAGCACCCTCGGTGGAGGTAAGGGAGGATAGTAGGGTCAGCACTGCTGGAGCAGTTCTAAACCTGCTGCCCGAGCACACCCCTCCTGTTGTGCCACTAGCACCACCTCCACCTGCTCAACAGTACGTGACCCGTGAGCAATTCAATGACATGAGGCAACAGATTGCCCAGCTGGCTAAGGTGTTGTGCAGAGTCCTACCAGCTAATGCAGGATTCAGAGGAGAGGTAGGAAATCCTCCTCTAACCCCTGTGCCAATCGTACCATCAGCAACCATCAACTTGGCCACTTTTCATCTGGCGCCCAGCCGATCTGGTCACTCAAGGTCTCGCTACTATTTAGCAGGCACTGCACCCCGTTCTCACACCCAAGGGCCCACAGCACCGGCCTAGAGTGTTGCAGCAGCCTTCGCTCATCACAAACCACCAAATGGCTGAGCCTTAGTACATGAGAGGCTCGGCTCCCGACGGAATCCTGAGAATGACGCGAGGTCATTCCTCGTGGCCATCCACCAAGAAAGGGTGAGGGTCAATCTGGACACACCACGACTGTAGCGGTCCCTCCGTTAGCAGCCCAACCGACTGAAGTTGGAAGGCAGCTGAACAAATTGACCGCTCAACTGCAGTAGATAGAAACAAATCGCACCGCACCACAACGGGTAGCCTATACTATAGTTATAACATTGTCCGAGGAGATCATGAGGGTCCCAGCGGCCCAGTACTTCACCTTGCCTGCCATCGAGTCCTACAATGGGACGACTAATCCTGAGCAACATCTAGACACATTCTTCTCTATCACATTCTTCCATGGATTGAATGACAGCTTGGTGTGTTGTGCCTTTCTAGCCACACTTAAGGGTTCAACAACCAACCGCCGAGGAGCATAACCTCGTTCGAACAGCTATCGAGCAAGTTTCTGGCGCACTTTCAAGCCAGCCGAGTGTACAAGAAGACACCTTATCACTTGTCTACGGAGAAACAGCAGAAGGACGAGTCAATGCGAGCATTCATCAAACGCTTCAATGTTGAAGTCTTGGAAATAAAAGACGTTTAGCCGGTCGTGCACATGTCGAGCCTACAAACCGGATTCACTGATGAGAAGTTGTGCTAGTCCCTAGTCAAGAAACTTCCTATAGATTTCTCAGATCTATTAGCCAGGTGTAAAAAATATGCAGCAGCTGATGAGACACTCAAAGCTCTAAAGACGAACGTAGTCAATGCTATAAAGGTCGACCAGCGACCTATAGACAAGAAAAGATCCGACCCGACGAATCAAACTCAGAACAATGGTGACTCTAAGAAGCAACCATCTAGTAGGGAGTAGACGGATCGACATCCCTACAAGAACTTTGACTACTACACTCCACTCACGGCTTCCATGACCAAGATCCTTGAAGTAATAAAAGGCGACAGGAACCTCCAACCACCGCCTAAGCCACTCGGTGATGGCAAGAATAAGGATCGCTCTCGGTATTGTTGTTTTCATTGCGACTACGGCCATGATACCGACAAGTGCAAGTACCTCAAAGGGGAAATAGAAGACCTCATCCGTTGAGGCTATTATTGAAACTTCGTCAGAGACGCTGGATGAGGACCAGCACCTGTAGGAAGGGAGCATAACCTTCCTCCCCCTCCATCGAGGGACCAGGCCCCTATCGACTGCCGTACGGAAGCTGGAGAACCCTCGAATCCAAATCGGAGAGATGGTAGAGATCCAGAAGGAGGGTCGAATGCACCCAGGCCGTGGGTCGGAGCTATCCAGTTCGGATCATTCCGTGGTATATCAGGAAGCCAACAACCCAGAGTACCAGTGAAAGAATGACTTGACTGCCAACAATATAACCAGTTTGGGTCCTTTTCAAAACCAGTGATAGTTGGCCAAGTCGACTGTCATCCGTGTCCTGCACCATGCTGGTGGTCCAGGAATGGGCCATACGTCGGAAGTCCCCCCACCAAAGAACCGACCCCGTACCTCAACAGGTTTGGTGATCTCAAGAAACGAAGGGGTTTATGCCATAATTAAGGTCCTGGAGCCAAAGGTAAAGCAGTCCTCACAATCATAGGGGGACCAGCGGCCAGGAATACCTCCAATAGGTCGACTAAAGCTTATTCATGCCTTGTGGCCAAGACCAAGTGGCCATCCAAGAAGGCGCAAACAGGTGAAGTCATCACATTTAACAATGAGGATCTCATCAATGTCGCAGTTCCTCATGAGGATGCCATCATCTTCACAACCGGGATAGGACACTACGACGTAGCCAAAGTACTGGTAGACATCGGCAACTCGGCCGACATTATCTTTGACCATGCATATCAGAGAATGCTGATGGAAGACGAACATCTACAACCTATCATCTTCAACCTCATTAGCTTCTCAATGGACCAGTGACAGTGAAGGGAGGAATACGGCTACCGGTACAACTTTGCTAGAAACCCAGGTAGTGGAGGGTCCTCGTCGACTTCCTAATCGTCGACCGACCATCCAGCCACATGTGATACTCGACCGACCATCACTGAATCAGTTCCAGGCCTGCACGTCTTCATATTACCTGGTGATGAAGTTCCCTACAGAGAACGACGTTGGGGAATGTTGAGCCGATCAGGTCATGTCAAGGAGATGTTATGCCGTAGACTTGGCGAACAACAGGAAAGCAGGGAAGACTATACCAGTCCAGACAGTGAACATTGAGAACGTGAGGGATGCCATTCATCAGAAAAGAGGAGCTCCACAGAAGAGCTGCTACAAGTTTCAGTCTTAGTTGACTGCTTAAAAAAGACATTCCTGGTTGGCTCCCTGCTACCTGAGAATCAGAAGACTGAGCTGAATGAATTCTTGAAGAATCTCGATGTATTTGCCAAGTCACCCTTGGAGATGCTAGGTATTCCCTGCAAAGTTATCGAGTACCGTCTAACTGTCAATCCCCAACACAGGCTGGTCAGACAGAAGAAGAGAAGCTTCGCACTTGCCTAACAGTCAGCCATTGATGAAGAAGTCCAAAAATTACTCAAAGCTGGCTTCATCCGCGAGGTAGCTTACCCTGAATGGCTTGCTAATGTAGTCATGTCACACCCCAATTTTGGTCTAACCAGAATGGTGTGATGAACCGTCAATAAACCAATGGTTCAACCAGGATCTCAAAATAGGCTATCCCACATATGATAAACCAAAACACATTCCACATTAATCAGAGGTAATAAAATAAATAGCGGAAGTCTTACAGATAATGAACTGAGAAATTCTAACTGTGATACTCATAAATAAAATATCCAATTATGTTGTTTCAACCGAGACATAAATAAAATATCGAATACATGTCTTTACTAAATCCAAATAAATAAAACAAAATCTAATCGAATACGCATGAGTTGCACTCGCAAGAGGATTCATTCGTATCCACTATGTCTTCAGCTTCCATTGTCGCCACATGCCCGTACACAGGAGCGTTCATGTAATCTTCAACGGTGGTACCTGCATCATCAACTAAAAGTATTCGAATTCGAAAGGGTGAGCACACATCACGGCTCAGTGAACAAACAAAACAATGCAACAATACATATGCATGCAATCAATTCATATATTTGGTCTGGTTTAAAGTTTGCAATGTGCTATAGAAAGGATAGGTGGCCGCCGCACCTCTATACACGAGTGTGTGGAAACGCCCAATGAAAACGGCACCGTCGCCCCACATGCACCCACCATGGACAATATACACCCCATGAAAACGGCATGGCTGCACCGGTTGCCCATACCAACACGTAAGCCCCTGTTGGCGAGGGCTTGCAAACTGGGCTCGCAACTAACCAACCCTAATGTCAAACAATGTATCCAAGGCCTCACCCCAGCATCCCTCAATACATCCATAGAGATAGAGCTAGGGTCTGGTGACCAGGCTGAACCACAATGCCACGTCCCCCCCCCCTGATACCCTACGACATATTAGTTCCGCTAAGGTAATGGCGATACGACGATGTTAGTGGACAAGACTTGAGTAGAGATAGAGCTAGAGTCTGGTGACCAGGCTGAACCACAATGTCACGTCCTCCCCCTGATGCTCCACTAGCATCAAGCACACTAACACTTACTTAGTAGACATGACTTGAATAGACCATGGCACAATATACACCCCATGAAGAACGGTCATGGCTGTACCGGTTGATACCATCCCTACCCGCACCATATACATTAGCCAAACACAAACATTCACATGCCTATTCTTATCATCATCATCATCACCATGTTATAAACAATAAAGTAAGTATGCATGAACAAATAATAGAAATATTGGATGACATGTTAAATGTACATACAAGCATACACGCATAGAATCAATATGGCATTGGACTCAAGAAATAAAACAGTTTATTATTAACCAGTTAGTTTAGGTCTTGTTCCCTCACCTTAGCTTGTTAATAGATCCTCTTCCAAGCTTTAGAATCACCTTTTTAATGTTATTATATTGCTAGAAGACCTAACAAAGTCGATAAAATTTAATTAGAATTTATTCGGAATTTAAAAACCATTCTATTAACTGAGGGGCGGAGGTAGGGTCGGAGTCATGATCGACCCTGGGTGCGACCCTCCCCCTAATCTGAACTTTCCGAACACTGAGGGTCGATGCTAGGGTCGGATCTGCCATCGACCCTAGGTGCGACCCTCCATGGTTTGAGTCAAAAATATCAGATTTCGTTCTCTCTTTCATGGTTAGGTCCTATGGGTTACTTCTAAGTCATATCCTCTTCATAAACCATTCTAAAGTCTTAAATAAATCATGGGGAATGTATCCATACCTTAGTTTTGCTGAGATTCAGAGTTCCTCTGAATTTCCTCTTCTTCCTTTGCCTTTTCTTCAAGTTTTCCTTCTCTTCTTCTCTTCCTTCTCTTCTCTTTCTCTCAATCCAATTAGGGTTTTAAAAGGAGTGAAAGAGGCTTAGGGACGTCCTATTTATAGGGCAAAACCTCCCAAAATAAGTTTCATTGAGTTTAGGAAAGGTTCCAATTGAAATTAGGAAGGTTTCTTAATTTTCGGTTCGTGCTGTTTTTCTCGAATGTCGAGGGTCGATGGTGAGGGTCGATGGGAGGGTCGGACAGCTCATAGACCCTGCGACCCATGGTTGAGGGTCGATGGTGAGGGTCGATGGGAGGGTCGGACAACTCATAGACCCTGTGACCCATGGTTGAGGGTCGATGGTGAGGGTCGATGGGAGGGTCGGACCTGCCTGTTAAAACATGCGACCCTACCCTCATTTTGACTGTTTTTGGGTAAATTTTCATATTGGGTCTTGGGTTTCTTCACACACTTGGTCCACTTGGCTCAACCATGATATGTAGACGGGTCCCGACACGAAATGTAAGGTTAGGCCGGGTTCGTGGCGTGCGGGTCTTACAACTCCACCACCCTTAAAAGAAATTTCGTCCACAAAATTTTAAAAGTACGGATCTTACAACTCCCCCTTCCTTAAATGAATTTTATCCTCAAAAATTTTTATTTTACTTCGAAGTCAATAGGTGGGAATTCTATTTCCGCATTGCATCTTCGTCCCCCTATGCACTCTTCTCCATGTATTGTCTTTGCCAGGTTACCTTCACATAATAATTATCCCGGCTTTGGAAACATTGTACCTTCCCAATAGTGAACTAGGCTGGTACCACTTCAATAGTTAAATATTCTATCTAATCCAGTGATTCCGTGGTCAATACCTTTAATATGGATCTGTAATGTACTTCTTCAACAGTGACACACGAAATACATCATGCACACTAGACATGGACAGCGGTAACGCTAATTGATATGCGACTTTTCTACGTCTCCCTAAAGTTTATAAGATCCAACACATATATAAATTATGACTTTCCCTTCTTGTCTAATCGTTTCAAACTACGCATAAATGATATCTTCAAGAACACTTTGTCACTTATGACGAACTCAAGGTCTTGGTGTCTCTCTGGCAACTTGAGCTATCCTACCCCTTTCCTTTGATCTTGTCTGCCACTCGATAGTTTTCTTCATTAGACTTAGGTTTCCAAAATTTTTCATTCACCAACTTTATTCCAAAATAAAGGAATTTGTCATTTCTACCGTACCATGCTTGATAGGTAACATTTACATGGTAGCTTAATAGCAACTTCAATTCACGGTAACTTCTCAACTCAAGTTCCTTGAAATCAATTTTACAAGCTCGAAGCATAGCTCTTATGATCTGTATAGTCCGCTCCGACTGTCCGTCGGTTTGAGGTAAAGTGCGGTACTAAACCTCAACTTTGTTCCCATTGTTTCCTATAGATCCTTCCAAAACTTCAAGATAAAGCATGAGCTTCTGGCCGACACTAAGCTTTCATGCATTCCATTCAATCTGGAAATATTATCCACATATAGCTTATTTAGCCGCTCCAAAGCATACCGAGGTCGTATAGCAATGGAATGAGCTATTTTCATAAGACGATCAACAACCACCCAACCATGTCAACCGATTTGGGAGTCAGTGGAAAATCATTGACATAGTTCACGATACTGCAGTTCCATTCCCAAAACAAAAGTCTGGGTTTGGTCTTCCTTTTCTAAGTTTGCTTACATTGTTCCTATATACAGACCTAGCAACATTACTACTTCTACTTCATCCATCAATTCAGAGATGATCTTTAATGCCACAAGCGCAACCGACGAATTATTGCCCCATGGGTTCATCCATAAATTCTCGCTTAATTGGATCATCACGAGTTTCTATTATATGTTACTCTCCTTCCAAATCTGAATCTATTGCTGCAAAACATTAGGTAGCATTTATACTGGGTCCTTTCTTGGACTTCATAATTCCCATCGGCGATCGTATAAGCAGTTTGAAATCTAAAGACTTAAGGGGTATATTTAGTTTCTTTCCAAATGACACGGATATAAAAGGATGAGTAGCTCCATAATCAAAGAGCACTCTGGCAGGAAGGCCATTACTAAGTACGATACCTGTGATTTGTTTTAATTTAGTCTACATGCTCATACAATGTAACATAAAATGACAGGTTCAGGTCATACCTGTGACCACATCAGATGATGCGGTAGCATCCTTGGCTGCAATAGCGTAAACTCTTCCTTGCTGTAGTTGTTTTCTGGGCTTAGTACACTCTCTTGAGACATGCCCTACTTGGTTGCAATTAAAACACCTGATCCCCTCACCATTTTGCTTTGGTTGCCGTGGGGTTGCTGAAATAGTTTTGGTTGCAGCATTGAAGCCCTGGGTACGGAAGGGTTGGAATACCTTGGTGTTGCCTCCGTTGTAAAATTTTCATTTGGCCTTTTTATTCCCTTATTTTGAGTAAAATAGCTCTCTTTCTGGCTCGACTCTATCACTCGAGCTATTTGTACAGCTTCATTGTAGATTTTCTTCTCCAGTCCCAAAACATGTTCGCGTATGCTTCCCCTAAGTCCGATGACGAACCTTCGGGTTTTCGTATCCTCCTCTTGCATACTGACTGGTGCAAAGAAAAACAGCTCCTCATAACGCTGTTGATATGCGTCGACAGTCATTTGCCCCTGATATAAACTCAGAAACTCTCTCTCCATAGAATCTCTGAAACTTCTAGGGAAGTATTTCTCAAAGAATGCCTCTTTGTATATATCCCAGGTCAAGTGGGCATGTTTGGTTAATAGATATGTCTTGGTAGACTTCCACCAATGGTGTGCATCGCTCTTGAGCATAAATGTGGCACACAACACTTTCTCCTCCTCATTTATGGTCATCATCATAAAATTTCTTTCCATTTCATCAATCCAGTGTGCCGGCCACAAAGGATCTGCTTGCTTACCATCGAATTCTTTGGGCTTCATCTTAAGAAAATGCCCGACCAGTCTGGAGCGGTCTAGCTGATACGGAGCATAGGCCCCATACATAGGTGGTTGGTACTGATATCCACCTTGAGCTATCTCAGGGTTCTGCACTGGAGCTTGCATGACTGGTGTTTGAGGTGCATGGGGTACTGTATTATTTCCCCCTGGTATTGTGCTTGCCTGTCCTGCTGGCATCTATGTCGTATGTGCAGCTGGAAAAACCATGCCTATGGCAGCTTGCATATTAGTTTGCACCTGTTGTATTTGTTGCAGTTGTTGTGCCAAGTTCATTACGACTGTAACTAAATCTATAGGTGGGGCTGGCAAGTTTGTAGGATTTGCCTAACCATTAGCTCCTGGCGGTACCACGTTTGGATTCTCTGGTACTTCAGGAATTTCATGACTGGTTTCATCTACCGGTGGTGGTGGTGGGATTTGGTTACGTCTGCGTCTGTTCCCTCTTCGCCCAGCCATTTCCTATTCTCGTGGTGTAGTGTCTGAAAAGTCATAGAATACGTGAGGCAATCAATATATACTTCATTCAGATTTTGGATACACTAACCAATGATATTTTTAAATTTTTTAGATCCTTTAGTGAAAAATACTGTCTTTTCTATGTAGGGTCGATGGTGGGGGTCGATGGGTATCCGACCCTCAGTATCCGACCCTGGGAAATCATCCATTTTTCTTGAGTATATAATGCCATTGGTCAAGGCACTACAAGAGTAAATCTGGAGAAGCTTTCATACATCAGTAAATCAGGTATAAATCAGGAGAAAGATTTCGTACATCAATAAATCAGGTATAAATCAGAAGACGTACGCTCAACATGATTAAACATTTAACTATTCATTCAGTTCATATCTCTGATCATGTTGTCGATCATGAGGATGGTTCAGATTGGTATAATCAGGACTAATACTAAAGAAACAATATCTATAACTTCAATTGACAGGTTAAATCAAGAAGGTATCCTGTCAAGGTCCGAGAAATTAAAATCTGGTATGTGCATCCTCTATAATCATAAGAGTAAATCAATAATGCACTGCATCCTATATAAACATATCCAGTTGTATGGCCACAATTAGATTTAATCCTCTACTGAAAACGTTTAAGGCTTCGTCTTCAGAAAATATTCTTCAATCCTTGGTCGGATCATTGCAACTATCCCATAAATCGGTGGCTGATAAGGTTAACCACCTTGATATACTGCTTGTTGTGCACCAAACTTCTGCACTGGGATATGCATTACTGGGACATGCTATGTGGTAGGCACCGTGTTATGGCTAACAGGTGTTGAGGTACAGTGATGCTACCAATTGGTACCATACTTAGTTTGACCCGGAGGTGTTGATGTAGCATCAGCAACTTGGGTAGTGATTTACATAGCAACTTCCATAGTCGGTCTCATCTGTTGTTGCTCTTGTATTTTATTGGATCAAGTTTATGACAACCGTGACCAAGGTAATTGGTAGTCCAGGTGGTTGGCTGGAGTGGCCTGGTTGTTCACTCTTTTAATTCGATACAGTCTGATTATCTACTCAGATGAGTTTTCATTATCCATTCTCGACCCTGATAGTGGTGGGGTCAAGTTGCAACCTCTTCTTAATGCTCAACGGTAATGGATCAGCTTGAAATGGATCTCACTCTGAGTCTCCACGTCACCTAGGAGTATAGCTTAAGCTTCTTTATAGTTGCTCTTATTCTTAATGTATGACCATTATTCTCCTATCTCTGTTGGATTTAGCCCGAGATCTTTCTCTTTATCTCCACAAGGATTTAGGCATTACTAGCAATTTTTCTTCTTTCCCAAATACATCGAGTTTCACATATTGTGAGTATCAACTCGGTATTAAATTTTCTGCTTTACAGAAGCTTCCTTCTTGCTACTGTACTATATCCTTGTATACTTGGATAACTACCCAACTTATAGATAATACCCTAAATTGTTTGTTTATTAGGATAATTTTTTGTCTTCTCTTTCTGTGTGAGTGTATATATATGGTTCCACCTTTTATATATACATTATCGTCTTGTTTAATTTCTGTCTCAACCAACACAGGTGCTTATAGTTTGTTTGTATTAAAGTTTTTAATTTATCCTAACTCAGTTCATGGACTCCAGTGGAAGTATTCAGGTTTAATGGGTAAGGCCTACGAGAGCTCTGATACCAAGTTGTCACACCCCAATTTTGGTCGAACCAGAATGGTGTGATGAACCATCAATAAACCAACGGTTCAACCAGGATCTCAAAATAGGCTATCCCACATATGATAAACCAAAACACATTCCACATTAATCAGAGGTAATAAAATAAATAGGGAAGTCTTACAGATAATGAACTGAGAAATTCTAACTGTGATACTCATAAATAAAATATCCAATTATGTTGTTTCAACCGAGACATAAATAAAATATCGAATACATGTCTTTACTAAATCCAAATAAATAAAACAAAATCTAATCGAATACGCATGAGTTGCACTCGCAAGAGGAGTCATGCGTATCCACTATGTCTTCAGCTTCCATTGTCGCCACATGCCTGTACACAGGAGCGTTCATGTAATCTTCAACGGTGGTACCTGCATCATCAACTAAAAGTATTCGAATTCGAAAGGGTGAGCACACATCACGGCTCAGTGAGCAAACAAAATAATGCAACAATACATATGCATGCAATCAATTCATATCTTTGGTCTGGTTTAAAGTTTGCAATGTGCTATAGAAAGGATAGGTGGCCGCCGCACCTCTATACACGAGTGTGTGGAAACGCCCAATGAAAATGACACCGTCGTCCCACATACACCCACCATGGATAATATATACCCCATGAAAACGACATGGCTGCACCGGTTGCCCATACCAACACATAAGCCCCTATTGGCGAGGGCTTGCAAACTGGGCTCGCAACTAACCAACCCTAATGTCAAACAATGTATCCAAGGCCTCACCCCAACATCCCTCAATACATCCATAGAGATAGAGCTAGGGTCTGGTGACCAGGCTGAACCACAATGCCACGTTCCCCCCCTGATACCCTACGACATATTAGTTCCGCTAAGGTAATGGCGATACGACGATGTTAGTGGACAAGACTTGAGTAGAGATAGAGCTAGAGTCTGGTGACCAGGCTGAACCACAATGTCACGTCCTCCCCCTGATGCTCCACTCACATCAAGCATACTAACACTTACTTAGTGGACATGACTTGAATAGACCATGGCACAATATACACCCCATGAAGAACGGTCATGGCTGTACCGGTTGATACCATCCCTACCCGCACCATATACACTAGCCAAACATAAACATTCACATGCCTATTTCTATCATCATCATCATCACCATGTTATAAACAATAAAGTAAGTATGCATGAACAAATAATAGAAATATTGGATGACATGTTAAATGCACATATAAGCATACACGCATAGAATCAATATAGCATTGGACTCAAGAAATAAAACAGTTTATTATTAACCAGTTAGTTTAGGTCTTGTTCCCTCACCTTAGCTTGTTAATAGATCCTCTTCCAAGCTTTAGAATCATCTTTTTAATGTTATTATATTGCTAGAAGACCTAACAAAGTCGATAAAATTTAATTAGAATTTATTCGGAATTTAAAAACCATTCTGTTAACTGAGGGTCGGAGGTAGGGTCAAAGTCATGATCGACCCTGGGTGCGACCCTCCCCCTAATCTGAACTTCCCGAACACTGAGGGTCGATGCTAGGGTCGGATCTGCCATCGACCCTAGGTGCGACCCTCCATGATTTGAGTCGAAAATATCAGATTCCGTTCTCTCTTTCATGGTTAGGTCCTATGGGTTACTTCTAAGTCATATCCTCTTCATAAACCATTCTAAAGTCTTAAATAAATCATGGGGAATGTATCCATACCTTAGTTTTGCTGAGATTCAGAGTTCCTCTGAATTTCCTCTTCTTCCTTTGCCTTTTCTTCAAGTTTTCCTTCTCTTCTTCTCTTCCTTCTCTTCTCTTTCTCTCAATCCAATTAGGGTTTTAAAAGGAGTGAAAGAGGCTTAGGGACGTCCTATTTATAGGGCAAAACCTCCCAAAATAAGTTTCATTGAGTTTAGGAAAGGTTCCAATTGAAATTAGGAAGGTTTCTTAATTTTTGGTTCGTGCTGTTTTTCCCAAATGCCGAGGGTCGATGGTGAGGGTCGATGGGAGGGACGGACAACTCATAGACCCTGCAACCCATGGTTGAGGGTCGATGGGAGGGTCGGACAACTCATAGACCCTGTGACCCATGGTTGAGGGTCGATGGTGAGGGTCGATGGGAGGGTCGGACCTGCCTGTTAAAACATGCGACCCTACCCTCATTTTGACTGTTTTTGGGTAAATTTTCATATTGGGTCATCATAAATTGTGGAGCAGAGAAGGAAATTGTTTCTTCACACACTTGGTCCACTTGGCTCGACCATGATATGTAGACGGGTCCCGACACGAAATGTAAGGTTAGGCCGGGTTCGTGGCGTGCGGGTCTTACAAGTCATGATTCTCAAGTCGAATGGGAAGTGGAGGATATGTATAGACTTTATAGACCTCAACAAAGCTTGCCCAAATGACAGCTATCCGTTGTCATGGATAGATCAACTCATTGATGCAACAGTCAGTCATGGACAACTCAGTTTTCTCGACGCTTATTCTGGATACAACCAGAACAAAATGCACAAGGTCGACGAGGAGTGCACCTCATTTGTAACTAAATAGGGGTTCTTTTGCTGCACGGTCATGCCTTTTGGCCTGAAAAACATAGGACCCACCTACCAGAGGTTATAGAGGAAATGACTTGGAATCCCTTTAGCTAATATAGTACCAGCCAATCAACATGCCATCTTCCATCATGTTCTTAAAATTGTACATAGAGCGGAAGAGGTTCACATCCAGAACTCTGCCTAGTCGGCGAATATAAATTATAAAAGCAAAAATGCATCGCCACCCATTTGGAGTTAGTTGGGCAGGAGCGATGTGGTAGTATTTTAAAATATCTACGGCAACTAGATGAATGGGGAATCTCAACCCGGACTTAATTGCGTGCTCATACACACACACACACACACACATGCCTCCAATGTGGTAACTTCACAAGTCCTCTCGTGACTCTTGGGCACTTGAAGACTTACGGATAAAGAAATCACAAACAAAGACCAGAGTTAAATTAAGGCCAACTTCTTGGTAATTTTGCTCTTAAAGCCGAGAGCAGGAAACTTGGAGGGGGCAGTCATAGTGGCTTTACCTCTTTTCTTTTGAGGACATTTAATAGTCGTGGTGGTTTCCAATCGATTTCTCTCCTTAGCTTCAGAAGAGGAAGGCTCAGAGGGAGGTTTAGAACTTTTTTTCAGAAGCCGATGAAATAGTTTCCGTAGACTTGGTAGATTGTTCTGAGTCAGAGCTGTTAGAAGAGTAATTAAAGCCCCTTGACTCTTCGCCTCTTCAGCATGAGACATCAACTCGGTGATGAATTCTATAGAGTCCCCAAGGGATTCATCTTTCTCTGAGTCTATATGGGACCGCTTGCTATTGACCTCGTCATCTTTGGCCCATAACAATGGGTCTATACTTCCAACGGAAGATAAAGGCATTGTTGATAATAATAACAAGAAAGAAAGTCAGAGACTTATTGGTTGAAAAGAAAAAGAAGAAGACTTCAAAATGGACGAGTTATGTGATCTCCGATTGGCAGAGCTTAATCCGATAGGGTAATGCCTCTGACTTCGAATGTTCCAAATAAGGGTCCCCCGGGGAATTTATAGGCCCTGGGTTCCCATCGTAATGTTTCAGAAAGTGCAGCCACGTGTCGTCAGTCAACGAGTTGAGTGTTAGTCGCATTTAATGCGGCAAGTGTTCTTGTTCCTCGGGTTTGACTTTCCGCATGCTCGACCCACCTCCATGCAAACACCGGGCTCGTTGTTCCGTGTCCTCAACCTTCCTTCGTGTCATGAAGAGGTCTGACTGTTCCTTTCTCACTCAAATTAGCGATTGATAATGCCACTTCTGAATATTTGCCAGGGGCAGCTGAGTCGCAATGTCGAATCTCCGCCTTCGGGACCAGGTGTGAAAGGTAACTCGGCCTACTTGATTATTTTTTTATGCACCTCCATATCCACAGCATCTACAAGAGCAAGAGGCAACTAATCAATTCGACAGAGTCGACTTCGTTATTTCTTTATGCACCTCCGAACCAATAGCATCCGCAAGGGCAACGGGCAATTGATCAGTTTGGTAGAGCTAACTTAGTTATTTCTTTTTGCACCTCCGAATTCATAGTATCCATAGGTATAAGGGACAACTGGTCAGTTCGGAAAAACCATCTTGGTTATTTCTTTATGTACCAACGAACCCACACCATCTACAGGCCCAAGGGGCAACTGATCAGTTTGATAGAGCCGACTTAGTTATTTCTTTATGCACCTCCGAATCCATGGCATTTGCATGCGCAAGGGGAAACTAATCAGTTTGGTTGAGTCAACTTGGTTATTTCTTTATGCACCTCCGAACCCACAGCATCCACATGCACAAGGGGCAACTGATCAGTTCGACAAAGCCGACTTGGTTATTTCTTTATGCACCTCCGAATCCACAGCATCCGCAGCCGCAAGGGGCAACTGATTAGTTCGACAAAGCCAACTTGGTTATTTCTTTATGCACCTCCAAATCCATAGTATCTACAGACGCGAGGGGCAACTGTTAGGGGGAAAATATACCCGCCAATAAAAGTTGACACATTGCATATCATCCGACTGAGGCCTAGTTAACATGCCCTCGATCCACTCGACCATGTTATCGACACACTCTGAAGAGGCACTTGGGTGACCATGTTGTAAGCCGAGCCTCTAGCCTAATAGTCTTGTCCTTGTATGATACGTTAGAGGAGTCCTACTTTTTGTAGGATACGGTAGAGAACCCTGATCTTTCCCAGTTACACATACAGAGATGTATCTGTCACCCTTATGTCTCTCAGACCAATTCTATCATGACTATAGAAATCCATTTCTAAGAAGAGCATAGATCAAGCTAGGTTCCGACCCATCCGGTGTCAGATATCTCATTGTGCATTCATTCCTCATAAGGACTTATCCAAGAAGTGACATGTGGCACCCCGAAGTAATCGGACTTGGCCATCCACTTCGCAATCTCCCATTCTAACTAGAGCTCTAAGACCAGGGTGTACGATTGCATGACACTTAGTGGTCCATCTTCAGTACTGGAATTGGACTCTAGCACTTTATGCCTCAATCTATAAATATAAGCAGTCCCCCAAAGGTAAAGAATAATTAATTGATCTCTCTTCTATGTATGAATTGCCTTTCCGACCCCCGTTCTTTAAATTTTGGAGCTCATTCTCAATGACTTCTGACTGCTTATATTCAGAATCTGACTTAGGCATTGGAGTGTCCCCTGGAATGAGTCACCCAAACACTTCTGCCTCTCACTCTATGATCGCAGATCTTCCTCATCGTAGATCAGCGAGATGATTTTCGACGACAACAAACAATATTCTTCTGGTGCTTCTTCCGGCCTTCGGTATTCATCATTTTGAAGTTAGGGATGAGTCAATTTGATACACAATGGGTTCTAGCAATGATATTGTCCACTCCAAAAGAGTATACATGGTTTTACTATGAGTGGTGTGGGTACCGTGAACATTGCATGAGTTCTGCATGAGGTCTCCTCGTGCTTTGTGCAGCTGCATCGACTTCTCCTAAGGAAAGGCTTAACCATCGCACGGCGAACTGGGCGCCATTACTTGTGGTTGGGTTCTTTTTGGGGACCGAACAGTTTGTTTACTGTTCTCCAGGGAGAGAATAGAGGTTTAGAGTCGCCATCGAAAATTAGGGTTCAGGACACGGTGTGTCCACTTCACCAGCAAAACGGGCAGAAATAACTCCATATGGATATAGGCATGGTCTATGAATCAAAGTCTAGGTATGGGGTCAAGTTATAGAGGTGGGTGTGTAAGTACCCTGCTCGACTCCGGTAGATCCGACTTGCTATTGGAGTGATAAAGTATTCCTTTATTCCTACCAGTCTAACCACATGTTAGCAATTGTTAGTTTATACTAATTGCACATTTGTAATGTAAACTAGGCATGTTTCCACCCCCATGTTGGAAAAATTGGAGAAAGAGTATGTACCCACAATCCATCTTGCAGCCTTACAATGTAAACACGTACCTTGATTTATGATATATCTGATAGGAATTTAAAGAAAGCAGAAAATCAAACATAGTTATTATGTACAAAGAATGGAGAACTTGTAAAATATCTATATTTTCCTCGCTTGTAAATGTAAATAAAAAAAAGACTTACTTGGCCCAAACTCCGTTGAGGGGGACGGTTAAACTTGGACTTTTGCTTCATTGGACAACACCTCCAAACTCCTTTTTTTTTTTGGTGTTTCTAACTCAAGCAGCGGAACAACACTCTCTCACTTTGTTGGGAAAAGTTGTTCACAAACTTGAAGGGTAAATATGATAAGGAAAAAAACAAGTATAGAGTGGTCAAATATGGAAAACTCTAGATTAAGGTCATTTGGTCATATTCAACCAGATCTTTCTAAAATAGGAAACCCCCCATTTATAGTAAATTTTAGATGTGCACGCAGCATAGTGGTGCTTTACCACGGCTCTATGTGTGCAATACCACAATGCAATATAAACTATCCGTGGTGTCATGTAGAGTATACATAGCTTTGTAAATCAGTTGCACGTACATCAGTCCATTGTGTCCTTTCAAGCCACTGACAAAGGTCATTTTCTTGTTACGCTCTATCCTATGGCATTGCGTGTACTAATGCAGGGTCGCAATCACATTCCACGGATCCATGTTTCTTTACCATGGAGCCGTGGTAAGGGCTTGTTTGTGTTGTTCATTTTTTCATAAAAGATAGTTTTAACACGGTTTTTGATAGCAAATGTGTTTAATCATTTCCCCACGAGAGAGAGAGAGAGAGAGAGAGAGAGAGAGAGAGAGAGAGAGAGAGAGAGAGAGAGAATTCCTTCCTGAAAGCATTATTGCAAGAAACATTGGTGGTCAAATTTGATGCCTATAAGTGAGAAAGACACTATTATCAGTATATGGACTAGGGGCCACTATCTCACATATGTCAATAATTCTTGCAACATCTTATTGGTGCACCCCTTCCTTACACTTACAACTTTGAGTTTAAACTAGGATGCAAATTGGCATGCTATTAGTATGAATGTAAGAAAGATTTTCCTTCTTAATGTTTCTTATGATAGCGTTTTTATGCATTAAAATTGTGTTATGCATGTTTTATAATCATTCACGTGTGTATCTTGCCCCGTATTGTAGTGTATCCACCAAATTCACGATATGATATGATATGTCTCTTAAAATCACCCGACTAATATGCTACCGAGATGGGATACTTAAAACCATGTATGGAACAATAATTGGTACAAGGAGATTCCTAAAAAGGAATTTAGTGATGGTAAGCGTAGAGTAGAATGCATGAACTTTGGGGCCATTTTACTTGCTGATACTAACAAAGACGGGACTTTTAGCCAACCAAACACATGGTGATAGCTCAGTTGGAAAAAGACAAACAACCTCAAAATGAAGAGATCGTAACTTCAAACTCTCCTTAGGACCACACACACACACACACAAAAGCGTATGAAATGTTGTACTAAGCGTGACAACAAAGATGTAGCCCAGATGTTTATGGCACCATTTGATGGGAAGATGACCATCAGAGATAGGCGCGTTGATTGAACACTTGTTCGTGACTTGGTGATGACATTAACAGTGAGGAATGAGTTGGCTCTTAGATTTGTAGAGTATGAAGACTTTAGAAAGTTAATGTTGCAAACCCATTTCTTTCTAGATTCAAATCCTCTGTTTGGCTGCCGCTTGACAGTGAGCGGATCGAACGGCTGGGATTGTATCAGGACACATGCTCAATGATAATCGTTGGATTCCCTCACTGCCAGGTGGCAGCCAGACAGAGGATACTTCTGCTTTCTTGAAACAGTACTCAAATGTTAGATATTCAGAAATTATGGAAGCTTGAGAGGGAAAGACCAAAGAGTACTTAATGATGAGTTCTCCTGGGAGGATTTCTTTGACTACCGATCTATGGACTTCCAACACAAATGATGGCTACATTACTCTTACAGCTCATAATATTGATAGATCATGGATTTACAAAATAAGATGCTCAGATTCAGTCTTTCCACCTCCACATACCGGAGCTCATAATTATGAAGCAATTGGGAAGATGTTGATGGAATGTGGAATTGAGATGAAACTATTTTGTATAACAGTAGATAATGCAAGCTCCGATGATTTGTTTGTGAGCTTTTTAAAGAATGCAAAAAATGCTCTAGTATGCAAAAGTGATTTTTTTTTTTCATGTTAGGTGTTGAACACGCGTTTTGAATCTTATTTGTACAAGATACAATCCTTTTAATACAGAGTTTTGTCAAAAGTAATAGAGTTTTGTACAAAAGATTCGAGATAGAGTAAAGTTTGTGAAAAATTCTCAAGCAAGAAAAATAAGGTTCTTGGAAAGTTGTAAGCAGTTGGGAATTTCATGTAACAACTAACAAGTCATTGAATCCATATATGACAGCCCGATAGAATTCCACCTATCTATCATATGTGGCATTTGATAATTTAGGAGAATTGGATACAAATTATATTTATTGTCCTACAGCTGATGAATGAGTGAAAATTCAGAAGACCAGAAAATTCTTGAGCCATTTGATGAGATTATATATTTTTTAAACTGACATGAATTGTTTTGTACTAATATAGTGATCATTATTGCTCCTTTATCGCACCAAAAAAAAAAAAAAAAAAAAAATCATTATTGCTCCTGTAACTGAGATATTTTATTTACTCCCATGCATCTGAGACTGACTGATGGATAACATGCAGTATGGATGTATGGTATTCAACTTGAGGGTGCATTATTGATTCAATTTAGATGTTATTTGTTTCTTTGCTACTATGTTAAATGAGAATATTACAACTTTCAATTAGCAGGAACTCTTTTTGTAACTTGGGAAAATTGATGACAAAGACAAGTGTTGGAGATTGAGATTCTTTTTGATCATTTGGATTCGATGTTTTGAAAATACTTTTAATAATCTAGGTTTTTGACTTGGATTATAGCCATGAAAAGTGTTGATTTAATGACCTGAATTTTAAATTTGATTTGGTGTTGATCCTCAAAGTGTTGAACTATTGATGTTTAACTTCAAGTCATTGTACTAGTAGGTACTTAAAAGTTGTATTTTGAAGAAAAGGTGATAGGAACTTATTCGGGTATTGATATTATTGAAACGTTTGATGAATCAGATTAAGGAAAATATAAGGTTATGATATTTAGTATGTTTTGCTTTTCATGAAAAACTTATTCGTATTGTTAAAGAGACAGAATTTTCCAATCCTATATTATAAATTCTTAAGTGATATAGAGGCTTGTGAGTGTCCAAAACCATCAAGGAACTAAAACCGGATCATCCCATTATTAAAAGGGACAAGTTCCAAATTTTGGAACCGCTTAGTAACTGAGATGTTTCAATGAATGGCCCCCTTGGAACCGGAACCAGTAAGAAACCATCCCCTTTACTTGGAACTGTTTCAATTGACACACTCCAAGAAAGTCCACTAGAGAAAATAATTGTCTTTCGATGATGAAACCCTTACGAAGTCCCCATACTCTGTTGTTGTAGCCAAAGTCCCTACAACAACAAAGACCTTATAAGCTTTATCACAGTTGAATGCAATAATCAGCCATTAGCGATTGTCACACTGCTTCAGGACTCAAGAGATTCTTTTGCTAAAGGAAGCCGGTCCCTTACGTGTAATACAACTATTTAACCTCTTTCCACTACTTGGATTCTTGAGGCTTGTAATTCAGTCCATCTGTTTTTCACGTCAAACTCGACAAACTACTATTTACCCAAAAAAAGAAAAAAAAAAGAAAAAAAAAAGGTAGTACATTTGGCTTTGGTTTATGAGTTTGCACCAAGGGTACAGGGTTTGGCCAATATAAAAAATGCCTTCTATTGTATTTTATTTAGGCTCTCTTTGGTATGTATTATAGAATTAATTATATAATACATTATAACATATGTAGATGTTTTGGTATAATTTATTGTACTTATTTATATTTAAAATAAATTGATAAATCTAAAATCTACAAATTGGTTAGGAGTTTATCATTATTGTGATAATCTATTATTACTTCTTTATGTCGAATAGTATTAAGCTGTTATTATTTATGATTCATGATTTATTTTCATAAATGATTTATTATAAATAACTCATAAACATAAATATAAACTATACCAAAGAAAGCCTACAAAATCAAACATTTCCAAGTGCACTGTTATTGCATGTAAAAGTTCAAACATGTTCAAGATTTCAGTATCCTTCTCAAGGCCAAGAGCTTGGGAGCGAGATATGGAATTATACAACTCGGTGCGTGCCATTAATATTTAAACACAACATAGTGTCTTTTTCTTTTTTGTAGGTATTGTGAGCAAAACACAATGATAAGGTAGTTGTATAGGTGGTCCATCTTCAGAACACAATGACATGGTAGTGACATAGGTAGTCTACCATCTTCATACTAGCTTTCACACACCAGGAGCCCCTAGGACCGTTCTCCTTCCCTTAGTGAACTGATTTGAGATACATCTGCCAGGAGTAAATCCAAAAAATGCTTTCCATTAAAAAAAAGTATATATACATATTCCATGTAATGGCTACTAAAATTTGGTCTTATTCTCATTCATTCGGTTCACCAACCTAAACGCGTATCCTACACTAACAGATCAGGTAGTCAGCTGGTAGAAACTTTTACAAGGGTTTACAATGAACTTCATAAGACTGGAGAAAAAAATCTAAGATAATTAGGTAAGGGAAGTTTCCCATGTTGCCCTGCTACCATACAGTCTCACATGGAATTTTAAAAAAAAAAAATTATGTTCTCTCCCCTCTCTTGACCATGTGGGAAACATGTGGAATTATATGGTTTCCATGTATGTGAATGGTGTAGTGTGGGAGATTCTTCCCCACAACGGCAACATGGGAAACCCCCCTCACAATAGAGAAATAGCGAAAATGACTACTCTGAATTACATTTTACAGAACTACCACACATCAAAGTATGGATGAAAATTTAGGAGTTCACATTCTAATGAGAGTGATTGTAAATTATGCAAGGTGTATATTGCGCCAGTATGTAGATAATCTAATCAGTCAATCAAGCAAAGCAATATATTTTCCATGTCCATAGCAAAGATCCCTCAATTTTCATGTGCATGTGTTGCTGTTGAAAACTGGTCTAGCCGAGTTGTAGATGTTGAATCCGACTTCACACGTTATGGCCGAGTTCATACATTCTGGACGAGTTCAAAGTCGAGTCCGGAGAAAGACAAGGAAAATCATAGAGGGGTGGATTGGTTAATTCGGTGGACACTCCGATGATTAAGTCAGTTCATAGAGCAAGCAATATGAAGTAATGTAAGAACGAATACTTCTTGAGAGTAGGGCAAGGTTTGAGCGAGAGGAAAATCATCCGTTCTTTTACCTTTATGCTTGTGAACTTATATAGGAGTGCCAGATCCCTGAAGATGTCTGAATTACCCTTTAGAAGTTGTAAAACTACTGATAACCGAAATCTTCTGCAGTTGGTGGTGTATACCGTTGGATGATGATCCCACAATCATAGTAGATATAGTTGCTAGCACACAATCCTTAGATTCCTCCCTGTTTCCAAGGAAGTGGATTAGACACACTAATGGAGGGGTCGCTTCCTTATTCCTAGGAAAACGACCTATATCGCCTGATCATTGCCATGTGTTGTATACGTGTTGTGATATTTGTGTGCACACAATACAGTGGATACATGTCGCTCTGTCATTGGTCAATAGTTTATGGTATCAACAGTTGTCTCTTGCTTCTTTGGATTTGTAAAATTTGAGGAAACAACCTGATGCCGAGTTCGCTTTTCAATTACTTCGTTAGCCGAGTTGGACTACAACTCGTTTAGATCTTCAACCACTATCAACAGTCTTGGACGTACATTGTAAGATGACTTTAGCCGTTTTCCCTGACTTCTAATAATTTCCGCAAGTTGGTTGAATGATGCTAGTAGAGTTGTGCCTTCATTTGAAGCCGGATAAAACATAAACGCCGCCATCTCGAAGAACACAAACGACGGTTGCTTTTTGATTTCTCAAAAAGGCTGCCACGATCCTGGGTTTTAAGGATTCTCAGGGTATGGATTTAATGTTGATATGAAGCGCCAAGCAGTGGGGTGAAGCCACGTGGAAAGTGAACCTTCGAATTGACAAAATGATAGTAGCACGCCTCGATTGTGTTTACATGTGGACCAGCCATCCCTGGAAAACTGCCTTGAGAAAAAGGCATTTTTGAATTTGTAGCCAATCATACGCTCTCATCTAAACTCGGCTACTATAGCCGACTTGAAAACCTGACGATCGAGACTGATTGACAGCTTTCCTTGATTGCTTTCGGATTACAAAGCGTATTGAATCCGAAAGGACTTGCCCGTTGCAAACTTATAAAAGCTTGGACTTGAGATTCATTTCTTTACTTGCAAGTTTCATCTTCTTCTTCTTGTCGCAAAAGCTGTAAATTCTTCTGCAACTAAAGAGCTTCCAATCCCCTTCACTGAGTAAAGTAGCAAGTTTTATTCTTCCTTACTTTCCTTCTCAGCATGTCTTCTGAGTGGAACCAAGAAGACCCTGAGAAAGAGCTAGGGTTTCCCAATATAGCCATTGTTGGCAAAGGTAGACAGAGCACCTTTACCGGTTGCCAAAGTAGTTGTAGAGAACCCTTCTAACCCTCTGGCATCGCCACTCCCACTTGAGACGAGTTTGCTTGTGCTGGATGCCGGACTGATTTGACAAAAACCGAATTAAACAAGCTTGTAAAAAAGTATATGATTCCCGAGAGTTATGTCTACCGAGTTCCTAGCAGACAAGAACCTGCTTCTCAGCCCAATCTTCATGAAATCAATGTTTATGAAGAAATGTTTGTATGTGGTTTCTGACTTCCCATGGCTATAGAAGTCGTTAGGATCCTAAAAGCCTACAATCTTGCCCTAGCCCAATTGCTGCCGAACTCTTGGTGCCAGATTATAGCTTTCATAGCTTTTTTTAGAAGCCACAAGCAAGTTGCTTCAATTGACCCTTTTAGAAACATCTTTCTTTTGAACGCTGATAAGGATGTAGTGAATGACCCAAAAGATAAATGCCCAACTAGTTGGTTTTACTTCAATAAAAGAGTTGGTGCTCCCACCATCTTGGACTCTAAAAGTTCCTCCATTCATAACTGGAGGAACAAATTTTGCTTTGTTAGTAGAGTAGATAAGGCAGAAATGCCAATTAGTAACGTTTGGAGATTCCTCAATGTCAGAAGCTGAATCAAAGACCAAAGTTGTCCAAGTATGATTTAGAGTCTTATAATTCCGCGAGGGATTTGACATTGGGTTGGACCATAAGTCACTAGGAGCTCATGGATAATGACTTCCTGAAGTAGTGTGGACTGGTAGGCAAGGAAGACCTATATGACGAGTTCCCTGAAGTTGAAATGGAAAAACTTCCACCAAGTCTTCCACCGATAAAAAGTATTTTTCCTCATCCTGCTGCACGAGCTAAAATTGCTCACATGCTAGAGTCAGGTTGTCTTCAGAAGTCGGGATTGCCGATGATGTTGACGAGTTCATGGAAATCGATGCATGGGCCAAGTTTGACAAGCCCACCGACTTTGGTAAGCTTTAATCATTATTTTCGAATTCCTCTTCTTTTATAGCTGACTTGAATTCTAACATCTACTTCCCTTAAGTGTTTTAGTGGGAAAAGCAAAGATCGACTTAAGAAGCTTCAAGAGGAAAGATATAGAGGTCTTTGTCAATACGGAGCCACCACCTTCTGGATTCAAGAAGTCGAAGATAGCTCCACCAAACATCCCAGAGAAAGAAATCTGCATCAGGAGCTCTCCAAGATTGGCCCAGCCAAGTCCTCCTCTTATTGCCAAGACTTAAAGGCATAAGGGGAAGAGAAGACTCATTAAGACGACTAACGAGACAGCAATTGATGTGTAGACTAAGGGCCGATTGGAACTGGCCAGAGAGAAGTTGCATGATAGATTGGAGTCAGAGGTTCAGCTGACTTTTGTACATCTTTCTCCTTCCCCGTCCTCAACTCCAGCTTTGATTTCGTCACATGTGAATGTAGGGGAGACGGAGGAAGGCTCCATATATATTCCCAGTTCGAAGGTGAAGACCTCTGATTGCAGTATAGTCAAATCGAGTGTTGCTCGTGAGCTTATCAAGGGTATCTGTTTGCCCAAGGACCAAGAATTCTACAACATTAGAAGTAGTGGAGAACTATTCGAGAACATTTATCTCTCGTTCAGCAATGTTAAGTGTTCCTTTTGACGAGTCTTGAATTTCATTTTCTTCGAAGCCTGCCAAACTTAACTATTTGTTGTTTCTGTCTTCAGCTGATCAATCCTATGGAGAATGCCATGCAACGGCACCAGACCCTTGAAAATGAACGGGACGAGGCCGTCAAGAAGTATGAGCATCAAATCCAAGAGATAGAACGTCTCAGAAAGGATTTGAGGTCGGCCAAGGCTACTGTTGAGGCTGAGAAAAAGATGGTGGAGGAGAAGAAGAAAGGTATGGAGAAGGATGAAAAAATTGACAGCGAAAAGAATGAGGGCTGAAGAAGCTTTGACTGCCAAGTCGTCTTTGGCAGACAAGGTTTTAGTCTTGGAGAGGGAGAATCGTGAATTGGGAGAGGAACTTCAAGAGGTTAAGGAAAGTTTGACCGGGAGAATTGACAAGGCAATTGAAAACTTTTAAGGGCTTGGAGAAGTTGACAGATTTGATTTTGACTTCTGACGGGTTCTCTAAAGTCTAACATGATATAGCTTAGGCGACATTCAAAAAAGCTCTTCACTCCCTTCGAGATTATGTACGCTCAAAGGAAGAAGACTTCGACTTCTCCCAATATGCATTCGACATTGATTCTCCTTCCTCGGAGTCGGATAATGAAGAAGATCCTGTCTCCATTGAAGTCGAGAATGCTCTAGCAGACTTAGAAGAAAACATAGCCACCGAGAAGGCCACTGAGCAAAACGAGTTTTCAACTCCACCATCTACCGATAATACAAGGGAACTTCCTCCGACACCTTGGAAGAATTTCTTTAGGGATGAAGAAGATCACCCAAAACCACAAGATTAAATGTATGGAAGGCCTACGAGGCCAAGTTTGATAGATTTATTTATTTTTTGTTTTGGGGTAATCTGACTTGTACTTCAATTTGAAGTTATGAATGAAAGTAGTCATTTTCATAATTATTTATTGTGTCGTTCGAGTTCTTTTGTCTGTGAATGAAACTTTAGGACCATAGTATAGCTCCACCCCCCGAGTTCATTTTGCATGTGGGTTAACACATGAAAATGAAGTCTATTAGACTTGTTTGAGTACATTGTTGTTTTTGAGGTCAACATGGACCCCCCACCGGTATCGTTTAGGTCGATTAACTGACTTGAACGATAAGTAGATTGCATAAGAGACAAAAGATGACACTGTAATTTGGTTCATCCAAAGTAGGAAACAAATTACATTAATGATAGAATTTCTGTAAATTCTTTAAATGCCAAGACCTAGAAATATGTGTGCCATCCAGTTTTCCAAGATGATAGTCCCAGGACGAGTTACACGGACAATTCTATATGACCCTTCCCAATTCGGCTGTAGCTTACCTAGTTGAGTAGGTTGAGATAGAGATGCACGTCGGAGAACTAAGTCCCCGACCTAAAATTGCCGAGCCTAAACTCGTGAATTGTAATATCTGGCTATCCTTCGCTGATAAGCCAGAACTCGTAATTGCGCCATATTCCGAACCTCTTCAAGGAGATCTAAACTCGTTCTCATGTTATTCGAGTTAACCTCTTCATCGTAGTTGAAGATACGGTAAGTTGGGTACATGACTTCGACTGGCAAGACAGCTTTTGCACCATATACAAGCATGAATGGTGTTTCACCAGTCAGAGTCCGACTTGTAGTTCTATATGACCACAGAACACTGGGCAACTCGTCCAACTATCTGCCCTTGGTTCCTTCAAGTCATCTAGCAAGTCCATTCACAATTGTCTCTTTTGTGATCTCGGTTTGACTGTTTGCTTCAGGATGGTAGACAGAAGCAAATCAATGTTGTATCTTGAACCCCTTACAAAATGCTTTGAATTGATTGCCTTCAAACTAAGGTCCATTATCAGTTACCAGGACTGGAGGTACTCCATATCTATATATGATGTTAAGTCGAGTAAAAGTATCCACTTTTTTTGAGCCAATCTTTGTGATGGCTTCGGCTTCTACCAAATTGGAGAAGTAGTCCACCGCCACAATCAGGTATCTCTTCTGTGACGTAGAGGCTTGGAACAGTCCCACAATGTCCATACCCCACATTGCGAAGGGTAGGGACTTGTTAAGGACTGTAAATGACTTGCTGGGAGATGTGTGAGTTTTGTGTGTTTTTGGCACTGCTCACATTCTTGTGCATATTTTATGCAGTCGGCCAACATGGTTGGCCAGTAGTAGCCCTGGCAGAGTATTCTGTTACATAGTGTCATACCCCCTAGGTGGTTGCCGCAGATTCCTTTGTAGACCTCGGCTATAGCTTTCACTGCTTCTTGAGGTGTTAGGCACCGTAATAGAGGTCGTTTCAACGACTTATGGTATAGAAAACATTCATGGATGACATATTGTCGTGCTTTTCCCTGAATCCGTCTTCTCTCATGCTTATCCTCAAGGAGAAGTCCTTCTGCTAAATACGACTTGATAGGAGTTATCCAAGTCAGCTCGTGTTTGATTTGTTGTACTTCTATCTCCATGTCATCTGATACGCTAGGCTTAGGCAAAACATCAACGTAAACCGACTTGTTTAATGATGAAAGATCTTCATTTAGGAGTCTAGACAGAGCATTTGCATCCACATTATCTTTTCTGTCTATGTTTTGGATTTCGAACTCTTCAAAAAGGGACAGAGCCGACTTCGCTTTAGCTAGATACTCTTGCATATGTGTTTGTTTTGTCTCATATTGTCCATTTATTTGTCTAACAATGACTTGAGACTCACTGAAAATTTCAAGGCGCTTCACCATCAAACTTTTGGCAAGTTGGAGACCAGTAGTAATGCTTCATATTCAGCAACACTATTTGTTGCATCGAATTCAAATTGAAGTACGACTTGAATTTTGAAGTTCTCCGGACTTGTAAGGATTATGCCTACACCTGATTGTTCTGTTTTCGAAGATACATCAACATGCAAGATCCACTCAAGGGATTGTGAACCTTTCATTTTCTTGTTTGGCTGATCTTCAGACTCTAGTTCTAAGGTGGTACCTATCTCTGAAATGTCGGCAGCAGGCATCTCGAGTATGAAGTTGGCTAAAGCTTGGGCTTTGATTGCCGTTCTTGATTGATACTCAATATCAAACTCGCCGAGTTCACGGCCCAATTTACAAGTAGATCTAATATATTTGGTCTTGCAAGTATCTTCTTTAGTGGCTTGTCAGTCAAAACAATGATGGTGTGAGCCTGGAAATATGGTCTCAACTTCCTGGCTGCAAGCACTAAGGACAAGGCCAATTTTTCTACAGGCTTGTACCTAGTTTTGCGTCTAACAAGACTTTGCACACATAGTATATTGACCTCTGAATTTTCTCAACTTCTTTTATTAATACTGCACTAACCACTGCTATAAATGTTGCCAAGTAAAGCTGTAGTTGGTCACCGACTTCTGGCATTGTCAGGATTGGTGGAGTTGATAAGTATTATTTCAACTCATCAAAAGCTCTTTGGCACTCCTCTGTCCATTTGAAGCGTTTTGCACCTTTCAAAGTTTTAAAGAAGGGTAAACACCTATCTGCAAACCTCGACAAAAAGCAGCCGAGAGCTGCAACTCGTCCAGTTAACTCCTGGATCTGCTTGGGTTTTGTTGGGGCCGGCATCTTCATTATTGCTTCAATATTCACCAGACTGGCTTCAATTCCTTGTTGTGAAACCATGATGCCAAGGAGTTTACCTGAAAGTACTCCAAAAGCACACTTTGTGGGATTTAGCTTCATTTGGTGGCTTCGAAGGACTTTGAATGCTTCTTGCAAGTCGTCTAAGTGACTTGAACTCTTCTTGCTCTTCACAAGGAAGTTGTCCACATACACTTCCATGTTTCTGCTGATCTGGTTCTCAAAGACTTTGTTCACCAGTCGTTGATATGTCGCACCAGCGTTTTTCAGTCCAAACAGCATGACTGTGTAGCAGTACAATCCATCTTTGGTTATAAAAGTTGTACTCAACTCGTCAAATTAGTGCATCTTGATCTGATTGTAGCCTAAGTACACGTCAATGAATGTTAGCATCTCATGACCCGCAGTTGCATCAATTAACTTATATATGTGAGGAAGAGGGCGATAGTCTTTAGGGCAAGCTTTATTGAGCCTAGTAATGTCAATGCAAATGCGTCATTTCCCATTGGACTTGGGCACCATTACAACATTAAATACCCACTGAGAGCGTTTGACCTCTCTAATGAACCCTACTGCTAGGAGCTTGTTGACTTCTAATGATGACCTCACACTCTGGGGCAAAGTTCATTTTCTTATGTTGGACAAGCTTGAACCTCTTGTCCACTGCAAGTCGGTGCTCCACTAGATCTCTTGGGATGCCTGGCACGTCTGATGCTGACCATGCGAAGACATCAAGATTATTCTTGAGGAAGTTGATCAAATCTTCCTTTTGCTTACCCTGAAGAGATGATCTGATTTGGAAATATCTCTCAGGTTCCTCCTCTGAAATTGGTATTTGGACGAGTTCCTCTGCTGGAGTCCCTCGGACCTGAGTTAGTGCATCTCTGGAATCTTCTATGATGATACTCTATGTTGGAAGCTTTTCCTTGTGTGCCTCCAAGTCGGTTACATAGCATCACCGAGATAACCTTTGGTCAACCTTGCAACTCCCTTCCCCGTATTCTGTTGGGAACTTCATTGCAAGGTAATTGGTCGAGACGTAAGCCATTAATAAGTTAAGGCCTGGCCGATCAAGTATTATATTATGACTTGATGGTATGTCTACCACCAAGTATGTCATTGTGACCATCCCTCTTCTTGGTTTTGTTCCAACTCGAGTGTCGAGTTGGATGCCTCCTTTTACATGTACTGAGTCTCACCAAAGAAGTTGATCAGAGAATAGGTGACAAGTCGGAGTTGCTTGTCATCCAACTTCATTGCCTTGAAAGCGTGAGAATACAGGATGTCTACAGAGCTGCCTGTATCCACCAAGGTTCGCTCGACTTCGTTCTAGTTATTTATCACCATTGTGATTACGACTGCATCATCGTGTGGCAAATCGACGTGCAGCAAGTCGTCATCGCGGAAGGTGATGACATCTCCAGTTGCGGAGGGGTTGAACGAAGTCAAGGCGCTACATATGCTTTTTGCATACGCTTGATTTCCTATTCTAGAAGTGTTGCCAGCAGTAGGTTCGCCTATGATTGTCCCTGTGTAGTGTTCAGAATTGCAACTCTTTAATAGTAGTCCCAACTGGCGAACTCATTTTCTGCCAATGCCAGTTGGTATTTCTTCTCTGGTGTTCCTATCCTTCAAAGTGGAGGACTTTACACCTTCTGGTACAAGTTGAGAGCTCAATGGCCTTACAATTAGAGTAGCACAAATGTATTTAACCGAGTCGAAATTTTAAAGTCAGTTACAACAGTATTTCCCGGGTACATTCAGAAAATAATCTTTTTAATATTGATATTGACATTCCCTGGTTTGATTTCTATTGACGAGTTGGAGCTCGTCCTCTCATTTGACTCTAGCTCGACGTTGGGAGTTTGATCACTACTCCCACATTTTAGGATCTCCCACCTTATTAAGTGGTGGTGATCCCTTTGGATCATCTTCAGGATTGTCCCTATCTGGATGACTTGGCTACTGGGCAGCATCTGTCTTACAGTCGAGGGGCTGCTTCCCCTTATATGCTACCTGCTTGTATGCTGATGAAGGGCCATAGTTGTGCTTCTCAGGTCGAGGGCCATCTACGTACTCTAAGAAGTGCCCTCGGTTAATGAGGTTATCGATCGGCATATACAGGGCTCTGCATTTATCAGTGTCGTGACCATGGTCATTACGGAATCTACAATACTTCCTAGTTGTCCTCTCCCTGGGATCTGCCAACATCTTTGGTGGTGTTGGGAGCTCCAGCTTTGTGTCTTGCAGGTTGTACATGATCTCGGGCATGGGAGCATTTAAAGGGGGGTTGAATGCATTCTAGTCAAATTCTGTTTTGGCCGACTTCCCTAGGAAGCCATCTTTGCCTGACTTCTGTTTTTGATTGGTTGCCACAGAAGTCAGATTCTCCGTCTGAGTTTCAGCCCTCTTCTTTTCTGAGCCTATTGTGGTTTTGCCCTTCTTCTGAGCTAATTGGAGGGCATCAATTACAACATATTTTTCACACCTAGCCCACAAGTCAGCTAGGTTGACTGGAGTCTTCTTGTAAATAGACTTCAGTAGTTCTAGGTTTGAGATTGCCACCATTAGAGCAATGTAAATCACCGCACGGTCTAAGTTCTTTATTTAAAGAACTTCATTGTTAAATCAAACCAAGAACACTCGAAGAGACTCATCCAACTTCTGTTTCACGGTCATCAAGTTGACTGTTGTCTTCTTTGGTTTCGTTTGAGTCTGAAAGTATTCGAAAAATCGATCATTGAGTTGATCGAAGTTTTGGATGGAGTGAACCGGAAGACTATTAAACCAAAGTCGTCCAAGGCCCTTCAAAGTGGAAGGGAAGGCTCTACATAGTATGGCATCAGAATAGCCATGTAATAACATCATTAAGATGAAGTTACGTAGGTGAAGTTGCGGATCAGTGGACCCAATGTAAGGATCAATTTTAGGAATAGAGAAATATTTTGGAAGAGGGGTCCGCATGATTTCTGGTGATAATGCCATATCGGCATAGTACTCCTTCTTTGACAGTACAGTTGAACCTGTCATTCTTCTCGATCTTGTTTAGCCGAGTTTGGAGACTTTGCAATTGGTGTTCCAAAGTCCTTGGCTGGGGCTTAAGGCTAGGCACTTGTGGTGCCTGTGGAACTGGCAGTTGTACTGCTGATGCAGGTGGACTTGGTGGATGAGTTCCTCCTGGTGCTGCTTGTGGTGCTGAAGTCGTTGCTGCAATAGCGGCTGCATTGGCAGTTGCTGCTGCTGCTGCATTGGCAGTTGCTGTTGAAGCATCCAACTCGGCAGCAACTCTTTCTGCTAACAGTTTATCTGTAGTGGCATGCTCAGCCTCAAGTTAGTCAGCGGCCGCTCTCTCTACTCTGGCTGCGTCAAGTCGTGCTTGGATGCTTGCACGTATGGAGGTGGGTGCTTCATGAGAAAGTTAAGGAACTCGTCCTCCAAGTCGATCATGGACCCCTACACCAATCCAGTCATGTACTGACACTCGTGAATGGGAGTGCCTGGTGGAACTGTAAGTGGAAGATGCAATGCTCCCATCATGCTATTGATGAATTGGGGGAATCATTGGTGTCGCCCTCCTGTGTTGATGTTGACTGGGACGAGATAGCCCAAAATGACTTGACGAGCGAGGTTGGCTGGGACTGCCGACTTCGAGACATGAATGAACAGGTTGGGATGATGCACTTGGTTATCTCGACATGCTCCTGTAGGCATCACCAGGTGTGAAATCTCTGCCAATTGAGCAGCCATCTGTGTGGCGAATTATTGTGCAGTTAATGGGATTGTAGGATTTGGGGGTGGTACAGATGTAGGCAACGTTTCAGTCCTTGGAGGAAACTAAACTTCACCGTTGCTGGTGATGCAGCTGCGGGCCCACAAGCTGAGATGGGCTTAGATGGAAATCTTTATTAGATTTAATTTTAATTGGGATATTTGTAATCTTTTATTTTGGGAAATTTAGATGGTAGTTTAGGTAATATTTTATTAAGCAAGTAATAGGTTATGGTCCATCTTCATTAAGCATTTTATTTAGCTACTAATTTTATTTCAATTAGTATTAGGAAAGTTTTATCTTAAAAGAACATGTAATAGCATTATTATTTTCAGATTGGAGGATGAATGAAAGAAAGAGAAATTGAGTTTTCGTGTTCTGTTGCATAGGCCTTCCAGCCAAGAGTAATCCCCTTCCCTTCTGTTCCTTTGCTAACTTTCTTCTCAGGTATTCTTCTTCTCTTTCTCCTCTCCTTCCTCCTCGTATTCTTCAAATCTTCTTCTTTTATTTTCAGGTTCTATTTTGTTCTGGGCTGTAACCCCAGCCCCACAAAACCTTTTCGAACTCCCTCATTCCCCCCCCCCAACCCTGAAACCTCGAGAGTACCCTCAACCCCTTGAGTTTCACCCCCAACCGATTACCCTTCTGTGAGTTACAGACCTGCAACTAAGTCTGTCCCAAGCTTTACCGCCAGGTTCTGATTTCAGAATTTCCTGTTTAGAGTAGCTTCTTGTTCCCTGATTTGATTTGTTGGGCTTCCAAGGGATATGAGTAATGAATCTTTCTCCAGAATTTCAACATGGTTGGAGCTAAAGAGAATAAGTTTGACCAGTTTCTTCTAACCTGGTTTTCGGCCTCTTATTCAGTCGAGAGGTTGAAGATAACCAAGTTCATGTTTGTCTTTCATTGTGTTATTGGTTTCTTTCATCAAGTTATTACATAAATTCTGGTTATTTACAATTCCGCCACTAATATTGCTATTTGAATATCTTATTATTTGGGTGAGCCCATTAGCGGATTCAATTAGGGTTTCTCAACCTGGGTCCTGCATCAGTTGGCTTCCTGTCTTGCAATATTTTCTTCAATCCGGGAAGGGTTCCCGTTGGTATTGGCAGTGTGTCCATGAGTATTATTGCAGGTATTCACCATTTTGACAATGAAACAGTAAGAGTAGAATTAAAGTTGTAGAAAACTGAAGGAAAGTTGGTTCAGAAGGTGACTCAAATAGGCCCCACAGTGGGCGTCAAACTGTTACTGCTGAAGACTAGTCTAGCCGTGTTGTAGACATTGAATCCGACTTCACACATTATGGCCGAGTTCATACGTTCTGGACGAGTTCAAAGTCAAGTCCTAAGAAAGACAGGGAAAATCACATAGGGGTGGATTGGATAATCCGGTGGCCACTCCGATGATTAAGTCAATTCACAGAGCAAGCAGTATGAAGTAATGTAAGAACAAATAATACTTCTTGAGAGTAGGGCATGGTTTGAGTGAGAGAAAAATCATCCATCCTTTTTACCTTTGTGTTTGTGAACTTATATAGGAGCGCAAGATCCTTGAAGACGTCTGAATTACCCTTTAGAAGTTGTAGAACTGCTGATAACCGAAGACTTCTGCAATCGGTGGTGTACACCGTTGGATAATGATCCCACGGCCATAATAAATACAGTTGCAAGCGTACAATCCTTAGATTCCTCCCTGTTTCCAGGGAAGTGGATTAGACACACTACTAGAGGGGTCGTTTCCTTATTCATAGGAAAACGACCTAGATCACCTAATCCTCGCCACGTGTTGTGGTATTTGTGTGTGTACACAATATAGTGGACACATGTCGCTTTGTCATTGGTCGACAAAATATGGTATCAACATGTATCATGATAGTCCCATTACCACCGATTCATATGCCAAGCAGCAAAAAAGTACAAAGAAAAGGACTGAAAGAGAGTACTATGACATGTCATGTATCTTTTAAATAAAAATTGACCTAAATGAAGTGAATGCTTGATACCATACTCAGCCAATTATTGGCTCACTTGATATAAGCACAAACAGTACAACCTCAAGTATATCCTCCATGCAATTCAAATTTCATTTCTTATTTAATATGGCAAATGCCTTGTTGGTCGTCCCACCCAAGTTACCTCCCTCAATTTAATATGTCAAATGCCTTGTTGGTTATTCCACCCAGTTGTACTATGGAAGGTAGACTTAGCAATTTCTACGGTTGAATAGATAGGGTGTGGTTGCATTTTCCACAGATTAAATTTCAAAGGAAACTCAATCATTTACCCATGTATTTGTATTTTCACCTGTCTATTTCTGGATCCTGAGCTGACGAAGGGACATGGGAAGTTGCTTGGATGGTAGTGGTCTTTCCTTCTTTGCTTCTGGCACAACTATAACCTGCAAAGGCTTGGCAGCAGATATGGGACTGGTAGACTTCTCTGGCTCCGGAGTAGGATTACTGGTAGACTTCTCTGGTTTAGGAGTAGGATCAAGTGGTGGCATTTCTAGCTCAGGAGTAGGATCAGGAGGTGGCATCTTTGGCTCAGGTATGCTTCTTACCTGGACTATTTCTGTCTCCATCTCTATTTGGGTAATTAAAAGCACATCTTCTAGATCAACTGTATCTATCTCCCCCTAAAGATGTGGCTGAAAATACATCATGTCTTCATGAAAGAGAACATCTTAATGTCCGACGGGATGGAGGATGATAACATTTATATCCCTTTTGAATGGATGGGTAACCAAGGAAGACGCAGCGAACCCCTCGTGGATCAAGTTTGCCATGAGGATGATGGTTCCAAGCATAATAGACGCATCCAAATACCTTTGGTGGGAAACCAAAGGAGTGATTACCAAGAAACAGATCCAGAGGAGCCTTATTGTTCAGTATCCGAGATGGCAACCAATTTATGAGAGAGGTTGCCGTCAGAATAGCATCACTCCAAAATTTTGCTAGCACATTTCCCTCAAACATAAGGGTCCGAGCTGTTTCAAGTAGATGATGGTTCTTCCTTTCTGCAACCCCATTTTGAGCTGGGGTGTCAACATAACTTATTTGATGTAGGATCCCATGCTCAGACAAATCTCTCTGGAAATGCCCATCAAGGTATTCTCTCCCATTGTCACTCCGAAGAACCTTGATTGGTGTCTGAAACAGAGTTTGAATCATTTTACGAAACTGGCTGAAACACTAAAAAACTTCACTCTTTTGATGCATAAGGTACACCCAAGTAGTCCTAGTGTGACAATCAATGAAAGTTAAAAATCATTTGTGGCCAATGATAGAGGTTGTCCTAACCGGACCATAGATATCAGAATGAACCAAATCAAACATATTACTGCTTCTATTAAATGTAGGTAAATAGATTGTACAAGCCTGCTTAGCAAGAATACATGCTTCGCATAATAACTCGTTTTTATTATAATACTTTGAAAGGGAAGAAAACAACTGGGATAAAATAGCTAGGGACGGGTGACCAAGATAGCGATGTCACTGCTGAAGTGTGCTCACAGCGGAATAGACATGATGTGTAGTATGTGGTGGTGAAGAAGGAGGCACAGAAGGACCATTTGCAAGCAAGTAGAGACCACCATGTAATCTACCATGTCCAATCATCTTCCCGCTCTCCAAATCCTGAATTTCACATGAGGAAGGGAAAAAGGTTACTTTGCAGTTAAGAGATCTAGTGAGACTACTAATAGAAAGTAAATTTTGTAGAAAAATTAGGGACATGAAGAACTAATTGCAAAGTAAGAGTAGGGGAACAACGTATGGAACCTTTCCAGATATAGGAGAGAGAGACCCATCTGCGACTCGGACTGTATCTTTCTCAGAGAGGGAGCATACAGGAAGAACGAATTTGCTGACCCAGTCATGTGGTCAGTTGCTCCAGTGTCCATAACCCATGGGTTAGGGACAGAAGAAGCAGACAGACCCACATGACAGTTACTTGACTACACAAAGTATGAACCTAGATTGGCAGTTGGCATTAGAGGAGCGACTTGAACTGTAGCAGATGGCTTTAATAGGTTCTTGAGTGCCTGAAGTTCTTCAGTTGATAGTGTAGGTACCATCCCAGTAGGAGGAGAAGTCTCTGTCTGATTGGCCTGTGGTGCTTGAAATTTTTTTGTTCTCTGTAGGTTCTTGTCACGCCTCTTGGCCTCAAAGTTAACTGGTTTGCCATGCAATTTCCAGCAAGTTTATTTGGTATGATGCTCTTTCCCACAATATTCACACCGAACAAGGGTGGGTTTTGAAAAAGGAGAACTACTTGGCTGAGTAGTCTAGAGAGCTGATCTCTCTGTTGGAAGAGGAGGCATCATGGATGTACAACGCATATCCTCAAACTGGACTAAGGCATAAAACTGCTCAAGTGATGGTAATGGCTTTCTACTGAGGATCTGAGCACGAATCTTATCAAATTCAATATTAAGTCCAGCCAGAAAATTATACACACATAGTTTGTCTTCGGCACTTTTCATTGCTGCGGCATCAGTAGAACATGCAACTGTAAAGGTATCATAATAGTCTAATTCCTGCCACAGACTGCGGAGCTTAGAGTAATATTGGGAAACAGTAATATCCCATTGCTTAGTAGCACCAATCTTCATATGGAGGTCATAAATCAATGAGTAATTTCCAACCTGGGAATAAGTCTCCTTGGCAGCGTTCCAAATCTCAGTAGCATTAGGTAGCAAAACATACCCTTGCCCAGTCTTGGGTTCCATAGATCTAATCAAATATGCCATTACAATAGAATTCTTCGATGCCCATTTGTCATAAAGATTATCAGTAAGTTCAGTTTCCTTCTTTTTACCATTGATGTAACCTAATAGTCCTCTTGCAGAGATGGCCATCTGTGCTGTTTTGGACCACATCAAATAGTTGGTTCCATCCAGCTTAACAGGATTAAGGGGAATATAAGAGAATTCAATTTTTTGGGACTCCATGTTAAGAGAAACCACTTCAGAAAATTCATCCATGGGAAGGATAACAACTCAAGAACAATGGAAAATACCTTGATAGAGCCGTGCATCACTCTTATGAGAACAAGAGAAACATAGGAAGCAATTTTCGATCTTCAAACTAGCATGGAGGAATCGAGGTTGGCTATCAGGTTGATCTTTGCAAAGTATATCCCTTCAATAATTGATACACGGCAATGCATCAAATAAATTCTTCAAACTTGTTTAGTTCATCCCATCACTAGAAAAAATTTCTAGAAGAAAAAACAGAATAATCGAGAATAGAAGACTGATAATTCTAAAAGGTCGAAAAATCTGGAAATTGAGAACCAGATAATTCTGAAAAAAATTCTGATAATTCTAATGAGGTAGGTTGCAGGTTAGGTCTATGGGATAGCAGTAGGTGCTAATCAGTGGCTTACGGTTATGGATATGGAAAGGGATTTCTTGGTTTTCTTTATGGCAGTAAACTGAGTTGCAGGTCTCTGGTAAACTGAGTTGCAGGTTTCTGGGCAGGAGCTTACGGCTGGTTATGGCAGGGGTAATTGGCAGGTTATTGCAGGGATTAATGGCAGGGGTTATGGAGAGGTTAAGGTTCTGGATGAAGGCTGGGCAGAGAAAAAAACTTGCGGCAGGGGCTATGGGAAGGGCTTATGACAGAAATTGTTGAAGAATAACCAAAAAGAAAGAAGGGAAGAAGAAGGGAAAAGGAGATGGTGGCAGCCCTAAGTTGGCTCAGACACCATGCTGAGAAAAAGAATGAGAAGAGTTAAGATCCTCTCCCCACATCACCTTTTATTTATAACCAACTAAAAGGAAAGAAGATGACAAAAATAACTCTCCAATAAGATAGACATAAAGGAACTAAAACTCTAACACAATAACTACAAAAAAAAAACATAATTAAAAAAACCAAGTTCGTAGTTAGCGCTATAGCGCTAAGACCCTCGACGCCAACAGACCTTAACCTGGGTTAACAGAAAAGCTCACATGGCTTTAAAATAATTCTAATATGAGAAAAATATCCTTAATGCCTTATATCAAGACTGAGACACACCCAGGTCTCTCAGCTGCAGTAAACGGTGCCTTGCTGCTCTTCTTTTCCTTCAACCTTTTACCAATACCCATAGTTGTCAAGGCGTCGCCTAGGCGTCCAGGCGGAAAAATCTAAGTTAGGCACCTTGTGGAAGTCTGAAAGGCAACCGCCTTGGAAGGCTGGGGCGATGCCTAGGAGTCGTCTTGGGCGCCTAAGACGCCTAGTTTTCCTGGGTGGCCACCTTGTATAAAATAGAGTTCTTATATTATTTGTAATTTTTTAGTGTAGATTCTAAACCTAATATTTAGATTGGTTTGGTGTACAATAATATATTGTACACCAATACATGGAATCAATGATATCTGATTAATGGATAATTATATTATTTGTTTTTTTTAATTAGATTCTAAACTTACCTTTTTGATTGGTGTGGTATACACTAATATATTGTAACGAATACATGAAATCAATTATATTTATATACGAATGGACTATTGGAAAATGGAAAGACAAAAAAATCCGTTTGATGGTAGAAAAGAGTCAAAAGTGTTCGTATGTTCTTCTTTTCCTCTTCAGGCGACGATTAGGGCTGCGCAACTTTCACTGTCTCAGCTATTCTTCTTCGGTTCTTCCAGTGGACGACATCAACTTCTTGAATCAGGTATGTGATTTAGATTAGAATGTAAATTTATATTTTTATTTTGTAGAATGCTTGTTCTTCTTCTTCTTCCTGCGTCGACCCTTGAAACGAGAATGAATTTTTTTTTTTCCAATGTCGTTTTACTGTCTTTTCCTCCTCCGAATGTTTTTTTTTTTCTGCAACACTCAATTTTTTTTTCCGATTGTCAAGTGAGCTCCCCTCCTCCTCCTCCTCCTTCTTTTCCTCCATCTTCTTCTCTGCATCGACCTTTGCAACTGCAGAGACTTTTTTTTTTCCTTCCTGAATGTCGTTCTCCTCCATCTTCTTCGTCTTTGCGTGAACCTCTGCAAGTGCGGGGACTTTTTTTTTTGGTTCTGAATGTCGTTTCTTCCTAATCTGTGCGTCGACCTTTACAACTGCAGAGGTTTTTTTTTTTTTTCCTAAATGTTGTTCTCCATCTTCTTCTCTACTGCAACTACAAAGACTTTTTTTTTAATTTCTTCTTTTTCTTCTTCTTGTTTAGTTGTTGTCCGAATTCCAAAGGTTTATTCTCTGACTCTGCATGACCTCTGCAATTGGAGAGAGTTTTTTTTTTCTTTTAATTGCAAAACTTGGTTTTACTCCTTTCTCTCCAACGATTTTTTATTTTATTTTATTTTATTTTTTTCCCGAATGTCGATCAGAGACAAGTCCGAATGCTTTTTTTTTCATTCTGTCTGCAATGACATTTTTTTTTTTTATTCTCTGCTAATCTGTTGCAGCCTGCAAGTCCGAATGCTTTTTTTATTTTTTTTCTTCTTCTCTGCTAGTCTGCTGCAGCCTGCAAGTTCGAATGCTTTTTTTATTTTTTTTTCTTCTTCTCTGCTAGTCTGCTGCAGCCTGCAAGTCCGAATGCTTCTTTTTTTTTCCTTCTCTGCTAGTCTGCTGCAGCTTGCAAGTCCGAATGCTTTTTTTTTTCATTCTCTGCAATGACTTTTTTTCCCCTTACATGATCATACTGTCTTTTACTACTTTCCTAATTATACTGTTATACGTTGTCCCTTTCTATTTCACCCCTTATGCCTCATTGAATTGGTTTTACTTGTTTCTTCCTGATTACTTCAATATTTTTGTTGTTATAGTATGGCTGGAACTGGTGAAAGTGCCCCATCAAGCGCGCTGCTGAAAACACAGCAAATTCAACCATTGATCCAAGCAAAGATCCGGCTAAGAAGGCCAAATCAAAGGATCCTGGATGGAAATATGGCTATTGGCCAAACTTAGCCAATAAAAACGTAGTTAGATGTACTTTGTGTGGTAGAAATTGTAATCAAGGGATTAAAAGGCTGAAACAACACTTGGCTGGTGGTTTTGGAGATGTAGCCAAATGTACGAAGGTTTCTGTTCAAATATCTAGAGAGATGCACGATTTTATGATGAAGAACAAGAAGAGGACAACTTTGGATTTGGATGATCCCATGGATGATTTAAACACATCCATGGATGGAGGAGAAGAAGGGCAAATGCAGGCCCCAACTGAGCAATAATCTATTCCTAGAGTTACCCCAAGTTTTGGAACAAATGCTAAAAGAAAGCATGCTTTGGTCCAACAACAAACAAGGGGACCCTTTGATGTTCTTTTGAGGCAAACTCCTGAAGAATTGGTTGATGAGAGGCAGGATCCCAAGAAACTTACACAAACAACCAAGCAAAACAAGTTTAGATCAGCAGAACAAAATAAGATTGTTGATAACCATGTTGCTCAATGGTTTTATAATTGTGGGATTCCATTTAATGTTGTCAAGAGCAGGGACTTTGAGGTTATGCTTGAATCTATAGCACAATATGGATCAGGATACAAGCCTCCATCATATCATGAGTTAAGAGTGCCTCTCTTGAAGTCTACAAAGGAGCAAGTTGCATATATGAAAAAAAAAATTATGAAATCTATTGGAAGAAGTATGGGTGTACTCTCATGTCTGATGGGTGGACAGACAGAAGAAGAAGACATCTCATAAACTTCCTTGTTAATTGTCCAGAGGAGACCTATTTCATGGAATCAGTAGATGCATCCCAGCATAAAGAAGATGCTAATTTATTGTTTCAATTGCTAGATAAAACAATTGATGAGATTGGAGAGGAGAATGTTGTCCAAGTGGTAACAAACATTGCTTCAAATTATAAAGTAGCTGGGAAATTATTAATGGACAAGAGGCCTCAACTGTATTGAACGCCTTGTGCAACACATTGTATAGACCTTATGTTGGAAGACATAGGGAATTTGAAGATATTCAAAGGGGCAACAGCAAGGGGCAGAAGAGTCACAGGTTTTATTTACAGACATACTCGCCTTCTTGAGCTATGAGGGCAAGAACTGGAGGGAATGAACTAGTTAGAGCTAGAGTTACCAGATTTTCTACATCATTTTTTACTCTTCAGAGCATGTTGAAAAACAAAGATGCTTTGAAACAGTTATTTGTTTTTGATAATTGGATGAAGAGCAATCTGTCAAAGACGGAGATAGGGATGAAAGTAGCTAATACAATTCTTTTCACTCAATTTTTGAATAATGTGCAAGATTGTTTGAGAGCATCACAGCCCCTTGTTATTGTATTGAGACTTGTAGATGGGGGTGAGAATCTTGCAATGCCTAAAGTGTACCTGGCAATGGAAGAAGCAAAAAAAAAGGATACAAATCAACTTTGCTGATAAAGGAAGACTTTGGAAAAAAATGGCCAATGTTATTGAACAGCACTGGGAGTGCCAAATGGGGCACCCTTTGTATCTTGCCACTTTGTTTCTTAATCCTGGGAAATTCTTTGAGTACAAAAAGAATGATGTTGGTAAACAGGGGAAAATACAAAATGCATTCAATGAAGTACTTACAAGAATGGTGCCTGACCCAAATTTGCAAGACAAGATTTCTAGGGAGGCATCTACTTATAAACATTGTGAAGGCGCATTTGGAATGGAAATGGCAATCAAACAATGAAATCTTGTGAGCCCCTGTAAGTAATTTATGACTTTAAAAGAATTGTTTAATTGTTTAACTACTATTTACTATGGTTTAATTTGTATTTAATACTTTATAGTGAAATGGTAGTCAACACATGGAGGAGATACCGAAGATCTTATGAAGATTGCATTTCGTATTTTAGGTCTATGTTGCTCCACTTCTGGTTGCGAACGCAACTAGAGTACATTTGAATCTGTAAGTACTAAAATAGACTAGAACATCAACGTTTGAATGATTTGATCAATGTCCGATATAATCGAAGTCTTTAAGAAAGGTAAGGCAAAGCGTGAGAAGTCAAGACCTTATGATCCCCTAGTGCTAGATGACTTGGACTGGAGTTCTGAGTGGATGACTGGCCAAGAAGAAGATATAGTCGATGATGATCTCACGTGAGGCAATGTAGATAGAGCAATGGATGCATCAGCATCTGCTAGCGGGCACATTAGAGTAACAAGAGCGCAAACATCAACCAGCAATGTCTACGTACGTCGAGTGAGGGGAAGGGGTTTGGTTGAGGATGACTCTGATAGAGAAGATATTGAAGAAGAGGATGTTTATAATGATGATGAAGATGTTGAGGATGATTTTGGTCTGAAGTCTGAGGCTGATAGAGGAGGGAAGCACCAAGAACAACCATTTGACCCTTCTCTATTCGCTGATATTTGATGTTTGATACTTAAAGAATTTGAATTTAGTTATGGATTTTTTTATTGAGTTGTTTATTGCATTGCCTAGGACCTAGGTTGATTTTAGACATTGAGACTATGAGTATTTCACTATTTCCCATCTTGTTGGTTTGTTGCATATATTTTTAATGCAAGATTTTTAATATTTATAATTTATGATCTTTTGCCTCCCCCAAGTAAGTGTAGGATTTGAACCTACTTCATGTCGGATATCATTCGACCACTCTGCCATTGAACTATTGAGGAATAGATGTATACACAGTCTATACACTTATTTTAGCATCATGGAGGCAAGTAGGTAACTACAATATAATATTTATTGAGTAATTTGCATCTTTAGTTCTTTACGTGCATTATAGACTTGCATTCTTGTTTCTTATTTTATATGTTATTATGTTCTTAGTTTATTGCTTTGTGTTTTTTTTTTTTTTAATTATAATTATGCTTTTCTAGTTCTTACATTTTATACTTTAATCATTCTTTGTTTATTTTTCTCATATTAGGTTATGCCTCAAATAGTTAAATGTTTGTTCTTGTCTTCTTGATGTAGCATATTGCATTATTGCATATAATATCTAAAGTACAAACATAAATATAGCATTGATATTTTAGGCAAAAAAAAATACACCAGGAACGCCTTGGTTGCCTAGGCAACACCTAGGTGGGCGCCCAGGACGGCCTCCAACGCCTAGGTTTGCCTTGACAACGATGCCAACACCCAACCCTTCCGTCCTCCTGCATGACTATGCTATTCTATGCTCATCCTTTCAAACATTGGGCACCGCTCAACCCAGTTCCACCCATTCTTCGCATCAAAATGGGGATCAGCAGAATGGCACATACTCTCTTTTGGCACTACAACTGGCAGACAGAGGCCACGTTAAGGTTCACAATCCCCTGCGACCACCTTCACATACTGAAAGGCACCACCTTCACATTAGAAATGCAATCAACATAGATGTGGAATAAGACACTCCTTTACAACAATGGGCAAGAACCCTCCCCCATCCTGCCTCCTGACATCTTTAAAGTAGGTAAAAGAGAGGAAACTTGAGTAGGTTAGTGAGGCTTTTTTGGAAGGGAGAGTGGGGGAGAGCAGAGATGCTCACACCAAAGGGAAGGAAGCACATTTGTGTAGGTTAGATAGAGAGGGGGAAAAAAATTTAGGGGAGGAACGGGAACGTTAGAACTCAGAATCGTCTGCGATTGTTGTCAACTCCTGAGCCCTGTTCATTGATTGAATAACATGAAGTCACATCTACTGTCACCTGCTGTCATATTGTCATTAATGGCCAATTTGATAAATATACACCTAGGTTAACCTACTTCGAAATGCTTACAGATTGGGGTATGTCAAGCACAATTTCATCAAATAAGGTTGACGGGTAGAAAAACCACAATGTGTGAGACCTGCAATTCAAATTACCAAAAAAGAAATTGACACATGCATAGGGGACCACTTGGTCCTACCTGATGGCAAAATTTGGGCACCTCTTTCCGTCACAAGGCAGATATAGGGCCACACATGAAGGTTTCATGGGTGGGCTATCCAGGAAACCATTGTTCATTCACTAGATCCTGAAAACTCAAAATTATGTTAAGACCTAGTGCATTTTAGAGTTTCATTTTTTGAAAGGCATTCAAAAGTAATATTCATGAGGAAGTGAACCGCCGTCATTCAAGATTTGTAGATGCCTTAGAATGTTTTGCTGAATGTATCAACATAACAAGATGTACTAAAGCCAGTAATTGTATGGATATTTGGCATGTTATTTACTTATTTTTAACAGTGTCTTCTCATGTGGAAAGTGACTAGCTGCTAAGATCATAACATGAGACACAATCACGTGGCATTTGCTGATGAAATAATATTTTTATCTTAGAATCTCACTGGATCATGCTAACAATGGTTTAGATCTTTTCCTCTTTTTAATATTTAAGACTATCCAGCTTTGAAGAGTTGTACTTCAGATGCTCTTTTGCTTCAGACTAAATTTAAGTTGAGTCAATCAAACTGCAAAGCAAAGGATGTCGGGTTTAACTTACAGGCACAAGAAACCAACTACTAAAACTTCTGTAATGGTGATCTCCTCACTGCCTTTATGCTTTGTGAGTCTCTGAAGCAAACAAAGTGTACTAGTGTTTTCCCATTGGGGTAGACAGCAAAAACACTTGTTCCTATTCGTTTGTTGCAGAGGGAGCACATGCTGTCACTAGTGATTTTCACCATGGTTCTACGTTGCTTATAAAGCTCTTCTTTAACCTGTTTCATGAAGCATGGATTATACAGAGGAATAAATTGTTATACATGCATTACATTAAGTGCTCCAAAGATCAGATGTCATAAGGTAAAAAAAGTTATGAAATCCATAAATAACTCAAAATGCTTGCTCCAACATTAACTTTTCCATGGCAGTGCAAGACAATCCTTGTCATGAACTTAAAAACGCAATTCACTAGTTCAATAAAAGTGGGGAAAGCACTAATGAATATCAAATGTACATGGAGAAATATAATAGTAAAAAAATATCATTTTATAAAACCAGATTGGATAGTCAATCAGACCAATTAACTGAGAAACCAACATTCTGGCAGGTTGGCTTTCTCTGGTTAGGAAAATCATAATATTTATTTGGGCCAGTAAACTGGCTGGCCCTTTTGTAGGGTCAGCCAATTGAGGTGGTGAACTAGCCCCAGTGTTGCAAGCATATGGACACCTCTTTCGTAATCAGGTATTCTGACTCAAAGATATGAACGATGGATTTGGGCAATGGAGAAAACGAGCTTACTTTAAGACACTTGTGAGTTGTACCATCATTTACACTACAGAGAAAGGCAATGTATAAAGTATAAAAAATAATAAATAAAATGAAATTGGGGAATTCCATGGTACATCAGGAAGAAATGTGATGCAGATCGATCAGATCTGGTGGATCTGATTGGCCTGCAGGTAATGGACCCACTAATAGAATGGAAGAGATCATGATCTGACGGCTATATATAGGCCCAATCTGAATCTAGATCTAATGGATCAGAATTAATGAGGAATAATAATGGATTTTAATATATGAAATTCCAGATTTAAATTTAAGAAATAACCAACCAGAATTAAGATATCAATAGGTGAATTGATGGTAGTAAAAATAAGAAAAGATAGGGAAAATAGGAGAGATAATAACCTGAGAGAGGGAAAACCAAATCGTGAGTGGGAAGAGATAAGATCTTCCTAGAATATAGGATCTGAAGTTAAACAAATCAACAAAAGAGAGAGAAAAGAAAGCAAGAAAACTTCCTACCATGAGGGATGAGAGAGAGTAAGGGAGGCCAACTCGTGAGAAAGAAATAATGAGAGAGAGAGAGAGAGAGAGAGAGAGAGAACCATGGGAGTGAAGAAAGGAAAGAAAAGAAATACGAGGGAAAGAGAAAATCTCATACCAAACCAAGAGAAGATAGAGATTGCATCCATAAGGTAGTTATCAAACAATTAAAACTAGTCCATTCAATTGCAAATTGTAGGATGGAGCGGGGGAGGGGGAGGGGGAGGAGGAGGGGTGTTACATATTTATAAACTTTAAAATTATTGAGAGATCGTATGGTCCACATGGATTAACCATCGTGTGGTTTAAATTAATTTATCTTTATGTGTAGATTCATTGTACTACCTGTATTGTACATTTGTACTACTTGCACTACCTGTACTATACTGCCTATACTAGTTCTTTCTTTCTTTGTATTCATTCTCACATTATAAATAAGAGGACCTCTGTCTATTGTAAGACAAGTCGTACCATTCTTTCTACATGGTATCAGAGCTAAGTTAAGCTCCTACCGCCTCATCATCTTCCATCTCCAGCGCCACCACCACCTGCCAGAATCTTTTTCCGCCACCTCTAGACTATCGCTGCCATCTACCTAGATCACAGCCGGCGCTAAGATTACTAGAAATTTGAGTATCCAGAAGGATGGATAGAGACTGATCCCTTTCTACATACATCTTTTTTTTTCATCCTACCATGATCTAAAAGGTTTTCTTTATTTATTTTTTCCTGTCATGTATCCCTATTGGTGGTTTGTCTGAGATCAATCCTTACGTATATACCGATCTTCTATTCCTAATTGAAGATCGTGTTCTTTGCGGAACTTGATTATCTTATTCCATAAACAATAGGATTGGTACATGGCCCATTGCGGTATCCTTGTTGGTGGACTAAGTTCTTCCATAGACAACAGGATTGATACACACCCATTGCTGGTTATCTAGATTTTTTATCATGTCTGAAACATTTGAAACTACTGCTGCTTTCGGATCATCATCTGCATCTGCTCCACCCACTTCCCATAATCCAGGTTCAAATTTTGCCCATTAAGGTATGTGGTTTAGTGAATCCACCGTTTCTAATCCTTGGATTATTGACTCTGGGGTCACGGATCACATGACTAATAACTCTGATTCTTTCTTTCATTTTATTTTTGTCCCTGAAACTAATCCTGTCCATGTAGCTGACGGAACCCTATCCTCTGTATCCGGAAAAGGTTCCATCAAATGCACCTCTAATTTAAATTTGCAATCTGTTCTCCATGTTCCTAAATTTTCTATCAATCTCTTGTCAATTAGTCAGATTACTTCTGCTTTAAACTGCAAAGTTATGTTTTTTCCATCTCATTGTTTGTTTCAGGATCTGGCAACAGAGAAGACGATTCGCAAACCCCACTTTTCACCTTGATCCGGCATCCTCCGATCTGCATCGATGGCACCAACGTCTCGGCCATCCCTTTTTTACTATTTTGTCAAGTTTATTTCCGTCATTAGCAAATAAATGTAAACAAGACAAGTTTGTTTGCGAAGCTTGTATTTTGGCTAAGCAAACTCGATCTTCGTATCGTCCGACTCTTACACGGAGTAGTACTCCTTTTCATATGGTCCATTCAGATGTTTGGGGACCAGCTCATACTGTTTCTAGCACTAGTCATAAATGGTTTGTTACTTTCATTGATTGCGATTCTCGTACTACTTGGGTATATCTTATGCATCATAAAAGTGAAGTCTTTACATGTTTTCGCCATTTCCATCATATGGTTCAAACCCAATTTGGAGCTATACTCCAGATCCTCCGAAGTGACAATGGATGGGAATATCTCGAGGGGGCCTTTCAAACTTACCTTGGTGATAATGGCATTGATGCAGTCCAAGGACCAGCTAGTAGTGGATCAGCCCAAGGATGTGTCAACATGGGCCCAACCCACACTGTTCACGTGAACACTGTTCACGCGGTACTGTTCACGCGGTACTGTTCACGTGAACAGTACCAACAGCATTAATTATGACTCTTTTTATTAGTTTCCTAATTTTCAGTTTATTTATTTCCATTGTTTAGTTTCCTAAAAATTAGGCTAGTTAGTTTAGAAGTCTTAGTTGCTTGGAGACTAAAACTTGCCTAAAATCTAGTTTCCTAATTCCAGTTTTTAGAAACTTTCTTATTTTTATTGTTTTAAAGCCTTCCTAAATTATAAAGGAAGGTTGGTTTTACTAAATTTCGTTCTTTCCTATTTTATTTGTAATGTTTCAAAGCTATAAATGAAGAGAATGCAGACTGGCTGCAGTGGAGAGATTTAGACCAGAAAAAAGAAGAGAGTTTAGCTCCTGATTTTCTGGTTGAGTCTCATAGGTTGTGAGACTCAACCGAAATATTCTATTTTATGGTTTTCTTGTCCTTCTGTTAATTCCTTCAAGTTCTTATTATTGCATACTGAATTGCGATACCATTAAGTGCTTATTTGATCAACGAAAGCTCGTGGGATTAAATATTAAAATCATATCGACCAGCTCTAACTAAACCAGTCCCGTTTTCAGATGACAGGTAGTTTTCAAAAAATCACATCTCTCTCATCTGTGATCGGATCATCTCCAACTTTCAGTATGTCCAACTTTCAGTATGTGTTCACGTACATCCTAAAGTTCATTGTCCCCAAGTTTGAAGAGATTCTAAGGGTCAGATTTCCAGATAAGTTGAATTTCTCGTTACTTTCTAATTCTGATTTAAGATTGGACTGCATAAAGATCCTGCAACAAAGAGGGTTTGTTAATTTAACTTGCTTTGAACCCTCTTTGTCATCAGGCATCATCCACCAGACAAGTTGCGTCGACACTCCTGCACAAAATGGTGTGGCTGAATGGAAGAATCAACACCTCCTTGAAGTAGCTCATGCCTCGATGTTTGCTAGGAATGTTCCACCGTAGTTTTGGAGTCATGCCGTTCTTACCGCTGCTTATCTCATTAACCGTGTTCTTACCCATGTCCTCAATTGCCGCTCTCCTTTAGACCTCTTACTCAATAGCACTACCCATATTATCCCTCATAAGGTCTTTGGTTGTGTGTGTTATATGCGCAACCATTGATCTCCAAGAAAACTTGAACCCCGTGGTTTTCGGTGTCTTTTTTTGGATTATTCTTTAACCCAGAAGGGATATTGGTGTTACTAAGGAATCAAGTATCAACACGATATGCACCGTATCGGCCGATACGTATCAGTATGGACAGTAGCCGATATGATACAAGCCGATTCGTATCTAAGTTTTTTTTAAAAAGTACGGTATCGTAGTGTATCAAGCGTATCGAGCTGTATCGGCTCGATACGGCTCGATACGCTTGATACACTACAGTCTGTAACGATACATTTTTATTTAGGATTTAAAAAAAATAAAAAATAAAAAAAAAAACTTGCAAAAACAGAGTCGGCTAAGAAGGAAGAAGAAGAGGAAGAAGAAAGAGGGAGAAGAAGAAAGACCAAAAGTAGACAGCAGTAGTGGCCACCGTCACTACCGCCGCCAGAAGAGGGGAAGAAAAAGAAGCAGACAGCAGCAGTGGCCAGCCAGAAGAGGGGAAGAAGAAGCAGCAGACAACAGCAGTGGCCACTGCAGTGGCCACTGCCGCTGTCGTCGCCAGAAGAGGGGAAGAAGAAGCAGCAAACAGCAGCAGTGGCCACCGCCGCCGCAGCCAGAAGAGAGGAAGAAGAAGAAGAAGAAGAAGAGGAAGGGGAAAAAAAAATACTAAGCTGTGCCGCACAATCTTCGTCTTCAGCCATCAGCTCCCCTGAAGTACTAACCTTGCTTCTCCCTCCTTTTTTTATTTCTTTTTTTTTTTTTTTTCGAGTTTCCTCCTCATTGCGTCCGGCAGAAGAAGAGCCTTCGAGAAACAGATGGATTCCAGATGAATTTCTCTCTTGATGTTGATATTTATATATAGAGTGATATGGTGTATCCTCATGTAATATAATAGTGTATACAATTCAATAAAAATTATAAAAAATCATAATATATAGGGATATGGTGTATCCGCATGTAACATAATAGCGTATACAATTCAATAAAAATTATACAAAAATCATAATATATATACATATATATATATACCTGACAGTGTATTGAAAATATCTACACCACCCAATGAAAAAAAATATAAATTATAAAGAAAAATGAGACATGCAAACACACTCACCCTTACAAGGTTGAAACACCAGCCTAATAAGCACTAAAGACTCCAAAACATAACCCTCGGCCTTGCACTAAACTTAATGTAAAAAAAAAAACATTTTTCTTTTTAATATCGTTTATTTATAGTATTTTTATGCTTTAAAATTGTATTTTATATATTTCCTAATCATTCTTATGCCTATCTTACCCCATATCCATGCGTATCCGTGCATATCCACCGTATCCACGAAACGATACGATACGTCTCTTAATTTCAGCTGACCGATACGGTACCGATACACGATACTTAATTCCTTGGGTGTTACCACCCTCCTACCCGTCGCTACTATGTCTCCATGGATGTTCAATTTTATGAACATCTTCCCTACTTTCTTCCGTCCAATCTTTAGGGGGAGTCACTGTTACAGGAAGATTGTCCGATGATTGAACCTATGGCTTCTCCACTTCAGGGGGAGATCATAAATTCATCAGAAAATGTTTCTCCTGTGTCACCGCCCCTTGATGAAACCTCGGTTGAACCTGACACTGAAGATGAATCACCTGTACTTATACCTATACCCCTGGCCGAAACTGCTGCTGACCCTGCTGATCCTACACTACAGGTTTATACCCGAACCAGACTTAAGAAAGGACAGGCCTCTTCTACTACAACTGCACTTACACACATCCCTTCGTCAACTTTGGAACCAGAGACTGTGACGGAGGATGAGATACTTCAGCCTGGAAAGACTTCTTCTTCTGAGTCTGATTTAAATTTTCCTATTGCTCTTATTAGGAAAAGTACTAGGTCTTGTACTCAATATCATTTGTCTCAGTTTGTCTCATATAACTCCCTTTCTTCTTCATATCATGTTTTTGTTTCTACATTGTTGTCTGTGTCTATTCCTAAACATTGGTAGGATGCAGTTAAAGATGTGAAATGAAAAACAGAAATGGTTGAGGAAATGAATGCCTTGAAGAAAAATGAGACTTGGAATCTGGTAGATCTTCCGATAGGGAAGAAACCGGTTGGGTGCAAGTGGGTCTTTGCCATTAAGCAGAAAGAAGATGGTTCCATAGACAGATACAAGGCCAAACTCGTTGCTCGTGGGTTCACTCAGACATATGGGATTGATTACCAGGAGACATTTGCATCAGTGGCTAAAATGACCACTATTAGGGTTTTGCATGTGCTGTTTATTTTGACTGGGATCTGCAACAGTTAGATGTCAAGAATGCCTTCCTCAATGGAGAGCTAGAAGAGGAAGTCCCTCCAGGATTTGAATCGTCCGTTACTATAGGAAAAGTCTGCAAGTTGAAGAAATCTTTGTATGGACTAAAACAATCTCCTAGGGCCTGGTTTGGACGATTCCACCGAGCTATAATATTTGTCAGCTACAAACAGAGTAATGCTGATGATACCCTATTCATCAAACGTAAGCATGGTAAGATCACTGTTTTCATTGTTTACATTGATGATATTGTCCTTACAGGTAGTGATGATGAGGAAATCAAGCATCTGAAGTACTTCTTGGGCAAGGAGTTCGAAGTTAAAGACCTTGAAAAGTTGAGATATTTCCTTGGTATTGAAGTAGCACGTTCCACCAAGGGTATTTTTCTGTCTCAAAGGAAGTATATACTTGACCATCTCACAGAAACAGGTCTCTTAGGATGTCGGCCATGTGATACACCAATTGACCCAAATGAGAAATTGCAAGGAAAAGTAGGTACACCTGTAGACAAAGGACAGTATCAACGATTAGTGGTTAAGTTGATATATCTGTCACATACCCGGCCTGATATAGCATTTGTAGTTAGCTTGGTGAGTCAATTTATACATGATCCGTACTCGTCGCATGGATGTTGTGTTTCGGATTTTGCACTATCTCAAATCTACCCCTCGAAGAGGAATATTACTCTCTTCTAGGGGTCACTTTAGAATAGATGCCTACATCGATACAAATTGGGCAAAGAATCCAGATTGGAGATTGACCTCATGATATTGTACCTTCGTGGGAGGAAATCTAGTCACTTGACGCAGCAAGAAGCGGTATGTAGTTGTCCATTCAAGTGCTGAAGTAGAGTTTAGAGCCATGGGTTCAGGGAATCTGTGAGTTATTATGGTTAAGGGGACTACTCCAGGATTTGGGGTTTCGTTCTACAAGACCTATGAGGTTGTTCTGTGATAATAAAACTGCGATCAGTATTGCTCATAATCCGGTACAACATGACCAGATCAAACATGTAGAAATTGATAGTCACTTTATCAAGGAAAAGTTAGAGAGAGGATAGGTTTGTGTTCCCTATGTTACCTCTGGTGATCAGTTGGCAGATATCTTCGCTAAAAGACTTTCAGGGAAACAGTTTCATCCTATGTTATCCAAGTACATGACATATATACACACCCCAACTTGAGGGGGAGTGTTGAGAGATCGTATGGTCCACATGGATTAACCATTGTGTGGTTTAGATTAATTTATCTTTATGTCTAGATTCATTGTACTACCTCTATTGTACATTTGTACTACTTGTACTACCCTCATTGTACTAATTGTACTGTATTACCTATACTACCTCTTTCTTTCTTTGTATTCATTCTCAAATTATAAATAAGAGGACCTCTGTCTATTGTAAGACAAGTCATACCATTCTTTTTACAAAAATGAAGACCTACCAAGAATTTCTTTTTCCCCCCCAAAACATCAGAACTTTAAATTTTCTTTTTCCCCCTAATACGTTAGAACTCTAAAGGAAACTAAATCTAGAAACAAAATTGATGCAGCCAAATTGCATCCAAGTTCAACAACTAAGCCCTTGTAAAGATCTACTCGCATCAAAACCCAAGCCCACAAAGCCCACCCTGGACCAAGGCATGACTAAGCACTAACAACATTGTAGTAAACCAAACTACAAAAAAAGAACCAAAAAACCTAGCCCTAGCTCCCTTGAAACCTTAAAGAAGTTTCATTCCATCCTAAAAGGGTTGGAATTTTATTCTTTACCTACATCATAGAAGAGTTGTAGGCCACCTTTGGAGTTGATTAATATATTAGAATATAAGTAAGTAACCCTACCTTCACTCCATCAAAGATTACTTTCTTGTTCTTGCATCCTGAAAATTTTCTAGAATTTGTTCTTGCAATTCATGTCACGTTTAACCCATTTTTGCATATCTTTCTCAGAATCTAAGAAAACATTCTTTGCAAAAGTTGCAGCCCCATATCTTAGCTTTAAAACCCAATTCGAATAATCTCAATCCGATACCTGAGTAGGAAGTTATTCCGGATTTACTGAATGTGGGCCATTCTGGTAAAAATCTATGTTCACCTAGAAAGTCCGAATAATCTCCCGATCTAAGTTTGAACTATCTCGTGGGAGTGGTTGCATCATTTGGTATTAGAGCAAAGGAAAAGAGACACTACAGCCCCAAAAGTCGGAGATGGTCGAGGTAATAGCACCGCCAACATCAATAATGATGCATTAGCATAAGCCTTGCGAATACAACAAATGCAAGAACAAATCGAGAACCTTACTAACGAGTTCCAGAGACTAGGAAAAGGTAACAAACACACTACCAAATTCAAGAAGAGAAAGATCTAATGATTCCTCGTTTGAAGGTTTCCAATCCGTACCGAGAGGGTTCCATCCACATTACCCTCATGGAGCCCGAGAACGGGACTAGGAAAAGGAAATTAATAGGGATAATCCGGAGTTTTCAAGTACTGATCCTCCTAAAGAAATTCTTGATTGGATAACTTTTGTAAATGAAGTTTTTGAGCATAGAACTATTGCGGATTATCGTCGGGTTGGCATCATCTCCACGCAACTTTGAGGCAAGGCCATCACTTGGCGATAACGTGGGAAGCAAACACATCAATTCGTCGCCAATGCACCAATCACTTCATGGAGAAAGATGGGAGACAATAAAAAAGTACTTCATTCAAAGGAAACAAGAGAGCTCTATCAAGGGTACCAAAATTTGAGACAAGGTATGTGCACAGTAAACCAATATACCAATGAGTTCAATGAATTGATGATTCATAACATCATGGATCCAGAAGATGTACTTGTGAACAAACACTTGAATGGGCTACAATTTCACATTCAAGAAACTATTGAAGTCATTAACATTTGGGATTTGGGATTTGGGAGATGCACGTCAAAGAGCCCTTAAAGTGGAGCGTTCTCAAAGTCAAATAACAATCCACTTTCACTTCCAATCAGCCAAATTGAAATTCGGCGAGTACTTCTCAATTGAGTCTCTTGATCGTTCCTCTAACTTAGACAAGTTGTCTACCCAACCAAAAGTAACTAATCCTACTACCCAAACCGATCCAATTTCCTTTACCAGTATAAAATGTTATTCTTGTAGAGAGATTGGCCACTAAGCAAGTAGTTGTCAAAAAGCCAAAACTTTCAAAACAACGAAAGCACCTTGTTGGGTTTTGAGGACCAAAAAGATGAATTCGAAACTAAGAATGTCAATAGTGAAGATTCTTTGGAAGAAGATCATGAAAATAAAGAAGATGGACAAGTACTCTATGCCGACATCGATGAAATCCTCATGATGAAAAAAATATTTCGTACCCCAAAACAAGAAACTGGAAACTGATGGTTACGTAATAATATCTTCCACATAGCATGTACCATTTCCGATAAGGTATGTCAACTCATCATTGATTCCAGATGTTGTAAAAATGTAATTTCAGAGTAGATGGTTCGAAAGTTGAAATTAGATTTGAAAGAACACCCTACACCATACAAAATGTCTTGGCTAAAGCATGGTAGTGAGGTAATCGTTTCAAAACGATGTCTAATTCATTTTTCCATTGCATCTACTTATTATAACAAAATATGATGTAATGTATTGTCCATGGATGCTAACCACATCATTCTTGGCCGTCATTGGCAATTTGATTGAGGAACTATTCATGATGGAAGGTACAATACTTATTCTTTTAATTTGATAAAAAAAAGAATTACTTTGGCACCTAGCAAAGAGCCATCTCCACCAATGGAAAATTCCCCAACCCCAAATTTTCTCACAATGAGAGATATAAAGGGTAAAGTGTAGATGTTGTGCTATACAACAAGTCAGAGTATAATGTACAAAAACCAACTCAAGATGGAGTAATTGGTAATATTCTTCAAGACCCGCATGATGAGAATGCAACTCTCCACTTCGATTACATCATCTCCTCACCAACACATACTCTTACAAGGCATATTCCCTTACACCATTTCTGGCTAAATTCATTGTAATTATTCTTCAAAAATCAAGCGATCTAAATCAGTATAACATGAAAGATCCCACAAGAAAATCTTGTAAATCAGCACATTTTCTAGATGCAGTAAAGATTCTGGAGTATATCCATAAGATCTTGCAGATCACATATAAGCTACAAAGCAAAGCAATCAACTTGAAGGTTCTTCATGTTGTGCTTGGTAGATGGGCATTAGGTTTAGATGGGCTGATTCCTTGGTCCCATCCTGTAATCTAGACTTTCAACCAAGTTGAAGCCTTAGATCAGCAGGTCAATCATATCTTCGTTCTTATGTGAACATATAACTTTAAACTGTCATTTTACTAATATAATGGAATGACTGCAAAAATCTACAAACTCTAACTAAACAACCAAAAATTAATAAAACTTTTACTAGCCTAAAATAACTAACAATAGGACTCTAGGATAGCTAAAATAGTTTCCTAAACTTGAAAACTAGACATGAGACCCTCTAGTAAAATAATAATTTTTGTGCACCCCTTAAACCACCACTTCTTGGCTTTATATTTTAATCCATTACGAAAATAAAACCCAAAAACTAAGGCCCAATCCCAAACAATACAAAAACCTTGCCCAAATTTAAATGGGCCTCAGGGCTGCATTAAAGGGTCACGGTTTTGTTAAACTTCTCTAACTACACATTCTGTGTTGGAAGGTCTTCCCATCAAGGGAAGTGCAAATATTTGGAATAAACATAACAATAAATATTTGTGATGCAGCAGCAGCCACATGTAAGGGAAAGATAGCTCCTAAACTTGGACCCTATTTAGCTGTCTACTTAACTTTGCATTTCCTTTCGTTACTAGATGTTTAAGTCAAGTAGCAGTTGAGTTTTTATAATTGTTTCCTACTTTCTACAAGTTCTTTATTAAATAACTTGGGTGGTAGTAAGAAATAGCAGCTAATCCTATTCAAAGTACTAGTTAAAATAGTTTATCTTTCAAAGCCTATACAAAGGCATGTAATCCAGACATTACGGCCATCAAATTTAATGTTTTCAACACTAAGAAGTTTCTTCTCTTCCCTTCCGCTGTGCTCTTTCATGGTTCTGTTAGATGGATTTCAAGCGACTAAGTTGGATTTAGTTCACCCATTGGATCTTCACTAGCTGGATCCTAGTCTATCTTCTTTCCTTTTTAATCAATTTTTTCTTCCCACCATACAGTTCTTTTTTAAGTTAACAGTTCCAGCAATTCAGAGTTCCTCTACAGCCAAATCTCTACAGCCAAACGAACATGTTAGAATATAAATTACTTCTCTTCAGTTCTTCAGATATGGTTTCGAGTTCTCTGCAACAGTGCATATATTCAATTTGAGAATTACTGTTGCAATTTAAAAATATCAGACTTCCAAGTTTTTTGTTGAGCAATAGCCTATACTTCATCTCTGTTTAGGATATTCAAATTTTCAGACCAATTACATGAATTATTAAAATCCCTCAAACATACACCTGGCAATCTGAGCAGAGTAGCAACAGGTCAGTTGCTGATTCCGCCTTTTTATGCCACAAGGTACATTAGGACCTGATAAACACTTGACTTTCAGCCTATCTGAATTTTCATGGGTGAAAGATTAAAAATTCTCCCATGTGATCAGATTTGTTACTTTCTGAAATTTCCTTAATTTCTAGTTACTTCTCTCTTCTGATTGGTTTTTGCTGTTGTTTAACTTCTTCTTCTTCTTCTTTTTTTGTTTTTGGTAACACTATTTTGTTTGAAGTTAAATTACAAGTTTTCTGGTTCTATTGTGAGTACTGATAGAATTTGTATCTCCCAGTCCTAGTGGGATTAAGAATTCAAATCTGACTGGAGTCAGAATTCTCTATTCTGTGTTAATTTTGCATTTAGAAATTCTACTTGGGTAAATATGAAATTCAAAAGGTAAATCAAATGATCTTTCATGTCAAATGGCCAAGGCCAAAGAAATGGAAATCCAAAAAAGTCCTCAAGGAGATCCATGAGGCTATCTGACCAACCAGTTTGACTTGAATCAAATTGAAGCAAACTAACACCTTCTTGGGTCGATGTTCACTCTGATTTTGTAACTATGAACAACATAAATTTTACCACTCATCATGCTGATAAACATCTGAGTTCAGAGTCAAACATTGACAGAATATGAAAATAATAAAATCAATGCTCTGGTTCAAGTGTTCAACCATTAGAAGCTTCATTTTATACACCGACCCATACATGTTTACATACCTGCAAATTCTCACTGTGCCTCAAGCTCTTGATCACTGAGCAGTTACGACGACCTATGCTAGATTTCTTGAGCAGGGGTTCAAGAAAAGTCTGCAAGTTCTGAGCAAAAGAAAGAATTCTAAATATTACAACTTAATTATACAAAAATCAAATGAAAAATGCAAAGCAGGGTCTTTTGAAAGACAGAATCTAATTTGAAATATATTTACTTAAAAGGAATCTAGATTTCAACTGCTTGCACATCAGCAAACCTTAGACGAGCATCAGATTTTAAGAAAGCTAGCTTCACTCAACCTGATAATTGTAGAAAAAGTTGTGTGGCTCATATGTGAATACATGTAAATGCTAAACAGAGACAAGGTGGTACATACAAAACACTTTTATGGGCCTAATCACCATCCTTTTACTAGATTCCATGACCCATGGCAAACCGATGATCAACTAATCCATTAACCCAAACTGTTTATTGGTTTACCCTTGAACAGGATGAACCCAAGAAAATTGATTACTTACTACCCAAATTCATGAACTACTTTACCATACATCTTTACAGCTTCTTTAATCAAGTTTTCGGCTCTGGAAATGAAAGCTAAACTTCTTCCAAGGTATTTTTCATTTTGGGGTCAAGCCTCCTTAGGAATTAATTTTGACATATAAAGTATCATCACCCCCCCCCTTCTTCCCCTCCACCCCCTAGTGAAATCAAAATATTTCTTCAAAATCATTTAGACATAGGAAAATTCTGTTAATAGTCATTATTCATGAAAATCAGGGAAAACATAATCTTACTCAGAATTTTGCTATGAAGCTTAAGGAACAGATACTTTTATGCACAAATAAACACCTCGGAATAATTAGATGCATGATGAAAGCTATTCAAAATGGTTTTACTGTTTCAAAATCTAATATGAGATTCTATTAGGCTGTTTCTGGATAATACCAAAAAAATTCTTACATAACCCACAAAAACAGTATTATTGTATTAATGTCAAAAAACTGTAACATACTACAAAATAGAATAACAGTTGGATGTCACCATGCTCCATAGCCCATATAAGACAAAAGATCATTAAGATAGCTCGAATTATCATTACCATTTATGCCCCTCCACCCCACCCACAATTGTACAAAGAAGACCGTCCACAGAGGGCAACACAGTCATGGTTACACTAAGAATGAACCATAGGATATATATAAAGTCAATATGGTTGGCTACACTGAGCACAACCCATAGAATATATAATGTCAATATTATCATGAAAGATACCTGTTACATTCTATAGACATAATCCAACATAAGGTAACAATTATATTTTTTAAACAAAAAATAAAATATATTTGTCACAATACTTAAATGTCAAAATGTTAAAAAAAAGTATTTATTCACTATACATGTGGTAAAATACAGATTAGATTCCCTAAATTAGACTCTGTTAAAGCAAACACCAAGAAATAAGAATAGAAAACAGAAAAGGATTCAAGCAAAATGACACAAAGATTTAACGTGGTTCACACACCAATGCGATGTGCTACGTCCACGGGAGATGATGAAGATGATTCACTACATAAAAAATGAGGTTAAAATGGAGATCTCTCAAGAATAAGCTCTCTTCCAAGCCCAAGCTCAAAAACTCATTTTATCTCTTCCTTTTTGCGGCTAGGGTTACAAGACAGAGAAAAGAACAATATATAGCTTACTCCAAGTCAGGCCGATTCATCGGGTCAAGTCAGGTCAAACCATACCATGGGGACTTCACCCCTGCACCCCCAGTGAGATCAGTGATGGGCTCAAGGATCAAGCCCTCTGCTACCATCACAGATCTCAGAAAAATTCCCACTCGGGTCACCATCAAAGTTATCGGAGCGGGTCAATCTTCAAAGCGGGTCATGAATCCAAAAGTGCCGAAGGAATCAAGACACATAACAGAATCTCTCAAACTTGAAAGGATGTTCAGACAATACATGGCTTACTTCTGTAGTTCTGTTAACTATTTCTCAGGATATCTCTGGAAGGTCAAAGCTTGTCCTCTTCCTTGGTCAAAGCTTGTCTCGGGATATACTTTTAATGGTTAAATTGGAGTTGCCAAAGTTGATGGTCAGTCAATTTTCAGACTTCTACATATCAATGTTGGAGATTTGGATTTGGCTAGAACCTCTCAGAACCGGTAGATGATGATGTGAACGACATTGTCCACAAAATTTGAACACGACAGAGCACAGCCTCAGGGCAGATATTTCAGCTGTATAGAGAGGCCTCTCTACACATGACCATGAAAATAAGTTTTTCTCTAATGAAAGGAAGAAGTGGAAGAAATCCTTCCTTTGCTGTCCTTATCTACATATCTTTTCCTCCCTTCAGTGATATCAGTTTTTGATACAAGATAATGGCCTGAGGATGCAATAGCAAGCAATTTAGATCCCACATAGGAAGACCAAAATACTAAGCACTTGAATATCAATAAATGTTTTGACCCATTGGAACCAAGTGAATCCATGACCTGAATATGGATGTCCTAGTGCATGAGGCTCCTGCTACTGCAAGATCTAGGAAGGAGCAGAATGTACGCAGCCTTACCCTGCAATGCAGAAAGGCTATTTCCGTGTTTTGAACCCATGACCACCAGGTTGCAATATAACAACCTTACCGTCACACCAAGGCTCGCCCTCTAATCCATGACTTGAATATGCTACACAGCCCAGTTCCAGTAGCTGAGATGCCCTTTGAGGCATGACTCAGCCAGAATACAGGAAAAATAAATAGTTGAGATACTTGTCATTGCAAGACTCAATGAATGAAGTGAGTCAGGTGACTGAGATGTCCTGAGGTGAGGGTCACCAAGTAAGAGAAAACAATACTGGCTGAAACAGCTTCCTGGCAAAAGTAATGCAATGAAGAGACTCAGTCAAGTGATTGAGGAACTCTGAGGTGTGACTCACTAAGCCAAGTGAGATGCAACCCTAGTAGTTAAACACTTGCTTAATTATAAACGTTACATGTCGATGCCTGGTCAGCACTAGCCAACCACAAGTAAGATGCTGCCTGACAACTGCATAATCTAGTTGGTACATATGGAAAATGCCAAGGTGGCTGCTAATGGACTTTTTTACAAGCCAGATCTAAGCATATTGATGAATTTGATAAACTGTGTTTAAGATCTTGTTCTTTTATTTTAGCTTCTTGATTCCTATTATCTTGATGGAAGCGGATTGGTCTTCACAAATCTCCTTTCGTATTTTTTGATAAAGCTCAGTTACATATAAAAAATTATGATTGGCAGGGTTCAGTTTACATCTTTAAATAGATTTTACCTGATATGTCAATTGAGAGCTCTATTTCCTTTTCTGAGATTAGTAATCTGACGGGAAATCAATTTATATGATGAAATTACTAATAATCATTGAGTACAAGAACTATAAACCTTTTAACCATAAACAATACCTGCAACTTTGTCTCTTTTGGCAAGAGTTTTAGGGCCTGAGCTCCATTGATCCTGTCCCACCTCCTGTTCAACAGATCAAGGGCTTCACCAAGCATAATGGGAGCTACTTCCTGGTTAGGTTCATCTCCATCAACATCGCTCCGACCACTATCAGTGCTGCTGAGGTTGAATCGCAAGTCGTCTGCTCCTTCAATTTCAGCGATTTTTTTTCCCGTACGGCTAACTCTAACTTTGGCAGCCCCAAGCTTCTGGCTGCCAGCATGCTGATGTGATGCAAGATTCCTAAGTTGGCTCACAAATTCCTTTGTCGCCCTTGAAGGGTTAAGATATATTTGCAGAAGAGTCTGGTAGATGTTACTATATGATTTTGAAGAAGGATTATGCTGTCCAACCTCATAATATACTCTGTCACAGTATGCAACTGCTAGTTTGGGAACGTGAAGCTACGAATTCACCAAAGATAGCTTTTCATCAACAAAGGGGAGTAAAAATACCTGTTGTGAATAGTTGAAGCAGAATCAATTACCACAGTAGTGAAAAGGAAACTACCTTATGAATATAGAGAGACAAAGCAAGCTGATGTTGGTTCATCTTCCCAAGCAAAATTGCATGCTCTTCATATAAAGCATCTGCTGGAAGGCGTTTTAACAGAGCCTCAGGATTATATCCAGACATGCTCTCCAATGCAGATAATAACTTTTTCCTTGTTGGGGAATATGCTTTCTCATCCCAACTCTGTTGAGCTACTAGATCCACATACCAGTCAAGTACTTCTGAAAGATAGATTAGAACCTGCCAGAAGTTTGATTTCATAGATCCAAATCAGCTATAGAGCTCTGTCATATTGGTGAGTTTAGGTGAGATTCATCTAGTCAGTTAGTAACTCTTTCCTTTTCCTTCTCTCCCCCAACCCAAATTCTCCTCCCTCTCCCCCACCTCGCCCACCCCACCCCCCCACCCCCCCCCCTACCAAAAAAAAAAAAAAAAACCAAAGAGCAGAATTATTTTCTTGTCAGGCAGGTTCTCAGTGTCCTTGTTGTCCTCAATTCATCAACTTTTGTTTCCTTCATTCTTCTTTTTGACACATAAATGGTCACTGAACCTGCAACTCATGGTTTCTGTGCAGGACATTAACCAGTTGAGTTACAGGTTCAGCTTCTATTTTTATTTTGGCTTGATTATTAGCCACATGTCGACACTATTAAAAGGTTTATGGAAGAAGATGTCTAACCAGTTCATTTTGCAAATTTGCAGATACAGCAGTTTCATTCATCGAGAGCATAAGCTCTAAATATGTTGCTTGCATCTTTGGTGCATTCTGCTTTAAGTAAGAATTGACGAGATCTGCTCGGATATCTCCATTCAAGAAGAGCTCAATTGTTTGTGTCGGACAACTTTCAAGAACATGCATTGAGTACTCCAAAACAAGCATGGGATCAATCAAGCAAAGAGGCTGCAGAAGAAAATCCATCAAAATCATGTCAGATTTTATTTGATTAATATGTTGGTTGAAACTTGAAAGTGCTCTATTGCTCAACCTGACTATCTTAACCACTTATAGACATGAATTTTTTTTGTTACAGATAAATATGCTTGAGTGCCAAAGTTAGGATCTTCCACAACCATAAAGTTAATACTAGTGAGAAAAAACATGAGGCCTGATAACAGAAGATGAAGAGCCATTTATACACATGAAGACACGGGTTTTCAGGCTACATGAATCCTGTTCCGCCATTTTCACCATTCTACTCCACATTCTACCTCTACCTAGAATCAATCTTCCATTCAATTGCCATCAACACTTTTATCATTACTTGAATCCATGAACTTTTGATCTTCCGACTATTAGTGACATTTTAGTCTTTCAAAGTACTTGCATACTTTTGAAATACCATTATCATATAAATTATATGCAAATGAGACGTGCACCAAATGGATCCTCTATAGCTGACTGTACCTGGTTTTGAGGTGTCCAAGTAATACAGGATCTCGTATAAATGGAAATATCAACAAATCAAGAAAGGTAGTGATGCAAAGCTGCACTGCATCAGGTAGTCAAAAGACATCAAGTACAATTACAATTAAAGGAAGAGTCCATTTCATTATTCTGCAGGCATTCCCCAGAGTTAGCAACAATACATCTCTTTGGTAATTATTTTGAATTAGATTAAACTGAAAACAAAAAATGTACATGTGAAGAACATATTAACAGAAAGATGCCAATGTGAATACTCTACATGCATCCCTCAGATTTTCCTACAATACATCATACTCCTTTTATGTAGTTAAAAGAACTAGCTTAACTACTAATAAATAAATAACAGTGTGAACATGTGAAGAAGAAGAGGGGATCCAGCACTGCAGCAGATGGAAGGGTTTTCAGTGTCCAGCCCATCTTTTTTCTGCCATATGCCAGTGTCAGTTGGCCTCTATTTGTGGACTACAACATTACCTAATCATGGTTGGTTTCCATACCTATCATACATCACCATTTGTCTGGAAAATGCTCTGAAAATTGTGTGAGAAACTTATATTATTTGAAGGACCATTATAAAATCATGAGGCAAAGACCAAGACATGATGGGCCCATACGGTTAAGATAGGCCACCAAATATGCCAGGTAGCTTACCCATGGGTAAAAACACCAAAATGGGCCATCTGTAGCTAAAAGCTCTTCTGACTGATGCAGCTAATGATAAGACAGATGATGATCACAACTTGCACATAATATGGTTTGGGCATGAGAAATGGGTCCAAATATTTAAAATCAAGAATGTGAGCACTAGGAAATCATACCTTTAGGTACTCAATAATCATTTCAGGTCTAAAACTTTGGGCAGGTTCAGAATGCATTTGACCCGAATTTGATTCATCAACAAGTTGATTAAGAAGCTTCAGAGCTTCATGGTGCATCTCATTGCACTTGTACAGTTCTAACAGTGCAGTGTAACAATTCCTCTCTTTCAGAAATTCTTCGCATATTTTAATATCACAATAGTTAAGACCTTTCAGTAGATCCAATGCAGCAGAAGAATGGCCAATACGAAGTAGAGCTTGGAGAAGGGCAGTGTCAAGTATAGTTGCCATTTCCCTCGCGCCTGAACTTATATGGATGTGACCATGGCTCTGATAAAATATAAGGTTTGGATTAGAGAATGAAAATTTAAAGTAAAGAATGGCAATAACTACTCACACACATTCATGTAGTAAGCCAATTGCAACTTTATACACAACTCTAAAAGGCAAGTACCAGCAAAAGATAGGAAGAGGTTTTCTCGGTGGCCCACATAGAAGGGGTTTTCAAGGCGGCAAAAATGTCTGTCATGTGGCAGCTTGAATAAGCAAAAAATTTTGTGGAAAGGCAGACCCCAAGGTCCCTGCTGACATGCCAAGTTTTAGCCCAAATAGAGTTTGCCAAGTGGCAAAATAAAGCATAAAAAATTTAGAAACACAGAAAGAGTAATGCACTAAGAAGGTGGATGGACATGCATGGAGGGATATGCCAATACATGGGAAATTATATATGACAGAATTTGAGTCTATAATTTGACATGTGGTAAACATATAATAGTTGAGAATGAAAACATAAAGAAAAGAAGAGCTTAACAAACAAGACATACACATTTTCTTAACAAAGAAATTCAAAAAATCGGATCATCTTGTTGTTACACAACATAAACACTATATAAAAATGTTTTTAAATGCACCCTTCTCGACAAATGTGAGATAATATAATACCCAGTTAGAAAAATCATATACCTTTCCTGTATTGCTTGACCTACTGGATTTGATGCTTTCTTGAACAGCATCAGAGACAGCTTCCTCTGTCCCCTCAACAGTAGCCCTCTCAATTATGCTATATCTCTTCTTCTGCAAAAACTTGATAAGAGCCATGAGAGCATTGTGATTTATTATCTTGGACGCAATTTTGTCATCATTTTCAAGTAGGTGTGATGGAGATGATGGGTCCATCTCATCTGAAGCAGCTGATGAAACTTGATAGAGATCCAAGGCATCTGATGCTAAGTCAGCCACTTTTTCAGGCTCAGAAAAGGTATGTGCCCTGGGAAGAACTATAGATGGATATAGCGACAGTACATAGGTGATGTCCACTGATGATGCCAGAAACTGTTCCATGGCGGCTTCATAGCTCCCATTATCATATAAAGAATGTCCATACCTGAGGATATACCCACATAAGAAGTTAGACAGCACAAAAACTTTCCGGTGTCAAGAAAGTTGAAGAAAGTCGTCCAAATGTATTTTATATGTTCTAAGAAGTTAACAACAGTATGCAAATATAGGCGACATTCAAACTACATCAGTGGTTTTTGAAGGGAGTAATTGGGGAAAAGTTAATATGAATACAGTATGACTAATGTTTATTATCATGTATGTGTAACAAGGAGACAGTTGATCGCTCGCCACCTAATTCTAACCTTTTGTACTCGGGACTGTTACTCTGTTAGGAGGCATTATAAGCAGAGGTGATGCCTAGCCAGCTGAAGAGGACTTCAAGAAACTGCAGAGCTTGGATTAAAGGGTTGCATTATTAGGAATCTTCTACCAGCATCCTTTTGCCAGTCTTACGGCAAGAATGTAATAGAAGGTTCAAGAATCATGCAGAGACAGCATATAGAATTGCCTCCAAGGTCAAGGAGCTTCCTATGCTTCATTCAATGTAAGGACTTTATCACTGACAAGGAATTGGCTCTTGATCGGCTACAACTCAGAACTGATACCAGAAAGGAAAGTGGCTACTTAAAATTCTGCACGTTGGGCCATCAAAGTGGCAAGCTCGGTGGTGAGAGGTTGATGAACATTCAGTTCCTCCTAGATACCTTTTAGGCTACTATAAAAGTCTACAATAGATCTGCCTCCCTGTTTACAATTAAAATGTCACTCATACAAATAATAAACACAAGACAAGTTAGTGTCCTAAGCATAACCCTCTTTCAAGTCTATCCAAACACCTTTCGCTGTGGTGTAGACAGTAGAACATGACATTAGCAGCAATAGAGGAGTCCACACTATTCCATAACCATAGTAAGATAGTGTCATTCTCATGCATTCAAGAAGCATAACAAGCATCAATATCCGCAGGAGGATTATTAGTCAAATAAACCAGTTTACCCCTGGCATTGATATAAAACTTCATAGCCAGTGCCCAAAGCAGGTAATTGGAAGGACCGATCAATTGCCAAGATCCTCACTCTTAGGTTGAACGAAGTTGTTGATGGTCTAGTGAGCTCTAACCAATCAGCTTTTATCAAAGGTCACAACATTGTGAACAACATTATGATATGCATGGATCTTGCTTAGGGCTTTGACAAAAGAAACCACTCTCTTGCTGCAATTTTCAAACTTGATCTCCACAATGCTTATGACTATATTAGATGGATATACCTTGTGGAAAACTATGGACAGAATGCGTTCTAAATGCTTTCACCAATGGATGTGGCACTGTATATCCTCCACCAGATTTTCAGTTTTGGTCAATGGCAGCCCGGTGGGATTCCCTTCTGACTGGCTCCCTTTTGCTCGATCGGGGTATCATCTCAAGGGCCAGTTATGACTTGTGCTGGGCCTCGGGAGAAGACATCCATCACTTATTCTTTAACTGTTCTTTTTCCAAAAGAGTTTGGGAAAAGATCCTACAAAAATGTTGTCCTACAAACAAGACGATCTGGCCTTTTGATCTCGAATGGAGGTGGATAGCCAATAAGTTCAAAGATAAGTACCCTTGTGACACTATTGTAAAGCTTGTCTTTGATAGGTTTGTGTACCATATTTGGTTTGAGAGGAATCTGTGAAAGTGGACAACTAGATCGAGATCTTTTGCACAAACTTGGGATGCTATTATTTTCAATGTGCATGGAACTATCATGCCCTTATCTCATAGTTGTCAAGGCGCCAAGGCGAACCAAGGCGTTGGAGGCCTGACGAAGTGCCTAGGCGACCAAGGCGCCCAATTTTCCAAGGCATCACAAGGGCATCTGGGCGCCTAGGCAATGCCTAGGCGACGCCTTGACAACTATGCCTTATCTTCTTCTTCCCCGGATACCTTTAGGAAAAGGCTCATCCTTTCCTCTTGGAACCTCCACACCGACTGAGGTGGCTTGTATTTTTGTCTTGGTTTTTCTTCTTCTCTAGGGTTCATGCCCTTGTTTTTGTAAGGAGCCTAGTGGATACCCAAGTTTGTTCTCCTTTATTCTGGGGTGTTGACTGACTGTGCTGTTAATACATTTATTCATTCACCCAAAAAAAAAAAATTGATTGAAGTGATTTGGATGGACGGAGTCTGTAGAAGCCTTGGAATCACTCATGATAGATGGAAAAAGATCAAATATCCAAAAGAAATATGTGCAGAGATAAACCCGAATAAAGAAAAAATTGATTCTAACAAAATCTGATAAACTATAGTGTAGAGAAAAAGCTAGTAATCTGATAAAACAGCCCAGTAATAGGGAGAATCAACCTCTCAAAATCTGTCGAAGATTCAACAGTCAGATCTGAATAGAGAACGTGGAATTTAGAATAATGATTTGACTTGTTTAGATTGACAGAGGTCATGCTTTATTTATAGAGTAATGGATTTACATGTAAAGAAAGTAGCTGAGAAAGTAGGTGAGGAATAAGTCAGCACTCTTATCCCCATATACATCAAACCTAGACATAACCCAATTAAACCTATATTACAACACTCCCCCTTAAGTTTGAGCATAGATATCAACAATGCCCAACTTGGACATAATAGGATGATAAGTCTTGCCAAGAAAACCCTTAGTAAAAACATCAGTTAACTAATCTGCAAACATTACAAATAGGATACATACCAATCCTTGTTCTAACTTCTCCTTGATGAACTGTCAGTCAATCTCAACATGCTTTGTCCGATCATGATGAACTGGATTATGAGCAATGCTAATACCCTATTTACTATCACAAAAGAGGCGCATAGGGAGCTGAATAGGGATATTAAGGTCCTGAAGTTGCCCTTTAAGCCACAGATGCTCATGGATACCATGGGCCATTGCCCTAAACTCAGCCTTTGCATGGAGCGGGAAACCATGGCTTGTTTCTTACTTTGCCAGGTAACCATATTACCACCGACTAAGGTACAATAGCCCGTCCCCAGACCCTACAATAGCGGGAGCCTCATGCACTGGGATGCCCTTTTTTTAAGGTACAATAGCCTGAAGTAAAACATTTGTCATCCACAGAGCCTACCCAATCAGCATCAGTGGACGCTTCAAAACGCATATAATCTTGAGGAGACGAGAACTCCTCGACTTGGAGAAGCCTTCAAGTAACGCAGAATCCGATAGATAGCCTGTAAATGGATAGAGAATGGATCATTCATGTACTGAGTCTACTGATTGAGCAGGCCTGGTATGAGGAAGATAGATCAAGTGGCTAACTAATCTCTAATAACTCTCTTTATTCACAGTTTCACCATCCTTAAGTATCAGATGGGAATTTGCCTCGAGGAGTGTCAACCGGTTTGCACCAGAGCATTCTAGTATCAGATAAAAGATCAAGGGTATACTTCAACTAGGAAAGGAAGATACCCTGGTATGACTTCTGAGCGAGCCACCTCAATTCCTAGGAAGTATCGTAACTTGCCTAGGTCCTTGATCTTGAACTCAATACCCAAAAAAGTTTTCAACCGAATGATTTCAGCCGTATCACTTCCTATAACCGTGATGTCATCAACATAAACAATGAGAATAGAGGTCAGCTCACCGTTTCTCTTGATGAACAGAGTATGATCAACATTACTCTGTTTTTCACCCAAAGAGATCATAGCTTTATGGAAGTGATCAAACCATGCTCAAGGGGATTGTTTCACCCCATATAATGCTCGTTTCAACTTGCACATCTTACATGCTGCCTAGAGAAACTAAGGGGAACATCCATTTACACCTCTTCTAGAACCCCATGAATAAATGCATTTTTAACATCCAATTGATGCAATTCCCATCCGAGGTTAACTGCATATGAGAGGAGAACTCAAACGGTATTAAGCTTGGCAATAGAAGCAAATGTTTCCTCGTAGTCGATGAGGAACGTCAGAGTAAATCCTTTGGCGACTAACCGCCCTTATATATGTCAACCGAGCCATCTGTTTTCTGCTTCACAGTAAAGACCCATTTGCATCCCACTGGTTTCTTTCCAATGGAAAAGTAACCAAGTCCCATATCTCCTCTTTATCAAGAGCCAGCATTTCTTGCACCATTGTTGCTGCAGATAGATTCCAGCACAAGTATTCATGTTGGAACAAGCCCAAACTAACTCCAAAACCTAGTCTAATGGATTAATAAGTAGTCTACTGGGTTATATGGGTTATAGGCTAAGATTTATTATGTTTAATTTTATATTGTACCTATTTTAAAAACCCAAATATGTGTGATGATCCATACGAATTTAGAAGTCTAAGAGTCATTAGTAAAGTCTAAGAGTCATTATTAAAATCTAGGAGTCATTAGTGGAGTTAATTTCATTAAAAGTGGAGACCTTGAAAATCTATAGAGTAATTATCTTGAAAACAGTCCCAATGTAAGTCCTTGGAACTATTCAAATCATTAAGTCTAAGAGGAAGTTCCAATGAAAGTCTAGAACCATCTTAGCCCCTCTATAAATAGAGCTACCTTGTAAGCATTTAAAAAAAAAAAAAAAAAAAAAAATTTGAATGAAATATTGGCGTTGCCTACAATTTATCTGTGAGATTCAGATTGCTGTGAGAGATTCATGAGGTGCTAAACCTCCAGTGGTGAGAGCCTACTAAGGCCCAAGGTGGGACGCTAAAGGTCATATCCCCTTACCTTTCTTCCATCATTTCTTCCTTCCATTCATTGATTCTTTTCCCTTTCTTGTTATATATATATATATAATAAAAAAAACAAAAAAAAAAGAAAAAAAAGAGAGATTTTGCTGCCTAAACACTGTACATGGTTATTGTTCATGTGGTCATTCAATGTAAGCTTACTCTTGACTCAACCATCAGTTGAAGCCCATTTTCTAGTATCATTCTCACCCTTCATCACCTACACTTCGATGTCAATTTGAGACCAATCAGACCCATTGATTGGTACAACCAAGTGAAGGTATTTTCTGATATTAGTATACGGTTTTCTGTTATCAAAGGTAAGATAGTCCAACATATCCGACTGCTGTAATGGTGATGCGGAATCCTGGGTTGAAAACCCTAATTAGATTCGCTAGTAGGCCCACCCAAATAAAAAGCAAGCTTGATTCAGATAACAGTGGCAGAATCGTAAATAAGTCCAAAACTCAACCAGTAATGGCACTTCTGTAAGTAATCAGAAGTTTGCAATATCTTAACAAACCAAACAAAGCCTTAGGACATGGGAGAAATTAGAATTAAAGATAGTGGTTAATTAAGAGGCAAAGATAAGGAATGGTAAAATTGTAATTACAAGGAGATGGGAGGGTACTCATTGGGATGGAATAAAGAGATTCTTAAATCAAACTTCTTCTTCAACCTTTGACAGAAACTGAAAAACGATGACCAGATTTAGGGAAAATTGATAGAACTCTCTCAATAAGCTTCGGTTTGGTCTGAAATTTCAGGGAGTGGTTCATATCTCATCAACCTACCAAACCCTCAAAGTAGCTCCTCAGTTCACAAGCTAAAATCACTCTAATGATTGCTGCAACTCACCTGGGGCGGTAAAGCAGGGACAAATCTGAAATTGGGTTTGTAGCTCACGGTAGGGTGGTGGTTTGGGGCTGAAGCTCAAGGATTGATGTCGCCCTTAGGTGTAGAGGGTACTCTCAAGATTCTAGAGTGAGAAGAGAGGGAATGAGGGAGATCGAGGGTTTCTTATGGGGCTGTGATTACTGCCAAAACAGGGGAGGGGTTTCGTTTGAAGGGACTGGGGAGAGGGAAGATGGAAGAAGAGAAAGGAAGGGAAAAGGAAGAAGAAGAGGAGAGAAGTAGACCAAGAGAAGGTCGGCCCTAGTTCACTGAGATGGAAGAGAGAAAACTTCAAAGCTTCTGCCCGTGGCTTACCAAATCAATTCTTCATTCTATTCCGAACTTCAATTCTCACTACTCTTTACTCTATTACATGTCTCTTTATAAAAGAAATAACATTCCTAAACTACTGTGAAATAAACTTAGAAAGTAAATAACATCTTTATGAAATAAAATATAATCTCTATGGCATAAAATAGAAATAATAAATAAGGAAAACCCTAATACTGAAACTTCTTATTCTAATTAATCATCTACCAACCCTTTCCAGACCAAAAGGTTGGTTTGGGTTTGAGCCGGTTCAGGTTTGGCTTGAGTAACCAAATTGGCTCGTGTCGATCCATCCATGACACTGCTACTGCAACAAATGGATTGTTGAGCTACTTTATTTGTTGATCCTGATTTGGGGTATCTCAATCCCCATCAATTTGGTATTAGAGCCAACATGGAGAGGAGATTTCATTCTCCCAGTATCCCTTATTTACCGGAAGGTCTTTACTTTGCTAGCCAGACGAACTCATACAAATTCCTTGATTGGTTGGATTCTCTAGAGGAATATTTTGACCGTTACAACTTGACAGAGGAATGAAAACTTAGATTTGCATACTTCCGGTTGACAAGTTATGCTAGAGAATGGTGCAAATTCCGGATAGCGAATCTCAGAGTTCGAAGACAAGAGCCTAGGACTTGAGAAGATATGAAGTACAAGTTGTCGAGTAAATATGTACCTGAAATATATCCAAATGAGGCTCTCTCGTCAACAAGAGTACCACCAACAGACATTTACAACTGAAACGAACTTGAAGCAACCACATAACGTTCAGTTTACAAGTCAAAGAGTGGTGGAAGCCTAACACTAACAATGTTAAGGCGAATGTTGAACCCAAAGTTGCACCATCAAAGGAGGATCCAATGCCTCCATTTATTGTGGAAAACTTAGTGAATGAAGTTAAAGTAAACATTGAAGAGCTTCCAACAACTCTTGATGACAAAGAAGCACTTGCCACTGATGTTCCTATCGTAGAGGTTTACATTAAAGAGGTTAAAGTTGAAAATAAGATCAATCACAAGGTGGACGACGTTCCTTCTTTAGATCCTACCACTGAAGACTTGTTAAAGAGGTAAAAGAAGACAAGATTGAAGTGGTGGCGACTGAAGAGAACATGAATAAAAAAGACTTCACAAGCGTTTCACATGAGGTTGGGACTGTTACCAATGCTATTATTGGTGTTGATTGTGAAATTGAGCACATTGAATTCATGATCCCGCCGAAGTATTTTGAAGAGCAAGCTCCACGCCTACAAGACTACATTCCTGATGTTTGTGTGCTACCAGAGTACTGTTATGAGCTAAAACTAAGCGTACATCATATGCAATTAATTATTCACCTATACAAAACTCGAGGTCAAGTTTTTTCTAAGAAGAAGAGAGTTGACGCAGATAGATTCCAGCGCAAGTATTAATGTTGGAACAAGCCCAAATTAACCCTAAAGCCTAGTCTAATGGATTAATAAGTAGTCTACTGGGTTATATGGGTTATGGGCTAGGATTTATTACGTTTACTTTTGTATTGGACCTATTTTGAAAACCTAAATATGGATGATGAGTGGTCCATACGAATTTAAAAGTCTAAGAGTCATTAGTGAAGTCTAAGAATCATTATTAAAGTTTAAGATTCATAAGTGGAGTTAATTTCATTGAGAGTAGAGACCTTGAAAATCTAAAGATTAATTATCTTGAAAACAGTCCCAATGTAAGCCCTTGGAAATATTCAAATCATTAAATCTATGAGGAAGTTCCAATGAAGGTCTAGAACCATCGCAGCCCCTATATAAAAAGAGCTATCTTGTAAGCATTTAAAAAAAAAAAAAAAAAAGAGAATTTGAATGAAATATTGACTTTGGCTATAATTTATCTGTGAGATTCAGATTGCCATGACAGATAGCTGAGTGAGAGACTCATGAGGTGAGAAACCTCCGGTAGTGAGAGACTACCAAGGCCTAAGGTGGGACGCTAAAGGTCATATCCCCTTACCTTCCATTCATTGATTCTATATATATATATATATATATATATATATATATATATATATATATATATATATATATATATATATATATATATAAATAAAAAAAAAAGAGAGATTTTGCTGCCTAAACACTGTTCACGATTATTGCTCATGTGGTCATCTTGCTAGTCATTCAATGTGAGTTTACTCTTGACTCAACCATCAATTGAAGCCCATTTTCTGGTATCATTCTCACCCTTCATCACCTACCCTTCGATGTCAATTTGAGAATAATTAGACCCATTGATTGGTAAAACCAAATGAAGGTATTTTCTGCTATTAGTATATGGTTTTCTGTTGTCAAAGGTAAGATAGCAACGTATCCAACTGTTGTAATGGACTGTTGAGCTACTTAATTTGTCGATCCTGGAATGGGGTATCCCAATCCCCATCAATTGTAGTCTTCTATTTAGGGTCAGTTAAAGCTTCCTAAGAGACAAATGCATGGAAGGAGCGAGATAAAGACTCATAGGAAATAACATTAGAAATGAGATGATTAGTAAAAGTTTTAACACCATTGGGAAGTACAATAGATAAATCAAGAGTAGGGTCAGAAGTAGGCTCACTAGATAGAGATAGAGGTAGAGAAATTAGATAGGAGGTTGACGATTGGAGAGGTGTAGTGGTAAGGGATGACTTCTTCTCGTCGAGTCATTGCTTGAATGTGGAGCGAGTAAAGACCATGAGAAGAGCTGTAAGTCGTTCCGAATCAACGGGGACAGAAGAGGACTCCCCCTGAACCAAATCATTAGGACCAGCCGAGGTGTTGAGATAAATTCAGAGCAATGAGAATCTCAATAGGTGGAGCAAGCACATCTTCCTATGAACCAGACTCTCCCTAAAAAGGTGCAGGAGCAAAAAACTTCAGTTTCATGGAAGACAACTGTTGCAAATATGGTCTGACTTGTCTTGAAGGACAAAGGTCATATTGTGTTCATAAAGTGAATGATTTACAAAAATAGAAAGAAAGTAGGTGAGCTAGGTGAAGAAATTAGGTTACACTGAACCTAGACTAATCTAATAGTATTCCAATACTCCCCCTCAAGTTGGGGTATAGATATCAGTCATTCCCAACTTGGCCACAATAGGATGAAACATCTTGGCAGAAAGGCTCTTGGTAAAGACATCAGCCAATTGGTCTTTAGATTTGACGAAGGGAATGCAAATGAGACTTTGCTCGAGCTTCTCCTTGATGAAACGACGATCTATCTCAACATATTTTGTTTTATCGTGCTGGACTGGGTTATGAGCAATGCTAATGGCTGATTTGCTATCAAAAAAGAGCTTCATAGGAAGCTGAATAGGCACACATAGGTCGTGAAGGAGACCTTGGAGCCAAAAAAGTTCACAAATACCATAAGTCATAGCCCTGAATTCGGCTTCTGCACTACAACGAGCGAACACAGCTTGTTTCTTGCTTCGCCCAAGTGACTAGATTTGCCCCTACTAGAGTACAATAGTCAGAGGTCGAGCGTCTATCGTCCAACAAACCAGCCCAATCAGCATCAATGTAGGCCGCACATTCAAGGTGCATATGAGGAGCCAAAAGAACACTACGACCAAAAGCATAAGTAACACACGATCCGATACACAGCATCCAAATGACTAGAGTAGGGATTCTGCATGTATTGACTAACCATGCTGGCTGCAAAGGCAATATCTGGTCTGGTATGATAAAGATAAATTAACCGGCCAACTAATCTCTGATATCCACCTTTATCAACTAGTTCCCCATCTTTTTGTGGCAGACGGGAATTGGCCCCGAGTGGTGTGTCAACAGGTGTGCACCCAAGAATCCCAGTGTCAGATAATAAGTCAAAAGTATACTTCCGTTGAGAGAGGAAGATACCTTGAATAGACCGAGCAACTTCAATCCCGATGAAATAACTAAACGAGCCAAGGTCTTTAATTTCAAATTTCGTGCCCAAAAAAGTCTTCAAGTGAGATATTTCAGCAGTGTCATTCCCTGTCACCACTATATCATCTACATACACAATAAGAGCAGTAGTTAACTTGCCCTTCTTCTTGATAAACAGAGTGTGATCAGCACTACTCTATTTGTACCCCACATATATCATGCGGCTATGGAAGCATCCAAACCAAACTCAAGGAGATTGTTTTAGACCATATAAAGCCCGTTTTAATTTACAGACCTTACCAACTGTCGGAGGTCCGAAAAAGTGAGGAGGGACATCCATGTACACCTCCTCTCCTGTCTCCCCATGTAGAAAAGGCATTTTTCACATCCAATTGATATAAACCCCAACCAAGGTTGACTGCACATGAGAGAAGCACGCGAACAGTATTTAACTTGACAACAGGGGCAAAAGTTTCCTAGTCAATCCCGAATGTCTTGAGTATAGCCCTTAGCAACTAATCGAGCCTTGAACCTGTCAACAGTACCATCAATTTTTTGCTTTACTATAAAGATCCATTTGCATCCTACAGGTTTCTTTCCCAGAGGAAGAGTGACAAGATCCCAAATCTTATTCTTATCGAGAGCATACATCTCTTCTAACATTGTAGCCTTCCATTTGGGATCAGCAATAGCTGCCTACCAGTTTGAAGGAATGGAAATAGAGGATAGAGAGGAAACAAATGCACGAAGTGAAGGAGACAAAGATTCATAAGACACAAAGTTAGAAATGGGATGTTGAGTACAAGATCGAACACCTTTTCGAAGAGCAATAGGCAACTCAATAGGGTATGAAGCTGGCTCACCAGATGGAGGAGGAACAGAACTCAGATCAGGAGATGCCGATTGGAATGGTGCAGTGGTACTAGTGGTATCTTACCTTTGCTATCGTTTAGACCTGGACCAAGTAAATACCTTTAATGGGGGCGGTTCTTGAGAAGCTTGAACTATTGGAACCAACTCTACTGCAGTGTCTGTGTCAATATGAACAATAGCATCTTGATCAGGAATAGTTGGAATCGTCTCAGTGTCTGACTGAACAGTAGTATAATCCTGAATAACTGGTACAACTGTGATAGCAGCAGTGGGAAGGTACTCCGGAAGATCTTCAAGAGGTCTAAGCACATCTGCACTATAACCAAGAGACTCCCCCTGAAGAGGTGCAGGGGCCACAAAAAAAGCTCCAATCTCATGGAAGACCACATCCATGGAGATAAACATTGGGTGAGAGGACGGGCGGTAACATTTTTACCCTTTCTGGGTGGCAGAGTAGCCAACGAAAATGCACCAAAAGCCACGGGGGCCAAGTTTGCCATGGAAGTGATGATTACAAGCAAAACACACAAGACCGAATACCTTTGGAGGAACAACAAATGTAGAAGTACCCAAGAGTAACTCCATAGGGCTACAGTAGCCAGGAATCCGAAAGGGCATTTGATTGATGAGGTAGGCTACTGTAAGAACAGCTTCACTCTAGTATGCAGCAGGGACATGCATCTGAAACATCAAGGACCGAGCAACCTCTAACAAGTGACGATTATTGCGCTCGCTACTCCATTTTGCATAGGTGTATCAACACAGCTAGTTTGATGGATAATACCATGCTCAGCCAGGTAGCACTGGAAGGAGCCATCGGTATACTCAGTTTCATTGTCTGTACAGAAGAGGGCGACCACTGCATTATACTATGCCTGGATCATCCGATGAAATAGTTGGAAGCAGTGAAAGACCTCATTTTTGTGGTAGAGCAAATAAACCTAGGTGAATCGAGTATTACAATCAATGGAGGTTACAAACCATTTGTACCCAGTTATCGAGACACACCGAGAAGGACCCCAAACATCAGGATGCATTACAGAAAAAAGAGAGGTACTACGCTTACTTGAAATAAGATAAACAGACCGAGTCTGCTCTGCAAAAATGCAAGCATAGAAAAAAAACTCGTTTGACTTATATAGCTTTGAAAATTAAGGAAAAAGCTTTACTAAATTCCTAATAGGGGGGTGACCCAAATGGTGATGCCACATACATAGAGCTGCCAGTGGAACAGTGAAGGATGAAGACACCTGTGTCATCAAGACCGAAGATGTTGTAGAAGGGGCAAGGATGTATAAGCCATCAACCACTTTACCACTGCCAATCGTTTTCTCCGTTACCAAATCCTGGAATACACAATAAGAAGGAAAGAAAGTGACTCGACAATTCAAATAACGAGTTAGACTACAATTAGTATAAAAATTCGGTACATGAAGAACAGATGATAGGGAAAGTGAGGAAGATCATTTAATGGAACCCTTCCTTATAATAGAGAAGAGGGAACCATTAGCAGCTCTAACTTTACCTTTACCAGAACTAGGAAAATACTCGAAGAAAGGAATGAGAAAAGCCAGTCATGTGATCGGTAGCCCCTGAGTCAATGATCCAAGGAGTGGAAGCAGAGGATGCACAATGACCACCGATGGAAATACCTGAATTAGCAAAGTTGAAAGCAGAGGACCCTAGCAGGAATGCAGCAACTGACAAGGTTTAAAATATCGGTTCTCGGAGGCAACTCAGCCTCTTGGAAAACCGAGGTCTCACCAATCTCAGCAGATCTCGCCAAGATCTCATCGACACAGTGTAAAAACAACATGGTTTTGCTCCAGCATGTTGCATTCGATAACAGAAAATATCTCGAGATCTCGCCAAGAAATTGCCGATAACACAAAGATCTCGGCGAGATCTCGGGCGAGAACTTGCATCCAGACCGAGAACCATTATCGCCATGGTTCTCGTCTCGGTGTTCTCTGTGAACACTGAGATCTTGGCATTCACTGAGAACACCGAGATCTCGCCGATCTTGGCAAGATTTTAAACCATGGCAACTGATGCAGATGGAAAAGGGCTCAACTGAGGTAAAAGACGACGAAGTTGGTTCATCAAATCATTATGTCCAAGAGGAGTGGTATCATCATCGGCAATCTCTATTTGATGAGCCTGAGCAGAACCGGTACCACGACCTCGCCCACGGCCTTAGCCATTAGTAGAGCAACCATGGAGTTTCCAACAGAATTCTTTTGTGTGACGTTCCTTGCCATATAACTCACAATTAAGGGGCTCTCTATCTGAACTAGGACAAGGGCCGGACTGGTTAGAATTACCTGTGCCAATGGAGCCCATACCAAAAAAAAAGAGCCAAGCGATCAAGCAGAGAGGATTGTAACATAGCCATCCGTTTGCTGTCCTCAGACTATACCATAGCACAGGCCTGTTCTAAGGAGGGAAAAGGATCACGGCTCAAAACATGAGCACGTATCTTATCAAACTCCACATTGAGACCTGCTAAGAAAGCATAAACATGGAATTTTTCTCCCCTTTTGGCGAATTTTATGGCATCTGCAGGACAGGAAGCGGAGAAGGCTTCATAATAATCCATCTCTTGCCACATTCCTCTTAACTCAGAATAATACTGAGACAAGGAAAGCTCCTTCTGCTTGGTATCATGAATTTTCTTTTGCAGTTCATATACTTGAGCTTCATTCCCTACTTGTAAGTACGTATCTTTAGCAGCCTTCCATATACTTGCAGCTAAATCTAGTAATAAATAGCCGCGAACAATGTTAGGATCCATAGAACTAATAAGATAAGACATCACCAAGTAGTTGTCAAAGCTCCATTTGCTTTGGTCAGTGCCCTCAGTGGTAGGTTCTTAGCATTACCAGTAAGATATCCTGAAAAACAACGAGATGAAATAGAAAGAAAGTAGGAACAAAACCACATCAAATAAGTATTCCCATCCAATTTAATAGAACAACCAAGGAACGTAGGAAAAATAGAGACGCTCCGACCACTAGAGCCCTCAGGTACAGTAGATGTAGCGTCATGTCTGACATGATTGAGGCTTAGAGAGACCAAACAGATTAATCAAAACAGACCATAACTGTACTTGAGAGAATCAAATAGGATACACATGATTTCAATAGAAACAAATTGACAATAAAAAAAAAATGTGACAAACTATGAAAACCCTTGATAGAAATCATAGCCACCAAGGGTCTGTAGAAGACAGTGAGAGGAGTAGGCCACCGCGGATGAAAGAGAGGCAGAAGCGAGGGAGATGGAAGCGGTGGTTGCCGGAGGTAGTGGAGGCAGTAGTGGCCCTAGGTCTTCGGCGGTGGTGGTGGCAGCAGTGGGGTTAGGTCGCTGGTGGTGGAGGCGGTAGTAGCTCTAATACCATGTTGTAAATATGGCTTGACTTATCTTGAAAGACAGGTCATATTGTATTTATAGAGTGAATGATTTACAAGAATAGAAAAAAAGTAGGTGAGGTAAGTGAAGAAAGTAGGTTACATTGAACCTAGACAATACATTGAACCTAGACTATTCTAATATTATTCCAATAACAACATCCATAGAAACGAACAGCCAACGAGTGGAAGGAGAGTCCAACGAGTGGAAGGAGAGTAACACAAGTATCCCTTTTGGGTCACCGAGTAACCAAGAAAAATACAACAGAGACCTTGAGGATCCGATTTACCATGCCGGTGGTGACTTTGAACAAAGCACACACAGCTGAAAACCTTGGGAGAAACAACAAAGGACGAGGTGCTAACAAGCATCTCCAAGGGGTAGCAAGAATCGAGAACACAGGAAGGCATCCAATTAATGAGGTAAGCAGCCGTGAAAACAGTGTCCCTCCAGTGAATGGTAGGGACATGCATTTGGAACATCAGAGATCGAGCAACTTCCAAGAGATGACGATTCTTACGCTCAACATGCCATTCTGGGCAGGAGTCACACAACTCGTCTGATAAATAATGTCATGAGCTGCTAGGTAGGATTGAAAAGACCCATCAAGGTATTCCCGCCCATTATCAGACAGAAGAATGGCAACCTTCGCATCATATGTTTGAATCAATTGACGGAATAGCTGGAAGCAGTGAAATACCTCACTCTTTTGATGTAACAAATAAATCCAAGTCAGACGAGTGTGGCAATCAATAAAAGTTACAAACCACTTATACCCAGAAACAGAGACACAGCAGGAAGGACCCCAAACATCAAAGTAAATTAAATGAAAAGGCTTGACACTTCAGTGATTAAAAATAGAGTATAAACGGAATGAGTTTGCTTTGCAAAAATGCAAGCATTACAAAAAAACTGTTCCTTATTACAAAGACAAAGAAAACTAGGAAAAAGTTTAACTAAGGTTCCCAGAGGTGGATGTCCCAGACGGTAATGTCAGCTACGTAAATTAGGTTGAGTAACTGTAGAAGACGATAGAGCTTGAGTTGCCGGTACGAAAGGGGGAGACTCGAGCAAGTATAAGCCTTTAACCACTGTACCACTGCCAATCGTTCACTCTGTCACCAAGTCACGGAACACACAGTGAGAAGGGAAAAAGGTCACTTTGCAATTTAAATCCCTGGTAAGACTACTAATGCAAAGCAAATTAGCAAAAAAACCGTGAACGTGCAAAATGGAAGATAAAGAAATGGTGAGAGAGTATTTGAGAGAACCTTTCCCGGAAATGGAGGAGAGGGAACCATCAACAGCTCGAACCTTACCTTTATCGAAACCAGGAAAATACTCAAAAAAAGAATGAGAGGAACCAGTCGTGTAATCGGTAGCCCTTGAATCAATGGTATTATTAAACTACACTACAATAGTCCACACGATGGAACCTGCTCACAATCCTCATCGTGTAGGACTCATTGACCTGCTCACAGTCTTCATCGTATATGACTTCTTAGTAAGGTTTAAAATCTTGAGTTTCGGAGGAGTCTCGGCCTCCTCCGAAACCGAGATCTCGGCGAGATCTCGCCGAGATCTCGCCGAGACTATGCATTTTGTCTGAAACAGCTTAAAAAGGCTGTCTCGTGGCCAAAATGCCTTTTTTAGGTCTCCAACTTTAGGGGAACCTTATTTTTACATACATAAACACATTTAGAGTATAAAATTGTAAAAATAATGACCATTTGTGGTTGTTTGGGTTTACACCCATGTTTTCACAGTCAATGTTGAAGTTTGTTGTTAATTTAGGTTAATATTAGCTATTATATTCAATCAAATATGGCAAATGAGACAATAACATAATGCATTAGGGGAAAGAGAAACAAAATTACACTTCATTATAAATCATTACATAATTTACATCATAGTTCAAAATTCAAATATTCAACATTGAATGATCCCATAGTCCCCATGTGCCTATAGTCCACAATTCCACAATCCTTATACAGATACAATGTCTAGTAATACGTAGAGTGTCGTGGATGATCCATCCTACTATCATCATACATCTGGGAAAGTTGTCGACGCAAATTGTCTTCCAATTGAGCAACATAATCTTCCCATGACATTATTGATGCAAAGTAGATCTGGTAGTCTTGCACATGATTCATAAATATAACATCAGTAGCTGTCCGAAGGATACCAATCTTTGGGAAGAATGGAAAAACTTCGGTAGTACTGCGGTCGTAGAATCTTGCGGAAGTAACCGATGGAATGGAATAGAAGTTGGTTGATCCACTATGACTCCGTGTATGTGCTCCCGCATCCGAACCATCGTCGAAAGAAGAACCATATGCAATCGTAGTGGGATGGGGGACGGTTGATATCAACATAATCATTTGAGGTGTATCGAACCGTGCTATATCCGGGGAAAGTTCCACCGCTCATGTCCACCGCAGGAATCGCTATTCTCCTCCACACTCAATCCTCGTAGCCACTAGAGAGGCTATCAACATCGGCGTCCATCGTGCTACTACAATCGACATCTTCATCATGTTGGGAATGGGAATGATGTCGGGGCCTACGCGAATCCGGTTGGTCCACGTGATGAGGGATGGCGCACCTCGGATGCAAACATCGATCCGAGTCCGGCCATCTTCGCCTCAAAGCTCTTCAATGCTATGAAGTTCGTAGCGAATCTGGTGATGCCCGGTCCGACCAAGTCCCCCACATCTCTCCCCGAGCATGTTCGAGGAATACCCATGGTTGTAGATGAAAGTGGTTACTTGTCTTGCTTGCTCAACCACTCTCTTGACTTTACTTATCTTGCCCATGTCCTTCAACATCAAATCAATATAATGGGCAGCACATGGAGTCCAGAAGAGATTGTAGTCGGGATTGTTCATTAACATCTCCCCGCCTTCTTAAAATTGCTGCCGTTGTCCGTCACAATCTGGACAACATTCCGAGCTCCCACCTCAACCACCACCTCTTGCAACAGCCCATAAATATAATCTGCATCTTTTACTTCAGCTGATGCATCAACGGACCCTAAGGAACACCGTCCTCCCATCACAATAAACCATGAAGTTGATGATGGACTTTCGGTAGGACCAGTCCAACCATCACACATAATAGTTACTCCGAAATCTTCCCAATTCCTCTTCGGCTTAGAATCCGGTCTTGTAATTCCTTCTTATGTTGAGGCAAATAATGAGTCATTAACTCATATTGATTTGGCCCTCTAACCCCGTACTGCCTCGGCAATTGCATCCAGCATGCTCGAAAGAAAGGGCCTGTGGTGGCGTTCTTTGGGATGCCATGATAAAACGACCACTTAGAGTCACGAATACCCTACTTGACTCCCTATTCTTTCCCCAAACATTGCCTTTATTTTTTTTTTGCTTACTACCTTGCTTCGTAAAGACTGCGGGATCTTGCTCTAGAACTTGAACATAATCATCCCGGTCCCCGTGGCACGGGTTCTTCCCTTCTACTCGTGATCTAGAAAACCGGGAACCAATCCCTTTGCTCCGTCTCCGTGGCTCGGGCTCAACAAATCCACTACCACCGCCACCGCCCGATGAGTACTGCTCTTCCGTCCGTCTCTCTCGCATCGATCCCAGGGTTTCTCTACTAGCCATTGCCGCATGACGCATCTGTCTTGCCTCTGCCTCTGTCATATCTTCTACATCCCATCCCTCAGCCTCATGTTCCTCACTGGATTCTGGTACGGTGCCTCGAATTGCCTCTTCAAATTGTTGTTTTTCTCTTTTCATTTCTGCCCTCCTCCGCCTCCCTCCCCTCAACTGTTCACCTATGGCCCCTGGATATCTCCAAAGGACACCTGCGGGCATTTGGAAACATCTTTGCCCAATCCACTCAAGTGTTGCTTGGTCTTGTGATGCCGGGCCGGACCGAAGCTTCTTCCCACAAAAATTACACTTGGGTCTTCTTCCTATCACCCCGAGGGGCGGTCGCATCTTGCCATGCGAGGTCGGTTCGGGAACCGGTACCGTCGCCCCCATCGCCTGCCCCAGAACTTGGTCTCGACATAATTTCCAAGCACTGTTTCATAGAAAACACAAACTTCAATAACCTTACAAACTTGAACACAGCAGAAATTACATTTCAAAATTTTTCTCATATTTTAAATGCGATCAGAACATTTTTCCTTATTTTTCCCGATTTTATAGCATTTTTAATCAATTTTAAATTAATTTTTAATTGCTGAAAATTATTTTTTTAATATAAATAATTCAAAAAAAAACATACAACAACCGAAATCGAAATCTGAAATCGTAGGACAGTAAATCGGCCAACGGTGATTAACATATAAATAGGTCATCATCATCAAATGAGTAATAATAATTAATATTTTAAATTTTAATTGCTGAAAATTCATTTTTAAATGCAAATAATTGAAAAAAATACCTACAACAATCAAAATCGAAAACTGAAACCGTGAGCTTGTAGATCGGGCTCACGTAACTAACATATAAAAATTTCATCACATTCTAGAAAAAAAAAAATTCTCTCCTTTGTAGTTTCATGTAAAAATTTCATTTTTCGGCAAGAGACTTACCTTCAACAGTTGATATGAAGCTCTTACAGCAATCCCCGCAGTCCGAAACACCACTCGTAGCAATTTAGAAGTCCAAACAAAAAAAAAATGGGGAAGAAATGAAGAAATGAAGAAATTTAAAGAAAATATCAGAGGGGACTGTTCTCGGTCGAGTTCTCGACCGAGAACAGACCCTCTGTCTGTTTATAAAGGAAAAAAAAAAAGCAAAAAGCAAAATCTCGCGAGATCTCGCCGAAATAGCGAAAAATAGCGAAAAATAGCGAGATCTCGCGAGATCTCGGCGAGAACAGGTAAATGCCGAGACGAAAATGGTTATCGCCTCTGTTTTCGTCTCGGCTAGTGTCGAAACCAGCGAAATCGGCGAGAGATCTCGCCGAGATTTTAATCCATGCTTCTTACTTATACTGCACAGTTGGAGAGGACTCTACAATCGTGGTTGAGTTGGAATAGGACTCCACTGTCCTATCTAGTCTACAATTCTAATAGTCTATTAGTCTCTCATATTTCTATTTTGTTATATGGTATCAGAGCAGGTGCTGTTTTGAGAGTCGACTAAAGTTCTTTGTCATGGTGTGCAGCCACCATGACTGCCTCTGCTACTTCTGCCTTTTCAAATTTACCCTACCTGCTACTGCTATTGAGATCTACTGTTTGAAGATCTTTCGTTGTATTTGTCCACATAGAATGTTCCACGTGAGGGGGAGATTGTATATGTCTCTGCTCAAGTTCATTGAAAAGAGCTTAGCCTACTTACTTATTACACGTAATGTAACCTACTACATGCTTGTGTTGAGAGCCTACTATAATTGCACGTGCTGTAACCTCTATTACTTGCAGCTTACCTACTTATTGCATGTAATGCAACCTACTACATGCTCGTGCTGGGAGCCTACTACAATTGCAAGTGATACAACATCTACTACTTACAACATACTACAGTTGCACGTGATGCAACCTCTACTATCTGCAGCCTACCTACTTGTTGCACATGATGCAACCTACTACTTTTATTCGTGTTGGAGCCACCACTATTGTTGCTACTGCTACAACTGCTACTAATACTACCACTGCTGTTGTTACTGCCTGGTTCACAGTGACCTACATTGTGCTGCTACTACTATTGCTACAACTATTGTTGCTACTACCTGGTTCACAGTGACCTATATTGTGTCACTACCACTACTTGGTTCACAGTAACCTATACTGTGCTACTTTATTACTACTCATAGTTGTCAAAGCGACAAGACGATCCAAGGCGTTCGGGGCCATCCTGGCTAGGCATTGCCTAGGAAACCAAGGCATTCCCAATGTATTTTTCTCTTTATTTCTAAAATATTAATGCTATATTAATGTCTATATATATGGAACATTCTACATAAATAATCAACATTTAAGACATAACTTAATTAATATGAGAAAACTAACAAGGCCACAAATAATGAGTTAAGTAGGCAACACGTATTTATGACTAACATTTACGTATTTAAAACAAATTTGACTGGAGCGTAACTCCTTTAATACAGTTCGGATTCAAGCAATCTTAAATTCGTTGCAAAGCTAGCATAATCAGCTTTCAAACAAATCTGAGATTGCTTGAATCCGAGTTATAATGAAAGAGTTAAACTCCGGTCAAACCTTGTTCGGAGTACGTGAATACTATTTAAAATCGTCTAAATGTAAATTATTTTTTGGGCATCAAAGCAAGAGATTATTCTAGCGCGCTCTAGGTTTTTAGTGATGTTTTACTATAATAAGATTTATGGAATTTTATATTTGGAAAAAAGCCCAGCATTTAGAAGTTAAAAATCGCCCCCACCCCCAAAAATACAAACGAGACGACACTTGATGGATGGACCGCAAGGGGGGGCGGCACTTGATGGATGGACTTTGAAGGCAATGGACGGTTCAGATTTGAGCAATGGGTAATAGGCTGGGCAGTGCTCATATCAAGAAGAGACACATCAGACGGAGCAGAAGGAAAATTATCAACATCAGTCTCTAGGATTCTAAAACGGTTACCTAACAGAGGAGCAGAATGAGGAGGGTTAGAGTTTTTTGAAAAATTTAGCCGAAAAGGGAGGGGGAGATTTGACTGCTATCCATATTTCACGCTAGAGTCAAGAGGGCAAGGGCAAGGACCAGGACCACCAGAGGGAGTCCTAGGATACGACACGTGTTCTGAATCCTGGCTCAACTCAGACCGAGTACAAGGGCCCTGCACAATTCCATGGATCTGGGTCGGATCTAGACCCCTTGACTTCGTCTTTCTCACCCGGGAAGGAAACCAAGAATGAATCCTTCTAAAAGGGAAGCCTAACAGCAACGACGATGGCTTCAAGGAATCAATACTAGAGGGTATCGTGCCAGCACCTAGATCCAAACCCGAGGGGGTTGTCTCCTTCACCCAATCACGTGTTCTGTCCTGATTACAACGAACATCAGATACCTGCAACAAAGAAGAAATAACTGAATCTTTGCCTGAGACACCATTGGCAGCAGCATTATTTTCTCCCATAGACAGATCTTTTAGGCTAATCGCATCCAAGTCAGCATCAGATCCAAGGCCATGCTTGCAAGAGTCCAAAGCATGCCCAAAAGCACCACAGCTCAAGCAGTGAGGAGGGCGCCAGTTGTATTTGACTGGCTGAATGAAGACATTGCCTACATCGCCTTTAATGGTAATAGAATCAAGCAGAGGGGCAGACCCTGAAAATTCCACACAAGCACGAGCATAAGCCCATTCTCCTAACTGTGACTTGATTTCGGGGGCGAAATCCTTATAAATTGGGGGTATTGTACGACCCACTTCGAAATCCTCATAATTTGGATCCCTCCGTGTTGGGTCTTACTGTGCCAACACTTGGCACCATGACCTTTACCCTCCATATGATGTGGGGTCGACTTCTTGGATCACTTAGTGATGGCAGGACATGTGAAAATGATGTCCAAAAAACCTATAAAGCATCCCCACCAAATCAAGCCCACCAAACTAGGCTTAAATCTATTTTTAAGCCCAACCGGAGGCATAAACAATGAACGTTCATCCGCTTGACTACAACCGGTTGAACGCGAGATTGGGCCTTTCTCTCTCCCCGATTTTTATAAAAGGAGACCTCATTCCTCCTTTTGTCCTTTTTGGAACCATGGGAGTGTGAGAGAAGAAGAAAAGAAGGAACTTAGCGCACAAGAGACCAAGCTCAAGGCCCTAACTCCCTTGGAGTTAAGTACGATGAGCCCTCCTCCTTCTTCCTAGTGTTTATTGCAAAAGCTTGGTGGTTGAGCTCCATTAATGGATACTCCATTAACAATCTCGAAAACCTAGGGTTATGTTCACCCACTCCATATGGAGTTTAATGGAACCATAAATGGCTCCTATTGTACCTAATAATGGTAGAAAGATGATTTCCACCAACTAAAATGGATATTATGAAGTGGAAATCAAATCTCCATTAATGGAGACCAAACTTGACTTAAAAAACCTAGGTTGTCTCCTCCGCGATGAATGGAGATGATAATGGGGTCTAAATGACTCCCATTATATGTAATAACGGTAGAAGTGTGTTCCCCACCGTTTAGAATGAAGGAAACCACGATGCGAAACCTTCGACAACTTTTCAGTTTTGATGGTGCTGCATCGATATGAAGATGCCATTCTTTATCGGGCTTTCCCATCAACGTTGCGAGGTGCAGGGCTACTTTGGTTTAACAGCCTGCCGGCTAACTCCATCCAATCTTTTAACTAGCTGAGTGATCGCTTCTTTGAGCACTTTTAGACACAAACGGCTCCGAAGAAGACCTCAACAAACCTCATCAAGCAAAAACCTGAGGAAACTCTGCAAGCATATCAAGATTCAATCGCAAGGCTTTAGAAATCAAGAACATCAGCTCGGAAGTTAAAATGACAGCGTTGCAAGGCGGAATCAAGGACAAAGATCTTTTGAAATCAATCTACAAAAAGCCACCACAAACCTATGCTGAGCTGATGACTAAGGCCGAGAAGTACGCTGGGATGAATGAAGCTCTTCTCCTCATACATCCCAAGTCCGGAGAAAAAAGAAGAACCGATGCCCAAATCGCCATCACCGGCAACACATCCAAGAAACAAAAGACTGGGAAAGACGGATTTCCTGGAAAGCAGGTCGCCAAGGTGGCCCTAACTGCGATCAATTCACCAAACTCAACATTCCTATGTCCGAGGTGCTACGTAACCTGAATGGCACACAATACGAGTTGGCCGCTATTTATAATATAATGTTTGGTATGATTTAATGCTCATGTTATGTGTAATGGACGAAACTTATATGAATATGTCTACCAATGAATATGCTTGTGTTTGAATAGGCCTAGATTTAATTATTTTATTATTGTTTATGTAATGAAAGGCATGGGAGAATGTAAGTGTTTTGATTATAATATTTATGTTGAAAGGCATGGGAGAATGTAAGTGTTTTGATTATAATATTTATGTTAAGAACTAACCTAGTGAACCAGCCTGGCCGCGATACTAGGCGTATCCACTGAGGGAGCGTGGACCTATTATGGTCCACGAGAGGACATAAACTGCCTAGACAACAAGTGGGATACCGTCAGAGAGACTCTCGTTCATCCGGAGAGGTTGAGTGACCCGCTTGGGAACATAGAACCAGACTTCTTCCCCATCCCTAGGGTGATCAACCACATTGTACAAAACAACATACTACCTAGGGCCGGTAACAGGGATGAATTAAACTACTTCGCCATGTAAGTGACCTATAGTGTTCTTTGGGGATAGCGGCTATGTCATACAAAAGATCATGGTGGACACCGATAGCTCCGCAGATATAATATATTGGCAAGCCTTCTAACTCATGGAAATACCCCTGGATCGACTTTCACCAGTGGATTACCCGCTGTTTAGCTTTTTCGGAGATCTAGTGATAGTCAAAGGCTCAATCCGGTGCACTAACCTTTGCTAGATCCACTAATATCCCTTATGCATTAACTACATGGCCCAGAAATACCACTCTATCTAGCCAAAATTCACATTTTGAGAATTTGGCATACAGCTAATTCTCTTTTAATCTTTGTAGCACCTGCCTAAGGTGTTAAGCAGGCTGTTTGCATCCTTTGAATATATCAGAATGTCATCAATGAATACAATGACAAACTGATTCAAAAAGTCATGGAACACTCTATTCATGAGATCCATAAAGGATGTTGATGCATTGGTCAACCCAAACGGCATTACCACAAATTCAAAATGCCCATACTGTGTTCTAAATGCTGCTTTCAGTAGATCACTCTCCTTTACCTTTAGTTGATGATACCCTGACCTCAAATCAATCTTTGAAAACGCTGCTGACCCATGAAGTTGATCAAACAGATCATCTATATGAGATAATGGGTATTTGTTCTTTATAGTAACCTTGTTCAGTTCTCTGTAATTTATGCACAATCTCAAGGTTCCATCCTTTTTCTTAACAAAAAGCACAGGTGCTCCCCATGGAGACACACTGGGTCTAATAAACCCCTTGTTAAGAAGCTCTTGTAACTGCTCCTTGAGTTCCTTAAGTTCAGACGGGGCAAATGATATTATGCATAAATAAGTACTGCTTGATAAATGTTGTTTCTATCTAGCCTAATAAATCTTTTGAAGAAAATTCAAAGATCAAGGGGAAATATAAGAACAAAAAAAAATACATTGAAAACAAGGTGGCCGCCCAAACATTCTGGGAATCCAAGTTGCCCTAGGCATCGCCTATGCGATGCCCAGGCACCCTCGGCGACTGCCTTTCTCATGTTCGTAAGGCGCCCTGGCGCCCAAGCCTATAAACACAGCCCAGACGCCTAAGCGACGCCTTGACAACTATGCTACTACTACTACTGCTTCTATTTATACATTGTTTGAAGCTGAAGCTTTCACTGTTGCTGATGTTTCCATTGCTACATTGTTTCAAGCTGAAGCTCTTACATTCTCCCGTGTTCCAGCTTAAGGAAGGGTGTTAAACTACACTACGTAAACAGTCTACACAATGGGACCTGCTCACAATCCTCATCGTGTAGGACTCACTAACCTGCTCACAGTCTTCATCGTATATGACTTCTTACTTCTATTGCACAGTTGGAGGACTCTACAATCGTGGTTGTTGAGTTGGAATAGGACTCCACTATCTCATCTACTCTACAATGCTAATTAGTTTATTAGTTTGCTTTATTAATTTCCTTTACTAATTATGCTTGTTAGTTTCCTTTTCCTATTTGGAGTTTACTTTGTCTTCAGTTTGTGACTAGGACTCTGACTTGTAGAGTCTTAGATCCTATCTATTAGTTGTTTTTTATTTTCTATAAATACAAGCTATAAAGAGAAATACACACTCTCTCTTTCTTTCCTGTACACATCGATTCTCTCCATCTTTTCTTATTTTTCTATTTTGTTATAGATACAAGGGGAAGTAAAGGCACAGTGACCACCAATGGAAATACATGAGTTGGCAAAATGAGAAGTAGATTGGCCTAGCAGGGAAGATGTAATTGACGCCGATGGTGAAGAGCTAGACTGAGACAGAAAACAGCGAAGCTATGTTATCAAATCTTCTTGGGATGGAGAGACACCAATAAGAGGAACATCGACAAGCTCAGATTGATGAGTTTGAACCGAATTTGTACCACAGCCTCTACTACCAGCGAGACGACCATGTAGTTTCCAACAATATTCCTTGGTGTAATGTTCTTTACCAAAATTTTCACATTTAATCAATTCCCTGTCGTAATGAGACAATTGCTAGAACGAGAGGTACCTCCAAGAGCAAGAGAACTCAAACCAGAAAAAAGGGCAGACCAATCGGGGAGAACTCGCTGCAAAATCGCCAATCATCTGTTGTCCTCAGATTGAATCAGCGCATAGCTTGTTCCAAAGGATGGAGAAGGGTCACGATTCAGCACATGGGCACAGATTTGATCAAATTCAACGTTTAGACCGGCCAAAAAAACATACACACGGAACTTATCCTTGCATTTGGCAAATTTTGTTGCATCAGTAGGACAAAAAGCAGAGAACGCCTCATAATAGTCCGACTTGTGCCATATGCCTCATAGAGTGGAATAATACTGAGACAGGATCATCTCATGTTGCTTCGTATCATGAATCTTCTTCTGAATCTCGTAGACCTAGGCATCATTCCCAACCTGAGAGTAGGTATCTTTTGCTGCCTTCTAAATACTTGCAGCCGAATCCAGTAAGAGGTAGCCACAAGCAATGTGCGGATCCATGGAACCAATGAGTTAGGACATCACCAGGTAATTGTCCAAACTCCATTTACTCAAATCTGAACCTTCAGCATTAGCCTTCTTTGCATCCCCAGTAAGATATCCCGAAAAACCACGGGAAGCAATTGAAAGGAAGTAGGAACGAAACTTCATCAAATAATTGTTCTCATCCAATTTAATGAAACAAGCAGGGAATGAAGGGAAACCAGAAAAACCATGAGAACTAGAGTTCTCTAGAACCGTAAAAGCTGTGGTGATGTCCAACATGGCAGAGAGAGAGAGAGAGAGAGAGAGAGAGTAAAAGTAACCACGAACTAGGTCATATGTGAATCAGACTAGTCCAGAACAAAAAACTTCAATGATCAACCAATTTTCGATTTAAGGGCAAGAGAACGAGATCACAACAAATGAGAAAGGTGCAATCAACAACCCTCGATGGAGATCATCACCACTAAGGGGTGAGAGAGTGGTGGCAGCACTAGGTGGAAGGCGGGGCAAGAAGGGAGCGGAAGCTGGAGTCGAGCCTAGAGGGGGGGGGGAGGGAGAGAGAGAGAGAGAGAGCAGCGGATAGAAAGAGGCCATGCTGGCTGGTGGTGGCGGCACTAGATGGCGATTGGTGGTGATGTCGCCATTAGGGTTTGGATCCCAATGAGGATCCTAGCTCTTATACCATGTGGAATTTAGATAATGATTTGACTTGTTTAAACTGATAGAGGTCATGCTTTATTTATAAAGTATTGGATTTACATGAAAGGAAAGTAGGTGAGGGATGAATCAGCACTCTTATCTCCACATACTTCGAACCTAGACATAAACCCAATTAAACCCATGTACAACAGAGAAGAATCCTACTCAAGTGAGAAAACTAACCCGGAAAAAAAGGTGTTCTTGACGGGTAAAAACAAGAGGACTTAATAACTGTCCATCTTCACATAAACTGTAGTATCCATAGTGATACTAAAAGTAAGCAGTAGATACGAGAAGAATTCCATAAAGCAAGCCACAGGAAACAAGCTTAATAAAAGAATTTGATCCAAGAAAAATCTAGGAAAATAACAATTTTAACAGGGGAAAACCCCTGTGGGGAATCACAGGTAGCAGATCTTCTCAATTTTGCTTGAAAGTTGGTGTATAAGTAGATCTCATTAATAGGAGAGGATGCCCCCAATTTCAGCAAGATCAGATAAGAAGAGCTCTTTGTTCTGAAATCTCCTTCTCAGTCAAGGGGTCTTGAAAAACCAAAAGTGAGGCTGAGAATCAATGATCCATGGCTGGTAATGTTTCAGCCATTGCTTAGACATACATTAGCCTTGTTGTTAGTCTTCCATTAACCAGGAATCATCTTCAAAGAATGGGGAGTCGGGGACAGAAAATAGTAAAGGAAAAAAATTCATTCCATGTGCCAATATTAAATCAAGGTGATCAGATCATACACAAGGTAATAATGAATGAAGAAGAACCAAAGGAGAGGAAGATAGAGATTGAGAGATTGAGAGAGAGAGAGAGAGAGAGAGAGAGAGAGAGAGAGAGCAAGAGAGAGAGAGAGAGAGAGAGAGAACCGTGAGAGGAGAGCGTATCACACACCTTGTATTTATAATAAAACAAATAAAAAGTTAAGTCCGGTAAGTTTACCTGACTTTACAAAGAAAATAACTTTACTATACTAGATGTCACCATGTGTGGTGATATGTTACAAAATACAAATTATGCTAAATAGAAAACATAGAACTTAACAAGTTCAAAATCCATCAATAGTAAAAGAACATAGATATTAATCAAGAGAGAAAGAGTATGAGTAATAAAAAGTGTATGTCAACCAAAAGATCATCAGGACAGAAACAGTCACGAGTACACACTACTGGAACCAGCATGTTCTACTTGATGTGTTAACCAAGAAACATGTATTAATTTTAACATGAGAAAATTTTAGAAAAAAATTACCGTATGTGAATAGAGGCTTCCTTTGCTGCTCGAAGGGTTGAATCCTCTGGTGGAAGCAACTTACACAAAACCAAAGCCTCCTCAAAATCACCAGAAGCTGTTAATTGTACTATCTGCATCCCAAAAAGAAAAATGGAGGGCATCATCACTACTAGTAAACCTTGAAAAGAAAGGAAAATATACATAACTCACAGAGCAAGTACCCAATGTATAAATCTGACTCGATCAAATGGAAGTTACAGATGCAACAATTCTTAAGAGAATAAGAGCTTTTCTTCCTCTTATTTCTCTTTCTTCGCCTCCTCCATTCCCGCCCCAAACACCCCCCCCCCCCCCAAAAAGAAAAAAGTCTGGGGGTAGTGTGGCAGTATGAATGAATATCTTTATTAATAAAAATGAGAAAGAGCAAGAAGCCATAAAAAAGGGAAAGAAACATAATAACCTATTCTTAAAACTTTAAAGGAGGAAACCATCCCATGAAACACAAACGCCTATTCTTCTGGCTTCTCTAATTGCAACGAATTTGTTCCTCATCCCTATTGTTTCCTACCCAAGTCTTTCACACAACAAATATAAAAGAAAGAAGATACCATGCACATCATTAGAAAACTACACTCAAATGCCTCAGGTGCCATCCATTTTTAACACCCATTTTCTTTCCAGAGAACACCCAAGCTACAATGATTCAGGATGGTAGACACTAATCAGACCTAAATGAAGAGATGACCCACTGTTTCCCTCATTTTCTCTGCAAAGAAAGAACATGCCCTAAGTTTCGAGCTCCAATAGATAAGATACTCCATTGTAAGAACTAATCCAAGAAAGCTGTTAGTAGAAACGAAGAAGAGGGAAATCCCCTTCAGGGAATAGTGGATTTCTAAATCCTCCTGATCATAGTTCAGAATTTCAGCCGAAATCAACGATCCAAGCCTTGGTGTCGTAAAGGTTTTTACCAAAATTCAGTCGGAATTTTTTTCCGCTATGTTTCGACCGAAATATAATTGAAACCGGTTTGAACCAAATACAAACCACATAAAGATTTTAACTATTATTTATTTATGCCTAAGGCCCTAGTGACATTAGACATTGTCCATTAGTGACGTTAGTCACACTACCCAACCCATAGTGAGAACTGCTTGCCAGCTATCATTTTTATAACATCATCTCCTTTTTCAATTCTATCAAGTTACCGATGTGGGACTAAAAGAAACGTTGTTTTATTACTAACCTTTCCTTCTTAAAATATTGTGACTTTTTTCAATTCTATAAAATTATCCATGTGGGACTAAAAGAAACACTCTTTTATTACAATACTAAGACTCTAGAAATCACGCTCTTTTATTACAGTACTAAGACTCTAGAAATCTAGGAACTTAATTTATTTTTCAGATTCATCAACAAACAAAATTGGGATGATGAGATAAAAAGTAAAAAAAATAATAATAATAGTAATTGTAATGAATAATTCTGAAGACACAAAGCGTCAGATGAATCGTGTAGATTGGCTTCCTGAACAGTAAAGTTTGGTTCTTCATTAGTAACGTTAGCATCTCATAGTGTCGCCATAGAATTATCATTCATGATGTTGTTTATTTGCAAATGATTCAGTAGATATATTACAAAGGTTAAATTACATTACAGAAAAAAAAATTGAATTCAAAAAGCATGTTTTTTGGCCACCGAAACCACATTCGAAACCATCTTTTTTTTCTCTTTTTTTTACCAGGTTTCGCCAAAATTTCGACTGAAACCACCGAAATTTCGGTTTTTGGCCTCGCCGAAACCAGTCATGAAACTGAAATTACGATCCTTGCTCCAGACTAAAAAAGGAGGATAGGCACTAAATAAGACATTAGAGAAAGATTAGAAACAAAACTGAACATTTTTAGCTGAACTTCAAATGCACTAATGGCCAATCCAATCTCAGTTGAGCAAGTCAAAATCTGGCTGGGAATTAAACATAAAGAGGAGGTTTTAAAATTCTCACAGGTTCTTTTCTGTTTGGAAAACCAAAATAAATTATTATTTTTATCATTTAATTGGCACCTAACTTGTTTCTGTCCAGTGTCCACCATGAGCTCGTTGATCTTAATAAAAGAAACCTTAAGAGAAATCTCTGCCTAAGAAAATCCCTCCAAATATCCCTCTGCTTCAAATATTTACCCCCACTTGAATAAAAGAGTGAAATGTATTGAAATAAATCTTCAAAACTCCATTCAACACTAAACCAAGAAGAGTAATTCACCATACTATTGCTCCTATTGATGCAAGCTCCCATATTTCAAAATAAATTCATTCTTCTATGGGAATTTGCTTCGATCCCAAGCACCCCATAATGAAGAATACTGAAAACCATGTCTCCCACTACCAAGTACCAACAGACCAACACACTATATCCCAACAAGAAAATTCCCTACTATCCATTAATTTGCAGCTCATTGATGACCTCCCACAGGAACTTATCATGTACAGCTTTCAAAGCTTAAAAGCAATGGAGGCATCTGGAACAAAAAAGAGAGCATTGAAATTAAGAGGCACACAACTGTTTTCTTTGGTAAAGATTTTATGGATTTTCACGCTTTTGTACATTGAACTTCTTATACGTCCAGTTATAGAAAGGAAAAATAATATAATATGTCATTAAACAATGCCCAAACCTAACTAAATGCAAAATGCAAGAGCATGTATTATTTATGCCTCACGGGCTGATAGAAAAGAGGAATAGTTGAGAAAATTTTGTCAGAGGAGCTACTTAACAAAAAGGGGATTGGGTGAGGCAGAAGAAGAAAGAAAGAAGGAAACAGCCTTCTTCTAAACTGTGGAATTTTCAATTCCTCTTGGATGGAAAGGAAGGAGGATGGGTACTAAACTAAACAAAACAGAAAGATGTCAGAAAATATTTTTTTTCGTAAAACTACAAATGCACTAATTTCCATCCCCATTGACAATCACAAAAAAAATTGGCTATGAGTCAAATAAGATAAGGTTTTAGAACTTAATGCAATTTATCATCAGCTTGTAACCTGAACACCTTTAAACTACTTCTTAAAGAAGCGCCCACAAAAGTATTTGTGTCAACTGAAAGCTTGTAGAGCTCAGGAAAATGAATCATTGCAGGAATCTCACCACAAGACATTCTTTCAAATTTGGTCTTTAAGCCTACTCCCAACCTAATAGTAGAATCGATTAAATAGAAATCTCCATATTCCATTCAAAATTTCTAAAACGGACAAGGACGTCAACGTCATACAATTCTGGTTTGGTAGCCAATGGTCTTACCGTTCAGTGCAATGGTTCGAACAGTGATGTCAACAGGTTGTCTAAATGCTTAAATTTTATTTTAAAATTAAATATGGCACCGAGTAACACCAATAAATATGTTTATCACAGTGAATGTGTGTTTGTTACTCATATGAGGGCATCATCTGCCACCATGGATTCAAATCACTCTTTTCACGGAAAAAAATAAAATCTCCACTGTAACCCCCAGTCGAGTACATGGACTGTCTGGCTAGAACGATTTGGAAAATCTGATCCTTAAGACTCAACAGTTATTTGACAAGTTTTGAAATTTCGACAGGGAGGTGAATTACACACACTGTCGAATCCAAAATATTCCAGGCCATAGTTGTCAAGGCGTTGGAGGCCTAACAGGGCACCTGGGCACCTAGACGATGCCTTGACCACTATGTTTCAGGCAACTGTTAAGACTCAACAAATTTTGCATATTTCAGTTGAAATTTCAATCATTGCCGAGCAGCCTGACGTAAGAAATTATCTCTTTGAAAAAGCCTGACCACCATTTGATGGTCCATAAAAATATTCATTATATTAGATGCATTCAAGTGATAGTATGAATTCATTCATTATATCATTGTGGTATGAACTCAAGCTACCTTTTATTTTTATTTTTTTCATGAGCAACTCAAGCTACCTTATTTAGCTAGAATTAAACTATCCAAGACATGCTTTGCTCCACTCCCTGAAGCACTATAACTATCTACCAATACTGACTGTCCTATTCATTAAACCAAAGAACCAGCCATGGACGTATGCGTCAAAGTGTTGAAATATGTCAATAATTTAACATAACATAATATAGCATACACCACACAGAACTTTGGTGCTGTTAGAAGATATACCTGTACACCAAGAGGAACAGGTAAGAGCCCATAAACAGAGTTCTCCAATGCAATAATGACACTGTTGTTGCTTTGGAATAGATGATGAACATCACGGAGAGCAACTGTTTGAACCAACTGATAAGGCGCTCGGAGTGATCGTATCTGAATGGGGATTCAGATGTTGGGGCAAAAGATGTGTAAATAATAGAAAATTCACATCAAATTGCAGAAGCAACAAAACTGTTAAAGTTCCAGATACCTCAATATGTCTTGGTAAACGAGCAATCATATAAGGCATGTGGATAACAACAGACGAAGGGGCCTCAGACCAAACTATCCTACCTTCTTGAAGAAGCTTCCCATTTTGGTCAACATAAACTCCAATGTTATCCTGAAAATAAAAGGAAGCATAGTAGTGAAATAACAAGCTCTGAAGAAAATATTCAGAAATTACTCTGTTCTCTTGAACCATGGTTTTTGTCCTATCCACAACAGGAAAAAAGCACAGCATAAAACCACACACCCACACACACACACACACACATGTACATATAAAATGATTCCAGATTACGTCAACCATTATATTTTCCTGGTCGGCACACAAATGAATGCCACTTAAAAGGAAGATGTGGCAATTCCTAACCGGTGCGATGTTTGCGTAATTATCTGTATTAGCCATGTGTCAAAATTTCAGACCGAAATTAAATAGTTTATCCTTCCATGTAATGGAATACCCTCCTATGTATAATGGAATACCCTCCTATGTACGTCCATGCATCCCTTATTAATCCATGCACCCTACGGTAGTCTAGGATTTTTCAACACTTCACTTTGCCATGTTGCAAACTCCATTTAGGCTGGAACTTCAAATTTGACATACCAGCATGGGACTTTGGGGTTTACCTGTCCGAATTTTGGCCCCATAACTTGCCACGTGGCAGAAGTAGGCCTGCCAATTAGAGGTCCTTCCTTGTTAAACCAACCGGAAAACCCACTTAGAGAATACATTTTATTGGGACCGTAGAACCCAAAAGTAAAAGGAGTGGCTAACAAAGCTTTCCATGAAAGTGATGACTTCTTGTTATCCTATAGTGTTCCAACGGTACCCTTATGAGCAAAGTCAATCAAGTGAACTCACCAAAAAGAAGTAAGTGTACAATGTGATAGCTCACAGCTCAGCTGGCAATCAAACTGTGAGGCTGTGCGCTCTATATTACCCTCTCTACTCGCTCTACTCGTATCAAGTTTTATCCTAGATGCATTTATCTAACAATTAGAAAAGCCAAATCAGTCATACCTATGTCAGAAACAGCTTGTTAAGGCACTTCATATGAGACATTGCAATGATTTGGTTTTGACGATGACTAACTTGTGTTTGTATTTCAGAAAATCTATTTCTGTTTCAGCTCAGGGAAGCATTTCTATTTCAGAAAAACACTCCCTTTTAGAGAATTATTTTTATTACAGAAACAATTTCAGAAAAACAGCTTCTCTGAAGATATTTATGGGCCCTTTGAATCATTTGTGAACACTAACAATCGATCTTGTCTTTTGGATGTGTTTGCTCAGTATAAAGGGTGCAAAAAAGTGTGGTCAAGGCGACGCCTAGGCGTCCAGGCACCTTGGTGGCACCTCGGAAATTAGGGCGCCTAATCGTTGGTCTCCTTGGATGTCCGGCAGCCCTCCAACATTTTGGGTCCCCTTGTTGATGTGACAACCTTGGTGCAAAATTATTAAAATTGCAGCTTTCACCCACAAGCATGGTTCAAAATCTCAGCGAGAATCTCGAAGTTCTCTAATAGGTCGAGACAAGATCTCATACGAGATGAAATCTCAAGATTCTCGACCAGTTCTCGACTGGTGTTGACATTTTCGACCATTTCTCGACATTTTCAACCAGTTTTCGACCCGTTCTCGACTGGTCTCGCAATAATGTATGAATTATGATTGTGTGGTCTATTTGACTACTTTGGGTTTTTTGACTATGACAATTAACTAATTAAGTGCTATTATGTTTATTCTTCTCCTAAATTATAAGTTTACTGGTTTGGGCTTCTTTGATTTTTTACTATTCTAACATTATGTAGAATAGCCAATATTACGACACTGTCAAACATGTATGTCAACCCAAACAACCAGTGTGATTATTTTTTCAATTTTATTGTTTAAATGTGATATATGCTAAAAGAGTGATTCCCTAGAGTATCAGGCATTAAAATACCCATTTGAGCCCCAAGACACATTTTAAACCCTCGCAGCTTTTTTACATCGGTTTCTCAAAGGGTCGAGACACCCTCGAGACTCAAGATTTTGAACCTTGCCCACAAGCAGGCAGGCCATAGTGAGCTTGATTTTGCCACTAAATATTAATATGGGTTAATTTTAGCATAAAGTTTTGAGCATGCCATGTTTATGTAGATCAGTAGATCTTTATTCCTGCAATTAATCTTAGTATAATAATTTTGGCTTCATATTTTAACTAGAGATACCTAATCTGATTGGAAGGAAAAAACTCTCCTTACCCTCGGGTGCATGGACCTGGAGTTGGCAATCTGTGTTGAAAGGTCACCCACTCTAACAGAATTAAGTGTGACAGCAATGGAGCTCACTATATGAAGTGGGTGCGGTCAAATTGCATCAGTCTAATGCTCATAAAGGTTCAAGTGAGGAAGAACGTTAGTGGATTGATGCCTAAATGTAATAAAGGTTTCCAACACCCAATTTGTGAGTTCTGATAAAGTCATTATCATGACCCTAATTCGAAAAATTTTGCTTCATGAAGAACAACAGTAATAAAGGTGTGCGGTACACATTATGTAAGTAAGAGATACTGCATCTCAGTCATAGACTCTACATACAAATATTTAGATCCTTTCATTGTATACTACACCATGAAGACTCTTTCAAAAGAATTTAGTTCCTTCAGATTTTCTTGCAAAACACATAAGGAATACTGATCAATAAATGAACTTCTAATCAAATGTGTACAAGAAGAGAGACTGAAGAATGAAATATTGAGGTATACATATGACCACACATAATAAAAGTCAATACAACAAGTACTCAAATAATAAAAGAAGATTGGAATAGTACCTATAAAGTCAAAGAGGCAAGTCAAACTGTCAAAGAGGCATAAGTAATATTCCAAATACTTCTGTAGAAGAAGAGGACATGTTGACTTGGATTGCTCCCAGCTAAAAACGGTGGTTGGAGATGAAAGGTACTTACAGTTCAATGGCTGTATTGAGTCTCATTAAGTAAACACTAATCACAATAATTGATGGATTGAATATGGTTTCACAATCCACACTGCCAGTACTATGCAAGGTTTTCTGCCTAGCAGTTGGCATGGTCTCCAAAAGAAATTGAGACAAGCCCCGTCAGATAATTGAGTGCAAACTCAAATGCAAGCTGTCAGTGACTTCAGTGTTTGAAACTTGAAAGTACTATACTTTCATCACATGATGATATTGGCATTAAAGAAAACTATTGATGGGAAATCCCCTAAATTATGGTACCAGAGATTACGACATATCCCTGTGGATAGTAATAGGGTCAATGACATGGAATACTTGAGACTCTAAGTTTCATTGGTCTTGGTACTTGTGTAAAATGTATTAAGGGAAGACAGATCAACAAGACCAAAAGGGTGCCTTGAGGAATATCAAGACACTGATGATCATACATACAAATATTTTTCCTACTTCATCTGAATGGTCAGAAATGCATCTCACTCATGGATGACCATATGTAATTCATGTACCTCTGCATTTTTAGTTCAAAAGGATAACACTAGATGTCTTGGGAACTTTTAAATGGAAATAGAGAAACATGATGAGAAAGCATTAAAGTTCACAAAAATGTGATCAATATTAGGATCAATGACTCTTATTTTTCTTAAATTTGTGGAACGAAGCCTTTAGGACTATTGTGTGTATAATGAATAGATTTTCATCAAAGTTATTCGAAAGAATTCTTTTGAACTTTGAAATGAGAGAAACCCAACTAAAGACATACACGCATATTGTATCCACTGGCTATTTTGAGAAATCCGAAGGTTACAAACCTTTGTCATCCATCACACCTATAAAGTCTAAGTATGCCAATTTTGTAGAAGATGAAAACAACAGTAGCAGCATAAACTCACAGAACAAAAAGTTTGATCCAACAATTACTCCCATATTTTGGTATTGAAAGATTAATTTACCTAAAAAAGATGTGTTGTTGCTGACCCTGTTGTTCAGCTTGAGGATAGCAGTAGTGAACGAATGGATTTAGAGACATCCTCGAGAGTAAAAAATTTGGCAATACCTTTTGATTACCATGTTGACCTAAGATTGTAAGAATGACGTTGAAATTTGGGTTGAATCAACGACATTCTTACATGCCATGATAGTCAAGACTCTGTTTTGTGGCTGTTAACAATGCAAGGGAATAGGCTGCTATTGTAAGGGAATGGGTCCACTTAACTTAGGCCCATTCACCATTAATTATATTAAATAATGTAAGTGATGGGCCTGATTAAACAGGCCCATTACACTCTGGTCCATACAGCATATGCGCTGATCCTTAAAGATCAGTGTCTTATGTGGTTTGGATTATGATCTAGATCTTCTACATCTTCTAGATGTTTCTCTCCCTATCTCGATTGTAACTAGGACACTATCTAAGAGTCTCCTAGATCCTTTATTTTCTCAGTTTTCCTTCCTATATATACAGCAGTAGGAGGAGGGATTAATTGCTTAAATCAATTCTGCTCTCTCCTCAGAATCGACATCCCTCTCTCCCTTCTTTCTTCTATCCATATCTCTCTCTCACAGTTGTTGTGTTTGGGTAATTCTTAGAAGCTATTCAGCTACATGGTATCAGAACATTAAAGATCAATATCTGGGATATTAGCTCCGCTGTTTTGATAGTCTCCTAGTACTTCACCTAAGTTTCTGGTTGCAGCAACCTTATGCTGCCTACCTTCATTATTAGCTCAGTCCCTACCTACAATGACTGAGCTTTTCGCTAAGCTACTGATGTTACAAATCTGAGTATTGTTGCTGTGATCTATAGTTGATTTACAGATCTAATCAGATCTGAATTTTTATGCTACTATCTGCGGCCATCATTGAAATCTGACCTCAAAGATCTCGAATCTCTGCTGCTGCCAATATTAAGGGTTCTGATCAGATCTTCTTACCCATTAGCTCTGAAAGTACAGTCCAGCCGTCCTGATCAAGATCGAGATTATTCAAGATCTGATGTCACTACCTACTACTGATCAGATCTACTTCAAGATCTGTATTCTTGTTGACTACTACTACTATTCTGCTTGATCAAGATCGAGATTATTCAAGATCTGGTACTGCTACCTACTGCTGATCAGATCTTCTTAAAGATCTGTTTCTTGTTGACTGCTACCACTATTCTGCTCTCAAGGTCTACATCAACTACTGGTACTGCTGCTCATGATATCCCTTTTACATTGCTCTTTTTCTTTTTTTCTTTTTTTTTTCCCGCTAACGACTGATTCCAAGTCTTCTTTGGATAATACCTACCACTGTGTCCAAATCACCTCAATGAAGTTGAAAGGCATCTCTAATTATCTTTTATGGGATCAAGCTGCTCAGGCATACATTCACTGTAAAGGTAAATTCCAATACCTAACTGATGACACTCCATCTCTTGATTCCAAAGATGCCACTTCTATTAAAGCCTATGATGAATGGATGCGTGAAAACTCCACTCTCTAGACCTGGCTATGGAGTAGCATTGACCCCTCCATTGTTTCTAATGTCATGGTTCATAAGACTACTAAAGATAAATAGACTGATTTCAAGAAAAGTTATGCTCAAGAAAAGAATCTCTCCCAGATTTATGACCTTTATGAGAAGATGTTCAATTTCTCTTTAGGTGATAAGTCACTTAATGAATACTACAGTGGCTTCCAAGATATTATTGAAGAACTCCAAGCTGTGCAGCCCCTTACTATTAATCTTGAACAACTCAAGACTCAACAATCTGAGTTTTATGTGGCCAAGTTCTTAACAGGTTTTCCACCAAAATATTAATCCGTCAAGAGCAAACTATTAGCAGGTGAGAAGGTCCCTACCCTTAAGGAACGTGCTTTCGTCTTCAACACTTGATACCTCCAAATGATTCAACTACTGCCAAAAACAACTCTGCTATATACATTGGCTGAGGCGTAGGCTCCTCCTATAATAAAAGCGTGGCTCTGGTAAAGACCGTGGACGTGGTTCCTCTGGCCGTTGGACTGGCTGGTCCAACACTGATAAGGCCATCAGGTAATGTACTCGTTGTGGGAAGACTAATCACAATGTTGATGTATGTTGGGCTAAGTATGGCTGCCAAGAATGGGCTGAGGCTCTGACCAACTCTGCTTCCATAGATGACGCTTCTCCACCTGCTCCAACAAGACAACCTCCACCTGCTCCAACAAGGCAACAATTGCCTCCACTCGAGCTACTACTCCTACTCCTAGCAACCTTAATTTAACAAATCAGCTTGAAGCATTACTACGACTGGTTCATCAGCTCGAACAAGCAAGTCCATCCACTTCTGCCACCCTGGCTCATTCAGGTACCACTACCCAACTTTCCACCATTACATTGATTCTGGAGCCTCTTGCCACATGATTGGTAAGTCTCAAGTCTTTACTTTCTTTAAAGACACTACGAAATTTGCACCTGTTTTCTTGCTAATGGTTCCACCACCCTAGTTACAAGACATGGGACGGTTTCCTTAACCCCTTCCATGATACTGTCATCTATTCTCCATGTCCCTAAGTTACCCCTTAACCTTGAGTCTATTAGTCGACTTACTAAATTACTAAACTGCTTAGTTACCTTTTACCCTTCTTATTGTGTTTTTCAGGATCTCAAGACCAGGGCGACGATTGGTGGAGAACTTAAGCATGCTGGACTTTACTAGTTGAAGCATACTAGGCCAACTACCACCGCTGCTACCACCTCTACTTTCTTCACACCACTTCAATGGCATCACTGACTTGGCCACCTTTCCCTCTCCAAGATGAAAACCTTTATCCCTAGCTACAAGTCTCTCACTCATCTTGATTGTGAGGCCTTTGAGTTAGGCAAACATCACCACTCCTCCTTTCCTGTCCGTCCCGGGTCTCGTAGTTCATCTCCCTATTCTTTAGTTCATTCTGACATACGGAGAGCATGTTGTGTCCCAAACAGACTTGGTTTTTATTATTTTGTTAACTTTGTGGATGATTATTCCAGGATGACATGGCTTTATTTGCTTAAAGATCATTCTGAGTTTCTTTTAATTTTTAAGGGTTACAGAGAAATCCAAGTTCAGTTTAATACCTCTATTCTAATCTTTAATGCCCTATAATACACTCAGAAAGCCATTTTGACTTTTGTTTTGCTAATGGCATGATTCATCATATTAGCTCCTATACCCCTCCGCAAAATGGAGTTGTTGAACGTAAAAATAGGCATCACTTAGAAGTTGTCCGCTCTCTTATGTTCCATATGCATGTTCTCAAGTACTTTTGAAGTGATGCTATACTTACTGCTTGTTAATTTATCAATTGCACGCCATCTTCCGTTCTCCACAATAAAATACTCTTCTCTATTCTTTACCCTGTTGCTCCCTTATTTACTGTCTCCCCTCGAGTATTTGATTGTGTCTGATTTACACATATTTTGCAGCCTCAGTAAGATAAACTATCTCCTCGTTCCATTAAGTGCATTTTTCTTTGTTATTCTCGAACTCAGAAAGACTACAAGTACCATGACTCGGTTACACGACGCCATTTATCAGTACTGATATTACCTTCTACGAAGATACATCTTACTAGGACACAAGCCTGTCTCAACTTGGCGTGAGATGCAGTAAAGGCTTAAGAGAGAGTTCTTGCCTATCACCTATAGGCTACAACTCCTTAAAAGACATGAACACCTTGAAACAAGGTAAAATGTCTGTAAATAAGTACATGGCTAAATTTAACGAATTGAAAATCCAAAGCCAGATTATCAAGAATGTCGAGTAGACATTATCTAGGTTCCTGATGGGACTTAATTATGACATCCAATCACGCTTAGCACCTCACCTTATTAGGGATGTCTTTCAGGCTTTCCAGATAGCACTTGAATTAAAAGGGACTGAAATTTACGACATAGAAGAAAAGTGGATTCCCCAAATACCTCTACCACTAACCCTCCATGTTTACTTGACAATAAAGGTAAAGGCATTATAGGAAAGGCACCCAAGAGGAGTGGCCAAGCACAGTGTTTTAAATGTCAAGGTTACGGTCATTTAGCTAGGGAATGTTGATGCAGTAGCTTACTCATGGCTGGACCAATACAAGCCGATTTGGCTACCCAAGCCAAACCTAAACTGGTTCAATTCCAACCAACCTTTTGGTCTGGACAGGGTAGGTAGGGATTATATTAGCTAACTATAAATAGAGGAGTTTTATTTTAAGTCATCACTATTATACTAAATAAGTTGCCTTTGTCTTTATAAGGCAATCCATAGGTTTAAGGAAGTTATTAGAATAGTAGATTAAAGTTTGCTAAGATCAGTCTATTTTATTTTAGTAAGTTTTACTCTATTTATATGAGTACTATGTAACCGAGTGAAGGGACAGAAGAAGTTTATGAATGAAATTGAATAAGTTTTTGATTTGTGAGTTGCGTAGGCCTGCTGGCCGAGAATCCCATCTTTCTTCCTCCCTTCCTGCTCCCTTTGTCTTTCTTCCTTACTCCCTCCCCTGTTCTGGGCGGTAATCCCAAGCTCCCAGCCCCAATAAAATCCCTTCGATCCCTTCCATCTCTTCTCTCTTCTCCTTCATATTCTCGGTGTACAGAATTTACCCTCAAGCGAATCAAACCCTGGAATCTCACATCCAAACTCCATTCCTCTTGTGAGATACAAACCTTGAACTAATCTGGTTTTCAGGTCTACCACCAGATCTGATTCAGGTGACAGTAATCCCAGTTATGCTTGATTATTGGGTTCGGTATTAGCTGGAAATAAGAGAGACATGGGTTACGAATCATGCCTTGAAGTTTCGGCTCAATTGGACTTGAATCGAATGAGTTGTGTGATCTGAATCGATGAGTTCTTCCGCTGGTTCTGGGTTGCTAATGGTTGAAGACAAGTTTTCAGGAATGATTTCTTTTATTCATTAATTTGTCTTGTTTTTCCAATTATGCCCCCCTGTTCATTAAGTAATTCTATTTTGTCCTTTATTAAATTATCTACCAGAATTACCCTCAACCTTTTGTCTTAATTCCAGTTTCATCCTAAAGGTCTGTTTGTTTATCTAGTTATACAAACTTCTGCTATTTACAGAATTGCCACTGATTTGCTTGGGTAAAACTTATATCATTTGGGTGGGCCCATTAACGGATCCAATAGGGTTTTCCAACCCAGGTCCCATATCAAATGTCCAAACCGAAAGTTGTAAGTGGGTAAACCAAAGTTTGAAGAGCTTACTCAAGAGGATACCCAAGAGGGTGAGTACGAGGAGCATAGGCCTAATTAAGATTATCTCGGATGAGGAGGACGATGAAATAGTAGATGTCTCTAGGCTAGGAGTTGTTCATTGTACGGTGTCGCTACCACTATCAATGATGACACGGCAATTCTTACCCTGATGACAGGTGTAAGTAATGAAGATATTGGTACGCCTATCATCACTGTTCCTGGGTTGTGAGGTGACTTCAGACGAGGAGACTGAGATAGTAGCAGTTCTAGACTAGGAATTGCACGGTGTATGATTTCCCGACCCAAGGTAGATGAGATAGTCAATATCTCTAGACTGGGAGTTGTGTGATGCATGGTTTTGCAACCCAAGGACAGCAAAGATTAGCGACGTACCAATATCTTCATCATTTACACCTGTCATTCGGGTAAGAATTGTTGTATCACCATTGACAGTGGTAGTTGCATGAATGTAGTCAACCAGAGTGCTGTCACTAGAATGGGGCTCAAACCAGAGGCACACCCAAAACCTTACAAGGTTGCCTGGGTTGATTAGTCTACCATTCCTATTACTTTAAGGTGTTTAGTTCCCTTACACTTTGCCGAATATGAGGATAAAATGTGGTGTGATGTCTAAGAGATGGACGTCGCTCACAAAATCCTTGGTAGACCTTGGTTATATGACAGAAATGTCACCAATTATGGGAAATCTAACACCTACATCTTTGAGTTCAAGGGAAAGAAAATCAAACTCTCCTAGTCCCCAAAAAGAGGTAAGGACCCCAGAGCACAAGGGAAGTACGTCCAAGCAAACCCTCTCGAAAACACTCAATATCATGAAATCGAAATAGTTCGAAAATGAGTGTAGAGACACCAGGGTTCTTTATGCTCTAGTTGCCATCCAGAGTAATACCGCATTGTCCAGCCAAGTCACTACGGCTCCTAGAGAAGTACAACCCTTGCTGAAAGAGTTTGGGCAATTATTCCCTAAGATACTACCTAAATTACCACCTATGTATGATATTCAACACATTATCGAATTGGTTCCAGGGCCTACACTGCCAAACTTACCTCATTATAAAATAAATCCCAAAGAACTTGCCGAACTTAAATGGCAAGTAAGATGAGCTACTTGAGAAGGGATTCATCAAAGAGAATCTTAGCCCCTGTGGGGTACCTACTCTACTTACGCCAAAGAAAGATGGAACTTGGCGTATGTGTGTTGACAGCAAAGCGATCAACAAAACCACCGTTAAGTATAGGTTTCCTATACCTAGACTTGATGACATGCTAGACATGATGGCTGTAGCGAAAATCTTTTCCAAGATCGACCTTAAGAGTGGGAATCACCAAATTCGGGTTAGACTTGGTGATGAATGGAAGACTGCCTTCAAGACGAAGGATGGTCTATATAAATGGTTTGTCATGCCTTTTGGCCAGACCAATGCACCTAGTACCTTTATGCATAGTTCGAAATCTCGGTTCTCGAGGGTGTCTCGACCCTTGAGAAAACCGAGATTACCGAGATCTCGACCGAGATGTCGAGATCTCGGCGAGAACCTGCCGAAACTCCCAAAGGGTAAAAATGGGAGTTTCGAAGGGTTTTTTTTATGGTTTAAGCCATTTTTTGCTGTTTAAGTCCATTTTAGAGCCATTTTAAGGCTATATATTGTAGGAAAATACTTATTGAACATATATAAACACATTTGAAGCATAAAAAGTAATCACATTATCGAAAAATCATACATTCATAAATCATAAATCCCACAAAATAATATAATTTACAAGTACTCATTATATGAAAGACTTAAATACTCAAAATGAAATAATACATTCCCATTAGTCCATCTCAATGTCTAATCATATGTAGAGTGGCGTGCAGGTTCCATCTGATCAGATTGACTTTGTTGAAGAAAATATATCTCGGTCTGATAAACAAAATTCTGCCACGACATCCTTCGGCTATAGAAGGTCTGGTAGTCTTCCACATATTTCTCATACATATGATCTGGGAAGTTTCTAAAAATACCCAACCTTGGATACGATTCACTATAATGTGGAGTAAAATGAGCATAAATTGGTTGGTGTGGGGACGTGGTTCTTTGCAAATTTGGGACTGAAAATAGACTGTCCACAAAGTTTGAGCCAGTCTGTGATGTAGCATTACTAGTATCAGCGGTATAATCATATGCACTTCCCATCATGCGGTCATCATCACCGGAATAAGAACCGTACGCCGAAGTGGTGCCAAATCCATGAGCACTCTACTGCCCCTGCTCCTGTCCACTGCTACCCTCAATGCTCAATCCTCCAAAACTTGTAGACATGCTATCAATTTCAACATCATGCATAATATCAGGATCTGGAACGATGTCAAAGAAACGATCTTCTTCTTCTTCCACTGGTTGCAAAGGGCGTTCCCGTTGACGAGACCTACGTGTATACCCAGTAATAGGCCGTGATGAAGATGCGCGTCCACCATGATTTGGATCATGTATAGTGTGTGTATACTGACTCTCACCGGTCCATCTAATAATGGGTACAGTCGGTCTAGGATCACCACCACCACCCTCATCACCACCACCACCCACATCACCACCACCACTACCAACATCACCACTACTATCAGAAGTTGACCAGCCAATTTGTTCCATTGTATCATCATCGCCTTCTGAGTTACTACCAGATTACCAGTGGGGGTCAAACGGTCTAGGCGACCGTGCGTGTACACGACCCTCATCCGAGGACATAAACCGCTCGAGATTAGAACCCATCGGAGCAGACACAGTGGGGTCGGGCATCCCACTAGGCTCATCCATCACTGGAACTGCTCTGTCTCTCACCCATTCCACATAGGGATCCTCTTCATCTGAAGATAGTTGGAAGACGTCGACTAGCTCGATCAGCTCTTGTTCATTTCTTTGTTCAAATTTCAAGCATTGTACCCTCAATCTCATGTTGTAATGGGCGTAGACCAAGTCATTTAGCCGTTGAGAGTCCAATTTATTCCACCTCTTTGAATGGATAAGGGAGAAAGTACTCCAATTTCGCTCACACCCAGATGCGGAACATGTCTGAGATAGGACTTTGATTGCAATTCTCCTCAACTCAGCTGCATTCTCGCCATACAACAACCACCACTCAGCTGCACAAGATGAAGAACACATTTTAATACACATATTAAATAAGATATGTTACTTGAAAATTTTAATTTCCATAATTTCATACCAGGATCGGTCTTATCTCGTCTAGCCACTGCAACAGGAGTTCCAAAACTCCCAAGAGCATCTCTGAACGTTTTCATCTACACCCATTTCAAAATTTATAACCATTAGCCATTGTAATATGTGGATATTCAAATAATTCAGCACTTAAGCCATACAACTCACCTCCACTCACCAGCCTTATGCAATGGGTGCATCAGCTGACTCTCCCATCGATCTTTGATAATCTTCACAAAATGTTTGTTTCCACATGGAAGCACAGTTTTTATACGATTCTTCAACATATCCATGGCAGCATATAAATGTGGCATGGTGGGCCGGAATGTCTGTATCCACTAATCTCGGCACCTTCACCACGGCTCCGAATTTTGACTACATCCTTCGGTGTTCTCCAAAATTCCTCCGAAGCTATAGTAGTCCGTGCTTGAACCCCTCCGGGAGAGCTGGACTCCCTCCACCCAAACCAGTCCTCGAAACAAACATCGATCCGAGGCCTACCATCTTTGCCCGAAAGCTCTTTAGGGCTATGTGAGTTGGTAGCAAATCTAGTAATGCCGGGTCTTACCAAGTCCCCTCCACATTTCTCCCTCAGCAAGTTTAAAGAATAGCTATGGTTGTATACAAATGTTGTCACCTGGCGTGCTTGTTCAACCACTTGCTTTACTTTTTGAATCTTGCCCATGTCCTTCAACATCAAGTCAATGCAATGGGCAGCACATGAAGTCCAAAAAAGGTTATAGTTAGCCATCATCATCTCTCCTACCTTCTTGTAGTTGCTGCCATTGTCCCGTCACAATTTGCACCACATTTGATGCACCAACTTCATCCACCACTGTCACGTAGCAATCCATAGATGTAGTTAGCATCTTTTGTGTATGCAGATGCATCTACAGACTTCAAGAATGATGTCTTCCCATCACTGTAGACCATGAAGTTGATGATGGACTTTCTAGTAGGACCAGTCCAACCATCACACATTATAGTGACCCCATATGCACCCGGCACCCCAATTATTCTTTAACCCTTTTATCCATACTTCTAACTCTTTTTTAATTCTTGGGAGATAAACATTCATCACTTCATATGGAGTAGGGGCTTTAACACCAGGACCAGCCTGAGCAACTGCATCAAAGAAAGGCTGATAGTATGGGCCACTACTGGCATTTGCTGGGATACTATTATAGATAGACCACCTAGCAAAGGCATCCCCAATAAATTCTTTTGTACATTTTCAATTCCACATACTCTTCAATCTCTTCTGTTTGGCGCCAACCTTTTCTAAAAACTTTGGATCCTGGTTGTAGAATCTCTACATAATCCTCATCCCTAGCGGTGGGTGGTGGTGCCTGGGGTTGTGCTCTAGTACTTTTTGATCTTCTAAACATAGAAGCCAACCTTCCCTTACTCTGTATTTGTGGTTCTTCGGGCTACTGAAATGATCTACTACCACCTGCCCCTAAGGATCTTTGCCTCAACCTTTCCATTTCCATGTCATGGCTGACTTTACTAGCCATTGTTGCCCGTCTCAGATCTCTGGCTTCTTCCTCAGTCAAACCCCTAGTATCTAGACCATCATCATCTGAACTATCATCATCCAAACCACGCACTGTACCTCGTATTGCTTCCTCAAATTGTTGTTTATTTTTTTCTTTCTCTGCCCTTCTCTGTTGGCCTCCCTTCATCTCTGCAGCTATGGCCCTGGTAATCTCCACAGGAACTATAGGACACTTTGCCACATCTGTAGAAATCCCACTCAAGTGTTGCTTAAGTCTGGTAATCCCACCAGACATGAGCTTCTTCCCACAGAATTTGCATTGGGTCTTCTTTCTATCACCGTCAATGGCTATACAATCTTTCAAGCCATGTCGACGGCCAACATCACTACCTCCTTCACGGGAACCCGGCAGCACATAATATTTAGAACGAGACACTTGTTACAAGAGATGATAAATAGAGAAATTTAAATCAATAGATTTACATTAATAAAACTTAAAATTGAAAAACATAAAAGCATGAAATATGCGAATACAACTCAAAATACATTGAAATTACTTTTCAAAATTTTAAAACTATGTTACAAGAAAACAAAATATTTTTCCTAATTTCTCATAATTATTTAGATATTATTAATAATTTTGGATATTAAACAAAAAATAATTTATTTTTTGAAAATATAATCCGACAACATGAAACCATAGATTGGTCAATGATGTTCAACATATGTTATTTTGAACACCAATAGATAAGTATTAATATTTTTTTTACTAATTTTTTATTGCTGGAAAATAGGATTTATTAATAAAAAATTCATAAAAATAAAAATATGTACAGAAAAAAAAACTGAAACCGTGACCGCGTAGATCGGCCAACAATGTTCAACATATATTATTTTAAACACCAGTAGATTAGTATTAATATTTTTTTTATTAATTTTTTATTGCTGGAAAATAAGATTTATTAATATAAAATTCATAAAAATAAAAATATGTACAGAAAAAAAAAACTGAAACCGTGACCGCGTAGATCGGCCAACGATGTTCAACATATATTATTTTGAACACCAGTAGATAAGTATTAATATTTTTTTATTAATTTTTTATTGCTGGAAAATAGGATTTATTAATAAAAAATTCATAAAAATAAAAATATGTACAGAAAAAAAAAACTGAAACCGTGACCGCGTAGATCTCTACGACGTGTTCAACATATATTATTTTGAAAGTAAACTGATTAATATTTAAGAAATGTATTTTTTAATTTTTTTAAACAAAAAATAAAATAAATATATATATATATATACAGGAAAAAAAAAATGAAACCGTGGCCACGTAGATCGGCCAACGGTGTTCATCATATAATATTTTCAATACCATCTAATTGATATTTATCATATTTTTTTTAATTTTTAATTGCTGGAAAATACATTTTTTTAACAGAAAATCAAAATAAAAAATATATATGCAAGAAAATAATTTCGAAAGGATAAGGTTGTAGATCGGCCTAATGACTCTCACATATATAAATTTCATGATGAACCAACATGTATTGAACATATTCATGTAAAAAAGTAAGTTTTAGGGGAAAAAAATCATACCTCAAACCTTAGATTTGCAAAGAATATGTCAAAATGAGCCTCCAACAACAGTTTGATGGAGAGATTTGCAAAGAACAGAGGTTTTCGAACCTTAGATGCAAGGTTGGAGAAGAAGGAATGGAGGAGGAGAAGAAAACAGAATGGAATTTAGAAGAAAAATGAGTCTCGGTCGAGATCTCGACCGAGACTCTTATATAAGCTTTGGACCAGTTCGAAACTGGTCGAAACCAGTTGAGAACCAGTCGAGAACTGGTCGAGACTGGTCGAGACCCAGTTTCGACCAGTAATCTCGTCTCGACCCTGTCGAGACCACTGATCTCGACCTTCTCGGTCGAGTTTTAAAACCATGCCTTTATGAGAGTTATGAATCAGGTGCTTCGGCCATTTAATTATAAGTTCTTAGTAGTTTACTTCGATGACATTCTCATCTTTAGTAAAACCCAAATTACCCATCTGGATCACTTACCCAAGTTTTCCAAACACTTCTGAATGAGAAACTTTATGCCAATTTGAAGAAGTGTACATTCATGAATGATCAAGTTATTTTCTTAGAAATCATTGTTTCGGCACAAGGAGTATCCACCGATCCTGAGAAAATAAAAGCAATCGTTGCATCCATGAGGTGCAGAGCTTTCATGGCTTAGCTACTTTTTATAGACAGTTCATCCACTAGTTTAGTTCCATTATGGCTCCCATCACTGATTGTATTTGAAAAGGGAAATTCCAATGGACTAAGGGAGCTGCTAAGACTTTTGTAGAAATCAAGGAGGCCCCAATGACCATATATCATGGTTGGCTGTTCACGGAACTCAATGGTAAAACAGAGCACCTAACAATGCATCTTTACAAACCAAGAACTACGAGATCACCCCTTTAATAGAGTCACCAGTTTTACGTCTCCCTGATTTCTCTAAGGTTTTTGAAATGTAATGCGATGCATCTGGCATTGGAATTGGTGGCGTCCTTGTTCAAAAAGGACACCCTGTTGCTTATTTCAGTGAAAAGCTTAATGAAGCCAAGCAACAGTACTCCATCTATGACAAATAATTCTAAGCGGCTGTCCAAGCTTTGCGCTATTGGCAACACCTTTTACTGCAGGAATTTCTTTTATATTCCGATCACCAAGCACTGAAATACTTGAGCTCCCAAACCAAGTTAAACCCACGACATGCCAAGTGGGCTGAATTTCTGCAGGAGTACACATTTATACTCAAACATAAATCAGGTGTTGATAGTACTTCCGCTAATGCACTATGTCGGGTACATATGTCCCTCCTTCCCTAGAAAGGTCAAAGTCAAATTAAAGTGTTACTCCAAACCATGAGTATCGAAGTCGTAGGTTTTGAGCTAGTCAAGGAACAGTATCCTACTTGTTCGAACTTTAGTGAGCCCTTCACTTCTCTAAGTGAAGATCCTCCCGTAACCCACTCAGATTACATCCTTAGAGATGATTTCCTTTTCAAAGGAAGTCGGTTGTGCATTCCCAAGGCTAGTCGGTTCTTGGAAAGGTTATATACAAACTTGGATCAAAGAGAGAATAGTTCTTTATACAATTCTTTGTTTTTTGTACCCATTATGAAGAAGAAGAATGGGGAACAGGATGAGGACAAAGTTGTCTTTTAAAATTTAGACTTAACACCGTTAACGGAATGAACATTTTTGTTACACGTTTCTGAAATTAGGGGTGGCATGTGTAATTGTCAGAAACTAGTGGATGGTAGATGTAATTAGTCCATAGTCCAAGGGTAGTACGTGTAATTTTCCCTTTATTGTTTGAGTGGGCACAAAGAAGGTTTTTTAAAATTAGTGGATCCTTACGAAAATTTCAGGTGATTCCTGCCCTGTTTATCTCTATCTATCTCTTCTATTGTCTCATCTTCAACAACAGGTCAGATCTCTCTGCTCTTTGTACATCTGCGGCTCCACAGTTTTTCACCCAAGTTCTGGTTGCGTTCTACTTCAGATATTTCACCGAATATAGCTCAAATTTTACACACTAGTTTCTGATAATCTGTTCCCCGGGTTCCTGATTTTTTCTACTGAGAATTGTTAAATAGAATTCTAGTTTCCGAACTGCTAATCTGTTCTCCTAATAGCACTAGGAGTTGTCTGTGCAAGCAATACTAGTTCTCTGTTTCCTAAGATAAATTTTGCATACATATTCTACTGTCAAAGACCACTTAACCAGAAAAGTAGCAATATCTGATATCTCTGCAGCAAGCTATTGATTTTCTCCCTCAGGTGTTCTGTTTCTTCGTTTTGGGTGATCCTGGTTCTGCTAGTCAATTCTGGCTCTTCTATTTTGGAACTGTTTGCACTAAATAGTCAAACAGAAAGTTCAGAAGAGAGAACAAATGGAGATTCACCTTTCCCAAGAGAAGCTCCCCAGAAGGAAGAGGGACAACTAAAGGTGGTGCAATCCTCCCTGAAGAAAACACATCAGACAGTGTCCCATTTGTGCTGTTAAGTATCATGTATTCCTTCCGAATCCCTAAACATATATTTTCACCACACCAAGCCATTGACTTCACCACATCAGGAACCACAAAATCCTTCAACTCTGAAAATTCCCTGCCCCCTAACAAACAAACAAAACATTCAGTTAAAAGCACAAGTAAAGGATGAAAGAAAAAAAAAACTAATTTTCTCTTGGCTTCTTGGATGAATAAACACATTTATCAAATACGGTGCAAAACGATTAAAAGATAATTACACTATCAAACATTATTGGCCTGAAACTGGAAACGAACCTAAATATTTTGGGATGTCAGAAGCCTTATTCCCCAAAAAAATAATAAAAAAGATAATCTTGTCAAATGCCAGATTCCACAAAAATGAAATTCATAGGCCCAAATGGAAAAGAGAGTCAATTTCAAAATACGTAATACCCTTAAAAGAGCTTCTTCTTTTTCTTTTTTTTTTATTAGAATTATCAAACAGTTAATAAAAACAGGATTTTTTTGAAAGTAGAAAAAAGTTATGTCATTATATTTAATCAATGCCAAAAATAGCCAAAAACTGCCTAAATTGAATAATTGTAAGACAAGCGTAGTTTTCTATAATGTTAGGATTATTAACAATCGAATTATTAATTGGCTAGTTATTAAATCCTGATTTATCAATGATCAATCAATCATTAATTAATCCCTGATATTTCATGAATCAAGTGCATTACAAAAACGTTATGACATATGCACATACTTTGACAAATGTCGTCATCCTCTATTTAAAATTCAATAAGTGTAATTTGGAATATCTCACCTCTCATTTGTCGCTTTCAGACTCAGGAAGGATGAAACTTAAATCCTCCCATGTAATCATATTAGCAAGCACAACTATAAAGAAAAAATTAATGTAGAGAGGAAGGTTCTACAAATAGCCCAAGGAACAGATCAAATTTTGGGAACTTACCATCATACCGAAAAATGCCAACGTGCTTTTGCCTTCCAAAACACAAATACCCCCTCCGATCATCCCACGCATAGACATTAGCCCCCTTGGCCTTTCCTATAAAAGCGACTGCCTCGAAATTCGGGACGCGGTGGACAGCTATAGATTCAGACAGAGAAATCAAGAGCTCCCTTGACGCCGAGACCTCCATCGACACCAATGGCTTCTTCCAGAACCCGATCATTGTGTTCTCAAGGATATAGGGCTCTCGCTTGATCGATGCTGTCCTTTCTCGCTCAAACTGTGGAGACTTCTCTGACGAGGAAGTGGAGGATTCTGGAGCACAAATCCTCAAGGAGCCGTCAATGCATCCAAGAATGAGCTTTGGACCATAGGATGCAGCACATTCGATCCTTGCCGGGAAACTTGCAAGCAACTGGAAAGAATCATAGGCATTGTGCACCATCTCTCTCTCTCTCTCTCTCTCTCTCTCTCTCTCTCTCTCTCTCTCTCTCTCTCTCTCTCGCTCTCTCTCTCTCTCTCTGGGAAAAGCAGGAAGCAAAATGTATGATAGAAAGAAGAGATGATGATTTCTAATTTGTGCTGGGTGCAGTCTTTTTTCTTGTGTCTTTATTGTTTAGGATGGTGCCCATTACATAGATGAGGAAATGCTGTTAAGGTCCTGCATATGGTCTGAAAACAAGGACTGGCATGCTCCAAATCTGCAATTTATTTTCCCATCAAAAGTAAGAACCAAGAACAGCATTAAATACATATATTAGCAAGAAAGAAGTTTCACTTTCAATTTCAACACGAAATGTGAATGAAGTGGCTGGGTAGAAATGGCTTATTGAGGGAGAGAGGAGAGAGAGGTTCACAGATAATTCCATTCGGGAGAATTTCAAATTGCCTACTGGTTATCCAGTTCAACTCAAGGTTTGGCCCTCTTCAAATTGATCCTCTAATTATGCAACCAACAATATTCCTAGTCGCCCCAACAATAATACCATGCTCCATAGAAAGGTAATAATAAAGAGGTTATTATTTGTCCACTATGCAGTAAAAGGAATCATATCTCTCTCTAATCGTAACAACCACAAGCGAATCCTTCTCACTAGTTAAATACCAAGTGAAAATCTCTATGTTTATGCAGTAAAAGGAATCATACTGTTTATGAGATATTCCCCAATCATTTGGGAACTTAACCAATTCTCTATGTTTGCCACGTGGCAAATTAAATAGAAACTAATTATCATAATAATTTGTGAGAACTAGCAAAACCCAAACTCCAGTTAAGCCACGATCTCTCTTTGAATTAGCATGCGCAATAACATGAGAAAATGGGCAGTTGCACGGTAGTAGAGATTAACTTGGAAATGCTTGCAATTCAGCGGGAGCAATCCATTCAGACCAAAGACAAGAAGCAAGACACATCACATCCATTCAGAGCTGCATGTAATGTCAATACTAGAAATTAAGTAAATACCTTCAACCATCTATAAGCTCACAAAAATTTACATGATGCAGCTACTACTGTTTATCTCAAAACACACAACAACACAGCCATAGTGGAACAAAAAAATTTAAAAATGGCTTTAAGAGTACCTTCTGTGCGCCCAAATTGCAGAGATTTCGACTTAACGATATATTCCCTGCAACAACGACCATTTGCGTTCGATGAGGAAAATTCAATTAAAGTTATGGAAAAAAAAAATAGAGAAAACATGTCCCTGTCCTAAGACCAAGCTCTATGGAGGAAAGGGGGGGAGAAAACCCATTTGTTTTCTGAAAAATAAAAAATCACTTACATTATTAAAAAAATATTCAAGATATTCGAAGCAGTCATGTTTTGAATTAGATAAGAGGGAAAAATGCTAGAATGCCCCTGATCTCGAAATAGGGTTTGCACATACTCAAAGAGAGATATAGAGAGAGAGAGAACTTACCCGTGGTCCGAGACTCTGGTCTGCGAAGGAGAAATCGACCATCAACTTGAGCCCTCCTAGTAATGATTTTTTTTTTTTTTTTTTTTTGAAACCTAGTAATAATGTTCGGGTGCCGGGAATTAAAGGACAGTGTGGGGGGGGGAGATCAGTTATTGAAGGACAGTGATTACAGAAAACGAAAACAACTTAGCTGTCAATAATATTTTACAAAATTCGACACTATAACAGCGTCTTTTCTAAGGTGTTACGCAAGGGAAAGAGTTCAAAGCAGACAGCACCTAATTTCTGGTGGATTAGATATGACTGTGATCGGAGCGTGATTAATGGTTAGGATTTCAGATATTGGAATCATCCAGCTGTAGAAGATCGTTCTCAGATGGTCACATGGTGTGTTTGTGTCGGGGATTGAAATCCTCTCATGGGGCAGGAGGATTCCAGCGATAATCTAAGGGTTGGAGTTCAGTTAACGTGCATACCAATACATCGATATGTATATCGACTGAAATCCAACGCTTGGCAAATACACCTACCATAGGAGAGGATTTCTATTCGTTATATATATATATTATATATATATAAAAGGTTTGAATTGCTATCACTGCTAGTGATCATCTTTTTTGTTCCGATAGAGAACTGATCATCAAGTGCTTTTTTTCTCTATTGAAGTTAACCCTCATCTTCCTTCCCCAACCATCCCTTCGGGTTCGAGTAGTGGTCCGACAAGTTGATGCGAACCATGTGAAACCTATTTCAGTGAGATTGAGTTGGTGTTTAGTGTACCGTACTGTATCGAAAAGAATGCATTTCATTCAAAATGAGATGCTCCATAGAAAAGAAAAAGAATATATATATATATATGCTTTTGTTTTGATGTAATATTTATATGTAAAAAGAAAATTTAAAATTTATTTCCAGTAACTAAAAGAAAGATCAAGTTCTTTTTCCTTTTCCCTTAGATATCATTATATTTTATCACTTGAAAATAAACATTGAAATCATTTTACATATAAAATATTACATGTAAAATTTTGTTTAAATTTACAAATGGAGCTATATAAAGAAAAAGATGTAAAAGCTAGCAAAGTAGAATTGAAATTTTATATGCTATTGTGTAACTAAATGAAATTAATCTCTATCGTCCATTACTAATGCCATTGTATCACGTCCAACAACCTCTTTCAACTTCTTTCTTGTTAGAAGTGAAGGCATTCTCTGTAAAATCTCTCTGTAATTTTATTATCTCAGACTTTCCTATATATACAAAGTACTGACCGACTCTATACATAATTAGATATATGACACGTGGTACATTGTAGACACGTGTCAATCTATGGTACTCTAAACTACAATATTATAACATCCCCCCTCAAGCGGATCCAGGAGACAGCCGCAGACCAAGCTTGCCTATTAGCGAAAGAAAAGAACTTTGGCCCAAAGGTTTTGTCATTATATCAGCCCGTTGGAGTGAAGACCATACGTGAGAGAGTTGTAACAGCCCAGTTTGAACCTTTTCACGCACCAGGTGACAATCCACCTCGATGTGCTTGGTGCGTTCATGAAACACAGGATTAGCAGCGATATGTATAGCAGCTTGGCTATCACAAAACACAGAAATCGGAGCCGAATGAGTAATGCCTAAATCAGTAAATAGCAACTTGAGCCAAGTAAGTTCACAAGTGAGAGACGCCAAGGCCCGATATTCTGCTTCAGCCGATGAGCGAGAAACAGTGAGCTGCTTTTTGGTTTTCCATGAAATAGGAGAGGCTCCAAAGAAAGTAATATACCCGGTAGTAGAGCGTCTAGTAAATGGGCAGCTGGCCCAATCAGAGTCACAATATCTAGTTAAGACCTGTTGAGGAGAAGATTGCATATGTAAACCCAAAGAAATAGAACCTTTGAGATAACGTAGGATGCGATGAGATGCAAGAAGATGGGGTTCACGAGGATTGTGCATAAATTGACTTAAGTTGTGAATGGAATAGCACAAATCTGGCCGCGTGACAGTCAAATAAATGAGTTGACCTATGAGACGCTGGTAGGCTGCGGGATCTTGGAGTGGAGCACCCGTCTCATTATCCAACTTCAAATGTTGCTCCATAGGAAATGAACTGGGTTTGCAACCCAGTAGACCCGAGTCTGCTAAGAGATCCAGTGCATATTTCTGTTGGCAAAGTAAAAGCCCATTGGAGTTGGACACTACTTCAATGCCCAAAAAATATGTCAAAGGGCCTAAATCTTTGATCTGAAAACATTGTTGTAGTTGGGCTTTCATTTGAGCAATGTGAGTAGCATCAGACCCAGTAATAATAATATCGTCTACATATACTAGAATGCCAGTAAAATTGTCTCCTTTAGTGTAGATAAACAATGACGCATCAACAAGAGACTGGCGAAATTGTAGGTGCAAAAGGGCATCAACGAGTTTCTTGTTCCATTGCCTAGGAGCCTGTTTAAGCCCATAAAGTGACTTATGAAGTCTACATACCATATCTGATTCTAATGGGCTCCATTAAGAAGATAACCCGGTAGAGGATTCATATATACCTCTTCGTCCAAATCGCCATGTAAAAATGCGTTTTTAACGTCCATTTGATGGAGATCCCATTGGCGGAAAACAGCTAATGATATAAGACTACGAACTGTTACAAACTTGGCCACGGAAGCAAATGTCTCATGAAAATCGAGACCATCTAATTGAGTGAACTCCTTGGCCACAAGGCGGGCCTTATATTGCTCAACCGAACCATCAGCCTTATGTTTGATTTAAAAAATCCATTTACACCCAATGGCTCTTTTACCAGTCGAAAGTTTTTCAACTGTCCAAGTATGATTATGGAGAAGGGCTTGCATTTCATCGGCCATAGCCGACTGCCAGACTGGGTTCTTAACAACTTGATTATAAGTTTTGGGCTCAGAGACAGTACATAATGTGGACAACAAAGCCTGATAAGTGGAATTATGAAAACATGATAAATGGGTTTGAATAGGATAGAATGAATTACCTGAAGATGGGCTTGGTACTGATGGGCCTGTGACATGATTGCACACAAAGTTTTTGAGTAACACTGATGGATGACGTTGTCTAATGGACTGGCGAGGACCAGAGGATACATGTACAGGAGGTACTGTTGAAGAAGGAGCATTATCCAGAGCATAGGGAGTAATGTCGAGATCTGAGGTAGGATTATCTAGAGCCGTAGGTAATATAATAGGATCGGAATGTAAATCAAGAAAGGGAGTAGTGTCTAACCCAGTGAAGGAATCATTAACAGGTAAAGGGATGACCGAAGGAGAAGAGGAGTATGTGGCAGATTCAAATGGAAAAATATCCTCATGAAATTGGACATCTCGACTGGTAATGTAGGTCTTTCTAGCAAGATCATACAAACGGTAACCCTTTTGATTCGGAGGATACCCAACAAAAACACATGGTAAAGCACGAAAAGAAAACTTGTGTTGAGATGGTAAAAGATTTTTTGCATAACAAAGACAACCGAAAGTAAGTAAATTGTCATATGTAGGTGGATGATGAAAGAGAACCTCATAAGGAGAAGAACCCGAAAGAACTGGTGTAGGTAATCTATTAATAAGGTAACAAGCAGCCAATACACAATCACCCCAAAACTGTAATGGTAATGATGATTGAAACCTAAGGGCTCTAGCAACTTGCAAAAGGTGCCGATGTTTCCTTTCGACAACCCCGTTCTGTTGGGGAGTATAAACACATGTAAGATGATGAAGTATACCACGAGAATGTAACAGAGCTTGGAAAGCAGCAGAAAGAAACTCAGTACCATTATCAGTCCTAAAAAATTTTATAGTTGCCGAAAACTGAGTTGTAAGCATAGAAAAAAACTGTGTAACATACAACAAAGTATCTGATTTAATCTTCATCAAGTAAACCTAAGTAGACCGAGAATGATAATCTACAAGAGTTAAAAAATAATGGCAACCTGTGATAGAGGGTGTAAAATATGGCCCCCATATATCACCATGAATCAACTCAAAAGGTACTAAAGACCGAGACACACTTGAATGAAATAGTGTACGAGTTTGTTTTGCGAGAGGGCAGATTTTACAGACTTCAATATGAGAACTAATATGTGGTATACAAGTAGAAGATGGATGACCTAACCTATAATGCCACAATTTTGAGGATGTGACAGTAGCCAAGGTATGAAAAGCACCAGTGGACTCCAAAGCTGAAGCAACTGAGGTGTCAAAGTGATACAATCCGTCACGTGAGCTGACCCATCCCAATCACCATCTTGGTTCGTAAGTCCTGAAACACACAGTGAGAGGAATAAAATGTCACTGAACAATGTAAAGAAGCAGTTATCTGAGCCACAGACAAGAGGTTAAATGAAAACTGAGGAACATGACAAACATTTGTAAGGGATATTTTATCCGTAAGAGGATATGTTCCTAGGTGAGTGATAGGGTATCTTGAGCCATCAGGAAGAACCACGGGTAATTGAGTAGCCGAGGAAGGCTTCAAACAAGTGGGCAAATCGCAGGCAAAATGAGTAGAAGCCCCTGAATCAATAATCCAGGGCTTGGAAGCAAACTCAGTAGCCGAAAGAAAAGTAGGCATACCTGCGAAATTGACTGTTGGAGGGGAGGGATTAATCAGCGACAATAGATGATTGTATTGCTCTGTAGTAAGGTGATGAAATTGATCAGTGTGTATGGGATTAGGTACTGAAGAATGAACCTCAGACGCACAGTCAGGATGTCACACCCCAATTCTGCACCGACCAGAATGGTGTGATGAACCGTCAATAAACCAACGGTTCAACCAGGATCTCATAATAGGCTATCCCACATATGATAAACCAAAACACATTCCACATTAATCAGAGGTAATAAAATAAATAGCGAAAGTCTTACAGATAATGAACTGAGGTCTAATCATGATAAATAATTAATATTCCATTTATTTCCAAGTAACCAAAACATAACTTAATACATATTACAATATCCAAATACGAAAACTAAATACTAAATGTATGCACCGTTGAAACGCTCGCTTAATGAACCATGTTCGTTCTCCACAGCTTACTCATTCATAGCCTCCACCCGTTCATATGTTGGCGTGTAGACAAAATCATCAATCATAGTACCTGCAACATCAGAAACTAAAAAGAATTGCGCGCGCGAGGGTCAGCTCTCCAACTTGAGCTCAGTGAGTAAACAAAACAATGCAACAATCCATATGCATGCAATCAATTCGTATCTTTGCTCTGGTTTAAAGTTTGCAATATGCAATAGAAAGGTTTAGGTAGTCAAAGGTCGCGTTTATTGACCCCGCCTCTATACACAAGTGTGTGACGCCGCCCGAAGGTAACGTTTATCATCGACTCACAAGCACCCAATCATTAACATTATATAACAAAGGTTAACGTTTATTGCTATATAGTGCCATACCAACACGTAAGCCCCTGTTAGCGAGGGCTACAAACTGGGGTCACAACTAACCAATCCTAATGCCAAACAGTGTATCCAAGGCCTCACCCCAGCATCCCTCAGAATGTCCATAGAGATAAAGCTAAGGCCCCCCGGTAGAGTCAGAGACTACAAGGACCGAGACCACCTCCCCTGATATTCTACGACATAATAGTTCTACTAAAGTAATGGCGATACGACGATGCTAATGCACAAAACTTGAGTTAGAGATAGAGCTAAAGTGCTGATACCCGCCAAAGGTTAACGTTTATTGACGTTCTCATCACACCTCTCCTGATACTCGCTCGCATCAAGTACACCAACCACACACATACAATCACATGCCTATTCCTATCATCATCATCATCATGTTATAAACAATAAAGTAAATATGTATGAACAAATAATAGAAATATTGGATGACATGTTGTATGCACATTACAAACATATTCGCATAGAATCAAGCATGGCATTGGACTCAAGAAAATAGAAAATAGTTTGTTATTAACCAATTAGTTTAGAGTTCTGTTTCCTCACGTTAGTTTGTTAATAGATCCTCTTCCAAGCTTTAGAATCACCTTTATAATGTTATTATATTGCTAGAAGACCTAACAAAGTCGATAGAATTTAATTAGAATTAATTTCGAATTTAAAAACCATTCTGTTAACTAAGGGTCGGAGGTAGGGTCGAAGTCATGATCGACCCTGGGTGCGACCCTCCCCCTAATCTGAACTTCCCGAACACTGAGGGTCCATGCTAGGGTTGGATTTGCCATCGACCCTAGGTGCGACCCTCCATGGTTTGAGTCAAAAATATCAGATTTTGTTCTCTCTTTCATGGTTGGGTCCTATGGCTTACTTCCACAATCCATTCTATACATGTTTTATGGTTTATAACTATACTTTATTCACCTACATGGTTTTAATGATCTCCTCCATGGTTTCCATTGAAATGAAACCATGGATGGATGATTTGGGTTTCTTCTAAGTCATACCCTCTTCATAAACCATTCTAAAGTCTTAAATAAATCATGGGGAATGTATTCATACCTTAGGTTTGCTGAGATTCAGAGTTCCTCTGAATTTCCTTTTCTTCCTTAGCCTTTTCTTCAAGTTTTCCTTCTCTTCTTCTCTTCCTTCTCTTCTCTTTCTCTCAATCAAATTAGGGTTGTAAAAGGAGTGAAAGAGGCTTAGGGACATCCTATTTATAGGGCAAAACCTCCCAAAATAAGTCCTATTGAGTTTAGGAAAGGTTCCAATCGAAATTAGGAAGGTTTTCTAATTTTCGGTTCGTGCTGTTTTTCCCGAATGTCGAGGGTCGATGGGAGGGTCGATGGGAGGGTCGGACAACTCATAGACCCTGCGACCCATGGTTGAGGGTCGATGGTGAGGGTCGATGGGAGGGTCGGACCCTGCCTGTTAAAACCTGCGACCCTACCCTCATTTTGACTGTTTTTGGGTAAATTTTTATATTGGGTCTTAGTTTTTCTTCACACATTTGGTCCACTTGGCTCGACCATGATATGTAGATGGGTCCCGACACAAAATATAAGCTTAGGCCGGGTTCGTGGCGTGCGGGTCTTACAACTCCACCACCCTTAAAAAAAATTTCGTCCTCGAAATTTGAAAGTACGGATCTTACAACTCCCCCATCCTTAAAATAAATTTTGTCCTCAAAATTTGAATTTACTTCGGAGTCAATAGGTGGGAATTCTATTTTCGCATTGCATCTTATTCCTCCTATGCACTCTTCTCCACGTCTTGTCTTCGTTAGATTATCTTCATAATAATTATCCCAGCTTTGGAAATATTGTACCTTCCAACTAGTGAACTAGGCTAGTACCTCTTCAATAGTTAAACATTCTATCTAATCCAGTGACTCCGTGGTCAATTCTTTTGATATGGATCTCCAATGTACTTCTTCAATAGAGACACACGAAATACATCATGCACACTAGACATGGATAGCGGTAACGCTAATTGATATACAACTTTTCTATGTCTCCCCAAAGTTTATAAAATCCGACACATATATAGAATACAACTTTCCCTTCTCATTGAATTGTTTTAAACCATGCATAAGTGATATCTCCAAAAACACTTTGTCTCTTATGGCGAACTCAAGGTCTTGGTGTCTCTCCTGACAATCCTGAGCTATCCTGGCCCTTTTTCTTTGATCTTGTTTGCCACTCGACAGTTTTCTACAATTGACTTAGGTTTTAAAACTCTTCATTCACTAACTTCATTCCAAAAGAAAAGGAATTTGACATTTCTATCGTATCTACTTCCTAGGTAACATTACATGGTAGCTTAATAACAACTTCAATTCATGGTACCTTTTCAACTCAAGTTCCTTGAAATCAATTTTACAAGCTCGGAGCATATCTCTTAGGATTTGTATAGTCCGCCCCGACTGTCCGTTGGTTTAAGGTAAAATGCGGTACTAAACTTCAACTTTGTTCCCATTGTTTCCTATAGATCCTTCCAAAACTTCAAGATAAAGCATGAACTTCTGGCCGACACTAAGCTCTTATGCATACCATTAAATCTGACAATACTATCCATATATAGCTTAGTTAGTCGCTCCAAAGCATACCGAGGTCGTATAGCAATGGAATGAGCTATCTTCATAAGGCGATCAACAATCACCCATACTGCGTCAACCGATCTAGGAGTCAGTGGCAAATCAGTGACATAGTTCATTGTAATGCAGTTTCACTTCCAGACTGGCTTTGATAGTTATTGTTGTAGCCATGTTGGTCTTTGTCTTTCAGCCTTTACTTGCTGATAATTCAATTACTGAAACATGCATCTATCCACAACCACTTCCATTCCCTTTCTGCCAAAATAATCTCTTCATGTCATGATACATATTGGTACTCTAGTATGTACTGAATATTGAGTACAATGGACTCTTATCATTATCCTCTTCATAGTATCCAAGTATTTATCTTCATGTATTCAGAATCTGCCTCTGTATCTGAGTACTATCTCCGCATCCAAAGTAAGTCAGGGTTAGGTTTTTCTTTCTCTAAATCTCTTATTCTTATATACAGATTTAACAAAATTGCTACTTTTATTTCATCCACCAATTCAGAGATGATTTTTAATGCCATAAACGCAACCGAACTATTGTTTCATAATTCATCCATAAGTTCTCGCTCGATTGGATCATCACTAGCTTCTATTATATGTTACTCTTTTCCAAATTCATTAGCCTTGCTCAGTGACCTTGAATATCACGGTCTTAATCCTTCAATGTTCAAACCATTTTCCTATCCTCATGTTCAACTCTTTCTGATGAAGAGATAAATAGGACTCTTAACCTAAAATTATTCTCCGTTTAGATAATGTCTCCAAGTCTTGACTGCATAATTCATCACCGGTAACTCCAAGTCATGAGTAGGGTAACGCTTCTCATGCTCCTTTAGTTTTCTTGAAACGTATGCAATCGCTTATTTACCTTGCATCAACCCGCATCCTTGATCCAATCCGAAAGCTCCGATGGATAGGGTAAAAGGTTCCCTTGGTACCGAAATGATCAAGATGAGAGTTGATATCAACCTTACCTTAGAATCTGGAAACATTCTTCACACTTGTAGGTTTAAATAAATTCCTCTCCTTTCCTGGTTAGCTTGGTAAGAGGTTTTGTGATCTTAGGGTGGTCCTCCAAGCATCGTTTGTAATAATCAGCTAAAACCAAGAAACTTCTTATCTTCGCAATATTCCATACAATTGCTTCTATCTGAATAGGGTCCACTTTAATCCCTTTATATGATGCTACGTGATCTAAGAAGATCATTTTGTTTTATCATGTCTCATGTTTCTTGGACTTGACATGAAGCTTTTCACTTCTCAGCTATTGTGAAGCTATTCTAAGATCCGTTGTATGAGTTGCTTCATTCTTGGAATAAACCAAATATCATCTATGAAAACTATGACCGACGTGTCCAACATGTCATGAAACACCCAGTTCATCAGCTCCATAAAAGATGTAAGGGCATTGGTTAATCCAAACGTCAAAATCGATAACTCATAATGTTCAATCCCGATTCTAACAGCTATCTTCGAGATATTTCTGTCCAAATTCTTCAGCTGATGATATATTGACTGAAGAAAATACCTTTGCTCCTTGCAACTGTTTAAACAAGTCATCGATCTAAGGTAGTAGATATCGATTCTTGACTGTGAGCTTGTTTAGTTCTCGGTAGTCTATACGCAAACAACACTACCATCCTTCTTCTTCATGAATTGCATTGGCACTTCCCATGATGCAATACTTAGCCAATTAGAACCCTAGTCTAATAACTGTTGTAGTTGCGTCTCAATCCCTTCAACTCCATAGGAACTACTCCACAGGTTCCTTTGACACAAGTCTCGTCCTTGGAAACAAGTCGATGATGAACTCGGTCGTCTGATCAGATGGTAACTCCAGGTAAGTCTCCTGGAAACAGATCAGGAATTTATGCATCACATCAATATCTTCCATCTGTGGTGCTTCTTTGGTAACGTATACCACAGATACCATATATCCAACTTCCTTCTCTTCAAAGCATCTCTTCGCTTTTAGCATAGAGATGATCAGCCTTCGCTTCTTAGGCAACATGCTTCCAATAAAACTAAATTATATGTCATCTCTTTTTTGAATGATAACCTCTTTTATACACATAATCACTTGTAGAGTGTTGAGACAACCAGTCTATTCCCAAGATGACATCAAAGTCTGCCATCTCAAGTCTAATTAGGTTGCATCCAAATTCCATCCATCCATACGATTTGGACTTCGTTCATAACACTCATCCAATTGAACATCTAGTCCAAAAAGACTTGACCTAGAAAATCTGGTGTAACGGTCTTAAGAGCTTGTCTAGTTTCTTCATCTCTTAAGACTATCGTCAAGATCTCATATCCCAAATCTATTTATAAGCATTAGGGTATATACTTATAATTTCATTAATTTAGCCAAACTATTTTGGTATTTACTTAATCATATCCCTCAACATTGGGCATAACTCAATTATCATTGTATTAAATCGAGTACTACTTATGCCATGACTTTATCCTTGTATCCACTCTTAAATTTGCCTTTAGGAATCTTCTACCTTGTCAAAATTCATACCGATATAACCATCCTTAACTTTACTTGAGTGCTATCTACTCTTTCCTAGTTACTCTAGATAGTTTTCATTTTTTTTGCTCATGCACTCTTTTATAGACATGGCTCATATCCACCCATTTAGAAATCTCAAAATAGATTCTCCATTACTTCATCGGAGGTCTCTTGGCTATATCATTTAATCTGAATCCAATCATCTTTCTTCCAATAATTCTATTACCACTAATCATCTTTATCAACAAAGGTTAGGGAGTGAATGAATCAAAATGTCCATCCAAAAGTGATTCACTTCCTTCTGTCGATTTAGCATAATGACAACACTTGCTTTTCGAGAGCCAATCTCTTGTATATGGGTCTCGACTCTAGTGAACCTAGGTTTAAAGAATCAGGAGTAAATCTGTGGTAATCTAACCGGCATCAAAAGATGGTTAAGTTGCATGGTGGTCCAAATGCATAGAGGTTTTATAGTTCTTAACCTCATGGTTATAGGTTCTATCGAATATATAATGCCATTGGTCAAGGCACTACAAGAGTAAATCTGGAGAAGCTTTCATACATCAGTAAATTAAGTATAAATCTGGAGAAAGATTTCGTACATCAATAAATCAGGTAAAATCGAAAAGATGTATGCTCAACATGATTAAATATTTAACTATTCATTCAGTTCATATCTCTGTTCATGTTGACGATCATGAGAATGGTTCAGGTTGGTATAATCAGGACTGATACTAAAGAAACAATATCTATAACTCCAATTGACAGGTTAAATCAAGAAGGTATCCTGTCAAGGTACGAGAATTAAAATCTGGTATGTGCATCCTCTATAATCATAAGAGTAAATCAATAATGCACCGCATCCTATATAAACCTATCTACTTTTATGGCCATAATAGATTCGATCTTTGCTGAAAATGTTTGAGGCTTAATCTTTAGAAAATATTTCTCAATCCTTTTCGGATCATTCTATCATGATGCAATTTTCCCATATATCGGTGGCTGATAAGGGTAACCACCTTGATATACTGCTTGTTGTGCACCAAACTTCTGCACTGGGGTGTGCATTACTGGGACTTGCTGTATGATAGGTACTGTGTGCTAACATGTACTGGGGTACAGTGTTGCTACTAGTTGGTATCGTACTTGGTTTGACCCGGAGGTGTTGATGTAGCATCAGCAACTTGGGTAGTGATTTACATAGCAACTTGCATAGTCGGTCTCATTTGTTGTTGCTCTTGTATTTTATTGGGTCAAGTTTATGACAACCATAGCCAAGGTATTTGGTAGTCCAGGTGGTTGGCTGGAGTGGCCTGGTTGCTCACTCTTTTAATTCGATACAGTCTGATTATCTACTCAGATGAGTTTTCATTATCCATTCTCGACCCTGATAGTGGTGGGGTCAAGTTGCAACCTCTTCTTAATGCTCAGCGGTTAATGGATCAGCTTGTGGTGGATCTCACTCTGAGTTTCCATGTCACCCAGAGTATAACTTTATCTTCTTGTAGTTATTCTTATCCATAATGTATGACCATTATTCTCCTATCTCTGTTGGATTTAGCCCAAGATCTTTCTCTTTATCTCCACAGGGATTTAGGCATTACTAGCCATTTTCTCCTTCCTTTGTCATTCATCGAGTTTCACATCTGGTGAGTACCAACTCAGTATTCAATTTTCTGCTTTACAGAATCTCCCTTCTTGCTACTGTACTATATCCTTGTATACTTGGATAACTACCCAACTTATAGATAATACCCTAAATTGTTTGTTTATTAGGATAATTTTTTGTCTTCTCTTTCTGTTTGAGTGTATATATACGGTTCCACCTTTTATATGTACATTATCGTCTTGTTTAATTTCTGTCTCAACCAACACAGGTGCTTATGGTTTGTTTGTATTAAAGCTTTTAATTTATCCTAACTCAGTTCATGGACTCCAGTGGTAGTATTCAGGTTTAATGGGTAAGGCCTACGAGAGCTCTAATACCAAGTTGTCACACCCCAATTATGCACCGACCAGAATGGTGTGATGAACCGTCAATAAACCAACGGGTCAACCAGGATCTCATAATAGGCTATCCCACATATGATAAACTAGGTAATAAAATAAATAGCGGAAGTCTTACAGATAATGAACTGAGGTTTAATCATGATAAATAATTAATATTCCATTTATTTCCAAGTAACCAAAACATAACTTAATACATATTACAATATCCAAATACAAAAACTAAATACTAAACGTATCCACCGTTGAAATGCTCACTTAACGAACCATGTTCGTTCTCCATAGCTTGCTCATTCATAGCCTCCACCCGTTCATATGTTGGCGTGTAGACAAAATCTTCAATCATAGTACCTGCAACATCAAAAACTAAAAATAATTGCACGCGCGAGGGTCAGCTCTCCAACTTGAGCTCAATGAGTAAGCAAAACAATGCAACAATCCATATGTATGCAATCAATTCATATCTTTGGTTTGGTTTAAAGTTTACAATATGCAATAGAAAGGTTTAGGTAGTCAAAGGTCGCGTTTATTGACCCCGCCTCTATACACAAGTGTGTGACGCCACCCGAAGGTAACGTTTATCGTCGACTCACAAGCACCCAATCATGAACATTATATAACAAAGGTTAACGTTTATTGCTATATAGTGCCATACCAATACGTAAGCCCCTGTTAGCGAGGGCTGCAAACTGGGGTCGCAACTAACCAATCCTAATGCCAAACAGTGTATCCAAGGCCTCACCCCAACATCCCTCAGAATGTCCATAGAGATAGAGTTAAGGCCCCCCGGTAGAGTCAGAGACTACAAGGACCGAGACCACCTCCCCTGATACTCTACGACATAATAGTTCTGCTAAAGTAATGGCGATACGACAATGCTAATGCACAAGACTTGAGTTAGAGATAGAGATAAAGTGCTGAGACCCACCAAAGGTTAACGTTTATTGACGTTCTCATCACACCTCCCCTGATACTCGCTCGCATCAAGTACACCAACCACACACATACAATCACATGCCTATTCCTATCATCATCATCATCATGTTATAAACAATAAAGTAAATATGTATGAACAAATAATAGAAATATTGGATGACATGTTGTATGCACATTACAAACATATTCGCATAGAATCAAGCATGGCATTGGACTCAAGAAAATAGAAAACAGTTTTATTAATCAATTAGTTTAGAGTTCTGTTTCCTCACCTTAGCTTGTTAATAGATCCTCTTCCAAGCTTTAGAATCACCTTTATAATGTTATTATATTGCTAGAAGACCTAACAAAGTCGATAAAATTTAATTAGAATTAATTTCGAATTTAAAAATCATTCTGTTAACTAAGGGTCGGAGGTAGGGTCGGAGTCATGATCGACCCTAGGTGCGACCCTCCCCCTAATCTGAACTTTCCGAACACTGAGGGTCCATGCTAGGGTCGGATCTACCATCGACCCTAGGTGCGACCCTCCATGGTTTGAGTTGAAAATATCAGATTTTGTTCTCTCTTTCATGGTTGGGTCCTATGGCTTACTTCCACAATCCATTCTATACATGTTTTATGGTTTATAACTATACTTTATTCACCTACATGGTTTTAATGATCTCCTCCATGGTTTCCATTGAAACGAAACCATGGATGGATGATTTGGGTTTCTTCTAAGTCATACCCTCTTCATAAACCATTCTAAAGTCTTAAATAAATCATGAGGAATGTATTCATACCTTAGGTTTGCTAAGATTCAGAGTTCCTCTGAATTTCCTCTTCTTCCTTAGCCTTTTCTTCAAGTTTTCCTTCTCTTCTTTTCTTCCTTCTCTTCTCTTTCTCTCAATCCAATTAGGGTTGTAAAAGGAGTGAAAGAGGCTTAGGGACGTCCTATTTATAGGGCAAAACCTCCCAAAATAAGTCCCATTGAGTTTAGGAAAGGTTCCAATCAAAATTAGGAAGGTTTCTTAATTTTCGGTTCGTGCTGTTTTTCCCGAATGTCGAGGGTCGATGGGAGGGTCGATGGGAGGGTCGGACAACTCATAGACCCTGCAACCCATGGTTGAGGGTCGATGGTGAGGGTCGATGGGAGGGTCGGACCTTCCTGTTAAAACCTGCGACCCTACCCTCATTTTGACTGTTTTTGGATAAATTTTTATATTGGGTCTTAGTTTTTCTTCACACATTTGGTCCACTTGGCTCGACCATGATATGTAGACGGGTCCCGACACAAAATATAAGCTTAGGCCGGGTTCGTGGCATGCGGGTCTTACACAGGATGTTTTTCCGTTACTGTCATATGAGCTTGAGGCATTGGTGGAGTAGAAAAATTACGAGACCTCCGAGCAAACTGTGGTGGAAACCCATGTAAAGTGAAGCAATTTTCTTTTGTATGACCGATTCGGTGACAGTGAGAACACACCGATTTCTTCCTAGAGTCAGACGAGTGAGACACAGCAAATGCAGAATTATCAGAAGCTATGTGAGGTAAACACAACCCCCGGTGGCGTTTTTCCTGGAGAACCATGGCATAGGCCTTTACAGAGGACGGAAGAGGATCCAACGCAAGAATCTGAGTGCGAATGGTTGCAAAAACATCATTGAGCCCCATTAAGAATTGAAATACCTTTTCTAACTGAGCCATGGTAGCAATGGTGGAGAGAAGCTTACACGAACAGGTAGATAGAGCACCGCACAAACACTCTGGAACAGCCAGATATGAATCAAGTTCATCCCAGAGCATCTTCAAACCAGAGTAATAGGCAGAAACAGACTGATTTTCTTGTCGTAGTAACACAATGCGACGCTTCAAATCATATATGCGAGACCCATTACCTTGCGCATACCGAGTCTCCAATTCAAGCCAGAGTTCTTGAGCATTCTTTGCATATAGCATAGTTTCTTGAATGTCCCGTTTCATAGCGTTATAAAGCCAAGACATGACCATGAGGTCACACTGGTCCCAGAGAGTAGCATTGAGGTCGACTTTGGAATCAGGCCGAGGATATGAACCATCTACAAACACGAACTTATTCTTCGCACCGAGAGCAATTTTGATTGCTCGCTTCCAGGTACCATAGTTATCTCCATCCAGTAACTGAGATACTAACACATGGCCGGGATTATCCGCCGGAGACAAGGAGGACGGAGAAGAACTAATCACCGCAGAAGACACTGCAGATTGAGATGACCGAGACACCATTAACAACCGATCACAGAGAACACCAAGAAAATAGAGAAGATCTGTACGAAGCTGAACAATTGGAAGACAAGAGTCTCCAAGATGGCCAACAAGCACCGGCAAAAACTGAAGAAAGTTCAATCGACCACGACGATTCGAGATTTGGGTACAGAAACCCTAACTCAAAGAGAACCAAGAAATCACAGAAACAAAAACTGAAGGAATCAGAGACAATGAACCCCTCTGATTACACATCGAACATCAGACTCAAGAAATAGAGAGGCAGAAGTAGCCACAGACCGAATAATGGAAAAAAAAATCCAAGAAGCTCAAGAGGTAGAATCACAAGGAAATCAAGATCATCAGCAAACCAAGATCATCAGAGGAATCCCTTTAGCAACGATGAATCACAGCTTTAGCATGAGACGAGACATCTATGAACCATTTCACGAAGAAAACTCAGTAGAATGAAGACATTTGCAGGGAACGGAGCAAAAAATCGCTCTGATACCATGTTAGAAGTGAAGGCATTCTCTGTAAAATCTCTTTGTAATTTTATTATCTCAGACTTTCCTATATATACAAAGTACTGACCGACTCTATACATAATTAGATATATGACACGTGGTACATTGTAGACACGTGTCAATCTATGGTACTCTAAACTACAACATTATAACATTTCTCTTCCCCCTTGAGCTTCCCTCTCTCTTCTCCCTTTAGCTTCCCTTTCCCCTTCATTGCAACCCGCAGGCTATCACTCGTTGTATCCCTCTCTAAACAAGTTTGAATTCTGTGAAATTCTCTTCCACACTTTGCGTGGATAGTTGTGGATTATTTTATTAGTGTTTGAATATGTAACTGTTACAATTACCCATAAATTGAGGGAGAGAGACTTAAGGAAAAAGGACATGAGTTTTGAATTTTTTAAATTTAGAAAATCAATCTTCTATCCATTTTGAATCATGCTGGCTTTGCTAGCTTTGTGAGAATGTCTCGCTTATTTAGCTGGTTTTGCATGATTTATTGGATATTCCAAAGGATTATCCTTATCATCCCCCCCCCCCGGCGCACGCGCGCGGAGTGCAACATGGGTTGGAGTGCTATGAGCTTGGACCATAGGATACTGAACCATTGTGCAAACAATGATTTAGTTTGTATATCTGCTACTTGGTCAATTGTGGAGATTAAACGAACTTCCAACTCTTTGCTTGCTACCTTTTCACGGATGAAATGATGATCAAGTACTACGTGATTTTTCATGAATGAAACCTTGGATTGGTGATGAGTCTGTAGCGCCAAGATCATCCCACCATAGGATAGGTGTTTGGAGCCGTGATAGTTGGAGTTCACTAAGTAAGTGTTGAATCCAAGTTAATTTTGCAGTGGCGTAGGCCAAACCATAGTATTTTGAATCCGTACTGAACCACGCAATAGTGGTTTGTTTCTTTGAACACCATGAGATGCAATTGGGGCCAAAGAAAACAAAATATCCACCAATGGACCGCGACATCTGGCCCAATCGGCATCTAAGAATGCTTGCAAATTCAAGGTGTCAATTATTTGAATGTAGACCATGGAAGATGGTGTGCTTTAGATAATGCAAAGTACATTTAACCCAGTGATCTTCAGTAGGAGAGTGCATAAATTGGCATACTTCGTTGACGAAGTATGCTATCTCAGGTTGAGTAATTGTCACATATTGTAAGGCCCCCACTGTATTGCAGTCATGGTGATGTTTGTTAGTGGTTTCCCACTTTGAGCAGTGAGCTTGACAGTTTTAGATATCGGTGTGGCTAGTCCCTTAGCTCCATCCATTTGTAAGTGAATTAGCATGTCTTGAATATATTTATGTTGTGATAAGAGCATGCCATGAGGCATTTGTTGTGCCTCATTGCCTAGAAAATAGTGAAGGGGTCCAAGATCGCGAAGCTTGAACGTAGCGTGTAGCATTTGGACGAACCCGTTGACAGCCATTGTGTCACTTCTAGTGACAATTATATCATCCAATTATTAGTGTGATATACCCATCAATTGATTGAATAAACAAAGATGTATCAGATTTGGCACTGTGAAAACCCATGTCATAAAGGGTGCCACTCAGTCTAGAGTACCAAGCTCATGTGCTTGTTTAAGGCCATATAAGGCTTTATGTAAAAGGCACACATTGTTGGGTTGAATTGAATCAACACACCCTGGAGGAAATTGGGATGCCCATGAATACTTCCTCTTGTAGATGCCCATGAAGGACTGCATTGTGAACATCAAATTGTTGGAAGCACCATCCTTTAGAGAGAGCCAAGGTGAGATTACCTTTTATGGTGGTTGGCTTGACGACTGGATTAAATGTTTCACTATAATCAACCCCTTTAGTTTGATTGTAACCTTTAGCCACCAAACGAGTTGTATACCGATATATAGTACCATCAAGTAATCTTTCAATCCGGAATACCCATTTACAACCAATGATTTTCTGGTTGAGTGGTAAAGAAGCAGGAAAGCATTGTACTCGTCCAACATTGCTCCATTGTGCATAATTGGTATGGATTGGGTATGGCAAGTTGCAGTTTGGGTCGGTTAAGAGGCTTGGGCAGCTATTGCTGCAGAGTGTGGCGAAGAGATGGGGGTTGGAATTATTGGTGACACTATAGGAGGGGAGGGCGGTAGTTGTGTGGGGTAGACCTCTTGATGGGGTAAAACAAACATTATAGAGGGAGAGGGTTGTTGTAATATTGGGTTAAAAGATTGGTAGTGTGATATTGGAATTGAACTGGTAGGGTATTTAAGACATATGGATTGAAATTGGGATAGGAAGGATAATGGACCCAACTATCAAAATATGGGCTAATTAATTTGAACTTTTACATTTTCGATGTTGGTTTCAGGATAACCATTCTTAGCCTTGTGTGCCTAGCAAGAAAGCAAGGGTAAGTGGGAAATTGTGGTTCATGAGTTAATGATATTTTATTTATCTTATAAAATGAGTAATGTATTTTGTTGTTGATTTTCTTTAATGCAATAATATTATGTTAGTGAAGGCTTACTTGCATTGTCATATGAGTGATAAATATGTATACGAGTTTCAATATAATAGGTAAGTACAATAGAAATGGCAAAATAGGCAAGCATAAGAGCTTAGTGGTTGGTTTGTGGTTTGTGAAAAAAAAGGTGTTTAAAACCTCTTAGCATTAAGAGTATTTTAAGAGAAATTACGTGCATTTTTTTGGCATATGAGTGGAAAGTGGACCCCATATGGTGAGGTGGCAACCACATGGCATAAAGGAACATTATGCATTGGATAAATATTGGAGGTGAAGATCCTAGTTGGTGTAGTTGGTGTGGTGTCTACGTGGCACAAAGTAATTGAAGGAGGATACTTGCATTGAATCCTATTGGTAAGGTCAAATTGTAAATAGAGATTCCAAGGTGAGCAAATTTTTGGTAGCTGAATTAAAAAGGTACCACGAATGGGATTAACTTATAACTTATGAATTTTCATACAGTAGGATCTTTGAAGGGTAGATGGATCATTAAACATTTCAAGGATACCCAAAAGGTATAGGTTAAAAACCCATCCAAGCATTATACATGAGGGTATTATAGTCATTTCATGGGGGATTTTTTAAAATGAATAAAAAACTCAACTCTCTAGCTCTATACGTATGAAGAAGAAGAACTTCTTCATACATATTTTACTAAAACGTAAGGGTGTTAAGCGGTTTATAATCGACTTAACCGTCTGGTCCGGTGCGGCGCGGTGTATAAGAGGGTAAAACCAAAACCGACTGATTAACTAAACGGTGTCAAAATTAAAATCAGAACCGATTAGTAATCGATTTTGATTTATTGGTTTTTAAACGGTTTTTCATTATTAGGTTTTGTTTGCAGTCTACAAATGGTTTAACGCATCAATAATTAATCATTTTTTCATAATAATAAAAAATGTGCATCCTCTTGCAATCCTCTACTTCCCTTGTTGATAGAGATTTTGTTGCCCACAAAATGCACCTGAATAACCTCTCCAATAGTCATGGTGAGTTGTTGCATCAGCACCCTTCTCGATTTGCTACATGCGGGTCAACAGGTCCTTCATTTGCTGTTCCAGGAGGGTCGGTTAGTTGTGTGGAGCAGGATTAGCGGGAATTGGTAGTTGAGGGACAGCAACCCTTTCATGCCGAGCTGCATCTATCAGAGCTTGGATATCTTCTCTTTCTTGGTGACCAGCATCCACCTGCCTCTGGGCATCGTTGTCAACCTCGGTATTGTGAGATCTAATGCGATCATGCATTGAAACTCGTTGAGATTCTTGGAGTGACACTTGATTGTTGGAGATCACCTTTGTAGGAGCTTGCCTATGCAAGTGACCTCAGCTTACTTCCGGATGACATCCTCCTAGAGCCCTCTTATGGAGGGAACTCACTGAATGGTATGGGTAACTAGAAACTGCAGAAGTAGCTCTCTGTCGAGACACTGGTGTCACACCCCAATTCTGGACTAACCAGAATAGTGTGATAAATCGTCAATAAACCAACGGTTCAACCAGGATCTCTTATAGGTCGTACCCACCATATCAAACCACACATACATTCCACGGTACAATCAGAGATAATCAACAAAAAAGCAAAAGTTTTTATAAATAATGAACTGAGTATCTAACAGTGATAAAATAAATATTTAATCCAATTATCTCCAAATAACTCAAGACATAAAATAAAATAATCAATTACATGTCCGGTAATCAAAATAGCTAAACTAATCAAAGACACACTGGTTGCACTCGCATGACAGATTATGCACATCTTCCACAGCTTCTACAACCATAGCCACCATGTGTCCATACGACGGCGCATTCACGAAATCTTCTACAGTAGGTCCTATGTAAGACCCGCACTCCGTAAACCCGGTCTAAACCTTGGTTTTGTGTCGTAGCAGGTCTTCCGATCATCACCGGGCCAGACGGGGCAAGCGGATGACAAACAGGTACGAAATCGGATCAAAGACGGTCAAATAATCATCATTTTATGTTGACCGGTCGATAATACCGATCTTGGTACCGGTCGATCGGTCAGCTCTGCGCAGCTGAGTGCGGAGATCCGGAATTGGATCTCTGTGCGTCCCATTTTCCTAAACCCTAATGCCTAAACCTTCCTAATCCTAATAGGGTTACTAAACCCTAATGTTAGCTTATAAATACACCTTAAACCTCCTCAAATCCTTTCCATTATCTCTCACAAACCTTAAAGAAGAGAAGGAGGTTGGAAAGGAGGAGGAGGCTAGGAAGAAGAAGAAGGTGCCGCCATTACCGTTCGACGACGCTCACGTTACGCCAGTCAACGGTAAGTGTTTTAACCATTCTTCTTACCCTATGACTCTAGAATAGTTGTATGGGTGGATCAATACCTTGCGAAATAGGTATTGATCTAAAACCCTAAACTGGACCTTAAAACCCTAAGTTGCCGTCAAACCCTAGATTCGAGTTCCGAGATGATATTCATCGAAACTAGACTTGAATGAGTTGGGGATAACTCTAACTTAAAGCTTAGACTTAGAATGGATAGGAGAAACCCTGGAAATCCATAGAGATCGATCGACGACAGTCGAAAAACCAAGTGTATGGTCTTCCGGAGACATACCGGTCGACCATACCGGTTGCTAGTCTGCTCACTGAGCTGTAACCGGTATATTGCGACCGGTCAGAGCTGAAAGGCTGGTTTTGGACTTTGTTGGTTTCCGACCAACGTGAAACCCTAAGAAAACTATTCTAATGAAACCCTAATATTATGTAGGACTTTGTGACTTTCCGTTTGGATCTTGCGACGTGGAGCAAGCTAACAAAAGAGCGTCAAGTAAAGGTGACCTAAACCTAATAATTAATGGACAGTAAATCGTTGTTAAATCACCTGATTATATATGATGTGATGTTTGTGCATATTCACATGCCATCTTTTATTTTCAGTTATTATTACTGTTCATGCATTGATAGGATGTGATTGTTATGCATGTGATTGTTTTCGTTAGTGTGTGGAGTGGGGCATGGGCCTGGGATCGCTCCTCACACTAGCACTTTTGTAGTATTCTGTCTTAACATGCTTGGTACGGGTGGGGCATCAGGGGAAGGTCATGGTACGGTGGTCTCCGATGTTGATGCTGGCCTGGCCATGGTTATGTGGCATTGTGGTCTCCGAGGTCGACGCTGGCTTGTCCACGATGTTTTAGCTCTATCTCTATGCCGTAGGGAGTTATGTTGGGATAGGGTCTACCTGCGTATTGTTTCTATCCTAGTGGGTTAGTTGCGGATAGGGCATCAGGGGAGGTGTGGGAATGCCTTAGCTCTATCTCTATGCCGTAGACGGCTGTGCTGGGATAGAGCATACATTGATGACATATATGATTGGTTAGTTGCGAGCCCAGTTTGTGAGCCCTGGCCAGTAGGGGCTTAGGTACTGGTATGGGTAGAGCATCAGGGGAGGTACGGGGGTATCTTAGCTCTATCTCTATTCCATGATGGGTGCATGTGGGCCAATGGGGGTGTGATCCATGAGGTGTCACACACTCGTGTATAGAGGTGCGGGGGCCACCAAACCTTTCTATAGCACATTGCAAACTTTAAACCAGACCATAGCATAAAATGATTGTTACTCATGCATAATATTGTGAAACTATCTGATTGTCTTACTGAGCTAAGTTGTGAGCTCACCCTTTGTATATACATTGTTTTAGATGTTGATGCAGGTTACACGGTGGATGATTATGTGAACGCTCCGGCGTATGGTAACGTTGCTGCTTTGGGTGTACAGGCAGGAGAGGATGAGCATGACGCTTCATGCGAGTGCCCTTTCTGCGTGTATCTTTGATTGAATTTCATTTATTTGTTTCAGTTATTTTTGGTTGGATTAAGTGGATGTAAGAATATTATATTTTATGTTTGAATTGGAATAATTGGATATTTTATTTAAATTATCAATAGATACTCAGTTCATTTATTTAAAGACTTCTGCTGTACTATTTATATTCTGATTGTGGTTATGTGTAATGGTTTGTATGAGTGAACACGGCCTATTCGAGATCCTGGTGTGAACCGTGGGTTCAATAACGGTTCACTTACACCATTCTGGTTGGATCAGAATTGGGGTGTGACATCCTACATCATCAACTAAAAATATTCGATGTCGAATGGGTGAGCACACATCACGGCTTGATGAGTAAACAAACCAATGCACAAACATATGCATGCATTCAATTCAATATCTTTGGTCTGGTTTTTAAGTTTGCAATATGCTATAGATTTGACGGCCACCGCACCTCTATACAAGAGTGTGTAAATTCACCCAAAGGATCAAACACCATTGCCGTCCCACATGCACCCACCATGGAATAGAGATAGAGCTAAAGTGTCCGGATCACACACCGCCAGCACTTCCCCTGATGCCCTACCCATACCAACACGTAAGCCCATATTGGCGAGGGCTTGCAAACTGTACTTGCAACTAACCAATCCTAATGCCATCCAATGTATCCAAGGCCTCACCCCAGCGTCCCTTAATACGTCCATAGAGATAGAGCTAAGGACCCCCAGCAAAGTCAAAGACCATACGGTCCGAGACCACCTCCCCTGATGCCCTATGAAGTAATAGTTCTACTAAGGTAATGGCGATACGGCGATGTCAATGTGAAGTATGGTTTAGGGATCAAACACCCTTCCCCGCACCACACACCAACCACACTCACAAATACATGCCTATTCCTATCATCATCGATCAACATGGTAGTAACAATAAAGTAAATATGCATGAATAGGAATAACAATAATATTGGATGACATGTGAGATGCACATTACAAGCACACAAGCATAAAATCATTTATGGCATTGGACGAAATAAAATAAACATAGTTTGTTATTATCCAATTAGTTTACGTATTGTTCCCTTATCTTTTAACAATACTCGATCTCCGTCCAAGCCTTGTAATTCTCTTTGAATCAATTTAGTAACCTAGAAGTTATATGAATTTAAGTTAGGATTAATGTGTAATATGTTACAGTAGTCAAAAATCGAAACAGATCACTGATAGGTATCTGATTGGTCCTATGGTCTCATGTTGATGTCGACCTTACCTCGTACGATCGATACCTTATGGTCGCACTATATGCGATCACACCTGCGACCATACGTTTCCTGAATTCCTCCCGAATAGCTATGGTCGATACTCTAGTCATCCTATGGTCGATTGTAGCTACGACCATATGACTTTGGGTCAAAATTTACTTTCAATCCGAGTTCCTCCTGAGTCAATTTCTCAGCTCTTCACTTGGGTTCATCCTAAAGTTATCTTATGGCCATTATTTTCAGTTTCTCATTGACCATTATCACTAAACCCATCTCTCATAGTTATCCTTGGGATTTACTCGAAGGATCACGTGGATTATAATGGTTTGACATCTCCAATCCACAATAGAAATCTTATTCCATAGGATTTACATCTTCAGATATTAGTTTCATACCTTGGCCTACAGTAGAGAGCCAAAACCTTCTCTACACAACCTTTTTTTTAGTCTTCTCTCCTTCTCCTTCTGTTCTTTCTCTTCCTCTAGGATTTGATAATGTTCCAAAAGAGTGAAAAATGGTTGAGGGACGTCCTTTATATAGAGATAAACTCTCCGTATAGAGTTCTCCAATAATAAAAAAGAGATCTCCTTTTTATTTGGAAAGTTTCCAAACTCAAAGTCCGATTTGAGGTCGTACGGTCGGACGTACGGTGGAAAATTCTATCGACCATACATTTGAAAACATCGACCGTACGTTTAATTATCAATGATCTTTGTTTTCCATTGTATGGTCGACCATACCTACCCAGGTAGTCGACCATACAGTTAGTTTTTAGTATTTTTGAGTTTATTAGTTTACCTAGTCTCGTGGTCTATCTTTACACGGTTGGCCCACTCGATCCAGCAATGATGGGAAAAACCTAGCACGATACGGTTAGACCAATTAGTGGAGTGCAGGTCTTGCAACTTCCCCCCTTACATAAATTTCATCCTCGAAATTTGCACATACCTTCCGAGTCGAATAAGCGGGGATATTGCTTTTGCATAGCGTTCTCTTCTTCTCATGTGACTTCTTCCAAATCTTGGCTTCTCCAAGTAACCTTAACATAATAGATGTTGCGGTTGCGATGGCGTTGAACCTTTCGACTAGTGATTTCAAAAGGTACCACTTCAAACGTCAAGTTTTCAATCAAATCTGGTGGATCTGTCGTTAACACGTGTGTTGGATCTCTAACGTATTTCTTCAGTTGTGAGACATGGAATACATCATGTACACTAGACATTGAGGGTGGTAGTGCTAACTGATATGCTACCCTTCCACGTCTTGTTAGATCTCATAAGGTCCAATATATCTGGGACACAACTTGCCCTTCTGTTCGAACCGTTTCAAACTGCGCATAGGAGATATTTTCAAAAATGCCTTATCACCTGTGGTGAATTCAAGGTCTTAGCGTCGGTTGTCTACATATTTCTTCTGACGGTTTTGAGCTATTTAGACTCTTTCCTTGATAATGTCAACTACTCGATAAGTCTCTTTGACAAATTTTGGTCCAACAATACTCTGTTCTCCAACCTCGTTCCAAAACAAAGGAGTTCAACATTTTCTACCATACAGTGCTTTGTAGGGCGACATCTGTATTGTAGCTTGATAGCTGTTGTTATAAGTAAACTCCATTAATGGTAACTTCTCATCCCATGATCCTTTGAAATCAATTACACAAGCTTAGAGCATGTCTTCTAAAATCTGAATGGTGCGCTCCTCTGACTGTCCATCGGTTTGAGGGTGAAATGTGGTACTAAATTTCAGCGTTGTACCCATAGCCTTCTGTAATCCTTCCCAGAACTTTGAGGTAAAGCATGGATCTCTGTCAGACACGATGCTTTTAGGTACACCATGAAATCTGACAATATTATCCACATACAGCTTAGCTAACCTTTCTAACGTATATTGAGGTCGTATAGCTATGAAACGAGTTGTCATAGTCAAACGATCTACAATCACCCAGACTGCGTCAACTACTCTGGGAGTCAATGGTAACCCTGTGACAAAGTCCATAGTAATGCAGTCACATTTCTATGCTGGTTCTGGTAGTGGTTGCAATAAGTCTATAGGTCTTTGCCTTTCCACTTTTACCCGCTGACAATTTAGGCATTGAGATACATATTTAGTTACATCCACTTTCATTCCCCTCCACCAATATAGTTTCTTCAATTCATGATACATCTTTGTACTCCCAGGATGTACTGAATAAGTAGTAGTGTGGGCTTCCTTTATTAGGCTATGTCTAATATCTAAGTCTTCACTTTCAGGAACACACACTCTCCCTTTGTATCTTAGTACCTTTTTCAAGGTCTTCTTGCACTGTTCTTTGATAGGGGTTTGATCGAATAGCTATTTTTACTTCATCTATCAGATCATGTACAATCTTCAATGTAGCAAACATGTTTGAAAATCGATGAATGAACCCTAGGTCGGTCAATCCACCTGGTTTATCAACCACAAACTACTCATTGCCACAATTGAATACTCTTCTTGTGACGCACATTGCAGCATTTGTGCTAGCTTCTTTCTGAGATTTTCTCATCGCTTTTCTACTTAGTGCATCAGCAACTACGTTAACCTTCCTTAGATGATACTGAATATCACAATCGTAATCCTTTAGCAACTCCAGTCATCTCCTTTGTCTCATGTTCAACTCCTTCTGATTGAAAAAATGAGTGAGACTCTTATGATCTAATTTAATTTGGAATTTCTCTTTGTACAAATATTGTCTCCATATCTTGATAGCATGTACCACTGCTGCTAACTCTAAGTCATGAGTGGGGTAATTCTTCTCGTGCGTCTTTAATTGTCTGGAAGCATATGCAATTACTTGTTCTCCTTGCATGAGAACACATCCCAAACCTAACCCAGATCCATCGATATACAAGGTAAATGGTTGTCCGGGGATCGGGATAGTCAAGATGGGAGCTGATATCAGTCATGCCTTCAATGTTTGGAAACACTCTTCACATTTGTCAGTCCAAATAAACTTTTCCCTTTTCTTACTCAGACTGGTGAGAGGTACGACGATTCTAGAGTAGTCTTTCACGAATCATCGATAATACCCAGCCAAACCCAAGAAACTTCTAATTTCTGCAACATTCTTAGGTGCTTCCCATTTCACAATAGCTTCGATCTTGCTAAGATCCACTTTAATTCCTTCAGCTAATACAACATGGCCTAAGAAAGTAACTTCATTTAGCCAGAACTCACACTTAGTAAATTTAGCATAAAACTTTTCTTTTCTTAGTCGTTGCAGCGCGGCTCTATGATTTGTTATATGAGTCTCTTTGTCCTTGGAGTAGACTAGGATGTTGTTAATAAATACAATGACCAATGTATCCAGTATATCATGGAATATCTGATTCATGAGTTCCACAAAAGTTCAGATGTGTTAGTTAATCCAAAAGACATAACTAGAAATTTGTAATGTCCATATCTGGTTTTGAATGCGGTCTTCGAAATATCACCTTCCTTGATCTTCAGCTAATGATATCCTGACTGGAGATCAATCTTGGAGAACACATTGGCACCTTACAACTGGTCGAATAAGTCATCGACAACGGATATCGATTTTTGATCGTGAGCTTGTTCAATTCCCGTCCTTCTTTTTCACTAACAATTCCGGTGCTCCCCATGGTGATATACTGGGTTGGATATAACCCTTGTCCAGTAATTCCAATAATTGTACCTTTAGTTCCTTCAGTTCTGTCACACCCTAATTCTGAACCAACCAGAATGGTATGAGTGAACCGTCATTGAACCAACGGTTCACACCAGGATCTCAATAAGACCGTGTCCACTCATACAAACCATCGCACATATCCACAATCAGAATATAATAAATATAGCGGAAGTCTTTAAATAAATGAACTGAGTATTCTATTGATAACTTTAAATAAGTATTCAATTATCCAAATTCCAAACGTAATTAAATATCTTTACATCACTTTAATAAAATAACTGAAACAAATAAAATAAAATCAAAGGTACACGAAGAAAGGGCACTCGCATGAAGCGTCATGCTCGTCCTCTCCTGCCTGTACGTCCAGAGCAGCAACACCTCCATACGTCGGAGCGTTCATATAATCGTCCACCGTGTAACCTGCATCAACATCTAAAAACAGTATATATACAAAGGGTGAGCTCACAACTTAGCTCAGTATGACAATCAGACAGTGTATCAATATTATATACATGAGTAACAATCATTTTATGCTGTGGTCTGATTTAAGTTTGCAATGTGCTATAGAAAGGATTGGCGGCCACCGCACCTCTATACACGAATGTGTAGCATCGCATAGTAGATCACACTGCTGCCGACCCACATGCACCCATCATGGAATATAGATAGAGCTAAGGCATCCACTACCTCTCCTGATACTCTACTCATACCAATACATAAGCCCCTACTGGCTAGGGCTTGCAAACTGGACTCGCAACTATCCAATCCTAGATGTCATCACAGTAGGCTCTATCCCAGCACAACTCCCTATGGCATAGAGATAGAGCTAGAGCGTGGTGGCCAGGATGGAGACCACAGTGCCACGACTTCCCCCTGATACCCTACCTGCACCAAGCATACTAAGACAGAACAATACGCAAATAAACTCTATCAGAACATCACTCCCTAAGGCATAGAGATAGAGCTAGAGCGTGGTGGCCATGCCGGAGACCACAGTGCCATGACCTCCCCCTGATACCCTACCCGCACCAAGCATGCTAAGATAGAACTATGAAAAGGTGCCAGTGTGAGGAATGATCCCAGACCCGAGGCCCTTCCCATTCCACACACCAATGAAAACAATCACATGTCTAGCAATCACATCCTAGCATAGCGAGTATGCATGAACAATAATAATAGCTGAAAGTAAAGGATGACATGCAATATGCACAAACACCAATCCACATATTCATTGTTATTTACAATAGTTTACTGTCCATTAATTATTAGGGTTTAGGTCCGATTCCCTTACCTAACGCTCGTTCGATAGCTTGCTCCACGTTGCAAGATCCAAACGTGCTATCACAAAGTCCTACACAATATTAGGGTTCAATCAGAATAGTTTCTTAGGGTTTACGTTGGTTGGAAACCAACGAGGTTACAAAATACACCTCACAGAGCTGACCGGTCGCAGGTACCGATCGCAGCTCTGTGGGGTAAACTGGTGACCGGTATGGTTAGCCGGTCCCCACAGCTACTCCCCGAGAGATACCGGTCATAGTACTGGTCGCATGACCTACGACTGGTATGGTCGACCGGTAGGTCTCCGGAAGACCATCCACTTGGTTTTTCGACTGCCGTCGATCATTCTCTATTGATTCCAGGGTTCCCCCTACACATTCTAAGTCTGAGCTTTTAGTTAGAGTTGTTTCCAACTCCACTCAAGTCTAGTTTTGATGGTATTCATCCTAGAACTCGAATATAGGGTTTATCGATAAAATTAGGGTTTGACGGCAAAGTAGGGTTTAGGTCAATACCTGCTTTGCATGGTATTGATCCAAACAACCCAACCATCCTAGAGTCATAATGTGAGAGGAAGGGTTTAAACACTTACCATCGACTGGCGTAAGGTGTGATTCGTCGAATGGCAACGGCGGCTCTTCCTTCTTCTTCCTAGCTCCTTCTCCTTCTCTAATCTCCTTCTCCTCTCTAGGGTTTGTGACGATCAATGTCAGGGATTCTAGGAGGTTTAGAGGGGTTTAAATAGGCTAGAAATTAGGTTTAGGAAGCCTCCTAGGATTAGGAAAGTCAATCGGTTCGAAATCTAGAAAGTGGGACCCGCAAAGATCTAATTGCAGATCTAAGTGGTCTGCTGCGTAGACCATACCGGTCGACCGGTACCATCGACTGGTACCATCGACCGGTATGAGTAAATCATACTTATTTGGTCTATTTTTGGTCTGATTTCGTACCTGATTGTCATCCGCTCGTCCCGTCTGGCCCGGTGATGATCAGAAGACCTGTTAGGACATGAAATCAAGGTTTAGACGGGTTCATGGAGTGCGGGTCTTACAACTCCCCCACCCTTAAAAGAAATTTCGTCCCCAAAATTTGCATGTAGGTTTCACAACTCCCCCACCCTTAAAAGAAATTTCGGCCTCGAAATTTGAATGTACCTTGATCGTCGAAAAGGTTAGGGTACTCCTTTCTCATCGCGCTCTCCTCCTCCCCAGTAATTTCTTCGACATCTTGGCTTTTCCAATGCACTTTCGCATAATGGATATCCTTGCTTCGAAGTTTTTGTACCTTTCAGCTTGAGAGCATCACAGGTACCACTTCAAATGTTAAGTCCTCTGTCAACTCTAAAGGGTCTGCTGTCAAGATATACGATGGATCCCTGACATACTTCTTCAATAATGATACATGGAACACATCATGAATGCTTGACATAGATGGTGGTAAAGCCAATTGATATGCCACATTATTACGTCTGGTCAATATCTCGTATGGTCCCACATACCTGGGGCATAGCTTCCCTTTCTTACCAAACCGTTTCAGACCTCGCACCGATGATATCGTCAGGAATACCTTGTCACCAACTATAAACTCCAGATCTCGACGTCGATTATCCGCATAGTGCTTTTGTCGAACTTGAGCTGTCTTCACTCTTTCCTTGATCTGATCAATCACTCGACAAGTTTCTTCGACAAACTCCGGTCCTACAATTCTTCTTTCTCCCACCTCATTCCATAACAGAGGTGTACGACATTTCTTCCCATAGAGTGCCTCATATGGAGCCATGTGAATTGTAGCCTGGTAGCTATTATTATAAGCAAACTCGATGAGCGATAGTTTCTCGTCCCAAGCTCCTTTGAAATCTAGGGCATAAGCTCGGAGCATATCTTCTAAAATTTGAATAGTTCGTTCTGACTGTCCGTCCGTCTAAGGGTGAAAAGCTGTACTAAACTTCAACTTTGTTCCCATAGCTTTCTGTAATCCTTCCCAGAACTTTGATGTAAAACGGGGATCTATGTTAGATACTATACTCTCTGGGACGCCATGAAGTATAACTATATTATCTACATATAGCTTGGCCAGCTTCTCCATGGTATACTGAGGTCTGACCGCTATGAATCGAGCTGTCTTGGTAAGTCGATCGACTATAACCCAAACTCCATCCACCGACCTTGGTGTCAAAGGTAGGCCAGTGACGAAATCCATTGTGATACAATCCCACTTCCATGCAGGTTACGATAATGCTCATAGTAAACCTGCAGATCTCTGCCTTTCCGCTTTAACTTGTTGGCAATTCTGACATTGAAATACGAAACGAGCTATATATCTACTTTCATACCCCTCCACCAATATAATCTTCTTAAATCATGGTACATTTTGGTGCTTCCTAGATGTACCGAGTATGGAGTGTAATGAGCTTCTGTCATAACACGATCTCTGATATTTAAGTTCTCACTCTCAGGTATACATGATCGTCCACGATACCTGAGTACCTTGTCTGAATCCAAGGTAAAGTCAGGATTGCTGTTACCCTTCTCTAGATCTTCTTGTACAGTCTTGAGGTGTGGATCCTATAGGATTGCTACTTTGACCTCATCTATGAGATCCGATGAGATCTTCAAGGCTGCGAACATCAATGTAAAGTTAAGAATTAAGCCCTGTTCCACTGGATCTCTTGCAATCTCTATTATATACTCTTCATCATTCTCTGTTGAGCTCGAGGCTGCAGCACATAATGCAGCATTTGTTCTTGGTCCTGCGTCAGGTTTCATTGCCCACTTTCTGCTTAAGGCATTAGCCACAACATTTGCTTACCCGGATGGTACTAGATGTCACAATCATAATCTTTTAATAACTCCAGCCATCTCCTCTGTCTCATATTCAGGTCCTTCTGAGTGAAAAGATAGGTTAAGCTCTTGTGATCTGACTTAATCTGAAACTTCTCAACGTAAAGGTAGTGTCTCCAAGTTTTGTTTGCATGTATCACCGCTGCTAACTCCAAATCACGTGTAGGATAATTCTTCTCATGCTCTTTCAACTGTCTTGATGCGTAGGCAATCACTTGTTCTCCTTGCATCAATACACATCCAATACCCAACCCTGAAGCATCCGTATATAAGGTAAACGGTAAGCTTGGTGCTGGGATTGTCAAGATAGGTGCAGAGCCTAGTCTTGACTTCAAAGTTTGAAAGCAATTCTCGCACTCATCTGACCATATAAATTTCTCTCCCTTCTTGGTCAGTCGGGTAAGTGGATCGACGATCCTTGAGTAGTCTTCCACGAATCTTCTATAGTAACCAGCCAATCCAAGGAAACTATGAATCTCCGCAACTGATTTTGATGCTTCCCATCCTACTATAGCAGCTATCTTACTTGGATCTACCTTGATACCGTCTTCAGATACTACGTGGCCCAAGAAAGCCACCTCCTTCAGCCAAAATTCACACTTCTTGAACTTGGCATAAAGCTTCTCCCTTCTCAGCCATTGTAGGGCTGCTCTCAAATGTGTTGTATGAGCCTCCCTGTCCTTTGAGTAGACCAATATGTCATCGATGAATACGATGACCGAAGTGTCCAACATGTCATGAAACACTCGGTTCATCAGTTCCATGAACGACGCTGGAGCGTTAGTCAACCCGAACGACATAACTAGAAACTCATAATGCCCATACCTTGTCCTGAAAGCAGTCTTTGGAATATCTCCGGCCTTGATCTTAAATTGGTGATACCCTGATCTGAGATCAATCTTCGAGAACACCTTTGCACCCTGTAACTGATCGAACAGATCATCGATCCTAGGCAAAGGATATCGATTCTTGATGGTTAACTTGTTCAGCTCTCGGTAGTCTATACATAGCCGTACACTACCGTCCTTCTTCTTGACGAACAATACAGGTGCTCCCCATGGTGATATGCTTGGTCGTATGAAACCCTTATCTAGCAATTCTTGTAATTGGGTCTACAACTCCTTTAATTCTGTAGGGGCCATCCTATACGGTGCTTTAGACACTGGTGCCGACCTTGGCATTAGGTCTATCACGAACACTGTAGCCCTTTCTGGAGGTAGACCTGGGAGATCCTCTGGAAACACATCTGGAAACTCTTGTTCCACATCTAGATCTTCCATCCTTGGCACCGCAGCAGTGATGTCGACTACAGACACTAGGTACCCCACTCCTCCCTTCTCTAAGCGTCTCTTAGCTTTTAGGGCAGATAGGATCAGCTTCCGCTTCCTGGGTAACTTGGTCCCGGTGAAGTTAAACTCTTTTCCTTTTTCGTCTTTAAGCACAAGTTTCTTTTCACCACATAATAAGCTGGTTGAATGCTGGCCTAACCAATCCATTCCCAAGATGACGTCAAAGTCTGCCATCTCGAGTTGAACCAGATTAGCTTCTAGATCTCGGCCGTCAATGCTAATTGTACATGGTCCAAAATATTTGTTCAACGCCACTTCGACTCCTAGTGGGGAGAGAACTATCAAGCTTGGGTTTAGATGCTTGACAGGTAATTCCATTCGCTTCCCGGAAGAAAAAGAAACAAAGGAGTGCGTGGCCCTAGAGTCAAAGAGTACTCTGGCAGGTATACCAGCTGTATTTACAGTTCCTGAAATTAATTATCCCTTAGTTCTACATGCTCACATACAATAAAAGAGTAAGCTAAATAGGAAGGGATAGAATCATATCAGTGACCACATCAGGTGATGCGGCTACCTCTTCGATGGTGACTACAATTACCTTTCCTTGCTGTGGAGTTTGTTTCTTAGGTAGAGTGTAGTTCTTTGCAATATGACCCAGTTGCTGACAGTTGAAACATTTAATGCTCGAGTTTTATCCTGTAAACTGTGGCGGTGGTGATGCGGTAGTGTTTCTTACAGGCACCATGGTGGACTGAGCCCTGTATGGGCGGAAGGATCTATTATTACAGCCACCTGAAGTCTCAGTAGCCGGTCTCTTCAGTCCCCTGTTATGAGCAAAGAAACTGTCCTTTTGACTTGATTCAATCACTCTGGCAACCTGTACAGCCTCATTATATACCTTCTTTTCCAGACCCAAGATGTGCTCTCTGATGCTCCTTCGTAATCCCATAATGAATCTATGAGTTTTGGTTTCTTCATCTTGCATACTTGCCGGTGCGAAGAAAAATAGCTCTTCGTACCTTTGCTGGTAAACATCCACAGTAGACTGAGATTGCTGTAGGTTAAGGAATTCTTTCTCCATCTGATCTTTAAAGCTCTTTGGAAAATATTTATCAAAGAAGGCTCCCTTGAACACTGCCCAATCAATCTGAGTGTGCTTTGTCTCCAACTACGCCCGTGTAGAATTCCACCAGGCGTTTGCGTCCTCTTTGAGCATATGTGTGGCAAACAGTACCTTCTCATCCTCAGAACATGTCATCAGACGCTTCTCCATCTCAGCAACCCATTGTGCAGGCCACAACGGTTTCCCCGGTTTCCCTGTGAAAGTAGGGGGTTTCAACTTCAAAAACCTATCCACTGCTCGGCTCAGATCGTGCTGCCCCTGTGTATTCATTCCGTACCATGGTGGTGGGTACGGGTAGGCTCCCTCATAAGCAGACGACTATGGAAACTAATGCGGTGTTTGTAAATTCTGTCCTTGGCCCATCGGCCCTGGGCTACCATCCATTGGCAGTGTAGTATTATTCCTTCCAGACTCAGGCGTACCTTCAGTGGGAACATAACCCGGTGGCCTAAACATCTTCAACATCTCGTTCAGGATTGTCTTCTGCTGAGCTTCCATCTGGTAAACCAGATTCATCACTATCATTTCAGAATTCGTGTGAGGATGGTCGGGCAAATTGGTGGGTGCCTTGGGAACCTGCCCTTCTTCACTCTCTAGATTCTGGTTTTTCTCTTCAACATATCCAGCTTCCACATTTTCCTTAGTTTGGCGCACCCTGGAGTGGTGATGCTTTCGTGAGGCTTTTCAACCTTTTCTGCCTACCATCTCAGACTAGTCTGTTTGGATCTGAGACAAAGACATAACACATAAGGTACAGTCGAATAATCATAATAGTGTTAGTCTTTAACAAACAAGGCAGAAAGTCGAAATGGAAACTAAATTTAAAAAAAAAAAAAAAACATTTTTTGGTGTTTTTTTTTTTTTTTTCAGTTGACCGGTAGCGACATACCGGTCGCGACACTGTAGAGGGTTGGGCGACCGGTATGTCGACCGGTCAGAATTTTTATTCTGACCGAGACATAGCGGTCGCGGTCCTCTAGGGATACCGGTCGACCGGTATGGGCAAACCGTCGACCGGTATGCCCAAATTGGTCCTTAAAGTCGCGAAAAGTGAGAAAAATTCTCACTTTTCTCTTCTCCTTCTCTTCGGTGGCGATTTCTCTCTGGCTCCTGAGTTGCTACAGTCCGACCGGTGGTCCTAGAAGTCATTTTCTTCCGATCAAGACTTAGAATATCACCTCCAAGTAACTTCTCTCCTTCCATTCATCATTTTCATATCGTTTTTTCATGGTTTTAAGCTTAAAACTATGGTTTTCATTGATTGGAAGATTCTAACCGTAGGAACTCTTTTCCTTCGGTATAGAAAGGGTTTAGGGACCCCTAAGAACAAAAGCCCTCAACTAATTTGAGGTTCCACCGAAAGGTTTTTAGGAAAAATCAAAATTTTCTAGTTTTGACAAAAAATCGATTTTTCTTAAATTTTCTAAATTTCATGTTGTTTGCTCTATGTTTGGTTTCCATCAAGTGTGTCGAGGTTACGTAAGTCCTCCTCCCCATGTTTTTGGGTGAGTTCAAGGCTTTTTCTTAAATTGCTGTCGTTATGCTGTCAAAATTTCGATAATTTTTTTTAAAACCTTTTCTCCTTGTTTTCCTTGTTTTGCAACTCTAATGGCTCCACGCGGAGGTGCTGGCAAGCGCTCCTATGGTCTAGGCATGCACCTTCCCCACCTGCTTGTACCACAGCTCGATGAGCATTGGTTTCGATCTGAGGCGGCACAAGCCCGCTTCCCTTGGTTCGAGGGGAAGAATATCGAGTCTGGGCGGTGTGTCAATTTGGAGCAGTTGCAACAGTTCGATGTGGAGGCTGCTTTTGGCAGGCTTGGTTGGTTGCCGGTCATCACATATACGACGACTACCCGTCCCAACCTCGTCAAACACTTTTATGCCAACTTGGAAATAGATGGGGATGTCGACGACTTCAATCAATGTCGAGCGCTCCGCATCACTAGTTACGTCAAGGGTGTCCCCATCTCCTTCGACACCCATCTGCTTGCTGATCTTCTGGGGATTCCCAACAATGGGGACTTAGTCTACTGTGCCCCTAAGATGAAGGGCTTTCTCATTGATGATCTGCGCCAAGAGATCTCCGAGCAACTTCTCAACCCGGGCGCTCCCATGAAGGTTGCTAGTTTGAAGCCCTTGCCTCGAGTTTATAGCCGCATCATCCAGCACGACATTGTGCCCCAGAGCGGCCATTATAGTGAGTTATCTCAGCTTACTCAGTACCTGACTAATTGCGTTTGCACTGGGGAACGGGTTTGCCTTCCCTATATCATCATCAGGACCATGCATCAGGCTACACTTTCTGGTCAGGCCAGTAACCTTCCCTATGGCCGGCTCATCACCACTTTTCTACAGCGACTACGAGTGAACATGAGGGGTGAGATCGCTATGGAGGACACTATGACCTCTGACATCGACTGGGATGCCATCCTGCGGATGCAAATGGATAACCTGTCGATCAGCGATGAGGATTTGGAGGCTCGTCCTCGCCCACTCAGGAGGGTAGCAGCCGCGGCAGCAGCAGCCAATGCTGCTCATGCAGCAGAGCCAGTGGGTGATGACGAGGGTGGCGATGATCATATGGAGAATGTTCCAGCACCAGCACCACAACCCACATATGCAGCGGGACCATCTCAGCCTCCTCCCGACACCGTGATGGGTATGTTCACGGAGCTCAGGGACGCTCAGCGTGAGATGAGCCGTGACTTGGGGCACTTGGCTCGCAGCCTCAGAGTCACTCAGGATCAGGTGCACTGGCTTAGGGTCACTTACGAGCGTGATTATGATATTGCCGACCCTATTCCTCAGAGGCCCCCTACCCCATGATTGTCTTCTTATTTTTCTCTCTCTTTACAGTTTATATAACAGGGTAACTGTCCGGCTTGTGGACCGTACCCTATAGCACTTTGAACTTATCACTCTTGAATGTTTTAATAGTAATTTATGGTTTTTGCCTATCTAGAGCATGTGCACTTATTAATTCCATCTTTAATATAGTATGTTATGCACTTTCTTATATAGTCTCAGGTATCAAACAATACTTAAGGTGTGTTCTTATTAAAGCTTTTAATTTTTTTTCCTATCTCAGTTCATCGACTTAGTTAAGTGCAATACGGTTTATTGGACAGAGCCCGAGAGCTCTGATACCAAGTTGTCACACCCCAATTCTGAACCAACCAGAATGGTGTGAGTGAATCGTCATTGAACCAACGGTTCACACCAGGATCTCAATAAGACCGTGTCCACTCATACAAACCATCGCACATAACCACAATCAGAATATAATAAATACAGCGGAAGTCTTTAAATAAATGAACTGAGTATTCTATTGATAACTTTAAATAAGTATTCAATTATCTAAATTCCAAACGTAATTAAATATCTTTACATCACTTTAATAAAATAACTGAAATAAATAAAATAAAGTCAAAGGTACACGCAGAAAGGGCACTCGCATGAAGCGTCATGCTCGTCCTCTCCTGCCTGTACGTCTAGAGCAGCAACACCTCTATACGTCGGAGCGTTCATATAATCATCCACCGTGTAACCTGCATCAACCTCTAAAAATAGTATATATACAAAGGGTGAGCTCACAACTTAGCTCAGTAAGACAATCATACAGTGTATCAATATTATATGCATGAGTAACAATCATTTTATGCTGTGGTCTGGTTTAAGTTTGCAATGTGCTATAGAAAGGATTAGCGGCCACCGCACCTCTATACACGAATGTGTAGCATCGCACAGTAGATCACACCGCTGCCGACCCACATGCACCCATCATGGAATATTGATAGAGCTAAGGCATCCACTACCTCCCCTGATACTCTACTCATACCAATACATAAGCCCCTACTGGCTAGGGCTTGCAAACTGGACTCCCAACTATCCAATCCTAGATGTCATCACTGTAGGCTCTATCCCAGCACAACTCCCTATGGCATAGAGATAGAGCTAGAGCGTGGTGGCCAGGACGGAGACCACAGTGCCACGACCTCCCCCTGATACCCTACCCGCACCAAGCATACTAAGACAGAACAATACGTAAGTAAACTCTATCCCAACATCACTCCCTATGGCATAGAGATAGAGCTAGAGCGTGGTGGCCAGGCCGGAGACTACAGTGCCACGACCTCCCCCTGATACCCTACCCGCACCAAGCATGCTAAGATAGAACTACGAAAAGGTGCCAGTGTGAGGAATGATCCCAGACCCTAGGCCCTTCCCATTCCACACACCAATGAAAACAATCACATGTCTAACAATCACATCCTAGCATAGCGAGTATGCACGAACAATAATAATAGCTGAAAGTAAAGGATGACATGCAATATGCACAAACACCAATCCACATATTCATTGTTATTTACAACAGTTTACTGTCCATTAATTATTAGGGTTTAGGTCCGATTCCCTTACCTGACGCTCGTTCGATAGCTTGCTCCACGTCGCAAGATCCAAACGTGCTATCACAAAGTCCTACATAATATTAGGGTTCAATTAGAATAGTTTCTTAGGGTTTACGTTGGTCGAAAACCAATGAGGTTACAAAATACACCTCACAGAGCTGACCGGTCGCAGGTACCGGTCGTAGCTCTGTGGGGTAAACTGGCGACCGGTATGGTCAGCCGGTCCCCACAGGCTACTCCCCGAGAGATATCGATCGCAGTACCAGTCGCATGACCTGCGACCGGTATGGTCGACCGGTATGTCTCCGTAAGACCATACACTTGGTTTTTCGACTGCCGTCGATCATTCTCTATTGATTCCAGGGTTCCCCCTACAGTTTCTAAGTCTGAGCTTTGAGTTAGAGTTGTTTCCAACTCCACTCAAGTCTAGTTTTGATGGTATTCATCCTAGAACTCGAATCTAGGGTTTATCGATAAAATTAGAGTTTGACGACAAAGTAGGGTTTATGTCAATACCTGCTTTGCATGGTATTGATCCAAACAACCCAACCATCCTAGAGTCATAATGTGAGAGGAAGGGTTTAAACACTTACCGTCGACTGGCGTAAGGTGTGCGTCGTCGAACGGCAACGGCGGCTCTTCCTTCTTCTTCCTAGCTCATTCTCCTCTCTAGGGTTTGTGAGGATCAATGTAAGGGATTTTAGGAGGTTTAGAGGGGTTTAAATAGGTTAGAAATTAGGTTAGGAAGCCTCCTTGGATTAGGAAAGTCAATAGGTTCGAAATCTAGAATGTGGGACCTGCAGGGATCTAATTCCGGATCTAAGTGGTCTGCTGCGCAGACCATACCGGTCGACCGGTACCATCGACCGGTATGAGTAAATCATACTTATTTGGTTTATTTTTGGTCCGATTTCGTACCTGATTGTCATCCGCTCGTCCCGTCTGGCGTGGTGATGATCGGAAGACCTGTTACGACATGAAATCAAGGTTTAGATAGGGTTCATGGAGTGCGGGTCTTACAAGTTCAGTAGGAGGCATACGATAGGGTGCCTTAGATACTGGTGCGGCTCTAGGTATGAGGTCTATCACAAACTCTGTTGCTCGATCAGGTGGCAATCCTGGTAACTCCTTGGGAAATACATTTGAGAATTCACATACAACTTTAATATCTTCCATTTGTGGTGCTTCCTTGGTGAGGTCAACCATAGACACTAGGTACCCAGTTCCTTCCTTCTCGAGGCATCTCCTAACCTTTAATGCAAAAATAATGAGTTTTCGTTTATGGTGAAGTTTGGTTCCCGTAAAACTAAACTCTGCTCCTTCCTTGTCCTTGAATGATATCTTTTTTTCAGCACAAAACAAACTCATGGAATGCTGGGATAACTAGTCCATCCTTAGGATGACGTCGAAGTCTGCCATCTCGAGTTGTACCAGATTAGCGTTCAAACTTCGTCCATTTATGAAAATTGGACATGGTCCATAGCCTTGGTCTAGCTTCTCCTCTAATCCCATAGGTGACCGTACAAGCAATTTGTAGTTTAAAGGTCTGAGGGGTAGACTTAGTTTCTTTTCAAACAACACAGATATAAATGAATGGGCGGCCCCAGAGTCAAAGAGTACTCTGGCGGGTATGCCATTAATAGGTACGACGCCTGTGATTTTTCTTCTTGAATTAATCTACATGCTTACACAAGGTAGTACAAAAACAAAAATTTGAATCATACCTGTGACCACATCAGGTGATGCGGCAGCATCCTCAGAAGTAACTGCATAAACCTTTCCTTGTTGTAGCTGCTTTCTTGGCTTAGGACAATCTCTTGAATAATGCCCCACTTGATTATAGTTAAAGCATTTGACTCCAATATTACCCTGCTGCTGTTGAGGTTGGGCTGTTGGAGTAGTCTTGGTTGTGCATTGAAGCCTTGAGTGCGGAAGGGTTTGAATGTCTTTGAGTTCCCTTTATTGAATGTGTTTCCATTCAGTCTCTTGATACCCTTGTTTTGAGCAAGTAACTCTCCCTTTGGCTCGATTCCAATACTTGAGCAATCTGTACGACTTCATTATCTATTTTCTTTTTTGGTGCAAATACATGCTCTCTGATGCTTCCCCTAAGTCCCATAACGAACCTTCGGATTTTGGTATCTTCCTCCTGAATGCTAGAGGGAGCAAAGAAGAACAGCTCTTCATAACGTTGTTGGTAAGCGTCTATAATCATCTGTCCTTAATATAAGCTCAAGAATTCTTTTTCCATCTGATCCTTGAAACTCCTGGAAAAATACTTCTTGAAGAAAGCTTCTTTGAAGATAGCTTAGGTCAGTTGGGTGTATTTTGTCAACAGATAACCCCGAGTGGATTTCCACCAGTGGTGTGCATCTCCTTTTAGCATAAAAATGGCACATAACACTTTCTCTTCCTCATTAATAGTCATCAACATGAAATTTCTTTTCATCTCGTCAATCCAGTGAGCTGGCCACAATGGATCTAACGGCTTGCCTGTGAACTCCTTCAGTTTCATCTTCAGAAAATGCTCGATCAGCCTGGAGTGGTCAAGTTGATTTTGTGCATATGCTCCATACATGAGCGGTTGGTACTAATAATTACCTTGGTTATATCTGCCTTGCGGTGCTTCAGGATTCTACACTTCAGCTTGTACAATTGGTGTTTGAGGTGCTTAGGGCACCGTGTATTCATAGCAGATGCTTGGGGCACAATATTGCTACCCCCAGGTACGATACTATCTTGCCCTGTAGGTATAGGTGTTGTGTTTGTAGCTGGGGAAGCCATTCCCATCGCAGCTTGCATGTTCACTTGCATTTGTTGTATCTGCTACACTTGCTAGGCCAAATTCATCATTATAGTGGTCAAATCTGTAGGTGGTGTTGGTAAGTTAGTTGGGTTGGCCTAGGTACATCCTGAGGCGCATCATTTTGATTCTCAATATTTTCTTCTTGTTCTTCTTGACCTTCATTGTCATTGACCTACGTAAATCGTAAAGGTGGGTTTGCATTATGTCTCCTTCTAGTTAATCTATGCCCAGCCATTTAAATTTCTGAGCGCAATAGTATTGAGAATGCTACACATGTGAGACAAGATAGAATGGTAATATTTTGTTAGTTTCACAATAGAAGGAGAGAAAAGAAAATAAAATTATGAGGCAATAGGTCTAACAGAGTCGAAAGAACAAAAAAATAGACAACGGTCAATCGTATGGTCGATGTCGTACGGTGGCATGTAATGTGATCATAGGTTCGACCATAAGAACCCTGGCAACTTCTCAAGACCATATGGTTGATTGTACGGTCGATGGTACGGTTGACTATTTTGGTCGAATTATGCGATCGTACGATTTAAAAATCAGGTTTTTAAACCTGTTTCGAGACTTTACTCTCTCATTCTCTCTTTTCCTCCTATGGTCTCAACTCAACTCGCCACCACTGGGTTGCTACAGTGTCAACTACACAACTTTGGTGATTTCTCCATCGATCGACAATCTTCATCCCATTCCTCAAGGTATGTTCTCTACCCTTTTCTCTCTTCTTTTTCATTGTCATACTTAGGTTTTCGCCATATATAGAGTTTTCTTCCAATTAAATCTTCTTGACCATAACAATTTGATTTTTATTGGTGGTTCTTGCTATTGGCTACCCAACGGATGAAAGCCCTCAAGAAAATTCAAGTTCCATTGGTTAGTTTGTTAAAAATTTTGAAAATCCCAATTTTGACCTAGAATTTGGGGGTTTTTCCCAAGTTTCAAAATTTCTTCAAATTTATTCTACTTAGTTGAAATTTTCGATTAAATGAGCCTTATAGGATGGTTTGTGACCTATGTAAGTCCTTCTGCCTAAGTGACTGGGTGAAAATTGAAGCTTTTTCCCATTTTTACATTGTTATGCTGTCCAAAATTTCAAAATTTTCTAACTCATTTTCTTATTCTTTGTTCTCGCAGTTATCATGGTTTGCACCAAGGTTCCCCGAGTCCATGACCCTAATCGCTTCAGGTCCATCGAAGCGGCGGTACAATATCCATGGTTTCATTGGAAAAAGGTGGAAGGGGGTCGGTATGTTAATTTAGCCCATTTAGCCCTATTTGATGTGGAGAGGGCATTTGGGAATATGAGCTGACTTCCCATGATCCTGTACGAGGGTTGCACTCGCCCAGATTTAGTAAAGCAATTCTACTACAACCTACAGGTAGAGGGTGATCTAGAGGATATAGACAGTGGAAGAGAGCTTCTGATCACTAGTTGGGTGAAAAGGGTTCCTATCTCCTTCAATACCCAACAGCTGGTGGATCTTCTGGGTATCTCAAGCGCTGGTCCCTTAGTCTATTGTGCTCCTAAGGAACCCAAGTTTCTATCCACTATTATGTGTGTAGAGGTATGCAGTCAGATTCTTTGGGACGACCGCTGGGAAATGAAGGCAGTCAACCTGCGTCCTGAGCCCCTGGTATATTGTAAGATTATTCAGCATTATCTGATTCCTCAAGGTGGACATTATGAGATGGTCTCCCAATTGACTCAGTACTTACTGTACTGCATCTGCACTAGACAACCTATCTGTCTTCCTTACATTATCATCCGGACTATGCACAGAGCCATGTTGCCTGCTTCGAGAGGTAACTTGCCCTATGGACGGTTGATCTCCACTCTGCTTTCTCACTTACAGGTGAACTTGGAGGATGAGAGAGCTGACCTTGATTGGGAGGCCATCTGCATGATGGGGATGAGAGAGATACAGGTTAGTGATGATGAGAGGACTGCCATGATATGTTCTCTTACTCGGGTGGCGGCAGCAGCGGAGGCAGACGAGAGTGATGATGAGGAGGATGATGATCGGATGTACATGGATGTGGATACCATACGTCCTCCATCACCACAACATTCTACGAGAGCTGGCCCTTCTTGGACTTGTCACTCAGTTGGTCCTTCACGTCCTCTATCAAGTAGCATGATGGTATTGCTGCATGAGATTCAGGACGCCTAGTGTGCTACGGATCAAAGGATAAAAGAGGTCCTAGATGCTCAGCATTCCATAGATCAGTGGGTAGCAGATCTGACAGCTAGTCTCCGAGTGACCCAGACTCAGGTAGCTTGGCTCACGAGAGTATATGCTGAAGACTATGATCGAGACCGTGAGGCACCTCCTCCACCTACACCGCCAGCTCCATGATTACTCTTTTTATTTTTCTCCCTTTTTATATTACAGAGTAATTGTCTGGATTGTGGACCGTACTCTGGTTCGGATATACATTCTTCTCATTTTCGTTGGTGTATATATATATATATATATATATATATATATATATATATATATATATATATATATATATATATATATATATATATATATATACATATATATAAATTTGTTTCTCATTTACTTATGTGCATTATTTTCTTCTTAGTTTATGTCTCAAACAACAAGATGCTTATGGTGTGTTCTTATTACAGGTTTTAATTTCCTAACTCAGTTCATGACTCACGTGGAAGTAGTTAGGTCAATGGATAGAACCTGAGAACTCTGATACCAAGTTGTCACACCTCAATTATGGACTAACCAGAATAGTGTGATGAGCCATCAATAAATCAACGGTTTAACCAAGATCTCGTATAGATCGTACCCACCATATCAAACAACACACACATTCCACATTACAATCAGAGATAATAAACAAATAAGCGAAAGTCTTTATAAATAATAAACTGAGTATCTAACAGTGATAAAATAAATATTTAATCCAATTATCTCTAAATAACTCAAGACATAAAATAAAATAATCAATTACATGTCCTATAATCAAAATAGCTAAACTAATCAAAGACATACTGGTTGTACTCGCATGACAGTTCATGCACATCTTCCACAACTTCTACATCCATAGCTGCCATATGTCCATACGACAGTGCATTCACGAAATCTTCTACAATAGGTCCTGCTTCATCAACTAAAAATATTCGACGTTGAAAGAGTGATCACACATTACGGCTTATTGAGTAAACAAACCAATGCGTAAACATATGCATGCATTCAATTCAATATCTTTGGTTTGATTTTTAAGTTTGCAATATACTATAGAAAGGTTTGGCGGCAATCTCACCTCTATACACAAGTGTATGAATCCGCCAAATGGATCAAACACCATTGCCGTCCCACATGCACCCACCATGGAATAAAGATAGAGCTAAAGTGTCCGGATCACACACTGTTAACACTTCCCCTGATGCCCTACCCATACCAACACGTAAGCCCCTATTGGCGAGGGCTTGTAAACTGGACTCACAACTAACCAATCCTAATGTCATCTAATGTTTCCTAGGCCTCACCCCAGCATCCCTCAACCCCCCGGTAGAGTCAACAACCACACGGTTCGAGACCACCTCCCCTGATGCCCTATGATGTAATAGTTCTGCTAAGGTAATGATGATACGACGATGTCAATGTGAAGCATGGTTTAGGGATCAAACACCCTTCCCCGCACCACACACCAACCACACTCACAAATACATGCCTATTTCTATCATCATTGATCAACATAATAGTAACAATAAAGTAAATATGCAAGAATAGGAATAGCAATAATATTGGATGACATGTGAGATGCACATTACAAGCACACAAGCATAAAATCATTTGTGGCATTGGACGAAATAAAATAAACATAATTTATTATTATCCAATTAGTTTACGTCTTGTTCCCTTACCTTTTAACAATACTTGATCTCCGTCCAAGCCTTGTAACTCTCTTTGAATCAATTTAGTAACCTAGAAGTTATATGAATTTAAGTTTGGATTCATGTGTAATATGTTATAGTAGTCGAAAATCGAAATAGATCACTGATAGGAATCTGATTGGTCCTATGGTCTCTTACTGATGTCAACCTTACCTCGTACGGTCGATACCCTACGGTCGCACTATATGAGATCACACCTGCGACTATACGTTTCCTGAATTCCTCCCTAATAGCTATGGTTGATACTCTAGTCATCTTATGGTCGATCGTAGCTACGACCATACGACTTCGGATCAAAATTTACTTTCAATCCGAGTTCCTCCTGAGTTAATTTCTCGGCTCTTCACTTGGGTTCATCCTAAGGCTATCCTATGGCCATTATTTACAGTTTCTCATTGACCATTATCACTAAACCCATCTCTCATAGTTATCCTTGAGATTTACTCGAAGGATCACATGGATCATAATGGTTTGACATCTCCAATCCACAATAGAAATCTTATTCCTTAGGATTTACATCTTCAGAGATCAGTTTCATACCTTGGCCTACAGTAGAGAGCCAAAACCTTCTCTGCACAACCTTCTTTTTAGTCTTTTCTCCTTCTCCTTCTCTTATTTCTCTTCCTTTAGGGTTTGATAATGTTCCAAATGAGTAAAAAGGGTTGAGGGATGTCTTTTATATAGAGAGAAAAACTCTCCATATACAGTTATCCAACAATAGGAAAGAGATCCCCTTTTCATTTGAAATGTTTTGAAACTCGAAATCCGATTTGGGGTTGTACGGTCGGACGTACGATCACAAAATCCATTGACCATACGTTTGAAAACATCGACCGTACATTTAATTATCAATGATCTTTGTTTTCCATCGTATGGTCGACCATACCTACCCAGGTAGTCGACCATACACTTAGTTTTTAGTGTTTTTGAGTCGATTAGTTTACCTGGTCTTGTGGTCTATCTTCACACGATTGCCCCACTCGATCCAGCAATGATGGGAAGACCTAGCATGACACAGTTAGACGAGTTAGTGGAGTGTGGGTCTTACAGCTAGGACTATTGAGGAACCTCTCCAATGTCCACAGGTGATGGGATTGGTGCAACAAGGACCACTAGGGGCCATTGTTGGACCAACTCCATCAGTGCAGACAACTACTACGCCAAAGTGTCGAACTGCTCTCTTGTCACAAACTAAGGAGGGCAGTTGCATTTTCTTCTCCCCTCCTCCACGGCATTAAGGTTTGAAAATTGATCCTCCAGTCCTTCTGGAATGTCGACTTGCTCTTGGTGAGCATTGCCATTCACACCTCTTAGATTATAAGCACTCTCAATATGTCATACCCCAATTATGATCGAACGAGAAGTGTAAATAAACCATCAATGAACCAACGGTTCAAACCATGATCTCATAAGACCGTGCTAACAATTCAAACCATACGTTAAACCATCTATCAGAAATAATAGATAACAACGGAAGTCTTTATTAATAATGAGCTGAGAGTCTAATGTGATAAATAATTAAATAATCCAATTATCTTAATATTAATCAAAACATAAAATATTAATAATCCTTACAAGTCTTATAATTCCAAACATAAAGTAAACCCTAAAGATATACACAATAGAGACTCGCATGACGAGTCATGGTCGTTCTCCACAGCATGCATGTCCATAGCCGCCATGTGTCCATAAGATGGAGCATTAATATAATCTTCGACTGTAATACCTACATCATCAACTAAAAAGAGTATGAATTAGCGGGGTGAGCTCACAACTTAGCTAAGCGAGAAACAAAACATGCAGCAAGCAATATGCATGATGTGACATTCAATCATTTGGTCTGGTCTATAGTTTGCAATGTACTATGGTAAGGATAGGCTATAACCACACCTCCATACATGAGAGTGTGAGCACTCCCAATGGCTAGGCTCCAACCAAAACTGTCGTCGCCCCATAATATTTACTACAGAATAGAGATAGACCTAGAGCCCAATGGTAGGTTACAACCAAACCATCAGCACTCCCCCTGATACCCTATCCTATACCAGTACATATGCCATATGCCCCTAATGGCGAAGGCTTACAAACTAGGTTTGTCACTAACCAATCCTAGATGTCAACAAAGTGTATCCAAGGCTTTACCCCAGCATCCTTAAATACGGAATAGAGATAGAGCTAGAGTCCATTGGTAAGGCTAAGGCCAACACCGCAAGCACTCCCCCTGATACCCTGCGATGTACTAAGTACGTTAAGGTAAAAGCGATACGACGATGTCAGTATAGTGAATGAGTTGAGGCTCTAACCTCTCCCTACTCAACACACCAACCACACACAAACACATGCCTATCCTCATCATCATCATCATAAAGAAATAAAAAAATATATACATGAACATTAATAGCAGATATTAGATGACATGTGTTATATGCACAATCAAATAGAACAACAATAAGCAAGGTAGTTTATTATTAATTAATTAGTTTAAGGTCTTGTCCCTCATCTGTTGCGTTATGTTGACCCTCTTTAAAGTCTTGGAAATAGCTTAAGTTCATTTGAAATCCTAAACAATCAGTAGAGTTAAGTTAGGGTTCTATTCCGACAATTTTATAGTGATCAAACTCATTGTCCAGACTGGGAATTAGTCCTTTCAGACATTGTCCGATCGACTGTCTGGTATGATATATTGTTCAACCAGACAACAAACCGGATAACCTTAAGATGGTTTTCGAGAGGGTTCGGTAGCTTGTCCGGTCCCACACTGGGTACTTCCGAACAACTAGACTAGACAACCCTCAAGGCATCCTTCAAGTTGTCTCTCAGTCTGACTTCCTTTAAAGTCGATCCTACGGCTCATTCTAGAGTGTATCCTAAACCACTCTATGGTCAAGGACACATTAAGGTTAGGGTTCCCACTATAACCCTAGATCTACACACCCTTATTGGTCTTCGTTATACGTTTCATACAGTAGTAAAATTAGATTACCGCCTTTGACGGCTGTGAGTCCAACCTCACACACATACTATCCTAGTTACCAAGGTTAGGAACTTACCGTAGGTCTCTCGATGAAGATTGCTGGAAACCTACGGTGAGTTCTTCCCTTCTCTCCTTCTTCCTTATCCAAAGCTTTCTTCTTTTCCAAGCCTTCTTCTCAATTCTCTCTCTCAATTCTTGGGTTTATGATTGAACAAAAGAATGAGAAAATGTAAATAAACGTCCCTTATATAGAGAACAATATCCTAATTGGAAAACCAAAATAGAAAACTTTCTTATTCTCGGAGTTTGTTTTTAGGCTTGGCCGGTTATATGTCCAGTCACCTAATACACAGACCGGACAACTCTATTTGTCCAATTGGACAAGCTTAGGGCTGTAGTTTTCTGTACCTGGCTTTGTGGTTCCATTATCTGGTTGGTTTGTTTGACCCGGTTATAATGGGAAGACTTGTCACGATACGTTAACCAGGTTAGACCAGGTTAGTGGAGTGCGGGTCTTACAACTCCCCCCCTTAAAATGAAATTTTGTCCTTGAAATTTGAACATACCTTCCAAGTCGAATAGATAAGGGTATTGTTTTTGCATTACAACTTCTTCTTCCCATGTCACCTGCTCTATGTCTGGACTTCTCCAAGTTTCTTTGACATAGAAGATATCCTGATTTCGGAGCTTTTGTACGTTACGACTTGTGATCTTGGCTGGCACAACCTCAAACTTCAATTCCTCAGTCAAGTCTGGAGGATCTACGATCAATATGTGGGATGGATCTCTGATGTGCTTATTCAACAGAGACACGTGGAATACATAGTGTACACCAGACATAGATGGTGGTAGTGCAAGCTGATATGCCACTTTCCCACGTCTGGCTAGAATCTCATATGGTCCTACATATATCGGACATAACATTTCTTTCTTACTGAACCGTTTCAAACTTTTCATAGGTGATATCTTCAAGAACACCTTGTCACCTACAGCAAACTCAAGATCTTAGCATCTATTATTGACATAATTCTTCTATCGAACTTGAGCAGTCTTCACCCTTTCCTTGATCTTGTCTACCACTTGACAAGTTTCTTGAGCAAATTTTGGCCCCATAATTCTTCATTCACTGACTTCTTTCTAGAATAAAGGGGTTTGACATTTTATACCGTATAATGCCTCATATGGTGACATCTGTATGGTAGCTTGATAACTGCTGTTGTGAGTAAACTCGATCAATGGTAGTTTTTCTTCCCACACTCCCTTGAAATCGATCACATAAGCTTAGAGCATATTTTCTAAGATCTAAATGGTCCTCTCTGATTGACCATCATTTTGAAGGTGAAACACTATGCTAAACTTTAGCTTTGTTCCCATAGCTATCTGTAGTCCTTGCCAAAACTTGGAAGTAAAGGGAGGATCTCAATCTGATACTATGCTTTTAGGTACACCATGGAGTCTGACAATGTTGTCCATAGACAATTTGGCTAGTCTCTCCAAGGTATATTACTGTCTTATCGCAATGAAATGAGCTATCTTTGTAAAGCGATCTACGATCACCCAGACCGCGTCGATGGATCTGGGGGTCAATGGTAATCCAGTGACGAAATCCATAGTGATGCAATCTCATTTTCATGCGAGTTCAGGCAATGGTTGTAGTAAACCTATTGGTTTCTGTCTTTTAGCCTTCACTTACTGACAGTTCAAACACTGAAACATGTGTCTAGCCACATCTGCTTTCATTCCTCTCCACCAGTACAATCTCTTCAGATCATGGTACATCTTGGTTCTCCCAAGATGCACTAAATGTGGAGTGGAATGGGCTTTTAATATTATTCTGTACCTGAGGTCTGATTCTTTACTTTTCGATATACTTAACCTTCCTTTATATCTGAGTATCTTCTCCACATCCAAGGTGAAGTCAGGGTTTGGCTTACCTTTTTCTAAGTCATTTTGCACTGTTCTTAGATATGGATCATGTAGAATTACTGCCTTTATTTTGTTCGTTAGATCTAGTATAATCTTCAATGCAGCTAACATAAGTGAAAACTTGTGAATCAACCCTTGCTCTCTCGATTTATCTGAAGATTCCAGTACGTGTGCGCTTGGTCCCTTCTAGAAGCTGATATCGTGTGGCATAAAGTGGCATTTGTACTAGGTCCTCCTTCTGGATTCAGTATTCCTTTTCTGCTCAATGCATCCGCTACTACATTGGCCTTTCCTGGGTGATATTGAATGTCACAATTATAATCTTTCAGCAGTTCTAACCACCTTCTTTCTCTCATGTTTAACTCGTTCTAGATAAAGAGATAGGTAAGGCTCTGGTGGTCTGACTTAATCTGGAAATTCTCTCCGTACAAGCAGTGCTTCCAAGTCTTGATTGCTTGAATCACGATTGCTAACTCTAGATCATGTATAGGGTAATTCTTCTAGTGCTTCTTCAGTTGTCTCAAGGCATAGGCAATCACTTGTTTACCTTGCATTAGGACACATCCCAAACCTAATCTGGAGACATCTGTGTATGGGGTGAATGGTTGCCCTGGTGCCGAAATGATTAATATGGGAGCCGATATCAATTTAGACTTCAGCGTCTAGAAACACTCTTCACACTTGTCGGTCCAAACAAACTTCTTTCCTCCAAAATGATTAAGATGGGAGCTGATATCAATTTAGATTTCAGCATCTGAAAATATTCTTCACACTTGTCGGTCCCAACAAACTTCTTTCCCTTCTTGGTTAGCTTGGTAAGAGGTACTACAATTCTTGAGTAGTCCTCTACATATCGTCTGTAGTAGCCAGCTAATCCCAAGAAACTTTTTATCTTTGTAACCTTCTTAGGTGCTTCCCACACTATGATTGCTTTGATCTTGCTGAGGTCCACTTTTATCCCTTTTAACGAAACTACGTGACCCATGAAAGTCACTTCGTTCAACCAGAACTCACACTTCTTGAACTTTGAGTAAAATTTTTCCCTTCTCAGTCGTTGTAAGGCTGCTCTAAAATGCATGGCATGCTTCTCTTTGTCTTTGGAATAAACCAAAATACCATCTATGACAACTATGATCGAGGTGTCCAACATGTCATGAAACACCCGGTTCATAAGTTCTATAAATGATGTGGGGGCATTGGTCCCCAAACGACATAACCAGGAATTCATAGTGTCCGTACTTGGTTCTAAATGCTGTCTTAGGAATGTCTTCACCCTTGATCTTTAACTGATGATAACTTGATCAAAGTTTGATCTTAGAGAACACCTTTGCACTTTACAACTGATCGAACAAGTCATCAATCCGAGGCAATGGATATTGGTTCTTGATAGTGAGCTTGTTTAGTTCTCAATAGTCTATACACAATCGAACACCACTGTCCTTTTTCTTCACGAATAGTACTGGTGCTCCCCTTGGTGATATACTCTGTTGTATGAAATCCTTGTTTAACAACTCCTGTAGTTAACTTTTTAATTCCTTCAGTTTCGTAGGAGCCATTGGATAGGGTGCCTTAGACACTGGTGTTGATCCTGGTAGAAGGTCTACCACGAACTCAGTCGCTCGATCAGGTGGCAATCCAGGCAGGTCTTTTGGAAACACATCCAAAAACTCTCGCACTACTTCGATGTCTTCTATCAGTGGTGCTTCTTTGGTAACATCCACCACTGATACTAGATAACCGATTCCACCCTTCTCGAGACACCTCTTTGCCTTAAGTGTAAAAAGTATAAGCTTCCACTTCCTAGGGAGTTTGCTTCCAGTGAAACCAAATTTTGTGTCGTCTTTGCCCTCGAATGATAACTTCTTCTCGGCACATAACAGCTTCGCCGAGTGTTGAGCCAACCAGTCCATTCCCAAGATAACGTCAAAGTCAACCATCTCGAGTTGAACAAGGTTTGCATCCAAATCCCATTCATCAATATGTACCAGACACGATCTGTAGCATTTATCTAACACTACCTCTAGTCCCAAAAGAGACCGTACTAACAATTTTTGGTTTAAATGTAAGACCCGTATCGTACTAATCTGGTCTTACCACCTTGTATTAGGTCTTCCTATCATGGTCGGACCAAGTGGACTAAGTGCGTGAAGAAACCACAAGGCTAGGTCTATAATTCGAACCATAAATCATCTAATTGAGACGTGTGGTCGCATTCCTAAATAGCTGTAGTCGACCACACCTTAGAATAATGAGACCACTGGAGTCTTGGACGTGTGGTCGCAGATTTGGGACGTGTGGTCAACGGATCCTGTGACCCCATGTGCGACAACCCGATGGTATTATTGACCCCGGAATTAGGAAAACCTTCCTAATCTGAAGGCAGTTCTTTCCTAATCAAAGTAGGACTCTATATGGAGGGTTTTCCTCTATATATAGAATGTCCCTTAGCCTCTTTCATTCTTTCAGAACTCAAACTGAAAGAGAGAGAAAGAGAGAAGGAGGAAGAGAAAGAGAATTGAAGAGGAAGACTAAGAGAAGGAATTTCAGAGAGAGATCTCTGATTCTTCAGCAAGTTTAAGGTATGAAAACATCCCCTACATTAGTTGAATGCCTAGAATAGATCATGAAGGAAGTATTGATTCAAAGTAGGATCTCAACCATGAGACCATAGACAGAAACTCAAAGGAAATCCATGAAGAGTAGGTTATAGTAGATAATTGTGAAAAATATGAAATTAAGGCCATAAATCAATCATAGGAAGGACCCTAATGATAGTTCAAGGAATCAAATCATGAAAGGGTTAGACTGAGGTTGAAAGTCGACCAAACACTTGTGTGGTCGCAGCTATGGTCGACTACACAAGGCACATGTGTTGACCACACGCCCTCGGGAAGTTTTCAGCTAGGGTGTGGTCGCTTGTGTGTGGTCGGATATCGCATGATATGCGACCACATGTATCAACCACACACCCTGTGGTCACAGAAACTGAGACCATAGGTGCAACCACACCTACGACCACTCAGCTTCTGGAAGTCTAATTGGTCCCAAATGGGACATTTAAACACTGTAATTAATGAATATGAACTCTAACTTATAATCCATAAATTTATTAGGATTCCAAGTGGTTTAAAAGTGATTTACAAAGCTTAGAAGAGGAACAACCATCGATCAAAGGTGAGGGAACAATACCTAAACTAACTTGATAATAATAAACCATTTACTTTATTACGGCCAATGCCATGATTGATTATATGCTTGTATGCTTGTAATGTGCATCTCACATGTCATCTAATATTTCTGCTATTATTGTTCATACATATTTAATTCCATTTATTTATAACATGATGATGATGATGATGCTAGGAATAAACATGTGAATGTATGTGTGTGGTTGGTGTGTTGGATGCGAGTGGAGCATCAGGGGGAGGACATGGCATGGTGGTCTTTGACCTCGTCACCAGACTCTAGCTCTATCTCTACTCAAGTCTTGCCCACTAACATCGTTGTATCACCATTACCTTAGTAGAACTATTACGTCGTAGGGCATCAGGGGAGGTGGTCTCGGACCGTGTGGTCTCTGACTCTGTCGAAAGGCCTTAGCTCTATCTCTATAGACGTGTTGAGGGATGCTGGGGTGAGGCCTTAGATACACTGTTTGATATTAGGATTGGTTAGTTGCGAGCCCAGTTTGCAAGCCCTCACCAATAGGGGCTTACGTGTTGGTATGGGTATGGCATCAAGGGAAGTATTGGCGGTTGTTAGGGAATTACGCCACGCTGGATATTACAACCTTGACATGTAGGACTCAATCTCAGAGCCACGTGGAGATCCCCTATTCGACATAAGAAGGCCTCTCAAGCACAAGAACAAAGGGTAAAATCGGTATTGCCCCTCAAGCACAAGAACAAAGGGTAGAATCGGTATTTTAGGATTTCACACTATTCACTATAAATAGGGCGAATCCCGAGGTTTTTAGACAGACAACATTTACTACTCATTTATTACTCCTTGAGATTCACACTCTGACACATCGGTCGGAAAATCTCACCTCACCCCACACTTTATAATATCTTAGTCGGCTCGACACCGAGCCCATTGACTGTTCATAGAGCCTAACTTTGGCATCGGAGTGGACCCGGGGCATCCAGCCCTCCCCCTTCTTTGCCTTTCCTTGTCTTGCAGGTCCAGTCAGCACGGAGAGGACCCACAAGACGGATCCGGGCCGAAACAGTTTGGCGCCCACCGTGGGGCCCGTGAGTTCCGATTTCTTAAAATAAAACCAAGGAGGAATCTCCAATCATGAGTCCACGGCGGGCCAGAAGTCATAGGGTCAGTCCCAACCCCCCATCACTCGATCAACGTGTGAATCCGGAAGAAGGAGACAGGTCGGAGGCCCGACCCAATCAAGATCGCGGAAAGCAGGCAGCAGCCCAAGCGCCCGCACCAGAGGCATTCGTCACCTATGAGCAGTTCGGAACTGTTGCGCAACAGCTCGCAGTATTGGCAAGATTCATGCAAGGATTGCCAGCCCCAGCGGCGAAGGCCTCATCTCGACCTCCAATTGGCTTCGTCCCCCGGGCGGCACCGCACCAAGACGACGACCTTCATCAGGACCCACCCCAAGATCGGCCAAGACAAAGCGGAGGCCGACCTGCCCAGCCGGGAGCCAACATTCGCCCTGCCCCCGAGCTAAGCGGCACAGGCTCAATCTCACACCATGGGAGAATTCCGGCTCGGGATAGACTTGGTCCCCAGCCGAGGCCAGTACCCAGGGTCGATGAAGAGGACCTAGAAGAGCTCTTGGTCCCTCGGCGAATAGTACTACTAGAAGGAGCCGTTGGGACAGGACAAGCCCAGTGCCCCCCATGGACCCTGCAGTCGCTGCACAAATAGCGGACCAGTTGGAAGTCCTTCATCGAAAGGTCGAAACAATGGAGAAAGCGGGAGTGTCCCAAGATGAAAACAGGGACTATTCCACGGACAACCCCCTGACCGACATCATCATGAGAGTCCCTCTACCCAAGCGGTTTAGCATGCCCCCTGTCGACTCTTACGATGGTTCTACCGACCCCATTGAACACTTGAACAACTTTGTTGGGGCAATGGTCCTGCACGCAAATCCCGATGCAATCATGTGTAGAGCTTTCCCGCTCACACTCAAGGGGGCGGCACGGATGTGGTTCAATAACCTCCCCCCATGGTCAGTCGACTCATTCAAAACCATGGGTAAACTATTTCGGATGCACTTCCAGGGCAGTTGGGTGCAGCGGAAGACAAGCGCCCATCTGATGAATATGCGGCAAAGATCCGGAGAGACCCTAAGGGCCTTCTTAGCCAGGTTTAACTTGGAGGTGCTTCAAGTCAAAGACATTGACGAGGCAGTTCACTTCGCTACGTTGAGAGTAGCAGTCACCGACACAAAGCTCAGATTTTCCATCGCTAAGAAGGAACCTGCCGATCTACAAGAACTCCTGGCGAGATGTGAAAAATTTGCCAGTGCCAACGAAATCTATGAAGCTAGCAAGAGTCTTGAAGATACCCCGCGCAAGCGGACTGACGAGAGGCCAGACCTCGCACGACCCGGAGAAAGCAAGAGATCCCGGAGAGAAGAGGCGCGAGTCAGGAGTTTGCTGCAAAAGAAATTCAGTGACTATACCCCACTTAACAGGTCCCTCGGTGACGTGTACACTCTCATCGCGGATGATGGATACCTTCAGAGGCCGCAGGAGATAGTCACTGAAGCTAAAAAGTACAATCCCAATAAGTACTGTCAGTATCACCGCGACATCAGCCACACGACCGATGAATGTCACAACTTACAAGCAGAAATTGAAGACCTCATCCAGCGAGGCTATTACAAGCAATATGTAGATCACAATGCTCCGAGAGTACCGGCTACCACGGTCGAGGATTGGAGAAGATTACCTCCCCCACCAAGGGCGAGAACGCCAGAGCGAGAATCACGGCGTCAAGAGAACAGAGAACCAAGGAGGCAAGAGAGAAGGGACATACGAGAAGAACCCACCCGGGGAGAACGAAGGAGAGATAGGCCAGCTGAGCCTCGCTACCCAGAAAGGCCTCGCGAGCAAGAGCCTATCCAGCGTGAGGAAAGAAGGGAAAGGAGGCCGACGCCAGCGCATCGGGACATCGGTGTCATTCTGTGCCAGCTCGACCGTACTCCCCAACAGACACACGAGAAGAGTCGAGTGCCCAACTCCTTGGCAGCCAGAGGGAGGACTAGGCAGAGGACCGATCCAAGGGTGTCCCGGCAGCGCGAAGACCAGACTCCACCTCCCCCTCCGCTCCATGTCATTGACCCACCAACAGAGGAAGATATACCCTATGAACGCGTCTATATGGTCAGACGCCCCAGACCACGGTGTAGGCCAGCAGTTAGCTCAGGGATTCCCAGCGACTCAGGGATCGGGGCAGGGAGAAGAAAGAGTCCACCCGCCAGCCGACCCTCGTTGGCCGCAGCAGCCACCTCGGCCGCAGAAGGCCGTAAAGATTCCTGTCGACCCTCGTTGACCGCAGCGACTACCTCGGCCACAGAGCGCCGCGCCGATACGGATATCATCCCGGCCCCGTGCCGATGAGAGACCCATTCGACCCAAGGATTTCACCAAGTATGAAAACCCCTTGGGCCGAGGAGGGTAGACAAACATGAACCTTCCAAGAGAGCAGAGAGCGGGAAAGGAAGCAAGTACACAAGATTACATCCAAAGGCATTCAATTCATTCTGTGCAAAGGGAGAGTACATCGGTACTTTCAATTCGTACTGTGCAATGAGAAGATTACATCGGTGTAAAAAAAAAAATATACATATCATTTTCTAAGTATTTCCGTCGGGAGGGTTCGCCTCTCCGTTGGCAAGATCACCAGAGCCACCTTCAACAACTACAAACAACCCAGAATGTAGAGAACCACCGGGAGTGGGAGGCGGACCCATGGCAGAAGCAGCGCCGTCCCGAGGGGTCGTCGGAGTCCCATCTACATCTGGAGAGGCTGGAGGCTCCTCACCCTCGAAAACCTCTTCCAGTCGCCGGAGCATCTCGTCATCGTCTACCTCGGGGATCTCCACTTCGTCCTCATCAGGAACAAGGCACGCAGCGCCGGTATAGTCTATACCCGACACCTTCTCGTCCACAAACTTCTTCAGAGCAAGCGCCCCCTGGGTGAAGCTTTGAAGGGAGAGCCGCCCCACCAGCTCCTTGAAGTCCTCGAACTTTTGATACAGCCATACCGCATTGGCCGCGAGGGAGCGCACCTTCAGATAACCGTCCCGCCACCGAGACCTATGACTCTTCGCCCGATCCAGAGCCAGCTTCAGCTGACCGATCCGCTCCTCCCGTGCCCTTGCCTCGTCTTCAAGACGCTGTTTGTCTTCGAGCATCTTGGCATTGTCTCGCACAAGGCGAGTGACTTCGGCAGTCATGACAGTCACTTCCCGCTCTTTATACCGAAGCTGTCTTCTGGCGTCGTCCCGCGCCTCCTCGGCCGAGTGCAACTTGCTGTCCATCTCGGCCAAGTTACGCGCCGTCTCCTCGGCGCGTTCTTTCAAAGTTTCAAGGTACACGCCGAGCTGCATCGAAATCATGACTATAATAGTTAACGCTAAAAAGATGAACAGAGAATCGGCGGGACGAAATTGAACGAAGAAAGCAACTTACCGATGCACCTAGTGTATCTGCCCCCGAGATAAGTGAAGGCATAGGGAGCTCCTGCACCAATGACCGGTCCCGAGGAAGAATGGCTCCTCGCAACAGTTCCCTCGCGGCCTGGATGTCTCCCATGACCGTGTCTTCCTCGGTAAGCGCCCAATCAGGGTGGAATGCTCGCTCGTCCCCGGTGCGGTCGCGAGGGGAGGGTCCCCACAGGGGGATGCGCCTAACCTCGCCTCGGACACCGCCCGTCCCCTGAAGCACTCTAGGCCTCTCAGCAGGAGCAGCTGGTGAGGTCCGGGCGTGCACTGGAGTCTGCTGCCGAGCCGTGCTCATCTCCGATGTTTCCCCCAATGCCAAAACAGCCTCCGGCACGGTAGCGGCGGCCCCTTTCCCTGAAAAATCAAGTACACGGTACTGTGGCGTCAGAGGCATTGCATAGACACGCGCGGCGGCGGCCAAGGCAGAATCGGGAGAAATCTTACGAGTCCTTTTGGAGGGCCGTCTGGTGAGATCCCCCTCGACACCAGCCTGACCCACTGCGACCCTCGGCGCCGGCTCCTCCTGGGCCCTTTTCGCCGCGGCCTCCTTCCTAGCGTCATTCTTTTGCTTCAGCTCCAGCAGATAGTCTTTGCTTAGTTTCACTGCAAAACACAAAAACAGAATCAGCCCAGTTAGTAGGTCAACATCGGCCATTCTATGACAAAACAATACTCACAAAGACGGTTTTTGTGCAAAACGAGGGGGTCCCTCAGTTTGGCCACCCGGATCCGAGCCCCATCGGTACTTCGGGCACGTCGCAACATCTCAGACTCCTCGGGCAGCAGGGGCGAGTCCGTGTTGAATGCCTCGACATCCAATTTCTTCCAAATATTCTCCAACATAACGTTATCGCCTCGGATATAGAAAAACTTATTCTTCCACAGCTTGATCGAGGTCGGTTCATTTGCTAGGAGGTCGCCAAACTCAGGTCTTTTGGCGAAGTAATACCACCCCGACCGGCAGTAGTCATTGAAGGTGAACATATGGCGGAACATGTTCAGGGTCGGTACACACCCCAACCTCCGAAAATATATGATGAACGCCATCATATTCTTCCACGAGTTCGGCATCCGTTGGATAGGGGCCAGTTGATAAAATCTCAAGATTTCAACCACCAACTTCGGTACCGGCACCCGGAAGCCAGCCTTGAACATTTCAATGTTAACGCATAGCTCCGACCTCCGATTCTAGCAGGCCCGCTCCCCCTCAAGAGCCATCCGAATCTACACGTCATCCGGAATCTGATAACGCTCCCAGAGACTGTTGAACTTTGCCTTGGTCAGAAGGGATACCTCACTCCGGGCATCAAACTCTGGGGGAGCCTCGGCTCCTTCCCGGGCCTGTATCAGAACCTCCGAACCGACCTCATGGGTAGACACTCCCACCTACATATCTCTCTGGGAAGGACCTTCCTCGGTCGACAACTCCATCTCGGGACCACCCTTAGATATTCGCCCCACCGAGCCGCTGGGCAGGGAGGAGCCCGATGTTGACTCACTGCCAGACGAGGCAGAACTATCGCTACTACTACTGCTGTTACTAATGGAGGATGTCCCCACCTCCTCTATATCTATTTGGAGTTCGGTCTCCCTACCCTCGTTGGCCATACTACAAATACTTAGATAAAATACTTACTGGTTGCAAGTTGGCACTCAGTCCACCCGACCGAGCTACTTCGACGTCTCCGGACCGATGTGCGAAAGACGAACCGATGTGAAGAATGAAGAACCGAAGTGAGTGAGAATCAACAGTGTTTTCGGAGTGGGGGACCTCCATACCCCACTCCCCTTTTTATAAGACCTCAATCCTCCAGTATACACGTGGCAGCCCCCCACTGATCAAAACTTCGGTGCATTTATTACCGAAGATAAACTCGGGTCTGTCATTGGGGTCCCGCCTGGTGGTATCCATGTCTAGCCCATGCCCAGTATTCGGATCTGGGTGTGCCCACAACGGTCAAATAGGCTTGGATCATGTGATAATCCCGTGACGGCCTCGACATCATCCTCAAAATGACCGGATGTATATTGGCCGCAGTGCTCACATCGGTCAAATAGACTCGGCATCATCCTCAGCATGACCAATGTGTATTGGCCGCAGTGCCCACATCGGTCGAATGGGCTCGGATCACGTGATAATCTCGTGACGACCTCGGCATCATCCTCAAAACGACCGATGTATATTGGCCGCAGTGCTCACATCGGTCAAATAGGCTCGGATCACGTGATAATCCCGTGATGACCTCGGCATCATCCTCAGAACGATCGATGTGTATTGACCTCAGTGCCCACATCGGTCGATTTGGCTCGGATTACGTGACCCGCACATGACGGCCTCGGCATCATCCTCAGAATGACCGATGTGTATTGGCCGCAGTGCCCACATCGGTCAAATGGGCGCGGATCACGTGACCCACACATGACGGCCTCGGCACCATCCTCAGAATGACCGATGTGTATTGGCCGCAGTGCCCACATTGGTCGATTGGGCTCGGATCACGTGACCTGCACGTGACGGCCTCGGCATCATCCTCAGAATGACCGATGTGTATTGGCCGCAGTGCCCACATCGGTCGATTGGGCTCGGATCACGTGACCCGCACGTGACGGCCTCGGCATCATCCTCAGCATGACCGATGTGTATTGGCCGCAGTGCCCACATCGGTCGATTGGGCTCGGATCACGTGACCCACACATGACGGCCTCGGCACCATCCTCAGATTGACCGATGTGTATTGGCCGCAGTGCCCACATCGGTCGATTTGGCTCGGATCACGTGACCCGCATGTGACGGCCTCGGTACTATCCTCTGAATCAACGATGTGTATGGGCCGCAGTGCCCACCTCGGCCCCGGATCCGGGATTTTCAGTAGTAACCGACGTGGCCCAACCGCAGTGGCCACCTCGGCCCCGGACCAGCATTTTTTTGCCAACACCGACGTGCTCTCAACTACAACGCCCTATCCCCTCGGCGGGGTCTACTGCGTACATGGTCCGACCCTTTGATTTCGGCAGAGCAACGAGGCAAGTTGTTAGGGGGAGGAACCGTCTCTCTATTTTTTGCTCAATCGAACCCTACAGATTCGGTAGGGCAACGAGGCAAGTGTTAGGGAATTACGCCACGCTGGATATTACAACCCTGACATGTAGGACTCAATCTCAGAGCCACGAGGAGATCCCCTATTCGACATAAGAAGGCCTCTCAAGCACAAGAACAAATGGTAAAATCGGTATTACCCCTCAAGCATAAGAACAAAGGGTAGAATCGATATTTTAGGATTTCGCACACTTCACTATAAATAGGGCGAATCCTGAGGTTTTTAGACAGACAACATTTACTACTCATTTATTACTCTTTGAGATTCACACTCTGACACATCGGTCAGAAAATATCACCTCACCCCACACTTTATAATATCTTAGTGGGCTCGACACCGAGCCCATTGACTGTTCACAGAGCCTAACTTTGGCATCGGAGTAGACCCGGGGCATCCAGCCCTCCCCCTTCTTTGCCTTTCCTTGTCTTGCAGGTCCAGTCAGCACGGAGAGGACCCACAGGACGGATCCGGGCCGAAACAACGGTGTTTGATCTAGACACTTTAGCTCTATCTCTATTCCATGGTGGTTACATGTGGGACGACAATGATGTTTGATCCATTGGGCGGATTCACACACTCGTGTATAGAGGTGCGGCGGCCACCAAACCTTTCTATAGCACATTGCAAACTTAAAAACCAGACCAAAGATATGAATTGAATGCATGGATATGTTTGTTGCATTGTTTTGTTTGCTCACTGAGCCGTGATCTGTGCTCACCCTTTTGACGTCAAATATTTTTAGTTCTTGATGCAGGTCCTACTGTTGAAGAATATATGAATGTGTTAACGTATGGACACGTTACTGCGATGGACGTAGAAGCTGAAGAAGATGTGCATGATTCATCGTCCGAGTGCAACTCATGTGTTTTTTATTAGCTTAGTTGTTTAGTTATGGGAACATGTAATTGATTATTTTACTTTATTTTATGTCTTGAGGTATATTGGAGATAATTGGATACTTATGCTATCACTGTCAGATACTCAGTTCATTAGTATTAAAGACTTTCACTATTGTTTATTTACTCTGAATTTGCTTGTGGGATGTATCTGGTTTAATCGAATGGGCACGGCCTATACGAGATCCTGGTTGAACCGTTGGTCTATGGAAGGTTCATTACACCATTCTGGTTGGTTCATAATTGGAGTGTGATAGCTTGGTATCAGAGCTTTCAGGCTCTACTCTGTTAAACCAAAATACTACCACAAGGGTCGTGAACTGAGTTAGGATAAAAATTAAAAACTGTAATAAGAATACACCATAAACACTTGTGTTGTATGAGACATAAACTAAGAAAGAGAATAATGCACATATGTAATATATATATATATATATATATATATATATATATATATATATATATATATATATATATATATGTACGTTCGAGTTAGAGTACGGTCCACAACCCGGACAGTTACTCTATAATATAAAAAAAAAAAGAAATAAATGATATCATGAAGCTGGGGGTGCTGGAGGAGGAGGTGCTTCACGATCTCGATCATAGTCCTTAGCTTATACTCTCGTAAGCCAGGCTACCTGAGTCTGGGTCACCTGGAGACTAGCTGCCAGATCTGCTACCCTCTGAACTGTGGTTTGTTGAGCCTCCCAAATCTCACGTAGTAGTCCCATCATATCATCTGGTAGTGGGTGCGAAGGACCAGTTGAGTGAGAAGGAGCCCGAGAAGTGTCAGCTCCAGTAGAATGCTGTGGTGATGGAGGAGGTATGGCATCCACATCCATGTACATCCGATCATCATCCTCCTCATCATCACTCTCGCGTGCCTCTACTGATACCTCTACTACTGCTGCTGCAGTCTCTACATCTGCTGCCGCTACCCGAGTGAGAGGACATCTCATAACATTTCTCTCCTCGTCACTGACCTGCACATCTCGCATCCCCATCCTGCAGATGGCCTCCTAGTCAAGGTTAGTCGAAAAAGTGTCCTCGTGAATCCTCTCATTGACCAAGTCTACCTGCAGGCGAGTGAGTAGAGTGGTGATCAAACGCCCATAGGGTAGGTTACCCACCAGACCAGGCGTCGTGGCACGGTGCATGGTCCTGATAATGATATAAGGAAGGCAGATAGGCTGCCTAGTGCAGATGCAGTACAGAAGGTATTGGGTCAACTGTGAAACCTTCTCATAGTGTCCACTCTGAGGAATTAGGTTGTGCTAAATGATCTTGCAATACACTCGGGGCTCTGGACGTAGGTTAATTGCCTTCTTCTACCAGCGATCATCCCAAAGAATCTGGTTATCTATTTCTACGCGCATTCGCACTGATAGGAACTGGGGTTCCTTGGGTGCACAGTATACCTAAGGACCGTCATTTGAGATACCCAGGATATCAGCCAACTCATGGTGGTTAAATGAGACCTCTACCCCTTTAACTAAACTGGTGATCCTGAGCTTTCTGCCCCTATTTATATCCTTTGGGTCAACCTCCACCTGTAAATTACAGTAAAAATATTTCACCAACTCAGGACAGGTGCAACTCTCATACAGAATCACAGGGAACCAACCCATATCACCAAAAGCGCCCTCCACATCAAATAGGGCTAGGCTGGCCAAGTTGACACAACAACCCCCTTCCACCGTCTTGCGCTCGTACCAGGGATATTATGCCTCTGTTTCAATGGACCTGAAGCGATGGGGATCATGAACTCTGGGGACTTTAGTGCGAGCCATGTTGTCAGCAAGGGCATAGACCAACAAGCAACATATCAAATATAGTGAAAATTCAAAATTTTGGCATTATGACGGTGTGATTGGCCAAAAGCCTCACTTTTCACCCAAATATTTGGACAGGAGGACTTACATAGGTCCCAAACCATCCTGCAAGGCTCATACAATTGGAAATTTAAACAAGGTAGGTCGAATTTGAAGAAATTTTGACAATTGGGGAAAACCCCCAAAATTTAGGTCAAAAATGAGAATTTTCAAGTTTCTATTAAACTAATTAATGAAACTCGAATTTTCTTGAGGGCTTTCATCCACTGGGTGGCCAATAGCAATAACCCCCAATAAAAATCAAATTTTTATGGTTAGAAAAATATTAATTTGAAGAAAACCCAATAAATAGAGCAAAACCTAAGTATGAAAGCTTAAAAAGGAGAAAGAGTAGGGAACATACCTGAAGGAACGAAATATAGGTCGTAGATCGATGAAAGAATCACCAAATTCATACGGTTGACACTGTAGCAACTCAGTGGTGGCGAGTTGAGTTGTGAATAGTAGAAGACAAAAGTGAAAATAAGAAAATGACTCGAAATTAGATTTTCAGAACCTAATTTGGTGTCGTGTGGTCGCAGAATTCGATCAAAAATGTGACCCCACAATCGACCCCACGATCGACCACAGGCTCTCGGTGAGCTGACAGGGTTCGTGTGGTCATAACCCTGTGGTCGCATATAGTGCGACCCCATGATCGACCCCACGATGAAAATGCCCTGTTTTGACTGAATGACTTTAAAAATTGAAACTTGCCTTGATTATTTGGAAATTAACATGAGATTACTGAATATTATGCTTGTCTCATATGTTTCCTTGATTTTCAAACACTACCACCGCCGAAAACAGGGAATGGCTGGTCATAGAATAAGTTGAAGGAGACAGAATGTCAACCCATTTCCACCACCTATGGAGACCAATGACAATGAAGGTTAGCAAGGATAGGAAGGAAATATTGGAACTCAATTTGCGCGCCTCAAATTTACACACCCAAGCCAACCCAACCAACTTACCTGCACCACCTACGGATTTGGCTATGGTGGTGATGAATTTGGCATAGCAAATGCAGCATATACAGCAAACGCAAGCCAACATGCAAGCGACTATGGGGATTGCTTTCCCAATTGTAAACATAACATCTCTACTTGTAGGACAAGCCAGTACGACATCTGGTGGTAGCAACATTGTACCCCAAGTACCACAAACACCAGCAGTACAAGGCCAAGTGCCAAACCCTGAAGCACCGCAAGGCGGGTATAACCAAGGTAATTATCAGTACCAACTACCTATGTATAGGGCATATGCATAGCATCAGCTTGATCATCAGACTGATCGAGCGTTTCCTGAAGTTGGAGTTGAAGGAATTCACAGGCAAACCATCAGATCCATTGTGGCCAGCTTACTGGATCGACGAAGTGAAAATAAACTTTATGATGATGACTATAAATAAAGAAGAGAAGGTATTATGTGTCACATTTATGTTGAAAGGTGACTCACACCACTGGTGGAAATCAACTAGAAGTTATCTATTAACAAAGCACGCCGAACTAACATGGGTTATTTTTAAAGAAGCTTTCTTCGAGAAGTATTTTCCAAGGAGTTTCTGAGTCTGTATCAGGGACAGATGACAGTAGACGCTTATCAGCAGCGTTATGAGGAGCTGTTCTTCTTTGCTCCCTCTAGCCTGCAGGAAAAAGATACCAAAACCCGAAGGTTCGTCATGGGACTTAGGGGAAGCATCTGTGAGCACGTAATGGGACTGGAAAAGAAGATTTATAATGAAGCACTACAGATTGCTTGAATACTGGAATCAAACCAGAGGGAAAGCTACCTTGCTTAGAACAGGGGCATTAAAAGGCCTAATGGAAATACATATAACGGATGGAATACCAAGACATTCAAACCCTTCCGTACTCAAGGCTTTAATGCTGCAGCCAAGACTACCCCAATAGCTCCACCTCAACAAAAGCAAAGTAGTGCTGGAGTTAAATGCTTCAACTGTGATCAAGTAGGACATTATTCAAGGGAGTGTCCTAAGCCAAGGAAGCAGTTACATCAAGGAAAAGTTTATGCATTTACTACTGAGGACCACATCGCTTGATGTGGTCACAGGTATGACCTAAACTTTTCATTTTGTACTATCTTGTGTGAGCATGTAGACTAAATTAAATCAAATCACAAGTATCGTACCTATTAATGGCTTACATGTCAGAGTACTCTTTGACTATGGAACTACTCATTCTTTTATATCTGTGTCTTTTGGAAAGAAGTTAAATCTACCCCTCAGACCTTTAGATTGTAAACTGCTTGTACGATTACTTATGGGATTAGAAGTGGAACTAGACAAAGGTTATGGACCATGTCTAGTTCTTATCGGCGAGAATATTTTGGAGGCGACCTTAATCTAATTCGAGATGGTAGACTTTGATGTTATCTTGGGAATGGATTGGTTAGCTCGGCACTCCGTAAACCTATTATGTGCAAAAAAAAAAACTGACATTTAAAGACAAGGAAGGAGCAGAGTTTAGTTTTGCGGGAACCAAACTTCCCCGTAAACGAAAACTCATTCTCTCTGCATTAAAGGCTAGAAAATACCTTGAGAAAAGAGGAATTGGGTATCTAGTATTTGTGGTCGACCTCACCAAGGAAGCACCACGAATGGAAGATATTGAAGTTGTATGTGAATTTTTGGATGTATTTCCTGAGGAACTACCAGGACTACGTATAGACCAAGCGACAGTGTTCTTTATAGATCTTATACCCGGAGCCGCACCAGTATCAAAAGCACCCTATCGAATGGCTCTTACTGAACTGAAGAAACTGAATGTACAATTACAGGAGTTACTGGACAAGGGTTATATCAGACCCAACATGTCACCATGGGGAGTGCCAGTATTGTTCGTAGAAAAGAAGGATGGTAGCGTTCGACTGTATATAGACTATCGGTAATTGAATAAGCTTATAATCAAGAATCGATACCCGTTGCCTCGGATCGATGACTTATTCGATTAGTTGCAAGGTGCCAAAGTGTTCTCCAAAATTGATCTTCGGTCAGGATACCATCAGTTGAAGATTAAGGAAGGTGATATTTCAAAAATCACATTCAGAACCAGATATGGACATTATGAATTTTTAGTTATGTCTTTTGGATTAACTAATGCACCCGTAACTTTTATGGAACTCATGAATCGGGTATTCCATGATATGTTGGATACGTCAGTTATTGTATTTATTAACGACATACTAGTCTACTCCAAGGGCAAAGAAACTCATATCACAAATCTAAAAGCCGCTTTGTAGCGACTAAGAAAAGAGAAGCTTTACGCAAAATTTACTAAGTGTGAGTTCTGGCTGAATAAAATCACTTTCTTAGGACATGTTTTATCTGCTGAAGGAATTAAAGTAGATTCTAGCAAGATTGAAGCCATTGTGAAATGAAAGCACCTAAGAATGTTGTCGAAATCAGAAGTTTCTTAGGTTTAGCTGGTTATTATCTACGATTCGTGGAAGATTACTCTAGAATTGTCGTACCTCTCACCAGTCTAATAAAGAGAGAAAACTTTGTTTGGACAGATAAATGTGAAGAGTGTTTCCAAACATTGAAGGCTAGATTGATATCAGCTCCCATCTTGACTATTCTAATCCTAGGACAACCATTTACCTTGTACACTGATGTGTCTGGGTTAGGTTTGGGATGTGTGCTTATGCAAGGAGAATAAGTAATTGCGTATGCCTCAAGAAAACTGAAGACACATGAGAAGAACTATCCCACTCATGACTTGGAATTAGTAGCGGTGGTACATGCTGTCAAGATATGGAGACATTATTTGTATAGAGAGAAATTTCAGATTAAATCAGATCATAAGAGTCTTACTCATCTTTTTAATCAGAAGGAGTTGAACATGAGATAGAGAAGATGGTAGGAATTACTGAAGGATTATGATTGTGATATCCAGTATCATCTAGGAAAAGCTAATGTAGTTGCTGACGTACTAAGCAGGAAAGCTATGATAGATCCCGAGAAGAAGCTAGTGCAAATGCTGTAGTGTGTGTTACATGAAGAGTATTTAATTACGATAAAAATCAGTTCATGATTGATATTCCGAATGAATCAACTGACCAAGGGTTTATTCATCTATTCTCAAACATGTTTGCTACATTGAAGATTGTACCTGATCTGATAGACGAGGTGAAAAAAGCTATTAAATCAGACCCCTATCTGAGAACGGTGCAAGAAGACCTTGAAAAAGGTAGGACAACTCCTGAGTTCACCTTGGATGTTGAAAAGGTACTAAGATACAAAGGAAGGGTATGTGTTCCTAAAAATAAAGATTTGGATATTAGACAAAGACTCATGGAGGAAGCCCACACCACTGCGTATTCAGTACACCCTGGAAGCACGACGATGTACCATGATTTAAATAAACTCTAATGGTAGAGAGTAATGAAAACGGATGTAGCTAAATTGGTATCTCAATGCCTGAATTGTCAGTGGGTAAAGGCTAAAAGGCAAAGACCTGCAGGATTATTGCAGCCACTGCCAGAACCGGCATGGAAATGGGACTGCATCACTATGGACTTCGTCACCGGGTTACCATTGACTCCCCGAGAAGTTGACGCGGTCTGGGTGATTGTAGATCGTTTGACTAAGATAGCTCATTTCATAGCTATATGACCTCAGTATACCCTAGAGAGGTTAGGTAAGCTATATGTGGATTTTATTATCAGATTGGATGGTGTACCTGAAAGCACCGTGTCCGACAGAGACCCACGTTTTACCTCAAGGTTTTGGGAAGGATTACAGAAGGCTATGGGTACAACGTTGAAGTTTAGTACTGCATTCCATCCTCAGACCGATGGACAGTCAGAACGTACCATTCAGATTTTAGAAGATATGTTCCAAGCTTGCGTAATTTATTTTAAAGGATCATGGGATGAGAAATTACCATTGATTGATTTCGCTTAGAACAACAGCTATCAAGTGACTATACATATGTCACCCTATGAAGCACTCTTTGGTAGGAAGTGTCGAACTCCTTTATTTTGAAATGAAGTTGGAGAACGGAGTATTGTTGGACTAGAGTTTGTTAAAAACATTTATTGAGTAGTCGACATTATCAAGGAAAGAGTCCGAACAGCTCAGAACCGTTAGAAGAAATATGCAGATAATCGACGTAGAGATTCGAATTCACCATAGGTGATAAAGTATTTCTGAAAATATCTCCTATGAGTGGTTTAAAAAGGTTTGGACATAAGGAAAAGTTGTGTCCCAGGTATATTGGACCTTATGAAGTTCTAGCTAGACATGGAAAGGTAGCGTATCAGTTAGCACTACCCCCATCCATGTCAAGTGTGCATGATGTATTTCATATCTCATTACTGAAGAAGTATATCCGAGATCCAACACACGTCCTAACAGTGGATCCACCGGATCTAACTGATGATTTGACATTCGAAGTAGCACCAATCAAAATTACCAGCCGAAAGGTTCAACGTCTACGCAATCATGACATTTACTATGTTAAAGTTACTTGGAGGAGCTAAAACGTGGAAGAGATCACATGGGAAGAAGAGAATGCTATGCGAAAGCAATATCCTCACCTTTTTGACTCAGAAGGTATGTGTAAATTTTGAGGATGAAATTTATATAAGAGGAGGGAGTTATAAGACCCGTATCATACTAACCCGGTCTTACCATGGTTTGACCAAGCAGGCCAAGTGTGTGAAGAAACCACAAGGCTAGGTCTATAATTTGAACCATAAATCATCTAATTGAGATGTGTGATCGCATACCTAAACAGTTATGGTCGACCACACCTCAGAATAATGAGACCACTGGAGTCTGGGACGTGTGGTCGATGGATCCTGCGACCCCACATGCGAACGATGGTATAATTGACTCCGAAATTAGGAAACCTTCCTAATCTGAAGGCGGTTCTTTTCTAATCAAAGTAGGACTCTATATGGAGGGTTTTCCTCTATATATAGGACGTCCCTTAGCCTCTTTCATTCTTTCAGAACTCAAACTGAAAGAGAAAGAGAGAAGGAGGAAGAGAAGGAGAATTAAAGAGGAAGACTAAGAGAAGGAATTTCTGAGAGAGAGCTTTGATTCTTCAGCAGTTTAAGGTATGAAAATATCCCCTACATTAGTTGAATGCCTAGAATAGATCATGGAGGAAGCATTGATTCAAAGTTGGATCACAACCATGAGACCCATAGATGGAAACTCAAAGAAAATCCATGAAGAGTAGGTTATAGTAGATAATTGTAAAAAATATGAAATTAAGGCCATAGATCAATCATAGGAAGGACCCTAGTGATAGTTCAAGGAATCAAATCATGAAGGGGTTAGACTAAGAATGAAAGTCGACCAAACACTCGTGTGGTCGCTGCTATGGTCGACCACACGAGGCACATTTGTCGACCACACGCCCTCTTGAAGTTTCTAGGGAGGGTGTGGTCGTATGCGACCACATGTATCTACCACACACCCTATGGTCGTAGAAATTGAAACCACAGGTGTAGCCACACCTGCGACTACTCAGCTTCTGAAGGTCTGATTGTTTAAACACTGTAATTAATGAATATGAACTCTAACTTAGAATCCATAAATTTATTAGGTTTTCAAGTGGTCCAAAAGTGATTTACAAAGCTTGGAAGAGGAACAACCATCGATCAAACATGAGGGAACAAGACCTAAACTAACTGGATAATAATAAACCGTTTACTTTATTGCGTCCATGCCATGATTGATTCTATACTTGTATGCTTGTAATGTGCATCTCACATGTCATCTAATATTTCTGCTATTACTGTTCATGCATATTTAATTCCGTTTATTTATAACATGATGATGATGATGATGCTAGGAATAAACATGTGAATGTATGTATATGGTTGGTGTGTTGGATGTGAGTAGAGCATCAGGGGGAGGACGTGGCATGGTGGTCTTCAACCTCGTCATCAGACTTTAGCTCTATCTCTACTCAAGTCTTGCTCACTAACATCGAAGTATCGCTATTACCTTAGCAGAACTATTACGTCGTAGGGCATCAGAGGAGGTGGTCTCGGACCATGTGGTCTCTGACTCTGCCGGGGGGCTTTAATTCTATCTCTATAGACGTATTGAGAGATGTTGGGGTGAGGCCTTTGATACACTGTTTGGCATTAGGATTAGTTAGTTGCGAGCCCAATTTGCAAGCCCTCACTAATAGGAGCTTACGTATTGGTATGGGTTGGGCATCAGGGGAAGTATTGGCGATGTTTGATCCGGACACTTTAGCTTTATCTCTATTCCATGGTGGGTGCATGTGGGACGAAAATGGTGTTTGATCCATTGGGCGGATTCACACATTCATGTATAGAGGTGCGGCGGCCACCAAACCTTTTTATAGCACATTGCAAACTTAAAAACCAGACCAATGATATGAATTGAATGCATGGATATATTTGTTGCATTGTTTTGTTTGCTCACTGAGCCGTGATGTGTGCTCACCCTTTCGACGTCGAATATTTTTAGTTCTTGATGCAGGTCCTACTGTTGAAGAATATATGAATGTGTTAACGTATGGATACGTTGCTGCGATGGATGTAGAAGCTGAAGAAGATGCGCATGACTCATTGTGCGAGTGCAACTCATGTGTTTTTGATTAGCTTAGTTGTTTAGTTATGGGAACATGTAATTGATTATTTTACTTTATTTTATGTCTTGAGGTATATTGGAGATAATTGGATACTTAATTATGCTATCACTGTCAGATACTCAGTTCATTAGTATTAAAGACTTCCACTAGCGTTTATTTATTCTGAATTTGCTTGCAGGATGTATCTGGTTTAATCGAATGGGCACGGCCTATACGAAATCCTGGTTGAACCGTTGGTCTATGGACGGTTCATCACACCATTTTGGTTGGTTCAGAATTGGGGTGTGACACTAAAGGTCTGACGGGTACATCCAATCTCTTTCCAAACGTGATGGATACAAAAGAATGGATGGCCCCAGAGTAAAAAAGAACTCTGGCAGGCATACCAGCTATAATTATAGTACCTATAGTTTTACCTATGTTTAGTGTACATGCTCATACAAGTATACTATAATTAAAAGTTAAGTCATACCTGTAACCACATTCGGCGATGCGGCTGCATCTTTAGAGGTTACAATGTACACCTTTCCTTGTTATAGCTACTTCTTAGGTTAGGGGCATATCTTTGCATAGTGACCCATCTTGTTGCAGTTGTAGCACTTAATATTCTCGACCTATCCCTAGCTGAACGAAGTCTTACTGGAGTGTAGACAATAAAGTAGGAGAGATGAGAGAATGTTTGAAAAAAAGTAGAGGGGAGGCGAGTGAAACTCTTTAAAAAATGATAGTCAATCAGTCCCGGCATACTCTCTATAATGTTTTGAGAATAATTGAGATGATCCCCAGGATCCAGAAGCCTAAGTAAAATCATATAGTAAGTTGGTGAATCCCAATGCAAGGTTTGAATTTTTTACTGTGACTTTGAGATGATTTTTAGTAGGCCCACAGTAAGGACATGGGCTGCAACCTGCATGGATGCGTAGGTCTTAGAAATACCTTCGAAATGAGACCTAAATCGCTCAATTCCGATGTCAAATGAAGAAGATATGACGATTTTAGTTTGGGAACGAATAAGGGTATTTTGTGAAAATTAATAATAATCGTCCAAGGGTTTGCATGCAAATTATCATAAGTTTAATTATTTAAACTTCATCTTCTCATATCTTTCTCATCCAATTTCTAAATGAGGTGATTCCAGTGTCATTATTTCTCATTTTTGGTGCTCTACAAAGTGGACGTGGAGAATTTAGGGACAGATGTCTCCGAGGGATCCCATGCGGAGCCATAAGCCGATATACCCGCTTAAACTTCAATTCCTCATGATTTTATTATCCGACGTCCAAATTAGGTGATTCAAGTCTCAATATGTTCCATTTTTGGTGCTCTACAAAGTGGACATGAAGGATTTAGGGCAGAGGACTCCGAGACATCCCATGCAGAGTTGCTAGCAGAATTATCGTAAATTGGTCTGTTTAAACTTCAGAAATTCATAAGTTGGCTATTTTATATCCAAATGAGATAATTCAAATTCCAGTATTTCTCATTTTTAGTGTTCTACAAAGTGAACATGGAAAACTTGAGACAGAATCCGTCAAAAGATTTCATGCGAAATTACAGTTGTAATGGCCCCATGAAACGACAAAGAGAGAGAAAACCCAGTCAACTCAGCTCAATCTAAGCCAGTTTTGACTCAACCTAGTCAACCTATGTTAGTTCGATCTAGTCAATCTAGCCTAAGTCAGTTTGAACGGAATATGTTCGACTCATGTGCATAGTGTATATATATATATATATATATAGAGTGATTAATAGAGAGAGAAAGCCATGGGAAAGAGGTAATGGGACCCACATTGAAGAAAATCAAAGGAGAGAGAGTCGTGGAGCTCTAATTAGAGGGGACTCACTAGGGTTTTCGGTTAGGGAAGAGAGAGAGAGAGGGAAGGCCACCTGGCCGTGGGTCCCATTGCAAAAGAAAAAAAATAACATAAAAGGAAGGATTGAGGAGAAGAATAAGGAAAGAAGAGAGAGAGTGACCGTGAGATATAAAAGGAAGGATTGATGGAAAAAAAGGTCGTGAGGAGAGAGAGAAAATCGTGGGAGAAAAATAAGGAAAGAAAAAAAGGAAAAAAAGGAAAGAAGAGAGAGAGTGACCGTGAGATATAAAAGGAAGGATTGAGGAGAAGAATAAGGAAAGAGGAGAGAGAAAATCATGGGAGGAAAATAAGGAAAGAAAAAAGAAAGGAAAATGAAAGAAAAAAAAGGGGATCCAATGAGAGAGAGCCGTGGGGTTCTAGAGAAGGTAAGATGAGAGAGAGAGAGACATGGGACCTAGAGAGAAAAGGAAGGAGAAAAATAGGAAAAACTCTAAGTGACCTAAGGGAGAAGAATAAGGAAAAGGAAAGAAAGAGAATACAAGGAGAGAGGGAGAGAAATTTAGGAAGGGGACTCTAAGTAGTGGGGTCCACTGGTGGGGCAATGAGGGAAAAAAAGGGAAGAGAGCCGACAAAAGGAAAGCAAAAAAAATATAAAAAAAAAGGAAAAAGGGGACGGTTCAAATTGATAAAAGGAAAGAAAAAAAAGGAAAAAAAAACCAGAAAAAAGAAAAAGAGGGACGGTAGAAAGAGGGAAAAAGTGATCTAATAAAAGAAAAAAAAATTTGAAGGGGGAGAGACCGAAATTGAGAGAGAAGAGGAAGAAAAAGGAAAAGAGAAGAAGAGAATGAAGAAAGAGAAGCTAAGAGAGAGGGAACTCTCTGCAAAGAGGTAAGTCCTTTCTCCATTGTTATTTTCTAGTACATACCTGTAATTCATAGTCCCTCACCCATTGCTATAATCAAAACTTTGGTTTTGATATGATTCCACGATGCTAACATGTCGAAAATTGCTTGAATATACCTATTTTTGATAAATCATGATCAGAGATGTTATATTACGTGGATGTTGATGCTGTAATACCCATGTTTGATATTTTTTATGCATTAGAATATGTTTGAAGTACTCAATGGAGAAAAATTGAATGTCATATGATTATTTTTAAGTATTTTAATGTTTTTTAATCCGATTTTGGGACATGCATCTCATATAGATTTTTGATGAATTTTGAACTCAAAATTTTATGAGATACTCATACATATGTTAGAAAGTTTTCCTACAAATTTTGACTGATTTGGAGTTGATAATGTTGAGATAAAAAAGCCCCAATGATGCTACTATCCTTCTCGAGTACAGTGCAAACCCTCATAAAAAAAACTCTAAAAATGGAATTTACGACAATAATTTGATAATCTTTCCTTTGGAGAAAGTTATAGATATGAAGTCATAAAAAATTTATCACTAACTCTTGATTTTTATGATTTTTTATGGATTTTATATGATTTTTGAAGTGCACCATGGTCTGTTTTAGGGTCAGTTAGAACACACTGAATTGCATGACTGAGATGTGATGTTTGAGCCTTGAGGATCTTTTTGTTTGCACAATATTTTTTAATGAAGTGTTAGATCTATCAGTTATCTACATGACCATATGCCTGAATTCTATTTTCAATGAGTGGTTGATTTTATATAGAATTTATGGTGCAGCTGGTCAGAATCTAAAACAGACTTGACCAGTGCACATGCCTGCACTTGTGGTGCATTTTTGACCCATTTTGGTTCCCTGTTAGGATTTCCCTTCTTGAGACAAAATCTAGGTCTCTGAGTCCTCTTTCAGAGGATGTATTTTGAGCTTAATTTGAATATGTATGAAGTCCCATATGCATGTTTTGAAAAATGTCCATAGAATCTATTGATTGCAGTAAAAATAGAAAATCCATGCATAAGTATCCTGTAGAGACATTTTTTAGACATCCCTTCCTCAAAGGAAAACCCCCCCCCTTTTTTTTAGCCTTTTTTTTTTTGGAAAATTTTCTTCCCTCCCCCCCCCCCCAAAAAAAAAAATTACCCCCCCCCGGCCCCCCCCCCGGTCGCCACCGGGAAACAAACGCAAACAAAAAAAAAAAAAAAGGGCCGCCCCCCGGGAGAGGGAAAAAAAAAAAAAAAAAAAAAAATACATCGCCACCCGTTCGGAGCAAGCTGGGAGGGGGCGATGCGGTAGGTTTGAAGAATTTCTACAACTAATGGGTGAAGGGGAAATCGGAGCCCTGATTTCAGGGTGTGTTCGTACATGCAAATCTCCGACGTGTTCACAGTACAGGTCCGCTCATCGGAGGTCAGAAGCCGGACGCAGACATTCGTCATTGTCTCTACGAGCTGGTATGCCCGGCAGACCGATAACAAAGCCGCTTCGGTTTTGATCTTACTTGGCACCTTCCATGCTGGGACGGTGCCGAATGCGGTTACTGACGGTCGGCCGCCTCTCTGACGAGAAGCCCGTTGAGTCATGGGGCCCGCGGGGTGACCACGCTCTTCGGCCTCAGAGGAACTCTTCTCAAGTTCCTCCTCCAAAACCGTATTGGAAGCCTTGGAGGCAGCGGACCATCCTTCCCTGGAGGAGGATGATCCCTCAGAAGAAGAAGAAGAAGTTCGAGAAAGGGCCATTTTCTCGCTCACTCTCACTCTACCGGAAGGAGTGATACTGTTGGAAGAAAAGCTACTAAGCATGAACAAACAAGAAAGGAAATGTGAGGAAACTTACTGGTTGGAAGAAATCGGACTCCGACTACAGAAGCAAAGATCGAAAATGGGAAGTTCGACTAGACTCCGAGTGCTCTGACAAAACTCCGGTTGCAATTGAAGCAAATGGTTGAATGAATGCAGTAGGAGAGTATTTATAGGTCCTGTGACCGTGAACCATCTCTTCGGGTTCAGGACATGTGCCACAGCTCCATTGGTCATCGTCTGCTGCGCCGGATGCGACGTGACAGCCTGACGTCATGTGTAATGATGACGCTCCTTCTCGAGGCCCTCCGCCTCCTGGTAGCCGTCGGATCAGTATGTCGATCCGTGTGTTTCCAATCTCAGCCATTCAATGCATTCGACAGTTTTGAAGACGAGAGACAGTTAATGGCGCTCCTTCTCGAGGCACACCGTCTCCTAGTGGCCGTAGGATCAAGGGTCGATCCGTGTTAAATCAAAAGATTGACGATCGGTTATGTTTGCAGAACTCAAGTTTAACGCCTTGAGCCCCGTGCCTCAATCAATCGTGCAGGATGGAACCGCTCCCACTTAGGAGCACCTGGAGTCATTCAATGCAGCCATCAATCTGGCAATCGGCCTCATACGATGCAAGTTTTCTCAACGGTTTAAACTTATTGCACTGCCGAATTCGTTGCATCCGACAGCACAAGGGACATCTGTTAGGAGGGAAAAATCCCCTCCATTTAAAATCTTACACGTGTCAAGTTTCACCTTCGGAGCTTGAGCCCTTGGAGTATCTCGCGCTCGGTATCGTGCATTCGGCCTATCATGCATACGGCCTCTCATGCGCCCGGTCTCTTGGGTAGCGCTCGGAGTTATAGTCCTACTCGGCTAAGGTTCTCGGTCGGAAGCCAGAGTCCCATTGTGATTATGCTACCTCCGGGGAGTCCTTCTCCCAGTCTGATACGACACCGACTATTCCGGTCGATCATTACTCACACGTTGACACGTCAGTCCCAGAGCTGACCGACCTAGCTTCCTTGGCTAAGGTCTCCGACTCTTACTTAGAGTCTACCACCCAGGTGTCCCTCAGTGCGACACGTGGCAGTCCTATTGGTGATCTACTTCCCTAAGTCCTGGTGCCTCCATGCCTCTTCCCAATCTATAAGTAGAGGGCAACCCCTCAAGGTAAGCTCTTACGCACGCACAAGTTACAAGCCATTATTCATTCCTCTCACAAGCTCAAACTCTCTTATTGTCCCACTCTCTAACTGGAGGTAAATTTCTTCTATCTCTTGACTGTTTACCTTGAGAATCAAACTTAGGCATCAGAGTGTACCCGGGGCTTAGGCGCCCAACTCCTTTGTCTCTTCTTTGTGATTGCAGGTCATTCAGAGCGTGGATTGGCGGGCGATTTCCAACCGTAACAACCACAATCAGAATATAATAAATACAACGGAAGTCTTTAAATAAATGAACTGAGTATTCTATTGATAAATTTAAATAAGTATTCAATTATCCAAATTCTAAATGTAATTAAATATCTTTACATCACTTTAAAAATAACTGAAACAAATAAAATAAAATCAAAGGTACATGCAGAAAGGGCACTCGCCTGAAGCGTCATGCTCGTCCATTCCTGTCTGTACGTCCAGAGCAGCAACACCTCCATACGCCGGAGCGTTCATATAGTCATCCACCGTGTAACCTGCATCAACATCTAAAAACATGTATATATACAAAGGGTGAGCTCACAACTTAGCTCAGTAAGACAATCAGACAGTGTATCAATATTATATGCATGAGTAACAATCATTTTATGCTGTGGTTTGGTTTAAGTTTGCAATGTGCTATAGAAAGGTTCGGAGGCCGCCTCACCTCTATACATGAGTGTGTGGAATCGCACAGCAGATCACACCACCACCGACCCACATGCACCCATCATGGAATAGAGATAGAGCTAAGGCATCCACTACCTCCCCTGATACTCCACCCATACCAATACGTAAGCCCCTACTGGCTAGGGCTTGTAAACTGGGCTCGTAACTAACCAATCCTATATGTCATCACTATAGGCTCTATCCTAGCACAGCTCCCTACGACATAGAGATAGAGCTAGAGTGTGGTGGCTAGACCGGAGACCACAGTGCCACGACCTCCCCCTGATACCCTACCCACACCAAGCATACTAAGACAGAACAATACGCAAGTAGACTCTATCCCAACATCACTCCCTATGGCATAGAGAAAGAGCTAGAGCGTGGTGGCTAGGCCGGAGACCACAGTGCCACAACCTCCCCCTGATACCCTACCCGCACCAAGTATGCTAAGATAGAATACTACAAAAAGGTGCCAGTGTGTGGAATGATCCCAGACCCCAGGCCCTTCCCATTCCACACACCAACGAAAACAATCACATGTCTAGCAATCACATCCTAGCATAGCGAGTATGCATGAACAATAATAATAGCTGAAAGTAAAGGATGACATGCAATATGCACAAACACCAATCCACATATTCATTGTTATTTACAACAGTTACTGTCCATTAATTATTAGGGTTTAGGTTCGATTCCCTTACCTGACGCTCGTTTGATAGCTTGCTCCATGTCGCAAGATCCAAACGTGCTCTCACAAAATCCTATACAATATCAGGGTTTAATTATAATAGGTTTACGTTGGTCGAAAAACCAACGAGGTTACAAAAATACACTCACAGAGCTGACCGGTCACAGTACCGATCGAGGCACTGTGGGGAAACCTACGACCGGTATGGTCAGTCGGTCCCCACAGACCAGCCCCGGAAGGTACCGCTCGCAACATACCAGTTGCACAGGGTGCAACCGGTATAGTCGACCGGTATGTCTCCGGAAGACTATACGCCCGATCTTCGACTTCCGTTGGTCCGTCTCTATTGATTCCAGGGTTCCTCCTACACATTCTAAGTTTAAGCTTTGTGTTAGAGTTGTTTCCAACTCCATTCAAGTCTAGTTTTGATGGTATTCATCCTAGAACTCGAATCTAGGGTTTATCGATTAAATTAGGGTTTGACGGTAAAGTAGGGTTTAGGTCAATACCTGCTTTGCATGATATTGATCCAAACAACCCAACCATCCTAGAGTCAAAATATGAGAGGAAGGGTTTAAACACTTACCGTCGACTGGCGTAGGGTGTGCGTCGTCGAAAGGCAACGGCGACTCTTCCTTCTTCTTCCTAGCTCCTTCTCCTTCTCCAATCTCCTTCTCCTCTTTAGGGTTTGTGAGGATCAATGGAAGGGATTCTAAGAGGCTTAGAGGGGTTTAAATAGGCTAGGAATTAGGTTTAGGAAGCCTCTTAGGATTAGGAAAGTCTTAGGATTCGAAATTAGGAAAGTGGGACCCGCAGAGATCCAATTCTGAATCTTGGTAGTCTGCTGCGCAGACCATACCGATCGACCGGTACCATAGACCGGTACCATCGATCGGTATGAATGAAATTCATACTTAAGTTGGTCTGTTTGGTCCGATTTTGTACCTGATTGTCATCCGCTCATCCCGTCTGGCCCGGTGATGATCGGAAGACCTGTTACGACATGAAATCAAGGTTTAGATCGGGTTCATGGAGTGCGGGTCTTACAACTCCCCCACCCTTAAAAGAAATTTCATCCCCGAAATTTGCATGTAGGTCTCACAACTCCCCCACCCTTAAAAGAAATTTCAGCCTCGAAATTTGAACGTACCTTGATCGTCGAAAAGGTTCGGGTACTCCTTTCTCATCGCGCTCTCCTCTTCCCAAGTAATTTCTTCGACATCTTGGCTTTTCCAATGCACCTTCACATAATGGATATCCTTGCTTCGAAGTTGTTGTACCTTTCGGCTTGAGAGCATTACAGGTACTACTTTAAATGTTAAGTCTTTTGTCAAATCTGGGGGGTCTGCTGTCAAGATGTGCGATGGATCTCTGACCTACTTCTTTAACAATGATACATGGAACACATCATGAACGCTTGACATAGATGGTGGTAGAGCCAATTGATATGCCACATTATCACGTATGGTCAATATCTCGTATGGTCCCACATACCTGGGGCATAGCTTCACCTTCTTACCAAACCGTTTCAAACCTCGCACCGATGATATCTTCAGGAATACCTTGTCACCCACTGCAAACTCCAAGTCTCGACATCGGTTATCCGCATAGTGCTTCTATCGAACTTGAGCTGTCTTCACTCTTTCCTTGATCTGATCAATCACTCGACAAGTTTCTTCAACGAACTCCGGTCCTACAATTCTTCTTTCTCCCACCTCATTCCATAATAGAGGTGTACGACACTTCTTCCCATAGAGTGCTTCATATGGAGCCATTTGGATTGTAGCCTGGTAGCTGTTGTTATAAGAAAACTCGATAATCGATAGCTTCTCATCCCAAGCTCCTTTGAAATCTAGGGCACAAGCTCGGAGCATAACTTCTAAAATTTGAATAGTTCGTTCTGACTGCCCGTCCGTCTGAGGGTGAAAAATTATACTAAACTTCAACTTTGTTCCCATAGCTTTCTGTAATCCTTCCCAGAACTTTGATATAAAACGGGGATCTCTATCAGACATTATACTCTCTGGGATGCCATGAAGTCTAACTATATTATCTACATATAGCTTGGCCAGCTTCTCCATGGTATACTGAGGTTTGACCGCAATGAATCGAGCTGTCCTGGTAAGTCGATCGACTATAACCCAAACTGCATCCACCGACCTTGGTGTCAAGGGTAGGCCAGTGACGAAATCCATTGTGATACAATCCCACTTCCAAGCAGGTTCCGGTAATGGCTATAGTAAACCTACGGGTCTCTGCCTTTCCGCTTTAACTTGCTGGCAATTCAGACATTGGAATACGAAACGAGCTATATCTGCTTTTATACCCCTCCACCAATATAATCTTCTTAAATCATGATACATTTTGGTGCTTCCTGGATGTACCGAGTATGGAGTCTAATGAGTTTCTGTCATAACTCGATCTCTGATATTTAAGTTTTCTCTCTCAGGTATACATAATCGTCCACAATACCTGAGTACCTTGTCTGAATTTAAGGTAAAGTCAGGATTGCTGTTACCCTTCTCTAGGTCTTCTTGTACCGTCTTGAGATGTGGATCCTATAGGATTGCTACTTTGACCTCATATATGAGATCCGATGAGATCTTCAAGGCTGCGAACATCAATGTAAACTTATGAATTAAGCCCTGTTCCACTGGATCTCTTGCAGTCTCTATTATATACTCTTCATCATTCTCTGTTGAGCTCGAGGCTGCAGCACATAAGGCAGCATTTGTACTTGGTCCTACCTCTGGTTTCAATGCCCACTTTCTGCTTAAGGCGTCAGCCACAACATTTACCTTATCCGGATGGTACTGGATGTCATAATCATAATCTTTTAATAACTCCAGCCATCTCCTCTGTCTCATATTCCGGTCCTTTTGAGTGAAGAGATAGGTTAAGCTCTTGTGATCTGACTTAATCTGAAACTTCTCACCGTAAAGGTAGTGTCTCTAAGTCTTGATTGCATGTATTACCGCTGCTAACTCCAAATCATGTGTAGGATAATTCTTCTCATGCTCTTTCAACTGTCTTGATGCGTAGGCAATCACTTGTTCTCCTTGCATCAATACACATCCAAGACCCAACCCTGAAGCATCCGTATATAAGGTAAACGGTAAGCTTGGTGCTGGGATGGTCAAAATAGGTGCAAAGACTAGTTTTGACTTCAAAGTCTAAAAGCATTTCTAGCACTCATCTGACCATATAAATTTCTCTCCCTTCTTAGTCAGTCGGATAAGTGGAATGGCGATCTTTGAGTAGTCTTCCACGAATCTTCTATAGTAACCAGCCAATCCAAGGGAACTACGAATCTCCACAACTGATTTTGGTGCTTCCCATCCTACTATAGCAGCTATCTTACTTGGATCTACCTTGATACCGTCTTCAGATACTACGTGGCCCAAGAAAGTCACCTCCTTCAGACAAAATTCATACTTCTTGAACTTGGCATAAAGCTTCTCCCTTCTCAGCCGTTGTAGGGCTGCTCTCAAATATGTTGTATGAGCCTCCCTGTCCTTTGAATAACCAATATGTCATCGATGAATACGATGACCGAAGTGTCCAACATGTCATGAAACACTCGGTTCATCAGTTCCATGAACGATGCTGGGGCATTGGTCAACCCGAACGACATAACTAGAAACTCATAATGCCCATACCTTATCCTGAAAGCAGTCTTTGGAATATCTCTGGCCTTGATCTTCAGTTGGTGATACCCTGATCTAAGATCAATCTTCGAGAAAACCTTTGCACCCTGTAACTGATCAAACAGATCATCGATCCTAGGCAAAGGATATCGATTCTTGATAGTTAACTTGTTCAGCTCTCGGTAGTCAATACATAGCCGTACACTATCGTCCTTCTTCTTGACGAACAATACAGGTGCTCCCCATGGTGATATGCTTGGTCGTATGAAACCCTTATCTAGCAATTCTTGTAACTGGGTCTTCAACTCCTTTAGTTCGGTAGGGGCCATCCTGTACGGTGCTTTAGACACTGGTGCCGACCCTGGCATTAGGTCTATTACGAACTCTGTAGCCCTATCTGGAGGTAGACCTGGGAGATCCTCTGAAAACACATCTGGAAACTCTCATACCACGTCCAGATCTTCCATCCTTGGCACCTCAGCAGTGATGTTGACCACAGACACTAGGTACCCTACTCCTCCCTTCTCTAAGCATCTCTTAGCTTTTAGGGCTGATAGGATTAGCTTCCGCTTCCTGGGTAACTTGGTCCCGGTGAAGCTAAACTATTTTCCTTTCTCGTCTTTAAGCACAAGCTTTTTTTCACCACATAATAAGCTGGTTGAATGCTGGCCTAACCAATCCATTCCCAAGATGATGTCAAAGTCTGTCATCTCGAGTTGAACCAGATTAGCTTCTAGATCTCGGCCGTCAATGCTAACTATACATGGTCCAAAATATTTGTTCAACACCACTTCGACTCCTAGTGGGGAGCGAACTATCAAGCTTGGGTTTAGATGCTTGACAGGTAATTCCATTCGCTTTCCGAAAAAAATAGAAACAAAGGAGTGTGTGGCCCCAGAGTCAAAGAGTACTCTGGCAGGTATACCAGCTATATTTACAGTTCTTGAAATTAATTATCCCTTAGTTCTACATGCTCACATACAATAAAATAGTAAGCTAAATAGGAAGGGATAGAATCATATCAGTGACCACATCAGGTGATGCGGCTGCCTCTTCGATGATGACTACAATTACCTTTCCTTGCTGTGGAGTTTGTTTCTTAGGTAGAGTGCAGTTCTTTGCAATATGACCCAGTTGCTGACAGTTGAAACATTTAATGCTCGGGTTTTATCCTGCGAACTGTGGCGGTGGTGGTGCGGTAGTGTTTCTTATAGGCACCATGGTGGACTGAGCCCTGTATGGGCGGAAGGATCTATTATTACAGCCACCTGAAGTTTCAGTAGCCGGTCTCTTCAGTCCCCTGTTCTGAGCAAAGAAACTGTCCTTTTGACTTGATTCAATAACTCTGGCAACCTGCACAACCTCATTATATACCTTCTTTTCCAGACCCAAGATGTGCTCTCTGATGCTCCCTCGTAATCCCATAATGAATCTACGAGTTTTGGTTTCTTCATCTTGCATACTTGCCGGTGCGAAGAAAAATAGCTCTTCGTACCTTTGCTGGTAAACATCTACAGTAGACTGAGATTGCTGTAGGTTAAGGAATTCTTTCTCCATCTGATCTTTAAATCTCTTCGGAAAATATTTATCAAAGAAGGCTCCCTTGAACACTGCCCAATCAATCTGAGTGTGCTTTGTCTCCAAATACGCCCGTGTAGAATTCCACCAGGCGTTTGCGTCCTCTTTGAGCATATGTGTGGCAAACAGTACCTTCTCATCCTCAGAACATGTCATCAGATGGATATTCTTCTCCATCTCAGCAACCTATTGTGTAGGCCACAACGGTTTCCCCGGTTTCCCTGTGAAAATAGGGGGTTTCAACTTCAAAAACCTATCCACTGGTCGGCTCAGATCGTGCTGCCCCTGTGTATTCATTCCGTACCATGGTGGTGGGTACGGGTAGACTCCCTGGTAAGCAGATGACGATGGAAACTGATGCGGTGGTTGTAAATTCTGTCCTTGGCCCATTGACCTGGGCTACCATCCGTTGGCAGTGTAGTATTATTCCTTCCAGACTCAGGCGTACCTTCAGTGGGAACATATCCTGGTGGCCTGAACATCTTCAGCATCTCATTCAGGAATGTCTTCTGCTGAGCTTCCATTTGGTAAACCAGATTCGTGACAATTGTCTCGGAGTTTGTATGAGGAGGGCCGAGAAAATTGGTGGGTGCCCTGGGAACCTGCCTTTCTTCACTCTCCGGATTCTGGTTTTGCTCTTCAACATATCCAGCTTCCACATTTTCCTCAGTTTGGCACACCCTGGAGTGGTGACGCCTTCGTGAGCCTCTTCGACCATTTCTGCCTACCATCTCAGACTAGTCTGTTTGGATCTGAGAAGAAGACATAACACATGAGGTACAGTCGAATAATCGTAATAGTGTCAGTCTTTAACAATTGCAAGGCGAATAATCGAAATGGAACTTAATAATAAAATTTTTCCAGAAAAAAATTTTCTGGCCCTTTTTTTTTTTTTTTTTTTTTTCAGCTGACCGGTCGCGACATATCGGTCGCGCCTCTGTAGAGAAATGGGGAGACCGGTATAGTCGACCTTCATTCTGACCGAGACATAGCGGTTGCAGTACCCTAGGGGTACCGGTTGACTGGTATGGGCAAAACCGTCGACCGGTATGCCCAAAATTACCTTTAAAGTCGCGAAAAGTGAGAATTTTTTCTCACTTTTCTCTTCTTCTTCTCTCCGGTGGCGATTTCTCTCTAGCTCCTGAGTTCCTACTGTAAGACCCGTGTCAAACTAACCCGGTCTTACCACCTTGAACCAGGTTTACCCATCATGGTCGAGTCAAGTGGACCAAGGGCGTGAAGGAGATCGAGATCCCAGGTATAAAATCGACCTAAAAACACTTAATTTTAGGGGAGGGTCGCATACCCAGCCAAGTAGGGTCGGACCTCCCAAAACAGAATGTCAGACCCTTAGATTTTAAGGGAGGGTCGGACAGCTTAAGACCCTAGGGTCGACGGGATCATCGACCCTTGGATCCTGCCGAAAATAGAAATTAGGAAAGGTCGAGATTTTTCGATTGGATTCCTTCCTAATTTCAAAGGGACTTATTTTAGGATGTTTCTAGCCTATTTAAGGGACGTCCCTAAGCCACTTTCACTCCTTTCATAACCCTAATTGAATTGGGAGAAAGAGAGGAGAAGGAAAGGAAGAAGAGGAGAAGCAAGGAAGAGAACCTAGCAAAAAGGAGAAGAATTTCAGAGGAAAAGTAATCTTCTCAGGTATGGGTACTAATTCCATGAGTTTCTACAGACCTTAGGTTAGTAATTGTTGGGAGTAGGATCTCGGAGAAACCCAAACCATCGATCCATGGTTAGGTTTTCATGGAAAACCCTAGGAGAATGCATGAAAGCCATCTAGGGGATGGTTCATGGTTTCAAACCATGGAATGAGTGTTGAATGGAAGGTAGAAGCAAGCCATAGGACCCCAGACTTGAAGAATGGATTAAAAAGTGGAAATTGGATCAGAGTGCACCAAGGGTCGCACCGAGGGTCGATAGGCCATCCGACCCTAGGTGTTTCTGACCATCGACCCTCAGCATTCGGGAAGTCCAGAATGGAGGGAGGGTCGACAGACCCATCGACCCTAGTATTGACCCTAGCATCGACCCTCAGTTGACAGAATGGTTTTTTATTCCGGAATTAATTCTAATTAAATTTTATCGGCTTTGTTAGGTCTGCTAGCAATCTAATAACATCGTAACGGTGATTTTAAAGCTTGGGAAATATCTTATAACAAGCTAAGGTGAGGAACCATAACTTCAAACTAAATTGGTTAATAATAAACTGTTTTCTTTTCTTGAGTCCTATGCCATGTTTGATTCTATGCGAATATGTTTGTAATGTGCATACATCATGCCATCCAATATTTCTATTACTTGTTCATGCATATTTACTTTATTGTTTATAACATGATGATGATGATGATGATAGGAATAGGCATGTGCTTGTATGTGTGTGGTTGATGTACTTGATGCGAGCGAGTATCAGGGGAGGTGTGATGAGAACGTCAATAAACGTTAACCTTTGGCGGGTCTCAGCACTTTAGCTCTATCTCTAACTCAAGTCTTGTGCATTGACATCGTCGTATCGCCATTACCTTAGCGGAACTATTATGTCGTAGAGTATCAGGGGAGGTGGTCTCGGTCCTTGTAGTCTCTGACTCTACCGGGGGCCTTAGCTCTATCTCTATGGACATTCCGAGGGATCTTTGGGGTGAGGCCTTGGATACACTGTTTGGCATTATGATTGGTTAGTAACGAGCCCAGTTTGCAAGCCCTCGCTAACAGGGGCTTACGTGTTGGTATAACATTATATAGAAATAAACGTTAACCTTTGTTGTATAATGTTATGGTAGGGTGGATGGGGACGACGATAAACGTTCACCTTCGGGCTGGCTTCCACACCCTGTGTATAGAGGCGGTGTCAATAAACGTTAACCTTTGACCACCCAACCTTTCTATTGCGCATTGCAAACTATAAACCAGACCAAAGATATGAATTGATTGCATGCATATGTATTGTTGCATTATTTTGGCTACTCACTGAGCCGTGTTGTGTGCTCACCCCTCGACGTCGAATAATTTTAGTTGATGATGCAGGTTACACAGTTGAAGATTATATGAACGCGTCTACATACGGGAATATAGCAGCAATGGAAGCTGGAGCTGAAGACGATACACACGACCCCTCTTGCGAGTGCAACTCGTGTGTATTTGATTAGATATTTTTATAGTTTCTTTGAATTTATAAAGACATGTATTTGATATTTACATAAGTATGTCTCAGTTGAAAATAGAATAATTTACTATTTAATTAATGGTATCATCTTAGTTCTCAGTTCATTTATTTATAAATTTTCCGCTATTGTGTATTACTCTGATTATGATTATGGATGTGTGGAAGTTTGGGTAAAATGGGGATAGCCTATTCGAGATCTTGGTTGAACCATTGGTTACTTAACGGTTCATCACACCATTCTAGTTGGTGCAAAATTGGGGTGTGACAACTTGGTATCAGAGCTTCTCAGGCCTTGCCCGCCAAACTAACATACATACGAGACAATTGTGAACTGAGTTAGGATAAATTTAAAACTTTAATACAAACAAACCATAAACACCTGTGTTGATTGAGACCAAATTAATAAGAGAATAATACATCTATTAAAGGGGAAACAAGTTACATACAATGAGAGAGAAAAAAAAAACAAATGCATATACATAACGAAAGCAGAGTACAGTCCACAACCCGGACAGTTACTCTATAGTACAAGACAAGAAAAATAAAATTGCAATTACAAGAACTGCTGGATAAGGGTTATATTAGACCCAATATATCTCCATGGGGAGCACCGGTGTTGTTCGTAAAGAAGAAGGATGGTAGCGTTCGATTATGCATCGACTATCGAGAGTTGAATAAACTGACCATCAAGAATCGATATCCACTACCCAGGATCGATGACTTGTTCGATCAGTTACAAGGAGCAAAGGTATTTTCAAAGATCGATCTTCGATCAGGCTATCATCAGCTGAAGATTAAAGAAGGTGACATTCCAAAGACAGCTTTCAGGACAAGATACGGACACTATGAGTTCTTAGTGATGTCATTCGGATTAACTAATGCACCGGCAACGTTCATGGAACTTATGAACCGAGTTTTCCACGATATGTTGGACACGTATCGGTTATAGTATTTAATGATGACATATTGGTATACTCCAAGGACAAGGAAACCCATATCAAGAACCTAAACGCAGCCCTACAGCGTTTAAGGAAATAGAAGTTATACGCCAAATTTTCAAAGTGTGAGTTTTGGCTAAGTGAAGTTGCCTTTCTAGGCCATGTAGTATCCGCTGAAGGAATCAAAGTGGACCCCAGCAAGATCGAGGCTATTGTAAAGTGGGAAGCACCGAAGAGCGTCTCAGAAATTAAAAGTTTTCTAGGTCTAGCTGGTTATTATCGGAGATTCGTAGAAGACTATTCTCGGATTGCCGTACCTCTTACCAGTTTGACCAAGAAAGGTGAAAAATTTGTATGGACGGATAAGTGTGAAAAGAGTGTCCAAACACTGAAGACCAGATTGATATCCGCTCTGATTTTGACTATTCCTATTCCAGGACAGACGTTTACCTTATACACTGATGCATCGGGATTGGGACTAGGATGTGTGCTTATGCAAGGAGAGCAAGTAATTGTGTATGCCTCGAGACAGTTGAAGGTACATGAGAAAAATTACCCCACTCATGATTTGGAGTTAGCGGCAGTAGTACATGCTGTCAAGATATGGAGACACTACCTATACGGAGAGAAATTTCAGATTAAGTCGGACCATAAAAGTCTTACTTATCTATTTAATCAGAAGGAGTTAAATATGAGACAAAGAAGATGGCTGGAACTATTGAAAGACTATGATTGTGATATCCAGTATCATCCGGGAAAAGCGAACGTGGTAGCGGATGCATTGAGCAGAAAAGCAATGATAAAATCTCAAGGAGAAGTTAGCACGACTGCGGCAATGTGTACCAACGGAATGGTGTTCAATCACGGCAACAAGCAGTATGTGATAGACACAACAGATGAATCAGCCAACCAAGGGTTTATTCATCGGTTCTCGAATATGTTCGCGGCATTGAAGATTATACCGGATATAGTGGACGAAGTAAAGACAGTTATCAAATCAGATCCTTATCTGAGAACAGTACAAGAAGATATTGAGAAAGGTAAGACTAACCCTGAGTTCACCTTGGATGACAAGAAGGTACTGAAATATAAAGGGAGAATATGTGTACCTGAAACAGAAAGTATGGACATTAGACACCGACTAATGAAAGAAGCCCATACCACCATCTATTCGATACATCCTGGAAGTACAAAAATGTATCATGATCTGAAGAAATTATATTGGTGGAGGGGAATGAAAGCGGATGTAGCTAAGTTCGTGTCTCAATGCCTAAATTTTCGAAAAGTAAAAGTTGAACGACAAAGACCCGCAGATCGTATTCTGCCATTTCCGAACCAGCATGGAAATGGGACTGCATCACTATGGACTTCGTCACAGGACTACCATTGACTCCTCGAGTAGTTGACGCAGTTTGGGTGATTGTGGACCGTCTGACTAAGACAGCTCGCTTCATACCGATACGACCCCAATATACACTGGAAATGTTAGCAAAGCTGTATGTGGATAATATTGTTCGGTTACATGGTGTTCCAGAAAGCATTGTGTCCGATAGAGATCCACGATTTACTTCCAAATTTTGGGAAGGACTGCAAAAGGCTATGGGTACAACATTGAAGTTCAGATCGCATTCCACCCACGCAGGCACGAATAGTCAGAGCGTACAATCTAGATCCTAGAAGATATGCTACGAGCATGTGTGATTGATTTCAAAGGATCATGGGACGAAAAGTTACCATTGATCGAGTTTGCCTATAACAACAGCTATCAGGCTACTATACAGATGTCACCTTATGAGGCACTGTATGGTAGAAAGTGTCGAACTCCCTTGTTTTGGAATGAAGTTGGAGAACGCAGTATTGTTGGACCTGAATTTATGGAAGAGACTTGTCGAGTGGTCGTAATCATCAAGGAAAGAGTGAAAACAGCTCAGAACCGTCAGAAGCAGTATCCGGATACTCGACGAAGAGATCTAGAGTTCGCCGTAGGTGATAAAGTATTTTTGAAAGTATCGCCTATGAGAGGATTGAAGAGGTTCGGACAGAAAGAAAAATTAAGTCCAAGATATGTCGGGCCATACGAAATTCTAGCTAAGCGTGGAAAAGTAGCTTATCAGTTGGCATTACCACCATCTATGTCAAGTGTGCACGACGTATTTCACATTTCTCTATTGAAGAAGTATGTCAAGGATTCGACGCATGTGTTGATAGTAGATTTGCCAGAATTGACTGATGATTTGACATTCGAAGTAACACCAACAGAAATCACCAGTCGGAAGGTTCAATGTCTACGCAACAGAGATATCTACTATGTTAAGGTCACTTGGAAAAGTAGAGACATGGAAGAGATTACATGGGAAGAAGAGAATGCTATGCGAAAGCAATACCCTCACTTGTTTGATTCAGAAGGTACGTACAATTTCGAGGACGGAATTTTTATAAGTTGGGGGGAGTTGTAAGACCCGTGTCAAACTAACCCGGTCTTACCACCTTGAACCAGGTTTACCCATCATGGTCGAGTCAAGTGGACCAAGGGCGTGAAGGAGATCGAGATCCCAGGTATAAAATCGACCCAAAAACACTTAATTTTAGGGGAGGGTCGCATACCCAGCCAAGTAGGGTCGGACCTCCCAAAACGGAATGTCGGACCCTCGGATTTTAAGGGAGGGTCGGACAGCTTAAGACCCTAGGGTCGACGGGATCATCGACCCTCCCATCGACCCTCGGATCCTGTCGAAAATAGAAATTAGGAAAGGTCAAGATTTTTCGATTGGATTCCTTCCTAATTTCAAAGGGGCTTATTTTAGGATGTTTCTAGCCTATTTAAGGGACGTCCCTAAGCCACTTTCACTCCTTTCATAACCCTAATTGAATTGAGAGAAAGAGAGGAGAAGGAAAGGAAGAAGAGGAGAAGCAAGGAAGAGAACCTAGCAAAAAGGAGAAGAATTTCAGAGGAAAAGTAATCTTCTCAGGTATGGGTACTAATTCCATGAGTTTCTACAGACCTTAGGTTAGTAATTGTTGAGAGTAGGATCTCGGAGAAACCCAAACCATCGATCCATGGTTAGGTTTTCATGGAAAACCCTAGGAGAATGCATGAAAGCCATCTAGGGGGATGGTTCATGGTTTCAAACCATGGAATGAGTGTTGAATGGAAGGTAGAAGCAAGCCATAGGACCCTAGACTTGAAGAATGGATTAAAAAGTGGAAATTGGATCAGAGTGCACCAAGGGTCACACCGAGGGTCGATAGGCCATCCGACCCTAGGTGTTTCTGACCATCGACCCTCAGCATTCGGGAAGTCCAGAATGGAGGGAGGGTCGATAGACCCATCGACCCTAGTATCGACCCTAGCATCGACCCTCAGTTGACAGAATGGTTTTTAATTCCAAAATTAATTCTAATTAAATTTTATCGGCTTTCTTAGGTCTGCTAGCAATCTAATAATATCGTAATGGTGATTTTAAAGCTTGAGAAATATCTTATAACAAGCTAAGGTGAGGAACTATAACTTCAAACTAAATTGGTTAATAATAAATTGTTTTCTTTTCTTGAGTCCTATGCCATGTTTGATTCTATGCGAATATGTTTGTAATGTGCATACAACATGCCATCCAATATTTCTATTACTTGTTCATGCATATTTACTTTATTGTTTATAACATGATGATGATGATGATGATAGGAATAGGCATGTGCTTGTATGTGTGTCGTTGATGTACTTGATGCGAGCGAGTATCAGGGGAGGTGTGATGAGAACGTCAATAAACGTTAACCTTTGGCGGGTCTCAGCACTTTAGCTCTATCTCTAACTCAAGTCTTGTGCATTGATATCGTCGTATCGCCATTACCTTAGCGGAACTATTATGTCGTAGAGTATCAGGGGAGGTGGTCTCGGTCCTTGTAGTCTCTGACTCTACCGGGGGGCGTTAGCTCTATCTCTATGGACATTCTGAGGGATGCTGGGGTGAGGCCTTGGATACACTGTTTGGCATTAGGATTGGTTAGTAACGAGCCCAGTTTGCAAGCCCTCGCTAAAAGGGGCTTACGTGTTGGTATAGTATTATATAGCAATAAACGTTAACCTTTGTTGTATAATGTTATGGTAGGGTGGATGGGGACGACGATAAACGTTAACCTTCGGGCGGGCTTCCACACCCTGTGTATAGAGGCGGTGTCAATAAACGTTAACCTTTGACCACCCAACCTTTCTATTGCGCATTGCAAACTATAAACCAGACCAAAGATATGAATTGATTGCATGCATATGTATTGTTGCATTGTTTTGGCTACTCACTGAGCCGTGTTGTGTGCTCACCCCTCGACGTCGAATATTTTTAGTTGATGATGCAGGTTACACAGTCGAAGATTATATGAACACGTCTGCGTACGGGAATAAAGCAGCAATGGAAGCTGGAGCTGAAGACGATACACACGACCCCTCTTGCGAGGGCAACTCGTGTGTATTTGATTAGATATTTTTATAGTTTCTTTGAATTTATAAAGACATGTATTTGATATTTACATAAGTATGTCTCAGTTGAAAACAGGATAATTTACTATTTAATTAATGGTATCATCTTAGTTCTCAGTTCATTTATTTATAAATTTTCCGCTATTGTATATTATTCTGATTATGATTATGGATGTGTGGAAGTTTGGGTAAAACGGGGATAGCCTATTCGAGATCCTGGTTAAACCGTTGGTTACTTAACGGTTCATCACACCATTCTGGTTGGTGCAGAATTGGGGTGTGACACCTACAGTCCGACCGGTGCTCCTAGAAGTCATTTTCTTCCGATCAAGACTTATAATATCCCCTCCAAGTAAGTTCTCTCCTTCCATTCACCATTTTCATATCGTTTTTTTTTTTTATGATTTTAAGCTTCAAAACTATGGTTTTCATTGATTGGAAGATTCTAACCGTAGGAACTCTTTTCCTTCAGTTTAGAAAGGGTTTAGGGACCCCTAAGAACAAAAGCCCTCAACTAATTTGAGGTTCCTCCGAAAGGTTTTAGGAAAAATCAAATTTTTTTTTCTAGTTTTGACCTAGGTTTTGACAAAAATCGATTTTTCTTAAATTTCTCAAAATTCTTGTTCAATTGGTGAATGGTTGGATTCCATGAAGTGTATGGGGGTTACGTAAGTCCTCCTCCCCATTTTTTTGGGTGAGTTCGAGGCTTTTTCTTAAATTGCTATCGTTATGCTGTCGAAATTTCGACAATTTTTAACCTTTTCTCCTTGTTTTTCTCGTTTTATTGCAGCTCTAATGGCTCCATGCAGAGGTGCTGACAAGCGCTCCTATGGTCTAGGCATGCACCTTCCCCACCCACCTGTACCACAGCTCGATGAGCGTTGGTTTCGATCTGAGGCGGCACAAGCCCGTTTCCCTTGGTTCGAGGGGAAAATTTTTGAGTTTAGACGGTGTGTAAATTTGGAGCAGTTGCAGCGGTTCGATGTGGAGGCCGCTTTTGGCAGACTTGGTTGGTTTCCGGTCATCACATACACGACGACTACCTGTCCCAACCTCGTCAAACACTTTTATGCCAACTTGGAAATAGATGGGGATGTCGACGACTTCAATTAATGTCGAGTGCTCTGCATCACTAGTTAGTCAAGGGTGTCCCCATCTCCTTCAACACCCACCAGCTTGCTAATCTTCTGGGGATTCCCAACGATGGGGACTTATTCTACTGTGCCCCTAAGATGAAGGGCTTTCTCACTGACGATATGCGCCAGGAGATCTCAAAGCAACTTCTAAACCCTGGGGCGCCCATGAAGGCTGCTAGTTTGAAGCCCCTGCCTCGAGTTTATAGCCGCATCATCCAACACGACATTGTGCCCTAGAGCGGCCATTATAGTGAGTTATCTCAGCTCACTCAGTACCTGACTTACTGCGTTTGCACTGGGGAGCGGGTTTGTCTTCCCTACATCATCATCAGGACCATGCATTAGGCTACACTACCCGGTCAGGCCAGCAACCTTCCTTATGGCCGGCTCATCACTACTCTCCTACAACGACTACGAGTGAACATGAGGGGTGAGATCGCTGTGGAGGACACTATGACCTCTGACATCGACTAGGATGCCACCCTGCGGATGCAGATGGATAACCTGCCAATCAGCGATGAAGATTTGGAGGCTCGCCCTCGCCCACTCAGGAGGACAGTAGCCACGGCAGCAACAGCAGCAACAGCCAATGCTGCTCATGCAGCAGAGGCAGTGGGTGATGACGAGGGTGGCGATGATCATATAGAGGATGTTCCAACACCAGCACTACAGTCCACCTATCCAGAGGGACCATCTCAGCCGCCTCCCGACACCGTGATGGGTATGTTTACAGAGCTCAGGGACGCTCAGCGTGAGATGAGCCGTGACTTGGGGCACTTGGCTCGCAGCCTCAGAGTCACTCAGGATTAGGTGCATTGGCTTAGGGTCGCTTACGAGTGGGATTATGACATTGCTAACCCTATTCCTCCTAGGCCCCTTACCCCATGATTGTCTTCTTATTTTTCTCGCTCTTCACAATACTGTTATATAACAGGGTAACTGTCCGACTTGTGGACCGTACCCTGTAGCACTATTAACTTGTCACTTTTAATCTTTAATAGAAGTTTTATGGTTCTTCCTAACTAGAGCATGCGCATTATTAAATTCCATATTTAATATAGTATATTATGCTCTTTCTTAATCAGTCTCTGGTATCAAACAATGCTTATGGTGTGTTCTTATTAAAGCTTTTAATTTTTTCCTATCTCAGTTCATCGACTTAGTTAAGTGCAATATGGTCTGTTGGACAGAGCCTGGTAGCTCTGATACCAAGTTGTCACACCCCAATTCTGAACCAACCAGAATGGTGTGAGTGAACCGTCATTGAACCAACGGTTTACACCAGGATCTCAATAAGACCGTGTCCACTCATATAAACCATCGCACATAACCCAATCAGAATATAATAAATACAGCGGAAGTCTTTAAATAAATGAACTGAGTATTCTATTGATAAATTTAAATAAGTATTCAATTATCTAAATTCCAAACGTAATTAAATATCTTTACATCACTTTAAAAATAACTGAAACAAATAAAATAAAATCAACGGTACACACAGAAAGGGCACTCGCATGAAGCGTCATGCTCGTCCTCTCCTGCCTGTACGTCTAGAGCAGCAACACCTCCATACGCCGAAGCGTTCATATAGTCGTCTACCGTGTAACCTGCATCAACATCTTAAAACATGTATATATACAAAGGGTGAGCTCACAACTTAGCTCAGTAAGACAATCAGACAGTGTATCAATATTATATGCATGAGTAACAATCATTTTATGCTGTGGTCTGGTTTAAGTTTACAATGTACTATAGAAAGGTTCGGAGGCCACCTCACCTCTATACACAAGTGTGTGGAATCGCACAGCAGATCACACCACCGGCCCACATGTACCCATCATGGAATAGAGATAGAGCTAACGCATCCACTACCTCCCTGATACTCCACCCATATCAATACATAAGCCCCTACTGGATAGGGCTTACAAACTGGGCTCGCAACTACCCAATCCTATATGTCATCAGTGTAGGCTCTATCCTAGTACAGCTCCCTATGGCATAGAGATAGAGCTAGAGCGTGGTGGCCAGGCCGGAGGCCACAGTGCCACGACCTCCCCCTGATACCCTACCCGCACCAAGCATACTAAGATAGAACAATACGCAAGTAGACTCTATCCCAACATCACTCCCTGCGGCATAGAGATAGAGCTAGAGCGTGGTGGCCAGGCTGAAGACCACAGTGCCACAACCTCCCCCTGATACCCTACCCGCACCAAGTATGCTAAGATAGAATACTACAAAAAGGTGCCAGTGTGAGGAATGATCCCAGACCCCAGGCCCTTCCCATTCCACACACCAACGAAAACAATCACATGTCTAGCAATCACATCCTAGCATAGCGAGTATGCATGAACAATAATAATAGCTGAAAGTAAAGGATGACATGCAATATGCACAAACACCAATCCACATATTCATTGTTATTTACAACAGTTTACTGTCTATAAATTATTAGGGTTTAAGTCTGATTCCCTTACCTAACGCTCGTTTGATAGCTTGCTCCACGTCGCAAGATCCAAACGTGCTATCACAAAGTCTTATACAATATCAGGGTTTAATTATAATAGGTTTACGTTGGTCGAAAAACCAACGAGGTTACAAAAATACACTCATAGAGCTGATCGGTCACAGTACCGGTCGCGGCACTGTGGGGAAACCTGCGACCGGTATGGTCAGCCGGTCCCCATAGACCAGCCTCGGAAGGTACCGGTTGCAACATACCAGTTGCACAGGGTGCAACTGGTATAGTCGACCGGTATGTCTCCGGAAGACTGTACGCCCGATCTTCGAATTCCGTCGGTCCCTCTCTCTTGATTTCAGGGTTCCTCCTACACATTCTAAGTCTGAGCTTTGTGTTAGAGTTGTTTTCAATTCCATTCAAGTCTAGTTTTGATGGTATTCATCCTAGAACTCGAATCTAGGGTTTATCGATTAAATTAGGGTTTGACGGTAAAGTAGGGTTTAGGTCAATACCTGCTTTGCATGATATTGATCCAAACAACCCAACCATCCTAGAGTCATAATGTGAGAGGAAGGGTTTAAACACTTACCGTCGACTAGCGTAGGGTGTGCATCGTTGAACGGCAACGGCGGCTCTTCCTTCTTCTTCCTAGCTTCTTCTCCTTCTCCAATCTCCTTCTCCTCTCTAGGGTTTGTGAGGATCAATGGAAGGGATTCTAGGAGGCTTAGAGGGGTTTAAATAGGCTAAGAATTAGGTTTAGGAAGCCTCATAGGATTAGGAAAGTCTTAGAATTTGGAATTGGGAAAGTGGGACCCGTAGAGATCCAATTTCGGATCTTGGTAGTCTGCTGCACAGACCATACTGGTCGACCGGTACCATAGACCGGTACCATCAACCGGTATGAATGAAATTCATACTTAAGTTAGTCTGTTTGGTCTGATTTTGTACCTAATTGTCATCCGCTCGTCCCGTCTGGCCCGGTGATGATCGGAAGACCTGTTACGACATGAAATCAAGGTTTAGATGGGTTCATGGAGTGCGGGTCTTACATTTATTGTTGGTAATAACTTAATTTCTGCAACACCCTAGTCGAACTGCCATATCTGTACACCTAGAAGACATATTAGGTGTAGGGACGTGCATATAAGCACCCACATTCACCGGAAGAGTAAGAATGAAAAATGATAAATTTTAATAAAGAGATATGAAGCCTAGCTCAACAAATTCCAAATTAGGGTTTTAGGTTAAGGGTAGCTTTAAGACAATCCCTACCCTCATCTCATTTTCCTCTAGGATACAGAAAACTTGATAGGTGTGATGTGAATTGAACCATAGAGCATTTAGGTTCTACACTCTGATATTGAAAGAAGAACATGAATGAATGAATCTGCTTCTGAACTACACAGATCCTGATTCTTAGGGTAGCACCCTAAGATACGTAGGCAGTTTAGTGAGACACCCAAACACGATTTCACATTTCAATCTGTATAGACTAATCCTAATAGGCTTCCTAAACCAAGCTAGAGTACACCTAAGTGGTTTTAGGTCAGCAAATTTTAGTCTTCCTAGACCAAGGTAGAGTACACCTGAGTGGTTTTAGGATAATAAATTCTAGGCTTCCTAGACCAAGGTAGAGTACACCTGAATGGTTTTAGGTCAATAAATTTTAGTCTTCCTAGACCAAGGTAGAATACACTTGAGTGGTTTTAGGATAATAAATTCTAGCCTTCCCTAGATCAAGGTAGAGTACACCTGAGTGGTCTTAGGTTAGCAAATCTTAGTCTTCCTAAACTGAGGTAGAGTACACTGAGCAGTTTTAGACTAACTATCTAGGCTTCCTAAACCGAGGTAGAGTACACCTGAGTGGTTTTAGCCACCCCTTTAGTCTTCCTAGATCAAGGTAGAGTACACCTGAGTGGTCTTAGAATATTATCCATTTTAGCCTTCCTAGATCAAGGTAGAGTACACCTGAGTGATCTTAGGCTACCCAATACCCATTTCATTTCCTAAACCAAGGTAGAGTACACCTGAGTGGTTATAGGAAATCCATATCTATAACCCACCACAACGAACTATGTTGTACCTGATTTTTAGGACCTCTGAAATACATAGGCAACTTGGAGGACCTCTCTAAGTACGGTACCACATCTTAGTTTCCTTAGGTCCTCCTTATCCATATCCATATCCATATCCATATCCATATCCATATTCACTTCGATCCACATAGGTTGTTTTTAGATTCAATCTCAATCATCATCAAGCATAAACTTCAACTTGAACAATTGAATCTAAGAAAGCTTAAGCATAAATCACATCCATAAACCTTAATCACATTCCGTTCGAACTACGTTATGGACTTGATTTCTAGGATTGTGATATGTAGGCAATTTGAGATGTCTAGGACGTCTCAGATTCAGTCCATCACCAAACCATCTTTGGTTCAATTCACTATATATTACTTTGCTTGTTTATTTACTTTCAGAACATGTTTGGTTAAACCCTAGGTTAGAAGAACTTAGCAACTTGACATAGGATCTCCCATGAGTCCTAGTTATCATCCATTGACCATGAACAGTCAGAACCATAGAGTCTACGGAAGGTAGAATTACATAGGAGGCCGATTTTCTGATCGGACAGTTTTGGGTGCTAACACCTTCCCCAACTGTACCTTGAACGCTTACCCGTTCTCTGATAGACCAAAGCCAATATATTAGGTCCAATGAGTTAATAAAAGTCTTTTCTTATAATGAGACTACATTTTTATAGATCCTAGATCTTAATCTAGGTGGGGACTCCAAATCATTTTTTTCGTCCATCAGAGATGGGTGGAAGAGACCACTTTTGTCCTCACAGTGTGGTTGTAGTCTATCCTTACCATAACACATTGCAAACTTAACCAGATCAAATGATTGAATGCTATATCATGTATATTGCTTGTTGCATGTTTTTTTTTCCACTGAGCTAAGTTGTGAGCTCACCCCACGTATACGTATTATTTTTAGTTGATGATGCAGGTACTACTGTGGAAGACTACATCAATGCATCTTCTTATGGACAAATGATAACTATGGATATGCAGACGATGGAGAATGAGCATGAATTATCATGCAAATGTCTCTATTGTGTTTATCTCTAGGTTTTATGTTTGGAACTATAAGGCTTGTAAGGATTATTAATATTTATGTTTTGGTCAACATTGAGATAACTGGATAATGTATTTAATTATCACATTAGTTATTAGTTCATTAATAAAGACTTCCACTGATTATTCATATATTTTGATTATAGTTCAATTTATAGTTTGATTGTTGGCATGGTTCTTTAGAGATCTTGGCTTGAGCCGTTGGTTCATTGATGGTTCATTCACACTTCTGGTTCAACAGTGTAAACTTGAAAGTAGTGATATTGATCATACCTTTTGTCTGCTTCATCCTTTCTTATTTATTGTAGTGGCCACGGGCTACTTTGAGCCTTTTTCCTAGCTTCTGGGACTGGATATCGTACTTAGCTTCTATGAGGTCCACGTGGCTGGCGGTGATTGATCAGACAGGTCGGCCTGTCAAGTCACCGAGGGTCAGTAGCTGAGCTACCTTACGCTATGCCTTAGGCACAAAGGTTATCAACGAGTTTTGGTCCAATGGGACACGAGCTGATCCTTGTCTGTGGTAGTCTCCGTTTGAGTAAAATGGACAGATTTTTGGTGACGCGGCCATGTGTCCTCAAAACATTAGTGTTTTTATACGTGGCCCTACTGACAACCCAACTTCTATTATTCCCCGTACTCATTATTTCCAACCGACCCCCTGTCAAACCACATCAAGCCACGTTTCTGCTTTTCATTGGCACTGGGGTCAGTGTTCCTTTCTTATTGGTGATCGGGTCGGTGCCACAATCATTTATTAACCCTTTTCTGGGCTGCTATGTGTTCCTCTTGGATTGGCGCTAGATGGCCGACCCTACCGCATTATTTTGACTAATCCACATGTACGTACTGGATTAATCCCGACTTATTTTACCTATATAATGCGTAAAGGTGCATGAAATTTTCACAAAAATTTAATCTTCTACATATTTAAGCCATTTGAGTACCAAAAAAGAAAGATTTAGGCAGTTGAAACCATAGTTAGTAAGCACGTATTATACGTGTAAAATACTTGTATTATACCTATACCATATTTTATGCCATTTTTCCCATATTTTAATGAATGTATGTAGAGATTCGTTAAAAGTATTTTTCAAAATATTAAAACGTATTATACAAGTTTAATATGCATATCACGTATTAAACGGGTATAATATGGCGTCAGTTATTAAAAATAAAAAATAAAAAACAAAACGTAAAAAATCCCAAGAACTCATCTCGCATCCCTGTGACCCGCCTGTTGTAGCTGCCGAAAACTGCATCCAATCCTAAATTTTCTGAAGTTCCAATTAAATATGTTGTCTCCTGGCTAACAACTAGGTCTTCCTGGAAGCTGACGTCTCGCCAAAAAGCATCGAAGGTTTATAAGACTGGCCAGAGAGAATGGTAAAGCCAGATCTTGGTTGGTGAACATCATCGTGAAAGCTTGGATTTTGGAGGGACAAGGCAGGATTCGTTGATTGATTCAGAGATGAGGTGTTGAGGTCTTTAACGAATTTTGGTTTGAAAACACAACACTACGCTGTCGAAGACTTGAGGGTTTCCCAAAGCAAAAGAGAGAGAGAGAGAGAGAGAGAGAGAGAGAGAGAGAGATATTTTACTTTACACTATTGAAGACTCGAGGGTTTCCCAAAGCAAGAGAGAGAGAGAGAGAGAGAGAGAGAAAGCAGAGATTTTACTTTAGGGATTCCAAGTGAATCGATGGGTCTACTGTTCAAATCTAGAAACATATCCATGTGACACAGTTGCATCCTCTGATTCTTCGCTTTTGACAATTGCTTGGGGATTACACTTTGCTCCACTTTTAGGTTTCTTTATAATATTTGTTTTTCTTTTTATCCACCGTGGGTTCCCATCAAACTTTTGGTAATTTTTTTATTATAATTTATTATCTTCTCTTAATTATATTTTTTTTTCTTCAATGGGCAAGATTAGAGAGTATATCTATAATGAAACCGTAGGCAGCATTAGAGAGTATTTCTAGAATGAAACCATGTTTTGATTTGTAGAATTCTATTTATATGTTATTATTTTATGAAAAAATTTCATCTACACCCCATCAAAGATCCTTAACATCATCTACACCCACAAGAATGTCGAAACATCACCTAGGTCCACTTAACTGACGAAAATCACTAAAATTATTGAAATACAATTTTACCCCTCAAATAAAAATTTTAAAAAAGAAAATTTATGTTCATTTACGAATTTAGCCTTCAAATGTTACTTATCCCTGCTGCAACAAAGCCATGTTTAGATTTAGGGGAGGCTGACATTGGCGAATCCGAAACTTAATTTGGGTTGAAAATGGATGAATCTGGGAGGTTTTTACAGTTTCCACAAAATACCCAAATGCTACAGAAACATGGACGCCATTAAAGTACAGAGGAAAGCAAAGTAACAATCCTAATTTTTTTGGAGAAGTAAGTTAAGAAGAAGAGAAATTGATCTGCAAAACCTAAAGACATTATTGGGTTTCTACGGATTTTATTTTCCCTTTTTCCATTGGAGAATCAGAAAAGCTTTAAGTCGTTGATTTTCTTTCAAAAATGCAAATTGAATGGAAGTGACGTCTTCATCATTATGCAAATCATCTTTTTCTTTTCTTTTCCCGGTGAAAACAAACTGTTCATCAAACTGCTAGATAATCGTCCGAGATTTTTAACCTGCGATGAAGCAATCTGCTGCTATTTCTCCTACGACTTCACAAATCCCCTCTTAAGTTTTAGTATTATCTATAATATCCTTTTAATTAGGGTAGGATTCCATATCCATGCACATGAAATCGAAAAAGCAAAAATTTTCCTGCTACCTTGTTTGCACGAAATCTTGTCCAGACCAAGCAAACTTCTCAACATTGATAAACATTTACCTACCTTTGTTGCAGTAATAACCGTGGTCGGGGAAGATGAAGGCACCGTTGACGGCAAAGAAGAAAACTCTGAACTTCGTAGTCCTCGTCCTCGTCCTCGTCGAGTAGAGGTAGGGTTTCGTCCTTGTCGTCCTCGTCGAGAAGGAAAATGTTAAGTCTCAAGTTCTACTGTTTCACTTACTGTTTCGAAGTGAAACAGTTCGAAATAGAGGAGGTTTCGAAACAATTGTCAGAAGGGTATATTGGTCTTTTCAACCTACAAAAAGGGTATTTTTGTCCGTGAAAAATTTCAATCCACCTGACGTCAGCATCTAACGGGAATCAACTGACGGAGTGGACTTCTTTGATTACCACAGCCGAAGTTAGTGGACCTAGGTGATGTTTCGGCATTCTTGTGGGTGTAGATGATGTTAAGGATCTTTGATGGGGTGTAGATGAAATTTTTTCTTATTTTATTTATTGAATGTTATAGATGTTTATTACATAGTGAATATATATCCGTATTTTTTGTTCTGATTTTTCTACAGGGTATCGTATTAAACACGTACTGTATTAATGCTGTACATATTTTTTTAAAACTAATTACTGATCCCCATATCAAAGTCTGGCTCCATTTAATATTCGTATGTATCTGTGTCCGACGTTTTACTTTATCCAAACTTACTAACTATGATTGAAACATAAATAAAACGTTCTCTCCCTAGAGCATAGATTTTGAGGTGTGTCTTGTTTTCCCACTTTTTCTTCTCTAGCACTCTCTCTCTCTCTCTATTCAGAATTTATTGTTTTTAATGTATAAAACTTATCACAGCAATGCACCATTTAAAAACTTTGATAAACCAGCAAACATTTTGTAATCCCAATGATGCCATAAATCCCCATATCTTTTCCCCAAGATTTATTGGCCAAATATTCTAGCCGTGTTTATGTGGAGGGTTAGGTGTTTGAAATTTCAACACTACATATGTGGTAAGTTTGAGTTCAATTTTACTATTAAAATAAAATAAAAAATAATAAAATAAAACACATAAATCTTTGAAGTAATCTGGATCTTTCATCATACGAGGAAAAAAAATATGTATGACATGATAGAGCATACAATTAATAAAACTAGAATTCTAAATCAGATATCCAACATATATATGTTATCCACTTCATTTTTAATGATTCAGATTTATGTAATTGGCATGTCATGTGGTAAAAACAGAGTTGCAGAAGTTACACTACCCAATATACACCCCCGGACTTCTGTCCATTTTGCCAAAGAAACAATGTTACTTGTCTAGGTGAAGGGATTCATGCACCATTAGGTTTGGTGATCATGGACCATTCATTTTACAGGGATGGGTGTAATTAAGTGATCTGACCGTTCCATGTGAAGTGTGTCGAAACATTTTTCAATTGTCAATTTTTTTATTTTTTATTTTTTTTTTGGTAGAAATCGAATTCTCAATTTACTCTCAACAAATTGTTAAGACATGAAGCATTTAAGGAGGCAAGAATAATAAGATTAAAACTTGCCCACACAGCTTATTTCTGTCTGAGGACAATCTAAATGTTCTATCATGTTCAATCAACACATTAAAAAGGTTATACGATATATCTGGTGTGGAAATAGGCTAACATTTCTATTGGCAATTAGGAAGCTTCCAAGTTCATGCTCAGGTGACTAATCCTAAGGCAAAGGGTCGAAAAAATCAACGCCACTATTCCTGAACAACTTAGAGCCGGGTCTTCTTTTCGTAGTATTACGGATATGAAAAGAATGGGAAAAATGAGATTCAATTGTCAACTGCTCCTATTGGAAATATGATTGACTATAGATTCGAGTCATAGCACATGGTTTCGATCGGACAACCCAAAATTCAGTTATTTCAATTACATCGAATGATCTTTCAAATTGGTCAAGACACTCGAGTTTATGGCCGTTTCTTTATGGAACTAGTTGTTGCTTTATTGAATTTGCTTCATTAATAGGTTCATGATTCGATTTTGATCGTTATGGACTAGTACCAAGATCGAGTCCAAGACAAGCGGATCTCATTTTAACAGCCGGCACGGTAACAATGAAAGACCCACCTATGAACTTGACCCATCCAACTATTGACAAAGCTAAGTGGGACCCACCTCTTTAATAATATTCCTATTATATATATCATGCCATTATACCTAATATTCCGAATTTCAGAGGTGGGTCCCACATCTCATGGACGGAAGGTGTGGGTGGAGATCTTTTGTCGTTCAATCGTCCATCGAAGGGGTTGGACTGTATCGAAATGTGTGTCGACCACCCCAATCCGTTTGATGGAGGACTTGAGCGATTAGACGACGTCGGAAGACGATCCCGGTCGGCGAGATCAAGGGGAGGGTATCCACGTGGCAGAAGATCCACCCACTCTCATGCCTTCACTTGTATTTAAATCACATGGAACAGAAGGCAAGGATAACATCCTTGAACTACAAAGATTATATATAAAGGCTTAGAGCACCAATCCCTCAGTTGTTTCTCCATCCTCTGTTGCCATGCCGAAAAAGAAGATCAAGCTTGCTTTGATTCCTAACGATGCAGCAAGGAGAAACGCCTTCTACAGAAGAAAGAAGGGGATGATGAAGAAACTGAGTGAACTTAGCACATTATGCGGCGTCAAAACGTGTGCGGTCGTTTACAGTCCGTTCGAAGAACAACCAGACGTCTGGCCCTCTCCATCGGATGGGAAGAGACTGCTTAGTATCTTCAAAAACATGCCTGAATTTGAACAGCGCAAGAAGACTCTAAACCATGAAGAGTATCTCTCCAAAAGAATCAATAAAATGAAGGATCAATATGGGAAGATTCACAAGGAGAATCGAAGGAAGGAGATGATGATGATTATATCCGACTGCTTCCAAGGTAATAATGATCTGAATGAGCTTACGATGTCTGATTTAACTGACTTAACCGATCTGATTGATGCAAAAATGAAGACCATTGGAAAGAGGATTGAAGCACTTCAGCGAACTTCAACAGCAGACATTGGAACCAGCCAAGAGGATAGTATGGCTTTGCAGGTGGCTGTGAATGCTCTACAAGACCAACCGTGGTACATTCATGGTATGAACTCAAATGAACCTTCAGTGCCTTCCTTTGGCAGAGAAGTTGTGCCACCATATGTGGACAATCCTGAATGGACTGCTCCTTTCTTTCCATGAGATCTATAGCTATTAAGAATTACCATTCTGTCTTTCCTTAATAAGATCTAGTGATGATGTCCTTCCTTTCCTTATGAACTAGTTTTGTTCTCTTGCACTTGATACTAGTGTTCCTTTTTAATTAATTTGGTTATGTTTTTTAATTCTGGGGATTTTGGTGTTGGATTATTGATCATATTCAAGGATTAAAGTATCGTGTATGAGTAGTGTATCAATCCGATGATTTTTAAAAGACGTATCGTATCGTATCGTATCATTCTTTGTAGAAAAATAAATCATCTAAAGTAGTTCCTTTTTGTTTTGTTATTGTTACAAAAATTTGTTATCATGACCTAAAACTTGTTTAGGGTTGTCGCCGGCTGCCTTTTCCATAAAAATGAAACACAATATCAACAACCAATCATGACAATAATCTTTGGACTTGTAAGGTGTAAATGCATAAATTAAAAGAAATAATTTTAAGGGAAAATTTCACCCATCCACCTTTGTACTGTGCTTTTAAGTCACCCAACCCCCAATTTTACGATTAATTTCATATACCCCTCTCCCCTCCTCATCTGTTAAATATGTATCTCATAATAGCAAGTCTGTTAAATGTGGCAATGTTAAAAATTTGTAATAGTAAAATTACCTTTAGACACTACCTTTAAATGTGGCAATGCGCACGGAGCATCATCCTGATAGTTGCAGGGTTGCGAGTCTTTCACCTCTGCCTTCTCCATGCACTTCGGTCCTTCCTTATTCTTGTGTCTCAACCGTAAGATCACCGGCTCGCTCGCCGGCTCCTCATCACATAAAAAAGCGATTATATTTTATTTACTAAATTACCCCCTGACTCCATGTTTCCAGACAGTTCTAAATCATCAATGAATTTGTTTCATTTGTTCTTCATTGCTAATTCTCTTTCTTAAAATAAAGGGGAAAATGTTGTGATTCTTGAAGTTAAATCGATTAGAGAAGAATCCTTCTTACCACGAAATTTGGATTTAGACAATTAGAGATTGGATCTGATTCGATGGGAGATCACGCCATCAAGGAAGACAGTTGAAATGGCGTGATACTAATTGAAATTCTGGTTATGAAGTTTGATTAGGGAACAAAATAATCAAGGATGACGTTTGGTTTTATCTAGTGGTTTGCATTTTGCAACCGTTGATGGGGTTCTTGAGCTTTTGGCATATAACTATATAAGGGAGGTTCGCACAAGACTCAGGGTCCTGCCGGGTCTCTACACTAATGGATTGGCAATGGCAACAGCTGAGATAGGGCTTCTTGAAAAGCTCAAGTTATTATTAGGGAGGGTAATTGGGTGATTATGCATTTTTTTTGTTAGTCAACTTAACAGCAGGGGGTGCACATGAAATTGGGATTAGGTGTTTAATAAATTGGCATTAACACCGGTTAACTCATGGGACACATATCATCTAAACAATGTGAATTCCGTTAACTCATGGGACACATGTCATCTAAACAATATATTAGAAGAGTAATAATTCTTCTAGTACATGCACAGCTGATCCGACTCAATAAAGTACAAGAGGTGGGTGAAATTTTTCCTAATTTTAATTAGGTCTAGCAAGAATGTATTGGGAGAGGCAGGTGTTGGAATGAACTGTTGATGTGCCGTTCCATAGTGTTAGCCTGGAACGTCAACCAAGATGGTAACCGTATGGGGTACATACGGTCCAAAAAACTACGTTGGCAGCCCATAAGGATAACATTAATTCATATTCCTATCTTTACCTCCTCCAACGGAATTCAAATTTCAAATCGTCTCCTCCGAGGGGTTCGGGAGGAGACGCGGCTCCTACTAGCCAATGCCCGACATGTGGGCGTTGGCTGGATCCGAGCCCTTCATCTGAGCTGGTGCAGAAGCCGACACCCCCTATTGGCTGACCTTACCAGCTCGAATGGAGGGCTCGAATCCAGTCGACCCCCACATGGGGCATCGGCTGGTGGGAACCCTGTCTCCTCCCGAACCCTGGGAGAAGACGATTTGGATCCCCTCCAACGTTTACCACACCCAAACCTTGGATGTGTTTACCATTTATTGCCCTCCCTCAATTTGGGGACCTTCCTTGTATCTTTTTGTGTTTATAGAGGACATTTATCATACAACCAAAAAATGAACAAAATACAATATCCATCTTATATCCAATTTTTATTTTTTTTAACAAGAAATTTTAGTGAGAAGAAAACCGGGCACAAACCAAAGCCTCATTAACAACCAAATCATGAAGCCAAGGAACAGAATCAGGTCAACACACCAACCCCGAAATGGTGAGAGCCTTCTGAGCTAGGGAATGAGCAATCTGATTAGCTCCCCTAGGAACAAAACAAGATATCCAACTTTCATTAAGGAAGAAAATTAAACAATATATTCGGATTAAGAGGTAAGATGTGTATGTTAAAATATAAAAAAGATGTAATGTACGTTTTCATGAAGTTACCTTATATCTAAGTTCTATTCATGTTATATTGGTGACTCCACAGGAGTCCCTGATTGTGATAATCTTTTTCATTTTTTTTATTAAAAATCATTAAATTTTCAACTTAAATTTGAGTAACTGAGGCTGAAGTTACGGATGCTTTCAATGTCTGGAATGCATGAATCCTTCAAGTTGGCATGTAGCATTAGAGATTACCAGAGTCTCACTCTTATGGTGATAATCTTTTTGCATCTTTTTAGCAGAAATCATTAAATTTCAACTTAAATGTGGGTAATTGAGGATAAAGATTACTGTTAAGGAGTCTGACGGCTTGCCACATCAGCAGACTCTACTTGTCAATACAGATTCGGTCTCCACCTCCTAAGCTCGTGTAACCGGTTGCAATTGTAGTTCATTACAACTCTACCAAAACTGACGAGTGGTTTGAATTTCAATTGATCGACCATATCGGATAAGTTTTGAGTAGTTTGAATGTTTAAAGACTGTTGTAACAAACCGATAGAAACTCTTGTATATACATAGGGACGTAAACGGATCGAATTTGAATAGGATACACTATTACCCGAATCCGAATCTGTTTACCAACTACCATATTCGAATTCGATGGATGAATAAAAACCAAATCCGAATTTGAAATTTATTCGGATGTCTGGTTAAAATCCAATTCGAATCTCGAAAATAGAATTAGAATACAAATTGAATGGAAAATGAGAGGGAAAAAAAAAAAAACCTAGTTTAAAACAAATATATAGCCTACCCTAAGAAAATAAAAGACGAAACCTTAAATGACTTTATAAACATTAGGCTATATGCGTCTTAACACTAGGCTAAACGAAGCGGATATAATCCTGACCGTTTGACTAATATCCGAATCCGCATCTGAATCTGACCCATGCTATCGGAATTCAAATTTCTGATTGTTTGAATTCGGATTCCCCTAAACAGATGCGAATTTGAATTGGATCCGGATTTTCGATTATCCATTTACATTCTTAAATATACAAGTAAGAATATTCAAACTATTCCTTACGTGTTATCTGTTCTAACAGTTAAATACCCTTTCAAATTATCGAATGCATGAAACGCCTTCAATCGAGTTGGCAAATAGCATTATAGATTACTAAGGCTCTCTTTAGATTCATTTTTATTTTTTATTTTTACTTATTTATCAAAATTCATTTTTGAAAATAATTTTTGATAAAAAAATAACATGTTATTTGGTGGCTACAACAAAAAATAAATTGTAGAATGAGAAATAGATTTAGTAGATGGTAAATTGATGAACTTTGTGTGCTGAAATTTACATAAACACCTCACGGTGGGGATTCTCACATTCATATATAAGAACTATTGCCAATTCCTTAACTGTCGAGAATCAAACTCGATCCATCGGGCGGTGATATGATTCGTCTCTTTTGGCTTGATGAAGGGATGATTTGATGGCATTAAATATGCCAGATGTGCATTTATTGCACTGTGATAAATGCTCATAAATGCTAACAAGGGGCATTAAATGTATAAGGGTGCTGACATGACTAGCTATCTCATCTCCCAAAGGAGTGCAACAAAGGAAAAGATTTCAAATCTGCTCAAGAAAGGGGAAAAGATGGCCACTCACATCAAATAAACCTAGTGACATGGACTGGATGGGGTCGTAGAGGCCAAATATTGGAGATATGCTCTCTTTTTAGGGCGTCGTAGACCCTTTTTCCTACATAGTAGAGTGATGATGACCTTGGGAGACGGGACAAGCTAGATAGAGGAAGGGAAACGTACTCAACAGGCTTCATACTTGGTCTATAAATAGTTAAAGATAGCAAAGAGAAAGGGATCCAATTTTTACTCCGACTAAGGTACCGTTACTCTCTAGAATTCTCTCTAGAATACACTATTCGTCATTTGTGAGTATCTCACTCACTTGAAACATTAATCCATATTCTTGTCATCCTATTTGAACTGGGAAGGAAAGGTCTTATAGAGCTCCTATACCTCAGTCCCTTCTCTTTAAGAAACTAGGGTATCTTATCCCAAAGTTCCATTTTGTTATCTTGGACCTTACTAACTTAGGCATTGGAGTGGCCATAGGGTAAAACTTGCCCATCTCAATGTGTGTTCTTGCTCTACAAATACATGGCAACATCTTGTACACCGGGCAAAATCCAGTGACAATAGATTGGAGTCCATTGTGGGGCCTGACGTACCTTGGTTTTTAAAAGCTTTTCCTTTCCAAGCTCCTTGTTTCCAAACTCAGTTCCAAAAATCTTTCTTTGCTTCGAATCTTACCTATGGCTCCACTAAGGAGAGTTGAAAGTGCTTACAATCTAAGAGGGACGGATGCCCGTCGTGCAAGTGAGTGAATTTGCGAAGAACGTGTTGATGCCCTAAGGGGACTCAATGGTCAGGTCCCTGATGTTAACCTGGCGGAAGGAGGGGGGGGAGCACGACCCCTTTCAGTTTGTTACTAGAGATCAGTTCGACCACTCTCAATGGTCGGTGCCCTGGGCCCCTAGCCATTCATATCAATCAGTGGGCTCCCGTCACAGAAGGGCTCAAGGAGATACGTATTGTGAAGCCAGTGTTAGCCAGATCCCAAGGTATGAACCAACAGAGGTAATATCAAGTAGCCATATTTCTCATGTTAAATCTCATAGGGTTTCCATCCACGATCTCTTAGGGGCAAGACGTGATGCTGCTGGAGGAGCTCGAAGGAGGGTCAACATAGCTCCTGATGTAGCTCGAGAGACGCAAAGGAGGGTCGATGTGGCTCGATAGGTGAGGGACAATGTGCAAGTGTGGGTCAATTCGGCCAAACAAGAGAGAGTTGCTGCTATTGCTCCCTCGACCCCTGACATCCTTGCTTCCGACGACCATATAGGCAGGTTGAAGCAACAGGTGAAGGACCTGATGGAGCAGATGCAACAGGTGGAGAGGGGGGGGGGGTCGATTCAGAGGCCCTCCAGGACTATGACTGTCACACCCCAATTCTGATCCAACCAGAACGGTGTGAGTGAACCGTCATTGAACCAACGGTTCACACCAGGATCTCGAATAGGCCGTGTCCACCCATACAAATCAATTACACATAACCACAATCAGAATATAATATACAGCGGAAGACTTTAAATAGAATGAACTGAGTATCTATTGATAATGTAAATAATTATCCCATTATTCAAAATCAAACACATAATAATAATATCATTACATCCCTTTAATCCGATCAAAATAACTGAAATAAATAAATAAAACAAATCACAGGTACACGCAGAAAGGTCACTCGCATGAAGCGTCATGCTCGTCCTCTCCTGCCTGTACGTCCAAACAGTTACACCTCCATACGCCGGAGCGTTCACATAATCGTCCACAGTGTATCCTGCATCAACATCTAAAAACAATGTATATACAAAGGGTGAGCACACAACACAGCTCAGTAAGACAATCAGACAATTTCACAAGATTATGCATGAGTAACAATCATTTTATGCTGTGGTCTGGTTTTAAGTTTGCAATGTGCTATAGAAAGGTTTGGTGGCCCCCGCACCTCTATACACGAGTGTGTGGCGTCGCACAGTAATCACACTACCACCAACCCACATGCACCCATCATAGAATAGAGATAGAGCTAAGGTATACCCGCACCTCCCCTGATACTCTACCCATACCAGTACCTAAGCCCCTACTGGCCAGGGCTCGCAAACTGGGCTCGCAACTAACCAATCCTATATGTCAACAATGTATGCTCTATCCCAGCACAGCCGTCTACGGCATAGAGATAGAGCTAGAGCGTGCAGGCCGGGTCGGAGACCACCAAACCTCACCTCCCCCTGATACCCTATCCGCAACTAACCCACTAGGATAGAAACAATACGCAGGTAGACCCTATCCCAACACAACTCCCTACGGCATGGAGATAGAGCTAAAGCATCGTGGACAAGGCAGCGTCGACTCAGAATCCTCAGTACCACACAACGATGGCTGGGACAACATCAATATCGGAGACCAACGTACCACGATCTTCCCCTGATACCCCACCCGTACCAAGCATGTTAAGATAGAATACTACAAAAGGTGTCAGTGTGAAGAGCGATCCCAGGCCCATGCCCCACTCCACACACCAACGAAAACAATCACATGCCTAACAATCACATCCTATGAATGCATGAACAATAATAATAACTGAAAGTAAAGGATGACATGTGAATATGCACAAATATCACATCATAGACATTCAATGATTAACAATGATTTACTGTCCATTAATGATTAGGTTTAGGTCAGATTCCCTTACCTGACGCTCGTTCGATCACTTGCTCCACGTCGCAAGATCAAAACGATAAGTCACAAAGTCCTACAATATTATTAGGGTTTCATTAAAATAACATTCTTTAGGGTTTCATGTTGGTCGAAAACCAACAGAGATCACAAAATACCCTCACAGAGCTTACCAGTGGCATGTACCGGTCGCAGCTCTGTGGGAAATACTGGCGACCGGTATGGTCAGCCGGTCCCCCACAGATAACCTCCCGAGAGGTAGCGGTCGCAACATACCGGTCGCACTATGTGCAACCGGTATAGTCGACCGGTATGTCTCCGGAAGACCATACATGGGTTCTTCGACTGCCGTCGATCATCCTCCATGGATTTTCAGGGTTTCTCCTATCCATTCTAAGTCTAGGCTTTGAGTTAGAGTTATCCCCAACTCATTCAAGTCTCGTTTCGATGAATATCATCTCGAAACTCGAATCTAGGGTTTGACGGCAACTTAGGGTTTATTGGCCAATTTAGGGTTTTAGATCAATACCTACTTTGCATGGTACTGATCCACCCACACAACTATCATAGGGTAAGAAGATGGATCCAAACACTTACCGTTGACAGGTGTAGCGAGAGCTTCGTCAAACGGTAATGGCGGCACCTCCTTCTTCTTCCTAGCTCCTTCTCCTCTCCAAGCTCTTTCTCTTCTCTAGGGTTTGTGAGAGACAATGGAAAGGATTTGAGGGGTTTAAAGGTGTATTTATAGGCTAGAAATAGGGTTTAGTAACCCTACTAGGATTAGAAAACTTCTAGGATTCGAAATCAGGAAAGCGGGACCCGCAGAGACCAATTTCCAAATTCCTGCACATAGCTGTACAGGCCATACCGGTCGACCGGTACCATCATCCGGTACCATCGACCGGTATACCTAAAACCAGGTATAATTGGTCGACTTCGGTCCGATTTTGTACCTGTTTGTTATCCGCTTGCCCCGTCTGTCTCGGTGATGATCGGAAGACCTGTCACGATACAAAACCAAGGTTAGACCGGGTTTTCAGAGTGCGGGTCTTACAACTCCACCACCCTTAAAAGAAATTTCGTCCCGAAATTTGCATGTAGGTACTACAACTCCCCCACCCTTAAAAGAAATTTCGGCCTCGAAATTTGAACGTACCTTGATCGTCAAAAAGGTTAGGGTACTCCTTCCTCATTGCGCTCTCTTCTTCCCAAGTAATTTCCTCCACATTTTGGCTTCTCCAATGCACCTTTACATAGTGGATATCCTTGGTTCGAAGTTGCTGAACTTTTCGGCTTGAGAGCATTACAGGCACCACTTCGAAAGTTAAGTCTTCGGTCAAGTCTGGAGGATCAGCGCTCAAGATATGCGATGGATCTCTGACATACTTCTTCAATAATGATACATGGAACACATTATGAACGCTAGACATAGATGGTGGTAGAGCCAATTGATATGCTACATTACCACGTCGATTCAATATCTCATATGGTCCCACATACCTGGGGCATAGCTTCCCCTTCTTACCAAACCGTTTCGGACCTCGCACCGGTGACACCTTCAGGAACACTTTGTCACCCACTGCAAACTCCAGATCTCGACGTCGATTATCTGCATAGTGCTTCGTCGAACCCGAGCTGTCTTTACTCTCTCTTTGATCTGATCAATCACTCGGCAAGTTTCTTCAACAAACTCCGGTCCTACAATTCTTCTTTCCCCCACTTCATTCCATAACAGAGGTGTACGACATTTTCTCCCATAGAGAGCTTCATATGGGGCCATCTGAATTGTAGCCTGATAACTATTGTTGTAAGCAAACTCGATAAGTGATAGCTTCTCATCCCAAGCTCCTTTGAAATCTAATGCACAAGCTCGAAGCATATCTTCCAGAATTTGAATGGTTCGTTCGACCGTCCGTCCGTCCCGAGGATGGAAAGCCGTCTCGAACTTCAACTTTGTTCCCATAGCTTTCTATAATCCTTCCCGGAATTTCGATGTAAAACGGGGATCTCCGTCGATACTATACTCTCCGGAATGCCATGAAGTCCGACTATATTATCAACATATAACTTGGCCAGCTTCTCCATGGTATACCGAGGTCCGACCGCAATAAATCGAGCTGTCTTGGTGAGTCGATCTACTATAACCCAAACTGCATCCACCGACCTTGGTGTCAAAGGTAAGCCGGTGACAAAATCCATAGTGATACAATCCCACTTCCATGCGGGGTTCCGTAACGGCTGTAGTAAACCTGCGGGTCTTTGTCTCTCCACTTTAACTTGTTGACAATTCGGACATTGGAACACAAAACGAGCTATATCGCCTTTCATACCCCTCCACCAATATAGTCTTCTTAGATCATGGTACATCTTGGTACTTCCTCGGATGTACCGAATATGGAGTGGAATGAGCTTCAGTCATAACTCGGCCTCCGATATCGCAGCCTTTCGCTCTCGGGTATACATAACCGTCCGCGATACTTGAGTACTTTGTCCGATTCCAAGGTAAAGTCGAGGTTGCACGTACCCTTCTCTAAGTCTTCCCGCACTGTCTTGAGATATGGATCCTGTAGGATGGCTACCTTGACTTCATCAATTAGACTCGGCGAGATCTTCGGTCGGCGAACATCATAGTGAACTTATGAATCAAGCCTTGCTCAACCGGATCTTCTGCAGTTTCGATAATATGTTCTTCATCAATTTCCATCGAACTCGAGGCTGCAGGCACACAATGCAACATTTGTACTCGGTCCCGCCTCGGGTTTCGATGCCCACTTTCCGCTTAAGGCGTCGGCCACCACATTTGCTTTACCCGGATGGTACTGGGATGTCGCAATCATAATCTTTTAACAATTCCAGCCATCTTCTCTCGTCTCATATTCGGATCCTTCCGAGTGAAGAGATACGTTAAGCTTTTGTGATCTGACTTGATCCGAAACTTCTCACCGTACAAATAGTGTCTCCAAGTCTTGATTGCATGAATAACCGCTGCTAGCTCCAAGTCATGCGTAGGATAGTTCTTCTCATGCTCTTTTAACTGTCTTGATGCATAAGAGATCACCTGTTCTCCTTGCATCAGAACACACCCAATACCCAACCTTGAAGCATCCGTATATAGAGTAAACGGTACGCTTGGTTCGGGGATGGTCAAGATAGGTGCAGAGACAAGTCTTGACTTCAAAATCTAGAAGCACTTCTCACACTCATCTGTCCATATAAATTTTTCTCCCTTCTTGGTCAATCTGGTGAGTGGAACCGCGATCCTGGAGTAATCTTCCACGAATCTTCTATAATAACCAGCCAACCCAAGGAAACTACTAATCTCTGCAACAGATTTTGGTGCTTCCCATCCTACTATAGCAGCTATCTTGCTTGGATCAACCTTGATACCGTCTCCGGATACAACATGGCCCAAGAAAGCCACTTCCTTCACCAAAACTCGCACTTCTTGAATTTTGCATAAAGCCTCACATCCCTCGGCCGTTGTAGGGCTGCCCTCAAATGCGCCTGTATGAGTCTCCATGTCCTTAGAGTAAATTAATATGTCATCGATGAATACGATGACCGAAGTGTCCAACATGTCATGGAACACTCGGTTCATCGGTTCCATAAACGACGCCGGAGCGTTGGTCAACCCGAAAGACATAACCGAAACTCATAATGCCCATACCTCGTCCCGAAAGCAGTCTTCGAATATCTCCGGCCTTGATCTTCAATTGATGATACCCCGATCGGAGATCGATCTTTGAGAAAACCTTTGCACCCTGCAGCTGATCGAACAGATCATCGATCCTAGGCAAAGGATACCGATTCTTGATCGTCAACTTGTTCAGCTCACGATAGTCAATACATAGCCGTACACTTCCATCTTTCTTCTTGACGAACAACACAGGTGCTCCCCAAGGCGATATACTAGGTCGTATGAAGCCCTTATCCAGCAATTCTTGTAATTGGGTCTTCAACTCCTTTAACTCGGTCGGGGCCATCCTGTATGGCGCTTTAGACACCGGAGCCAAACCTGGTATAAGATCTATCACAAATTCTGTAGCCCTGTCTGGTGGTAAGCCTGGAAGATCTTCCGGAAATACATCCGGAAACTCCCGAACCACCTCTATATCCTCCATCTTGAGTGACTCTGCTGTGAGGTCGACTACAGATACGAGATAACCCACTCCCCCTTTCTCCAAGCATCTCTTAGTCTTTAGGGCGGAGAGGATCAACTTCCGCTTCCTAGATAGCTTAATCCCAGCGAAACTGTATTCCTTTCCCTCTTTGTCAGTAAGCATAAGCTTCCTTTCACCACATAAAAGGACGGCCGAATGATGGCCTAGCCAATCCATCCCTAAAATGACATCAAAATCTGCCATCTCAAGTATTACTAGGCTTGCTTCTAAGTCTCGTCCCTCGATACTTACAGTACATGGTCCATAATACTTGGTCAAAGCCACTTCGACTCCTAGTGGAGAGCGAACTATCAAGCTTGGGTTCAATTGCTTGATTGGTAACTCCATTCGCTTCCCAAAAGAAACAGAAACAAAGGAGTGCGTGGCCCCGAGTCAAATAATACTCGGCGGGTAAACCAGCTACATTTACAATCCCCGGAATATATTGCACCTTAGTTCTATATGCTCATGCAACCGAAAGAGTAAACCAAATAATAAGGAATAAGGTCGTACCGGTTACCACATCGGGTGATGCGGCTGCCTCTTCGATGGTGATCTGCATAAACTCGGCTTGTTGGGGAGCTTGCTTCCTAGGTAGCGTGCAGTTCCTTGCAACATGCCCCGGTTGCTAACGGTTATAACACTTAATATTTGGGTTGGGTCCGGCTAATTGTGGCACGGTGGTGCCAGGTTGTTTCTCGCAGGTGCTTGTAGCGGTCCCCCCGTATGGGCGGAATGATCTAGTATTACGCCACCCGAGCTCTCTCCAACGAGGTCTCTTCACTCCCCTGTTTTGAGCGAAGAAGCTGTCCCTCCGACCGGACTCTATCACCCTCGCAACCTGCACCGCCTCATTGTAGGTCTTCTTATCCGGACCCAAAAGATGCTCTCTAATGCTTCCACGTAGTCCCATGGTGAACCTACGTATCTTTGTCTCCTCTTCCCGCATACTGACCGGTGCGAAGAAGAACAGCTCTTCGTACCTCTGGCGATATGCATCTACAATGACCGAGCCTGTGTAGGTTGAGAAACTCTCTCTCCATTTGATCTCCGAAGCTCTTTGGGAAATATTTGTCGAAGAAAGCCGCTTTAAATACTTCCAGTCCACTAGTGCGTATTGGTTCTCCAAATACGCCCGTGTGGAATTCCACCAAGCATTCGCGTCCTCTCTCGGCATGTGAGTGGCAAATAGAACTTTCTCCTCCTCGGTACACGTCATCAATCGGAAGTTCTTTTCCATTTCGAAACCCACCGTGCTGGCCACAATGGTTTCCCGTCCCGCCGGTGAATGATGACGGTTTCAACTTCAAGAACCTATCCACGGACACCGCTAAGATCGTGATGTCCCCTGTGTATCCGCTCCGTACCATGGTGGTGGATACGGATACGCCCCTGGATACGCAGAAGGCGACGGAAACCGATGCGGTGGTGGTACATGCTGTGCTTGGGCCCTCGGCCTTGGGCTACTCTGCACCCGTTGGGTAGTGTTAACTCCTCCTGACTCGGGCGTATTACCAGCGGGAACGAGAACCTGCCGACTGAGCATCTTTAGTACCTCACTCGAAATTCCTTCCGTTGAGCTTGCATCCGATAGACCAAGTTTGTAACTATGGTCTCGGAATTCCGGTGAGGTGGTCCCTGTAATTGCGTCGGTACTTCCGGGGACCTGTTCCTCCTCCACTTCGGGGCTGGTTTCTCTAACCCGGTCCCGCTCAGCTTGCTCTTCTTCTAGGCGCTTTCTGGCCTGATGATGTTTTCGACCCCTTCGACCGTTCCCACCTGCCATCTCAGACTATTTATTTGGATCTGAGAAGAAGACATAACACGTGAGAATCATCAATAATAGTGGTGTCAGTCTTGAATAATGCAGGAAAATAGTCGAGAAGTAACATTTCGATTACACAATTTTGGGAATTTTTAATTAAATTTTCTGGCTCTTTTGGGGCGTACCGGTCGCAACATACCGGTCGCACACCTGTGGAAATAAGCTGCGGTCGGTATAGTCGACCGGTCAAAATTAAATTTCTGGCCGAGACATACCGGTCGCATGTCTATGAGATACCGGTCGCCACTCTGTATACAGTGTTGTGACCGGTATAGTCGACCGGTCAGAAAAATTTTCTGGCCGAGACATAGCGGTCGCACACCTGGGTCAATACCGGTCGACCGGTATAGGCATAACCGTCGACCGGTATGCCCAAAATAGCTTTAAAATCGCGAAAAAGTGAGATTTTTCTCACTTTTTCCTTTCTCTTTCTCTCCGGTGGTGATTCTTCTCTGGGTTCCGAGTTGCTACAGTTCGACCGGTGCTATTTGAAGCCGATTCCTTCCATTCAAGACCTAGCATATCGTCTCCAGGTAGGTCCTCTCTCTCCCTCTCATATTTTTACAAGTTTTCCATATCGTCTTTATGTAGAAATTTTAGGTTTTTCTTTGTTCGAGATGTTTTAACCGTAGGAACTCTTTTCCTTCGGCTTAGAAAGGGTTTAGGGACCCCCAAGAGCAAAAGCCCTCAACTAATTTGGGGTTTCACCGAACGGTTTTCCTAAAAATCAAAATTTTCATCTTTTGACCTAGGTTTTCATGAAATTTCGAAATTTTTATAATTTTTCTTAATTCTTGAAATTTCTTGAAATTGCTTGTTATAATTGCTTGTGATTGGCTTATTGAGGAGTGTGGGGGTTACGTAAGTCCTCCTCCCCATGTTTTTGGGTGAGTTTGAGGCTTTTTCCCAATTTACTGTCGTTATGCTGCCGAAATTTTGAAAATTTCTAACTTCTATCTCATTTTCCTTTGTTTTGCAGATTCTAAATGGCTCCTAGACGCAACCTCGGGAAACGCTCACATGGTTCTAGTTCTCGGGTTCCCTCTCCACCAATCCCTCAGCTAGATGAGCTATGGTTTCGCTCCTTGGAAGCTCAGGCTCGGTTTCCCTGGTTTGATGATAAGAGTATTGTATCCGGGCGCCGGGTCAACGTGGGACAATTGCACCGGTTCAATGTAGAGACGGCTTTTGGTGCTCTAGGTTGGCTGCCGGTTATTTCCTACACAGAGACTACACGTCCTAACCTGGTCAAGCATTTTTATGCAAATTTGGAACTTGAAGGGGATGTCGAAGACCCGAACCAGTGTAGGGATCTACGCATCACCAGCTACGTCCGGGGTGTACATATTTCCTTCAACACCCACCAGTTGGCTGATCTGCTTGGGGTTCCCAATGATGGAGATTTGGTGTACTGCGCCTCCAAGGCGAAAGGTTACTTGACTGAAGATTTGCGTCGGGAGATAGCGCATCAGATACTCAACCCTGGGGCTCCTATGAAGGCAGCTAGCTTGAGACCTATACCCCGGGTCTACAGCCGCATCATCCAGCACGATATAGTGCCACAGAGCGGTCACTACAATGAGTTGTCCCAGCTCACCAAGTACGTCACCTATTGCGTCTGCACAGGAGAGCGGATCTCACTTCCTTACCTCATCATCCAGACTATGCATCGAGCGGCTGTGGCCGATCGGGCCAGCAACCTTCCCTATGGCCGTCTCGTCACTTTCCTTCTTTGCCGTCTGGGCATGAGTTTCAGAGGAGAGACAGCCGTCGAGGACTCCATGACCTCTGACATCGACTGGGATGCGATAAATAGGATGCAGATGGTTGATTTGCCCGTTAGTGATGACGAGTTGGAGGCTCGCCCTCGTCCACTTGGGAGAGTAGCAGCGGCGGCAGCAAGCTGCGGCCAATGCGGCCTATGCGGCGAGATGGGGGGATGATGATGATGACGATGTAGTTGGGGAAGCACCGGTGCATGCCCCACAGCCTCCACTGTACCACCACCATCCGTTCCCCACATCTGGGCCATCTCGGCCCCCTCCCGACTCGGTGTTGAGTATGTTTACCGAGATCGGGGACACCCGGAGGGTCATCCCGGAGTCTCGGCGAGCGATGGGTCAGGAGTTGGGACGCCTGGCTCGTGGTCTACGGGTGACTCAGGACCAGGTGCATTGGCTTAGGGTCGCATACGAGCGGGACTATGATATAGCTGACCCCATACCTCCCAGGCCTCCTACCCCATGATCTTCGATTTACTTTTCTTTTCATATGACTGTTTATATAACAGGGTAACTTTCCGGTTTGTGGACTGTACCCTGTAGCACTATTACATTTGATACACTTTTCTTTTTAATGAAAGTTTCATGGTTTTTCCTAACTAGTATATGTGCACAATTAAGTTTCATATTTAGAATAGTACGTTATTCTCTTTCTTAATCCATCTCAGGTATCAAACAATGCTTAGGGTGTGTTTGTATTAAGATTTTTAAACTTCCTAACTCAGCTCATCGACCCCATTATGTGTAGCATGGTTTGTTGGAACAGAGCCCGAGAGCTCTGATACCAAGTTGTCACACCCCAATTCTGATCCAACCAGAACTGTGTGAGTGAATCGTCATTGAACCAACGGTTCACACCAGGATCTCGAATAGGCCGTGTCCACCCATACAAACCAATTACACATAACCACAATCAGAATATAATATACAGCGGAAGACTTTAAATAGAATGAACTGAGTATCTATTGATAATGTAAATAATTATCCCATTATTCAAAATCAAACACATAATAATAATATCATTACATCGCTTTAATCCGATCAAAATAACTGAAATAAATAAATAAAATAAATCACAGGTACACGCAGAAAGGGCACTCGCATGAAGCGTCATGCTCGTCCTCTCCTGCCTGTACGTCCAAAGCAGCTACACCTCCATACGCCGGAGCGTTCACATAATCGTCCACAGTATATCCTGCATCAACATCTAAAAACAATGTATATACGAAGGGTGAGCACACAACATAGCTCAGTAAGACAATCAGACAATTTCACAAGATTATGCATGAGTAACAATCATTTTATGCTGTGGTCTGCTTTTAAGTTTGCAATGTGCTATAGAAAGGTTTGGTGGCCCCCGCACCTCTATACACGAGTGTGTGGCGTCGCACAGTAATCACACTACCACCAACCCACATGCACCCATCATGGAATAGAGATAGAGCTAAGGTATACCCGCACCTCCCCTAATACTCTACCCATACCAGTACCTAAGCCCCTACTGGCCAGGGCTCGCAAACTGGGCTCGCAACTAACCAATCCTATATGTCAACAATGTATGCTCTATCCCAGCACAGCCGTCTACGGCATAGAGATAGAGCTAGAGCGTGCAGGCCGGGTCGGAGACCACCAAACCTCACCTCCCCCTGATACCCTATCCGCAACTAACCCACTAGGATAGAAACAATACGCAGGTAGACCCTATCCCAACACAACTCCCTACGGCATGGAGATAGAGCTAAGGCATCGTGGACAAGGCAGCGTCGACTCGGAATCTTCAGTACCACACAACGATGGCCGGGACAACATCAATATCGGAGACCAACGTACCACAATCTTCCCCTGATACCCCACCCGTACCCAGCATGTTAAGATAGAATACTACAAAAGGTGTCAGTGTGAAGAGCGATCCCAGGCCCATGCCCCACTCCACACACCAACGAAAACAATCACATGCCTAACAATCACATCCTATGAATGCATGAACAATAATAATAACTGAAAGTAAAGGATGGCATGTGAATATGCACAAACATCACATCATAGACATTCAATGATTAACAACGATTTACTGTCCATTAATGATTAGGTTTAGGTCAGATTCCCTTACCTGACGCTCGTTCGATCACTTGCTCCACGTCGCAAGATCAAAACGATAAGTCACAAAGTCCTACAATATTATTAGGGTTTCATTAAAATAACATTCTTTAGGGTTTCATGTTGGTCGAAAACCAACAGAGATCACAAAATACCCTCACAGAGCTGACCAGTGGCATGTACCGGTCGCAGCTCTGTGGGAAAGACTGGCGACCGGTATGGTCAGCCGGTCCCCCCACAGATAACCTCCCGAGAGGTAGCGGTCGCAACATACCGGTCGCACTATGTGCAACCGGTATAGTCGACCGGTATGTCTCCGGAAGACCATACATGGGTTATTCGACTGCCGTCGATCATCCTCAATGGATTTTCAGGATTTCTCCTATCCATTCTAAGTCTATGCTTTGAGTTAGAGTTATCCCCAACTCATTCAAGTCTCGTTTCGATGAATATCATCTCGAAACTTGAATCTAGGGTTTGACGGCAACTTAGGGTTTATTGGCCAATTTAGGGTTTTAGATCAATACCTACTTTGCATGGTACTGATCCACCCACACAACTATCATAGGGTAAGAAGATGGATCCAAACACTTACCGTTGACAGGTGTAGCGAGAGCTTCGTCAAACGGTAATGGCGGCACCTCCTTCTTCTTCCTAGCTCCTTCTCCTCTCCAAGCTCTTTCTCTTCTCTAGGGTTTGTGAGAGACAATGGAAAGGATTTGAGGGGTTTAAAGGTGTATTTATAGGCTAGAAATAGGGTTTAGTAACCCTACTAGGATTAGGAAACTTCTAGGATTCAAAATCAGGAAAGCGGGACCCACAGAGACCAATTTCCAAATTCCCGCACATAGCTGTGCAGGCCATACCGGTCGACCGGTACCATCATCCGGTACCATCGACCGGTATACCTAAAACCAGGTATAATTGGTCGACTTCGGTCCGATTTCGTACCTATTTGTTATCCGCTTGCCCCGTCTGTCTCGGTGATGATCGGAAGACCTGTCACGATACAAAACCAAGGTTAGACCGGGTTTTCAGAGTGCGGGTCTTACAATGACATGGATAAAGCTCTCTCCGATGAGATCATGCAGCACCCCTTGGCTAGCAACTATATCGTCCCAAATGTGGGATGGTATGATGGAAAGACGAATCTAGAAGGCCATCTTGAAAACTTCAAAGTGGGGATGATTATTTATGGCCATCATGACGCATTATGCTGCAAAACCTTCCTAAGTGTTTGAGATCGTAAAAAGGAATTCCATGCTCCTCAACCTACTAAGTGTGTGTTCGGAGTCCACTCAGACAAGTTCTTAGGGTTCATGGTATCCCCAAGAGGAATCAAAGCTAATCCAACCAAGATCAATGCCATCCAAAACATGACGTCTCCCATAAAGCCCAAGCAAGTATAATAATTAACGGGTTGAATTGCGTGGTTTGTTGACACGGTCTATTGAGATCCTGGTGTGAGCTGTAGTTTGGAGACGGTTCACTCACACTTTTGGTTCAGTCAGAATTGCGATGTGACAACTTGGTATCAGGGCAAGAACCTAGTAAAGACAACTCAAGTGCGTCAAAAGCACTATGGTGATAACAGGCGCCGAGACCTCGAATTCACGGTTGGTGATAAAGTATTTTTTAAGGTGTCCCCAGTAAGAGGCCTAAACGATTTGGAAGAAAAGGAAAACTATGTCCTAGATATGTGGGACCATATGAGATTCTGTCCCAATGTGGCAAAGTGGCCTATTAACTTGCATTGCCTCCAGTGATGTCTAGTGTCCACAACGTCTTCCACGTGTCCTTACTGAAGAAGTACGTGAGAGACCCTTCACATATTCTTGTTGCAGACCCCCCAGATTTGACAGAAGACTTAACCTTCAAGGTGGTACCAATCAAGCTAATCAGTCAAAAGATACAACAGCTTCGAAGGCTAGCTATACACTACGTCAAGGTAGTTTGGAAGAGCCAGGATGTTGAAGAAATCACCTGGGAGGAGGAGGATGCCATGCGACAAGAATACCCTCATCTTTTTTACTCTGAAAGTACATTCAATTTCAAGGATGAAATTTCTTTCAAGGGTGGGGGAATTGTGAGACCTACATGTAAATTTCGGGGACGAAATTTTTTTTAAGGGTGGTAGAGTTGTAAGAACCGTGCTTTGAAAACCTGGTTTAACCCATGGTTTACATTGTGACAGGTCTCCCAATCATAACCGGTCCGGAAGGCGAGGCCGGGTGACGAACCACGAGATCTAGGTATGAGAAACGATGTGTAAAAATATAAGTTTTACATACCGGTTTCAGTACCGTGAGACCGTTATGTGCAATAACGGCTGGAGACGGACTCCAGTGGGTCCCACACTCCGAATCAAAATTTTGGAAAGTTTCTAACCGTGGGAAACCTTCCTAGAACGGTCTCCCACTATATATATATATATATATATATGCCTTCCAACCCTCCTTAGATCCTTCCAAACCTTATCAAGCCTTAGCCGTCTGGAAGAGATCTGAGAATGAGCATGGAGGAAGGAGACTGCTCAAGAAAGAAGGATTTTTCGTTGGAGGAGCACGCCGCCATCCGACAAACACTGGTAAGTGCTCGACCTTCTTAGTAATGTTAGGATTTCGGATCGGAGCCGTGAAACGGTGCAACAATCCAAAATCCTAGAACTTCCAAAATCCTAGTTTCATTAAGATCCAATCTGGGAGTGATGCGACGTTATAGTCGAAACCTAGAAGGCTAAATGAGTATTTGGACCTTAAAATGGTTTAGGAAAAACCCTAGAAACCAAGCCGATGATCGACGGGGAAGGGAGATCCGAGATCGGGCTCTCAGACCCAAACCGCTGGACCTAACCGCTGGACAATAAGTCCTGCGGTATTGGTCCTACGGTATATACCGTCGAACATACCGGCTGGACCTAAGTCCAGCGATATAGCCCTGCAGTATATACCGCAGGACATACCGGCTGGACTGTAATGTCACACCCCAATTCTGCACCACTCAGAACGGTGTGATGAACCGCTAATAAACCAACGGTTCAACCAGGATCTCTAATAGGCTGTGTCCGTTGAAAATAAAACCATACACATCCACAACCATAATCAGAATAAATACACAATAGCGGAAGTCTTAATAATAAATGAACTGAGGAATCTAGCTGTGATAATCATAAATAAAGTATCAAATTATGTTATATCAACTGAGACATAAGTAAATAAAATATCAATTACATTTCTTTAATAATTCAAATCAAAATCTAATCGAAAACGCATGCGTTGCACTCGCATGAAGAGTAATGCGTTTCCACTAAGTCTTCAGCTTCCATCGCAGCGATGTGCCCGTACTAAAAAACATTCATATAGTCTTCCACCGTGGTACCTGCATCATCAACTAAAAATATTCGACGTCGAAAGGGTGAGCACACATCACGGCTCAGTGAGCAAACAAAACAATGCAACAAACATATGCATGCATTCAATTCATATATGTGGTCTGGTTTATAAGTTTACAATGTGCTATAGAAAGGTTCGGTGACTGCCTCACCTCTATACACGAGTGTGTGAATCCGCCCAATGAGTATCGGCATTGTCATCCCACATACACCCACCATGGATAATATACACCCCATGAAAATGGCATGGCTGTACCGATTGCCCATACCAACACGTAAGCCCCTGTTGGCGAGGGCTTGCAAACTGGGCTCGCAACTAACCAATCCTAATATCAAACAGTATATCCAAGGCCTCACCCTAGCATCCCTCAATACATCCATAAAGATAGAGCTAAGGCCCCCCGGCAGAGTCGAAGACTACAAGGTCCGAGACCACCTCCCCTGATACCCTACGACATAATAGTTCTGCTAAAGTAATGGTGATACGACGATGTCAATGGACATGAATTTAGTAGAACCATGACACAATATACACCCCATGAAAACGGCATGGCTGTACCGGTTGATACCATCCCCTACCCGCACCATGTACACTAACCACACACATACATTCACATGCCTATTCCTAGCATCATCATCATCATCATATTATAAATAAATAGAATTAAATATGCATGAATAGTAATAGCATGAATATTAGATGACATATTGAATGCACATACAAGCATACACACATAGAATCAGTCATGACATTGGACTCAAGAAATAAAAATAGTTTATTATTAGCCAATTAGTTTAGGTCTTGTTCCCTCACCTTTTCTTGAGTGTTGATCATCTTTCAAGCTTTAAAACCAATTTTATATCAATAGTAAAACCTAACAAGTCGATAGATTTTGGTTAGAAGTCATTCCGACATCATTAGGCTTGTTTTTAAGCACGGGTCGCAGGGTGGGTCACAGGTAGGGTAGCAGTCTACATCAACCCCCAGGGTAGGGTCGATGCCAGGGTCGGATGTTCCATCGACCCTGGGACCACCCCTATTTTGGACTTCTCGAATACTGGGGGTCGATCCTATGGTCTGGTAGGGTCGATTGCCAATCGACCCCACGTGCGACCCCCCCGTGGGTTAAGTCGAGAATTCCATTCTACAATCCATTCTTTCATGTTTGGGTCCTATGGCTTACTTCCACAATCCATTCTAGGCTTATTCTTTGGCTTAGAACACTAGGTTTCTTCCTTACCATGTCTACCATGATTTCTTCATGGATTTCATTAAAATCTTCCCATGGGTGTATGATTTGGGTTTCTCCTAGACCATACTCTCTTCATGAACTATTCTAAGGTCTTATATTATCAAATAGAAAGCTTGCCCATACCTTAGGTTTGCTGAGATTCAGAGATTTCTCTGAATTCTTCAATTCGGTCCTCTTCTCTAACTTTCCTTCTCTTCTTCTTCTCTTCTCTTTCTCTCACTCTCAATTAGGGTTCCAAAAGGAGTGAAAGAGGCTTAGGGACGTCCTATTTATAGAGTAGAATCTCCAAAAATAAGTCCCATTGAGATTAGGAAGGAGTCCCATTGAAATTTGGAAAGTTTCCTATTCTGTCGACAAACAGGGGGTTGATGAGGGGGTCGGAGATCCCGTCAACCCTCAGTTCCAAAGTTGTCCGACCCCCAGTGAAACATCAGGGGTCTGACTTCTATGTGAGGGGGGGTCGACCCTGCCTACCTAGGTATGCGACCCTGCCCTCCAATTCACTATTTTTGGGTCAATTTAGTACCTGGTTTTGCCATTTCTTTCACGCACTTGGTCCATTTGGCTCGACCATGATGGGTAGACCTGGTACAAGGTGGTAAGACCGGTTAGTTCGATACGGGTCTTACATGTAATGGCTTGCGGTATGGGCCTACGATATATACCGCAGGCGCATACCAGTCTCGCTCAGAGTGAGACCGGTATATACCGCAAGACATACCAGTCTCACTCTACTGAGACCGGTACTGCGACTGGTATGCTTACCGAAGCCTAGTTGCTTGGCCAGACTTGGTTCTGACCAACTGTAACCCTAATAATTTAATTTTAACCTATGAGTATAATCATGTAGGACCTGTAGACAGTGTGAGTAGACCCTGTAATACAGAGCGGGCTGGTTATCACGCGTCAGGTAAGGGACAAGACCCCAAACCCTAAATAATCAAATAACAGTAAACCGTTGTGATTAATTTGTATCTGTGTTTATTGTCTGGTGTTTGTGCATTTCATATGCCATTGTAGTTGTTTAAATTATTATTATCTGTTCATACATTTCATATGCTAGGATGTTGGTTGTTTAGGCATGTGGATGTTTTTAGTTAGTCTGTGGAATGTGAAGGGGAGTGGAGCCCTGGATATATCCTTACACTAACACCTTTTCGTATCGCCATCTACCTTAGCGGACTTGGTACAAATAGGGTATCTGGGGGAGGATGTGGGATTGTGGTTCAACCTGCCCACCAGACTCTAGCCATATCTCTATGTCGTAGGGAGCCGTGCTGGGGTAGGGCCATAGATACTGTATTGACATATAGGGCTGGTTAAAAATGGAACCCACTTGCAAGCCCTTACGAATAGGGGTTTAGGTATTGGTACCGTATAGGGTATCAGGGGGAGGACGCGGTAGTGTGGATTGTTGCCTGACCGCCAGACTCTAGCTCTATCTCTATACCAGAGTGAGTGATGTGGGGCAACAGTAGTAGTGTGGATTGTTGCCTGACTGTTGGATGTGCTCACATTCTCATGCATGGAGGTGCGGTGGCCGCCAAACCTTACCATAGCATTGTTGCAAGTTATACCTGACCCAAATTGTAATGTTATCTCATGCATTTTGTATGTTGCATTGGTTTTGTACTTACTGAGCTAAGTTGTGAGCTCACCCGAATATATATATATATATATATATATTCTTTCTTTTCAGATTTTGATGCAGGGTACACAGTTGATGACTTCATGACTGCTCCAGCGTACGGTACAGTTGCTGCCATTGACGCACAAACAGTAGAGGACGAGCATGACGCATCATGCGAGTGCTCATTCTGTGTTTTCCTTTAGAAATGATTTAATTTAAAACAATACTTTGTAATATTTTATTATTTAAGTTTGTGAATGATGGAATAATTTGGATAATTATTTTATTTACCATATAGAGCTCAGTTCATTTATCTATTAATTCCGCTGCTATTATTACTCTCTGATTTTGTTAGACTGCTTGGAATGGTTTGTTGACACAGTCTATTGTGATCCTGGTGTGAGACGTGGTTTGGAGACGGTTCACTCACACTTCTGGTTCAGCCGAAATTGGGGTGAGACAGAAGTAACATTTTCCGATGTCAAGGAAGTAGATGTAATATTATCAGTAAAAGGGAGCGCTTCTTCAGTAGTTGAAAAATGTAGGGAGGACTGTAGGTAAAGGAAATAAACAAGTAGATTCAACAGGTTTTGAAGATACTCGTAAGAATCTGTTAGGGACATTGAGACAAAGGGGTTCAAAATGAAAACAATATATTGGAACATAAGGGGAGTTTCGAACCCAAAGTCGAGACAAGCGTTGAGAAGAATTGTCCGTGAGCATTGTCTTGACTTCTTTTGCCTTAGAGAGCCCATGATGGATCCAAATAAATTTTCTAAAAAATATTTGGAACATCAGGGATATGATATTGACTTTATCTATAATGATAAACTAGGAAAGGTTCCAAAGCTATGGATTTGTTGGAGGAGACTGTTACTTAGACCTATTGTCCTTCTGAGCTCAAACCAACATATTACAATTGAAGTATTGGTGGATAATATAAAGCATATAGTTACTATTGTCCATGCTAATAATTGAATAGGCCTTCGTAGAACTCTTTGGGCGGATCTAGTTAGCCTTGGGATTAGGAATTCCACCCTGTGGTTGGTTACAGGAGACTTTAACTGTTGTCGCTTTGCTCATGAAAAAATTGGGCCAGGGAATTTTTCTTTGACCTCAACAGGTGAGTTTGAAATATTCTTGGACTCTACAGAGCTGCATCAATTGGATTCAACTGGCCCAAAATTTACATACCAATAATAGAGTTGTGGGAAGGGTGTCTGCTGTGTTAGACAAAAGTTTTGGCAATGCAACATGGTTCAGTCTCTATGAGCAAGCTTTTCAGAAGGTGTTGTCTCATGTTGCCTCAGACCACTCTCCTTTACTAGTGAGCTGCTCCTCCATTTGTAAGTCAAAAAATATCCCTTTTAGAATTCAAAGATTCTAGATGGAAATCCCAGAATTTAAAGATGTTGTGCAGGAGGTTTGGAATGTCCCTGCTTGGGGTAATCCCTACTATGTAATGTTAACAAAATTAAAGACTCTGAAGAACAGGCTTCGTCAATGGTCGACGGATGTCTTTCCCAATATTGAGAAGGAGGTCAGCCAATCAAAAGTAAGCCTTGATGACATTCAGGCATGTCTAGAAGTGATTAGATGCAATGATGTGCTTCGAGACATGGAATCTGAGGCGATGAAGAAATATGAAAATGCTTGTGCTATGCATGAATAGCTATGGGATGAAAAAGGTAGAATTAAGTGGCTTAAGTGTGGAGACAATAATTCAAAATTCTTTCATGCCTTTGCCAAAGGCAGAAGAAATAGGAACATCATTCATGAGATTCAACGAGAAGATGGGGAGACCATTGACAACCTTGACGGCATTATTGATTATGTCACTAATTATTATATGGAATTTCATAGGAGTTTTTGAAGCCATCCTAACCAAGCTTGCCTAAGTTTTATTCCTTCAGTGGTTACTAATGAGGACAATGAAGCTCTTGATAGAATATCATCTGATGATGAAATCAAATCAAGGGTCTTTGTAATGAATGCGGATAGCTCTCCTGGTCCTGATGGATTTGCTAGTAAGTTCTATTGTTTGTGTTGGGATATTGTTGGAAATGAAGTTTGTCTAGTAGTTAAATCATTTTTCTCAACTGGTATTATGATGAAAGGCATTAATTGTAATTACATTACATTAGTGACAAAAAAAGATGTGGCAATAAAGCTATCAGAGTTTTGGCTGATTTGTGTAGGCAACTTCCTTTACAAAATAGCTCCAAAAATTATGGTCACCAGGTTAGGGATGCTTATGGGAAAACTAATCTTTGAAGAGCAAGGCGCTTTTATAGAAGGGAGGGCCATTCATGAGAATGTGGGCATGGCTTCTGAGCTGGTAACTTTGATGCATAGGAAGACCAAAAAGGATAATCTTGCTTTAAAACTTGATATTCAAATGGCCTTCGATTCTCTTGAGTAGAGGTTTCTTTTTTTTCTTTTTTTTTCTTTTGTTCTATACAAGTTTAGATTTTCTCATAATTTTGTGAGCAGAGTAAAATCTCTACTCCAGTCTGCAAGACTCTCTGTTATGGTTAACAGTGATCCCATGGGTTTTTTGGCTGTTGAGAGAGGGCTCCGTCAGGGGTACTATGTAGGGGAAGTACTATGTAGGGTCCCATGGAACTTATTTCCCCTTTACTTTTCATCCTAGTTGAGGAAGTACTATGTAGGGGTTTGAAGGATATGGTTTCTAAAGGAGAGATTGCACCCGTGTTTATAGGTCGAAATGAGGATTCTCCTACACACTTAATGTTTGCAGATGATATTGTCATCTTTATGAAGGCAAGCTTGAGGAGTTGTAGAAGATTGAGAGACTTCCTATCAGTTTATCATGCTTATGGGGGACAGAAAATCAACTCTTCTAAAAGCAAACTATACTTTTCTAATGCTGTTAGCAGGAGTAGACAACAAAAAATGTTATCTTATTTCAACTACACAAAAGGTACATTTCCAACAAACTATTTGGGTGTCTCTTTGTTTCATGGTAGAACCTGTAAGGAATATTTTAATCCGAAAATGGATAGATTTAAAAGAAATTTTTAACTTGGAAAGGTAGACTTCTTTCTTATGCTGGTCGTGTAGAACTTTTTAAATCTGTTCTCAGTAGTGCGTTTTCCCATACCTTCTGTGTATACAAATGGCCTCATTCTTTGATAAATATGGTGGAAGGATGGATGAGAAATTTCATTTGGTCAGGAGACCCGAATAAGCGAAAGGCAGTGGTTATCGAATGATGTGTGTGCCTCTAAAAAAGAGGGTGGATTGGGATTACGATGATTATCCCAGGTGAATGATGCTATGCTATGTAAGATGGCTTGGAAAGTGAAATAAAAAAACTCCCTTTATGCTTGGATTATGCGAGGCCATTATTTCAACAAGAATGGAATTATTCGACGGCCACAGTGTGTTTCCCCTGTTTGGCGTAGTATTAGACATGTTTGCGATTGGACATCGAAGGACTCTCGCTGGATAATTGGAGATGGTGAAAAGATTCACTTTTGGCTCGACTATTGGCTAGGTAATTTCAATTTAAAGGAGCAACTTGGGCTGAGAATGGAGGCATTTGCAGTTAATAATTGCTCTCTTGGTCGGTTTATTGTTAATGGTTCATGGTGCTGGCCGAGAGTGGCTTCCCCTCAATTATGTCAATGGTTTGAAGTGGCTAGTCGAATACCACTTGTTGTTGGGAAATCTAATTGGATTCTGTGGACTAGGGAGCTCTCTATAATGTTCACAGTTAAGTCTGCTTGGAATCTCCTTAGGAGTACAAAGATTACACCTAATTGGGTTGGTATAGTTTGGAATTCGGTCCTTACTCCAAGCTTCTCTTTCATAGCTTAGAGGTGGTGTTTTCAAAGATTTCCAACTGATGATTGTGTCAGAAGAAATGGTATTTGTATTGTGTCAAGATGCCAAATGTGTCGAGCTGCTAATGAAACGGAAAATCACTTATTTTGTCATTGTTCCATAGCTGTTGACACATGGAGGGAGGTTTGTTTAGATTATCAATGCCGAATATGGATAGCTGCTCAGAATTGCTTACATGGTGGATGAGAAAGAGTTCAGCGGTCTCTCACAAAGACATTTGGAATAGAGTGTTTGTTGTTGTGATTAGCAACCTTTGGTAGACTAGAAATGATGCCATATACAGGAATGTGCATGTAAGGAAAAACAATATTGTTAATCGAATTAGGAGAAGCTACATGGACTTATCAATAAGGCACCCTTGTATCGTCAAGACTATGGAGGATTTGTGAATGGTGCACCTTCTTTCCCTTGTGATCAAAGCATGCATGTTGAAACCACATGTTGAGTTGTATTGGAACCCTCTTTTAGCAGGCTGGTGCAAAGTGAACACCGACAGATGTAGCCTTGGAAATCCAGGTGTGCCAAGTGCGGCTGGTGTCATTCGAGATCATGGGGCCAGGTACTATATGCATTTGTAGAGTACATCGATAATGCTTCTAACTACTCAATAGAGCTGAGAGCTATTATATTGGGTTTGAAAAAAGCTACTCAGTTAGGATTCCGGTGTGTCTGGCTGGAGTTGGATTCCAAGGCAGTGGTTGACATATTCATTTCATCAAATCTTTCATGGTTTCTCTTGCAGGAATGGATTGTTATATCTACTATGCTAGCCCAGCATGATGTTCGGTATTCACATTGTTATAGAGAAACTAATGTAGTAATGGATAGATTGGCTAAGTTAGCAACTAGAAATAGACAATCATATGCATGGACTACTTGTCCTGACATTGTGGCTTGTGGGGTTGTGTGGGATGCCACCCACAGACCTAGATACCGTTTTCATTTTTAGCTCGTTCATCTAATTCTGCTGGTCTAGGATTGTAAAACTGCTTCGGGAGTCGCCTCCCCAAAATACGACGGCCTGATCAAGAGAGCCAGAAGCTGGGGCCGCCCGCCGGAGCTTCTTTCTATTGACTCTGTTTGTTTCCGGGGGGCTTGGCTTGAACCACTCCCATTGAGGCTGAGTAAAGAACTGAAGCTAGCAGCTCCCTCGAGTTCACCGGTGAGGCCCGGGGCCAAAGAATCAATGGAATTGTTATGGTTCTTTGCCCGAGTGATTCCCTGCTAATGGCATTGCCGAAGGTAGGGGTTATCTCCCATTTAGGGTTTTTTTTTTTTTTCATTCATTAATAAATTTTTTTTTTGGATTCCAAGCAATATATATATATATATATATATATATATATATATATATTTATATTTTTGTTTTTGTTTTTTTGTTTTTGCTAGGAATCCAAATTTTTTTGTATTAATGAATGAAAAATAAAAAAAGAAATGATTTGAAATAAAATGAAATTTGATCAAGTAAAACTGACCATGAAGGGGGTATAACAATGAAATGAAATGATTATGAAAATTTGACAAATAAAACCGACCATAAAGGCGGTATAACAATGTAAAGAAATGATTTGAAATTTAAATGCGAATGAAGTACAAACCAGCCATGATGGCGGTATGAAACAAAATCACTTAAATTAAAATGATAAACTGAAAGTAAAATGCATGAAACAAATTACAAGAAAAAATTTGATACAAAAATTTGAAAGAAATTGTGAATAACTATGAAAAACTTACAGAATACTTTGATCAAACTTTGAAACAAGACTTTGACTTAGATACAAGCTTCAGAGGGAGGTTAAACCTAAGGCTTTGCTAAGGCCAGTTTTGATACAGAAGAGTTAAGGTTTTGATGAACATGATATGACACTGAGAGGGGGGGGGGTGAATCAGTGTCTGAAAATTCTCCTTAATTATTTACTGCTGCCTAGAGCTGATGGAGACCTAACTTTTAACACACACATAAGCGCATGCAATTCTACCTCGCTACCACTCAGTGGCCAGGTCTACCAGATTTGCACACCCATCCTGCAAGCCATTTCACACACTCTAAAATATAACAGAAAGCAAAACAAAGGACACAGAGATATTATGTGGTTCACCAACATATTGTGTAATGGCTAGTCCGCAGAATAGTGCCCAGCGGGCTCTGTATTTACTCAACACTTAACTTTTAGTGTCTAACAAGACAAGGATATTAACCCTAGGTTTTCCCAGTATAAAACTGAGAGGGCGTACCAATGCCAAGATTCAGGCTTAACAGCCACTGTCCAGCACCCATTGAACACATCACACTTAATCCGCACCCATGGGAAGCAAATAATAATTTTTTTAGGCTTATAAATTTGCCTTACAATTTTCCCCCATTAGCTAGGTATTCAATAATTTTTACCTATGCTAACATACAATATATTGAAAGAATAAATAGATAAGGGACTTGAAAAATCTCATAAAGAATGCTTTCGAATGGCCAACAATATCTCTGTAGCTTCATACTGCCCTCAGGTACTCTTCAATAGCCTTCAATGTTGATAGAGATCGACTCACAGAGCACACCTTGCTCACAGGCTTCCAATCTCTTTCACACAATCCATAATCACCATGAATGTGAAAATAAAAGCTCTACTGACCTCTCAAAGGGATTTAGCACTCCATTGATGCACAGAGAAGAGGTAGTTGGTGATTGATCACTCCCACAAGGCATAAAACCCTAGAAATCCTTCTCTCTATCTTTAAAACGCTCTTTTCAATTTTTCTCTTCATTTTTTTGACTCCCAACGGCACCCAATAGGTAGAGGGCTTGAAAATAAGAAAACTGCAACTTGAACAGACCGATTTGGAGCTCGGATGAGGAAGTTAGGTCGGTTTGAAGTTCGGCCAATGAGATTAAACCAAATAGAATCTTTCAGAGGCTTACCGTACACCCGCGTCGCATTTGAGCACCGCCACTTATGGGCTGTCGAGATCTAATTTGCTGCAGAAGGAATCAATGTCAGTCGCCATTAGATCAACCTATAAAAAGGCGGGATTGAATATGCGCCATAGGATCTAGATATATTGCGTCAACGAAAGCGAACTCGACGATATCCGTTAGATTCGGATCAGAGCCGCCGCCACACCAAACACGTGCCACACCAGATCGTGGTGCAGTCTTCATAAAACATGATCCATTATATTATCTTTCCTCCTGCCAACCAGTGAGCGTGCAAGAGGATCAAAGCACAACGTCTGCGCTACACATTAGCCCACTTGCGACCGGTACTGCGACTGGTATGCACTGTGAGGAGTGTTTTTGACCTAGTTGGTTTTTCGACCAACGTAAACCCTAAGAAACTAATTCTCGTTTAACCCTAACATCATGTAGGACCTTGTGATAGCGAGTTTGGGTTTTATGATGCGGAGCAAGCTAGCAATCAAGCGTCAAGTAAGGGAATCAGACCTAAACCCTAATAACTTAATAACAGTAAAACATTGTTAATAATTATGATTCTGTGGAATGGTGTTTGTACATACTCGCATCTCATCATTACTTTCAGTTATTATATTGTTCATGCATACTCATTATGCTAGGATGTACTGTTAGGCATGTGATTTTTTTTTGTTGGTGTATGGAATGTGAAGGGCCTGGGGTCTAGGATCATTTCTCACACTAGCACATTTTCGTATCGCTTCTGTCTTAGCATGCTTAGTGTGGGTAGCGTATCAGGGGGAGGAAGTGGCACTGTGGTCTCCGGCCTAGCCACTAGACTCGAGCCCTATCTCTATGTCGTAGGGAGTTGTGCTAGGATAGGGCATACTGTGATGACATATAGGATTGGTTAGTTGCGATTCTAGTTTGCAAGCCCTCGCCAATAGAGGCTTACGTATTGGTATGGGTAGGGCATCAGGGGAAGTGTTGGCGGTGTTTAATCCAGACAATTTAGCTCTATCTCTATTCCATGGTGGGTGCATGTGGGACAACAGTGGTGTTTGATCCATTGGGCGGATTTACACACTCATGTATAGAGGTGCGGTGGCCGCCAATCCTTTCTATAGCACATTACAAACTTAAAACCAGACCATAATGTGAATTTTACTCATGCATGATGTGTGTTGCATTGTCTGATTTTCTTACTGAGCTAAGTTGTGAGCTCACCCTTGTGTATACATTATTTTTAGATGTTGATGCAGGTTACACTGTGGAGGACTACGTGGATGCTCCAATATATGGAAGAGTTGCTGCCCTGGAAGTACAAGCAGGGAGGACGAGCATGACGCTTCATGCGAGTGCCCTTTCTACATGTACCTCTAGGATATTGGATTTGTTTATTTTATTTTTTTTCAGTTGGATTTATAAGTGATGTAAGGATAATTATTTACATTATGGTGTTTTGAATAATTAGATATTTTTTTTAAATTATCAATAGGAACTCAGTTCATTAATTTAAGACTTCCACTATATTTAATTATATTCTGATTATGGTTATCTACAATGGTTTGTATGAGTGGACACGGTCTTATTGAGATCCTGGTATGAACCATTGGTTCAGTGACGGTTCACTCACACTTATGGTTCAGTCGGAATTGGGATGTGACAGTTATTCCTCGTCCAAGCTTTGTAAATCACTTTTAGACTACTTGGAAACCTAACAAATTTATAGATTCTAAATTAGAGTTTATTTCCATCAATCATAGTGTTTAAATGTCCCATCTAGAATCATTCAGACTTCCAGAAGCTGAGTGGTCGCAAGTGTGGCTGCACCTGTGGTCTCAGTTTCTGCAACCATAGGGTGTGTGGTCGATATGTGTGGTCGCATATCATGCGACCACACATGTGACCACACCCTCCCTGGAACTTTCCCGAGGGTGTGTGTTCGATCATATGTGCCTCTTGTGGTCGATAAAACTACGACCACACAAGTGATGGCCGACTTTTCCACTCTCAACTCAATTCTTTCGTGTTTTGATTATTTGGCTTATCATCATGATCCTTCCTATGATTGTTCTATGGCTAAAAATTTATATTTTTACATAATCCATCATCCTAATAGATTCCCTCCATGGATCTCTTAGAATTTGTCCATGGTTTTATGATTGGGATCTCACTTGGAATCACTATCTCCTTCATGATCTATTCTAGGCATTCAACTGATGTGGAGAATGTTTTCATACCTTAAACTTATTGAAGATTCAGAGTTTTCTCTGAAATTCCTCCTTTTAGTCTTGCTCTTCGATTATCCTTTTCTTCCTCCTCCTCTCTTTCTCTCTCTTTCAGTTTAAGTTCTAAAAGAATGAAAGAGGCTAAGGGACGTCCTATATATAGAGGAAAACCTCCATATAGAGTCCTACTTTGATTAGGAAAGAACCCCCCAGATTAGGATGGTTTTCTAATCACGGAGTCAGTTTGACATCGTGTGGTCACACGTGGAGTCACAGAACCTATCGACCACACATCCAAAAACTGCGACCACACGTCCCAGACTCCTGTGGTCTCATTATTCTTAAGTGTGGTTGACCCCACCTGTTTAGATATGCGACCACACGCTCCTAATTAGATGATTTTGGGTTCAATTTCATACCTAGCCTTGTGGTTTCTTCACGCACTTGGTCCGCTTGGCCCGACCGTGATAGGAAGACCTGATACAAGGTGGTATGACCGGTTAGTATGATACGGGTCTTACAGGTAAGTTGGTTGGATTGGCTTGGGGGTGAACATCCTGTGGCACAGCACCTTGATTCCCAATATTTTCTTCTTATCCTTACCGACCTTGGTGGTGGAGGTAGGTTTGCATTCTGTCTTCTTTGGCTAACTCTACGCCCAGCCATTTAAATTCCTGGATAAATGGTACTTGGAAAGGCTATACATGTGAGACAAAATAGAATGGTAGTATTAGGTTAGTCTCAAAATGGAAAGCGAGAGAAGAAATAAAATCAACAGGTAAAAGTTCGAGTAGAATCAAAAAGCAGGCAACAGTCAGTCATACGGTTGATAGCCTACAGTCGCACCATAGGTTCGACCATCAAAACCCTGGCAACTTCCCGAGACCCAATGGTCGATCATACGGTCGCATGTTTTGGTCTAATTATGCGACCGTAAGATTCAAAATCAGGTTTTTAAACTTGTTTTCCAAGATTTCCCTCTCATTTCCTTTTCTTCTTCCTACGGTCTCAACTCATCTCGCCACCACTAGGTTGCTACAGTGTCAACCGTACAACATGGTGATTTCTCCATTGATCAACGATCTTCGTTCCATTCCTCAAGTTATATTCTCTATTCTTCCTTCCTTTTTAAGTTTTCATACTTAGGTTTTCTCCCTATATAGGGATTTCTTCAAATTAACATCTACTGGACCATAAAATTTTGATTTTTATTGGGGGCTATTGCTATTGGCTACCCAACAGATAAAAACCCTCAAGAAAATTTGAGTTTCATCGGTTGGTTTGGTAGAAATTTAAAATTTCTTAGTTTTGACCTAAATTTTGGGGTTTTTCCCAAATGTCAAAAATTTATTCAAATTCAAATCTACCTAATTAAAATTTTCCATTTTATGAGCCTTGCAGGATGATTTGGGACCTATGTAAGTCCTCCTGCCCAATGCTTGGGTGAAAAGTGAGGCTTTTCCCCACTTTACGTTGTTATGCTGCCCAAATTTAAATTTTTTTAACTTGTTTTCCTTATTTTCTTCTCTTGCAGTTATCATGGTTCGCACCAAGGTTCCTCAAGTCCATGACCTGCGTCGCTTTCAGTCCATCGAAGCTGAAATACAATATCTATGGTTTGATGGGAAGAAAGTGGAAGGAGGTCGATGTGCGAACTTAGCCCACTTAGCCTTGTTTGATGTGGAGATGGCATTTGGTGATATGGGCTGGCATCTAGTGATCTTGTACGAGGCTTGTACTCTCCCAGATTTAGTGAAGCAGTTCTACTGTCACCTTCAAGTGGAGGGTGACCTAGAGGATGTGGATAGGGGTTGAGAGCTTCGGATCACCAGTTGGGTGAAAGGGGTTCCTATCTCTTTCAACTGTCGGGAGTTGGCTGATCTCCTAGGCATTTCCAACGATGGACAGTTGGTCTACTATGCACCAAGGGAGCGCCAGTTCCTATCTACACAAGTGCATGCAGAGATAGACAATCAGATTCTTTGGGACGACCGCTGAAAAATGAAGGCGGTTAACCTGCGTCCAAAGCCACGGGTCTACTGTAAGATTATCCAGCATAATTTGATCCCTCAGGGTGGAAACTACGAGATGGTGTCTCAGCTGACTCAATACCTGTTGTGTTGTACCTGTACTAGGCAGCCTGTCTGTCTCCTGTACATCATCCTCCAGACTATGCACAGAGCTACGTTGTCTGACTCGAGAGGTAACTTGCCCTATGGATGGCTGATCTCCACCTTACTCGCGCGTCTGCAGGTGAACCTAGAGGATGAGAGGATTTTTGAGGACACCTTCTCAGCTAACCTTGATTGGGAGGCTATCAGTAAGATGGGCATGAGAGAGATATAGGTCAGTGATGACAAGAGGAATGCTATGAGACGTCCTCTCACTCGAGTAGCGGTAGCAGATGCGGAGGTGGCAGCAGCAGCAGCAGCAGCAGCAGAGGCATACGAGAGTGATGATGATGATAGGATGTACATGGATGTGGATACCATACCTCCTCCATCACCACACCATTCTACTGGAGCCAATCCTTCTCAGACTTCTCACTCAGTTGGCCCTTCACTCCTACCATCAGATGACATGATGGACTACTATGTGAGATTCGCAAGGCTCAGCATGTTACAGACCAGTGGATAGTAGATCTGGTGGTTAGTCCCCGAGCAACCTAGACTCAGGTAGCCTAGCTTATGAGAGTGTATGCTGAGGACTATGATAGAGACCGTGAGGCACCTCCTCCTCCAGCACCCCCAGCTCTATGATTGCCATTTATATTGCAGAGTAACTGTCCGGCTTGTGGAGACTGTACTCTGATTCAGATGTATATTTTTCTTATTTTTATTCGGCATATATATATATATATATATATATATATATATATATATATATATATATATATATATATATATTATTTTCTCCTTTACATATGTGCATTATTCCCTTTGTTTATGTCTCAAACAACACAGATGCTTATGGTGTGTTCTTATTACAGTTTTTAATTTTATCCTAATTCAGTTCATGACTCATGTGAAAGTAGTTAGGTCAATGGGTAGAACCTGGGAGAGCTCTGATACCAAGTTGTCACACCCCAATTCTGAACTAACCAGAATGGTGTGATGAACCGTCAATAAACCAATGGTTCAACCAGGATCTCCGTTAGGTAGTACCCACCATATCAACCACACACACATTCCACAGTAATAATCAGAGATAATAAACAAATAAGCGAAAGTTTTTATAAATAATGAACTGAGTATCTAACCATGTTAAATAATTAATCCAATTATCTCCAAAACTCAAGACATAAAAGTAATTAACCCATTACATGCTCTAATAATCAAATATAACTAAACTAATAAAAAATGCACTGGTTGCACACGTATGAAGGATCGTGCGTATCTTCTACAGATTCTACATCCATGGCCGCAATGTATCCATACATCGGTGCATTCAAATAATCTTCAATAGTAGGACCTGTATCATCAACTAAAATATTCGACGTCGAAAGGGTGAGCACATATCATGGCTCAGTGAGCAAACAAAACAATGCAACAAACATATGCATGCATTTAATTCATATCTTTGGTCTGGTTTTTAAGTTTACAATATGCTATAGAAAGGTTTGGTGGCCCCTGCACCTCTATACACAAGTGTGTGAATCTGCCCAATGGATCATACACCATTGCCGTCCCACATACACCCACCATGGAATAGATATAGAGCTAAAGTGTCTGGATCAAACACCGCTAACACTTCCCCTGATGCCCTACCCATACCAACACGTAAGCCCCTATTGGCGAGGGCTTGCAAGCTGGGCTTGCAACTAATCAATCCTAAATGTCATCCAGTGTATTCAAGGCCTCACCCCAACATCCCTCAATATATCCATAGAGATAGAGCTAAGGCCCCCCGGCAAAGTCAAAGACTACACGGTCTGAGACCACCTCCCCCGATGCCCTACGACGTAATAGTTCTGCTAAGGTAATGACGATACGACGATGTTAATGGGCAAGACTTGAGTAATGATAGAGCTAGAGTCTGGTGACCAGGTCAAAGACCACCATGCCACATCCTCCCCCTGATGCTCTACTCGCATCAACCACACTAACCACACATACATAATCACATGCCTATTTCTAGCATCATCATCATCATCATATTATAAATAGACATAAATAAATATGCATGAACAGTAATGAAATATTAAATGACATGTGAGATGCACACTACAAGCATACAAGCATAAAATCAATCATGGCATTGGACTCAATAAGTAAAACAGTTTGTTATTAGCCAATTAGTTTAGGTCTTGTTCCCTTACTTGTTAGCAAAACTCGATCTCCTTCCAAGCCTTGTAATTCTCTTTGAATCGATTTAATAACCTAAAAGCTATATGAATTGAAGTAAGGGTTCATATGTAACATGTTACAGTAGTCAAAAATCGAAACAGAGCACTGATAGGTATTTGATTGGTCCTATGGTCTCATACTGTGTCGACCTTACTGCCTACGGTTGATACCCTACGGTCGCACCATAGGCGACCGTACCTGCGACCATATGGTTTCTGAATTCTTCTCGAATGCCTATGGTCAATACTTTGATCATGCTGGTCATGCTATGGTCGATCGTAGCTGTGACCTTAAGATTTTTTTATCATAAACTACATTCAATTCGAGTTCTTCTTGGGTCAACTCCTCGGTTTTTCTCTTGGGTTCATACTAAGGTTATCCTATGGTCATCATTAGTAGTTTCTCATTAACCGTTATCATCAAACTCACCCCTCATGATTAGCTTTGGGATTTACTCAAGGAATCACATGGATCATAATAGGTTGACATTCCCAATCCCCCATAGAAGCCTTATTCCATAGATTTTACATCTTCAGAGATTAGTTTTATGCCTTTGCCTATGGTAGAGAGCTAAAATCTTCTCAGCAAAACCTTCTCGTTAGTATTTTCTTTTTCTCCTTATCTTCCTTCTCTTTCCTTCTCTTTCTCTTCCTTTAGGGTTTACTAATATTCTAAAAGAGTGAAAAAGGTTGAGGGACATCCTTTATATAGAGAAAAATTCTCCATATAGAGTTCTCCAACATTAGGAAAGAAATCCCCCCTTGAATTAGGAAAGTTTTCAACTCGGAGTCTGATCTGGGGTCTCACAGTCAATAGCCTACGGTCGCAGAATCCATAGACCATAGGGTCGAAAACATCAACCGTAGGGTCCTGGATCATTGACCTTTGTTTCCTACCTTTGGTCGACCATACCTACCCAAGTATTCGACCATACACATACTTTTGAGCATTTTAACTCTATTCATACTTGGTTTTGTGATCCATCTTCACATGGTCAGTCCACTTGGTCCAACAATGATGGAAAGACCTGACACGACATGGTTAGACCAAATTAGTGGAGTGCGGGTCTTACAAACGTAGTTCGTTGTTTTTTGGTTGATACTCTCAAGGAATAAAGAGGAGCAAATACTCTCATGAAGCAACGGGGTAAATACTCTCAAGGAGCAAGGATATAATACTCTCAAGGAGCAAGGATATGATACTCTCAAGGAGCAAGGGTTTAATACACTCAAGGAGTAAGGCTTGATACTCTCAAGGAGCAAGGGTTTAATACTCTCAAGGAGCATACTCTCAAGGAGCAAGGGTTTGATACTCTTAAGGAGCAAGGGGTTTGATACTCTCAATACGAAAGGGGTTTGATACTCTCAAGGAGCATACTCTCAAGGAGTAAGGGGGTTGATACTCTCAAGGAGCAAAGGGTTTAATACTCTCAAGGAGCATACTTTCAAGGAGTAAGGGTTTGATAGATAGATATTCTCGAGGAAAGGTATAATACTCTCAAGGAGCATACTCTCAAGGAGCAAGGGGTTTAATACTCTAAAGGAGCAAAGGGTTTAATACTCTCAAGGAGCAAAAGGCTTGATACTCTCAAGGAGCAAAGATGTGAGTCCGTGTTTGGGAATCTCTCCAAACTACCTACGTATCTTAGGGTGCTACCCTAAGAATTAGGATCCGAGTAGTTTGGAATGCGGATTCATTCATTGATGTGTATATTCTTTCAAGATCATGGTGTGGAACAATGTTTGGAAATCTCACCAAACTGCCTTCGTATCTTAGGGTGCTGCCCAAAGAATCAGGATCCGCGTAGTTCAGTAACGGATTCATTCATTGATGTGTATTCAAGATCAGGGTGTGGAACCTAAATGCTCTATGGTTTGATTCACATCACACCTATCTAGTTCTCCGTACCCTCGGGGAGATGAGCTGAGGGGTTGGGATCGTTCTAAAGCTACCCTTAACCTAAAACCCTAATTTGGCATTTGTTAGGCTAGGCTTCATATCTCTTGATTAAAATTTATCATTTTCATTCTTACCCTTCCCGTGAATGTGGGTGCTTACATGCACGTCCCCACACCCAATATGTCTTCAAGGTGTACAGATATGGCAGTTCGACTAGGGTGTTGTAGAAATTAAATTATTGTCAATAATAAATATCATTTAAATATAGCAACAACAACATATATCATGTAAGATCCGTGTCAATCTAACCCGGTCTTACCACCTTGAACCAGGTTTACCCATCATGGTCAAGTCAAATGGACCAAGGGCGTGAAGGAGATCGAGATCCCAGGTATCAAATCGACCCAACAACACTTCATTTGAAGGGAGGGTCGCATACCCAGCTAAGCAGGGTCGGACCTCCCAAAGCAGAAAGTTAGACCCTCAATTTTGAAGGGAGGGTCGGACATCTTGAACCCTAGGGTCGACGGGATCATTGACCCTCCCATCGACCCTCGGTTACCGTAAGAAATAGAAATTAGGAAATTTCCTAATTTTCGATTGGGATTCTTTCCTAATCTCAATGGGACTTATTTAGGATGTTCCTACTCTATTTAAAGGACGTCCCTAAGTCTCTTTCACTCCTTTCATAACCCTAATTGAATTGAGAGAAAGAGAAGTGAAGGAAAAGAGGAAGAAGAGAAGCAAGGAAGAGAATTTAGCCAAAAGAGTAGAGTTGCAGAGAAGGAGTATTCTTCTCAGGTATGGATACTAATTCCATGAGTTTCTACAGACCTTAGATTAGATATTGATGAGAGTGTGATCTCGGAGAAACCCAAACCATCAACCCATAGTTAGGATTTCATGGGAAACCATGGGGGATTACATGAAAGCTATCTAGGTGGATTATACATGGTTTCAGACCATGGAATGAATGTAGAATGGAATGTAGGAGCAAGCCATAGGATCCCAAGCACGAAGAATGGACTAAAAGAGGGAATTGGACCAAAGTGCACCGAGGGTCGTACCGAGGGTCGATGACCATCCGACCCTAGGTGATCCTGACCATCGACCCTCAGTGTTTGGGAAGTTCAGAGTTTGGGGAGGGTCGCACCCAGGGTCGATCAGGACTCCGACCCTACCTCCGACCCTTAGTTAACAGAATAGTTTTTAAATTCAAAATTAATTCTAATTAAATTCTATCGACTTGTTAGGTCTTCTAGAAATACAATAACAATATAAAGGTGATTATAAAGCTTGGAAAAGTATCTGTTAGCAAGCTAAGGTGAGAAAACAGAACTCTAAACTAATTGGTTAATAACAAACTGTTTTCTATTCTTGAGTCCAACGCCATGCTTGATTCTATGCGAATATGTTTGTAATGTGCATACAACATGTCATCCAATATTTCTATTATTTGTTCATGCATAAATATTTTATTGTTTATAACATGATGATGATGATGATGATAGGAATAGGCATGTGATTGTATGTGTGTGGTTGGTGTACTTGATACGAGCGAGTATCAGGGGAGGTGTGATGAGAACGTCAATAAATGTTAACCTTTGGCGGGTCTCAGCACTTTAGCTCTATCTCTAACTCAAGTCTTGTGCATTAGCATCGTCGTATCGTCATTACTTTAGTAGAACTATTATGTCGTAGAGTATCAGGGGAGGTGGTCTCGGTCCTTGTAGTCTCTGACTCTACCGGGGGGGCCTTAGCTCTATCTCTATGGACATTCTGAGGGATGCTGGGGTGAGGCCTTGGATACACTGTTTGGCATTAGGATTGGTTAGTTGCGAGCCCAGTTTGCAAGCCCTCGCTAACAGGGGTTTACGTGTTGGTATGGTATTATATAGCAATAAACGTTAACCTTTGTTGTATAATGTCATGATTAGGGTGGATGGGGACGACGATAAACGTTCACCTTCGGGCGGACTTCCACACCCTGTGTATAGAGGCGGGGTCAATAAACGTTAACTTTTGGCCACCCAACCTTTCTATTGCGCATTGCAAACTATAAACCAGACCAAAGATATGAATTGATTGCATGCATATGTATTGTTGCATTGTTTTGTCTACTCACTGAGCCGTGATGTGTGCTCACCCCTCGACGTCGAATATTTTTAGTTGATGATGCAGGTTATACGGTTGATGATTATATGAATGCTCCAACATACGGGAACGTGGCGGCGATGGAAGCTGAAGCTGAAGTAGATACACATGACTCCTCTTGCGAGTGCAACTCATGTGTATTCGATTAGATTTTTCTTAGGTTTCTTTATTTGAATTTAATAAAGACATGTATTTGATAATTATTTATGTCCCGGTTGATACAGAATAATTTGCTATTTAATATTTATATCACAGTAGATTCTCAGTTCATTTTATTATAAGATTTCTGCTATTGTGTATTTACTCTGATTATGATTATGTATGTGTGGAAGTTTATATAACACGGATATAGCCTACTCGAGATCCTGGTTGAACCGTTGGTTTGCTAGCGGTTCATCACACCATTCTGAACAGTGCGGAATTGGGGTGTGACAACTTGGTATCAGAGCATCTCAAGCCTTGTCCGTTAAACTAACATACATTCGAGACAATTTGAACTGAGATAGGATAAAAGTAAAAACAGTAATATTAGCACACTGTAAGCACAAGTGATGGTTGAGACCAAATTTAAAAGAGAATAATGCATCTATAAAAGGGGAAACAAGTTACATACAATGAGAGAGTGAAACAAAATGTAACTAAAGCAGAGTACCGTCCACAACCCGGACAGTTACCCTGTAGTACAAGAAAATAAATACAATCATGAAGCTGGAGGTGAAGGAGGGGGCGGTGCCTCACGATCTCTGTCATAATCCTCAACGTAGACTCTAGTCAACCAGGCCACCTGAGTCTGGGTTGTCTGGAGAATAGCTGTAAGATCGGCTATCCTCCGATCAGTCGCCCGCTGGATCGCTATGAGCTCATCCACCCTCATACGCTGAGCGTCTAACAACTCCTCCATCCTCAGATCAGATCTGCGCTGAGCCTCCCTGATCTCCTGCAACATCTCCAACATGTCAGAAGGTGGGAGTGAAGGACCAGCCGCATGAGAAGGACCAGCCTCAGGTGCAGGAGCCGCCGTAGAAGAAGTACTAACTCCAGCCGCATGTGTAAGGGAAGGCGGTGGTATCGAGTCAACATCCATATACATACGATCGTCATCATCGATAAGATCCACATGAGCTCTAGCAGCGGCAGCAGTGGCCTCAGTTTCAGCCATCTCAATGCGAGTGTGAGGGCGCACCATCGCGTTCCTCTCCTCATCACTAACCTGGGCATCCCGCATACCCATCTTGCAGATAGCCTCCCAATCTAGAGGCGACGAGAAGGTCTTCTCCTGGATCTTCTCATCTACCAGGTCAACCCCCAGACGGGTCAGTAGAACTGTAATCATGTGTCCATAGGGTAGATTACCCCTATGACCGGACAATGTAGCACTAATCATGGTCCGCATGATGATGTAGGGAAGGCAGACCGGCTGTCTGGTGCAGATACTATATATCAAAAACTGGGTCAGCTGAGAAACCCTCTCATAGTGCCCACTCTGCGAAATCAGATTATGCTGGATAATCTTACAGAAGACCCGTGGAGCTGGACGCAGGTAACAAGCTCTCATCTGCCAGCGATCAGGTCGTAGCAGCTAATTGTCGATCTCTACCCTCATATCCATGGAAACAAACTGGGGCTCTCCAGGAGCACAGTACACCATGGGGCCATCATAGGGTATGCCCAACAGATCGGCCAGTTTCCGATAATCAAAGGAAATGTGCACCCCTTTAACATAACTGGTGATGCGCAACTCTTGACCATGCTCAACGTCATTGTAATTCCCCACCACCTGGAGATTACAATAGAACTGGTGCACCAAATCCGGACATGTGCACGCGTCGTAGGTGATGACAGGGAGCCACCCCATATCACCAAATGCTCTCTCTACGTTGAACAAGGCTAGCTCAGCCAAGTTCACCATACGACCACCCTCCACTTTCTTACGAGCATAGTCGACATACTGTGCCTTGGCTTCATTAGAGCGAAAGCGAAGCGGATCACGAACTCTGGGTATCTTGGTACGAGCCATGGTACCTGCAGATAAGAAAGAGAAAGAGAGACAAGGGGTTAGTAGGATAAAAATCTGAAAATTTAGCATTTTAACGACGTAAGTTGTCCAAAAGCCTCACTTTTCACCCACACACGTGGGCGGGAGGACTTACTTAGGGTCCAACACATCCTACGACACTCACACAGTAGGAAATGGAAACCACGAAGACCAATTTGAAGAAATTTCAAGAAATCGAAATTTTTTTGACAAATTAGGGCAAACGAGCAAAAATTCAAGTTTCTCGATAACCAACTGTTGAAATTAAAAATTTTTTGAGGGCTTTCGTTCCTCGAGATACCAATAACAAAAGCCCCCCATAAAAATCGAATTTTTACGGTTGGAAAATGTTTAATTTGAAAAATACAAGTTAAATGGACAAAAACCTAGAAAAGAAAACCTAAAAACAGGTAAAAATGGGAGAACATACCTGTATGGATGACGTGGATGTCGAAACCCAGACTCAAACCGACCAAAAACAGTGGAGTGGCACTGTAGCAACTCAGAGGGGAGAGACGAGTCGAAACGGGAGAGAAATAATAAGAAATGATCCAAAATCGGATCTTAAAAATCTAATTTTTAGTCTGAGGGTCGGACAATTCGACCAGAACCATCGACCCTCGAATCGACCCTCCTATCGACCCTCGACTCTACGGGAATCTGACAGAAAACTAAGGGTCGGAACTGAGGGTCGGACACCCATCGACCCTCACATGGACCCTCAGCTCTCGGGAAGAACAGGTCATTCCCAGGGTCGGATACTAAGGGTCGGACATACCATCGACCCTGCATAGAAAATACAGTATTTTTCTTTAAAAATGAGTTGGAATTGGAATTTTATATCGGTTAGCATGCCTACATGAAATATAAATGACTTTTCACCTATTTTTATAATTTTCAGGCACCACCAATCACAGAAGGAATTATGCCTGGACGTAGGGTAACCCGACAGAACCGAAATGCAGTTCCACCACCACCACCCGTGGAGGAGACCAGTCAGGAAAATAATTATGCACCGGGTAATCCAGAACAGGCAAACCCTACAAATTTTCCACCTCCACCACCGAGCTAGCAACCATGGTGATGAATCTGGCTCGACGAAATGCAACGGATGCAACACGCACGAGCTCGGATGCAAGTTGCGATGGGTGTTATGTTCCAAGCCACTCAAGCTGCACCTATGCGAGACGGGACAAGCCGGTGCAGCACCGGTGGGTAACCACCCGGCACCTCGGACACCTCAACAACCTGCTGCACGATTCCGATCAGGCTCGAAAGCAGCTCGGGTTAATTACCAGTATCCACCCCATATGTTTGGGGCATATCCCCAAAATCAGTTAGATCACTCTCGATTGGTGGAGAGATTTTTGAAGATGAAGCCTAGAGAATTTAATGGCAAGCCGTCTGATCCATTATGGCCAGCACACTAGATAGACGAGATGGAGAGAAATTTCCTCATGATGACTATTACAGAGGAAGAAAAAGTATTATGTGCCACCTTCATGCTCAAAGGCGATGCACATCACTGGTGGAAATCTACCCGGGACTATCTATTGACCAAGCATGCCCAACTGACTTGGGCTGTTTATAAAGAAGCTTTCTTCGAGAAATATTTTCCACGAAGCTTCAGAGATTCTATGGAGAATGAGTTTCTGAGTCTATATCAGGGGAAGATGTCAGTGGATGCGTACCAACAGCATTATGAAGAGCTATTTTTCTTCGCACCACTGAGTATGCAGAAAGAAGAAACCAAAACCCATAGGTTCATCACGGGACTGAGAGGAAGCATCAGAGAGCATGTTCTGGGCTTAGAAAAGAAGATTTATAATGAAGCTGTCCAAATAGCTCGAGTTATTGAATCGAGCCAGAAGGAGAGTTATTTCACACAGAACCGGGGTATCAAAAGGCCAGTTGGAAATTCTTATAACGGAGGCAATAACAAGACATATAAGCCTTTCCGCCCTCAGAATTTTAATGCTGCAACCAAGATACTCCAGTAACTCAACCTCAGCCACAGCCAAATTCTGCAAGTTCGAAGTGTTATAACTGCAACCAACCGGGACATATGGCAAGGGAGTGCCCTAAGCCCAAGAAGCAGTTCCATCAGGGACGGGTATATGCTGTTACATCCGAGAATGCGGCCGCATCACCCGATGTGGTCACAGGTATGACTGAAACTTTTGAAGTTGTAATTACATTGTGTGAGCATGTAGACTAAGTTAAAATAAATCACAGGTATCGTACCTATAAATGGCGCACCCGCCAGAGTACTCTTTGATTCATGAGCTACTCATTCATTTATATCTGTGTCATTCGGAAAGAAGATAAACTTACCCATCAAAACATTAGACTACAAATTACTTGTACGGTCACCGATGGGGTTAGAAGTGGAATTAAAAAAAGGATATGGACCATGTCCAGTCCGCATTGGTGAGAAAACCTTAGATGCAACCTTGATACAACTTGAGATGGCAGACTTTGACGTCATCTTGGGAATGGACTGGTTAGCTCGGCATTCTGCGAACCTACTATGCGCCGAAAAGAAGCTAACATTTAAAGACCAAGCAGGAGCAGAATTCAGTTTTACGGGAACCAAACTTCCCCGTAAACGCAAGCTCATACTCTCAGCACTAAAGGCTAAGAAGTGCCTCGAGAAGGGGGCAGTCGGGTATCTAGTATCAGTGGTCGACCTAACCAAGGAAGCACCACAAATGGAAAATATTGAAGTCGTGTGGGACTATCCCGACGTATTTTTGGAGGAACTACCAGGTTTACCACCCGACCGAGCCACAGAGTTTGTGATAGATCTTGTACCTGGAGCCGCACCCGTATCAAAAGCACCTTATAGAATGGCTCCTACGGAACTGAAGAAACTGAAAGTACAACTACAAGAACTACTGGACAAGGGTTATATTCGACCCAGTATGTCACATGGGGAGCGCCGGTGTTATTCGTGAAGAAGAAGGACGGTAGTGTTCGATTATGCATCGACTATCGGGAGTTGAATAAACTGACAATCAAGAATCGATACCCACTACCACGGATCGATGACTTGTTCGATCAGTTGCAAGGAGCAAAGGTATTTTCTAAGATTGATCTTCGATCGAGCTATCATCAATTGAAGATTAAAGAGGGTGATATTCCTAAGACAGCTTTCAGGACTAGATACAGACATTATGAGTTCTTGGTCATGTCTTTTGGATTAACGAACACACCAGCAACTTTTATGGAACTAATGAACCGGGTTTTCCACGACATGTTGGATACGTCGGTTATAGTATTTATTGATGATATATTGGTATACTCCAAGGACGAAGAAACTCATATCAAGAACCTAAATGCTGCCCTACAACGTTTAAGGAAAGAGAAGCTATATGCCAAATTTTCAAAGTGTGAGTTTTGGCTAAGTGAAATCGCCTTCTTAGGCCATGTAGTATCCACTGAAGGAATCAAAGTGGACCCCAGCAAGATCGAGGCTATTGTAAAGTGGGAAGCACCAAAGAGCGTTTCAGAAATTAGAAGTTTTCTGGGTCTAGCTGGTTATTATCGGAGATTCGTAGAAGACTATTCCCGGATTGTCGTACCTCTTACCAGTTTAACTAAGAAAGGTGAAAAGTTCTTGTGGACCAATAAATGTAAGAAGAGTTTCCAAACGCTGAAGACCAGATTGATATCCGCTCCGATTTTGACTATTCCCGTTCCAGGATAGACATTTACTCTAAACATTGATGCGTCGGGACTGGGACTGGGATGTGTGCTTATGAAAGGAGAGCAAGTGATTGCTTATGCTTCAAGACAGTTAAAGGTACATGAGAAAAATTATCCCACTCATGATCTAGAGCTAGCGGCGATGGTGCATCTTTGTCAAGATATGGAGACATTACCTATACGGAGAGAAATTCCGGATTAAGTCGGACCATAAAAGTCTTACTTATCTATTTAATCGAAGGAATTGAATATGAGACAAAGAAGTTGGTTGGAACTATCGAAAGACTATGATTGTGATATCCAGTATCATCCGGGAAAAGCGAACGTAGTAGCGGATGCGTTAAGCCGAAAAGCAATGATAAAATCGCAAGGAGAGGTTAGCACAACTGCAGCAATGTGTACTACCGGAATGGTATTCAATCACGGCAATGAGCAATATGTGATAGACGCAACAGATGAGTCAGCCAACCAAGGGTTCATTCATCGGTTTTCAAATATGTTCGCTGCATTGAAGATTATACCGGACATAATGGATGAAGTGAAGACAGCTATCAAATCAGATTCTTATCTGAGAACAGTACAAGAAGATATCGAGAAAGGTAGAACCAATCCCGAGTTCACCTTAGACGAAGAGAAAGTACTGAAATACGAAGGAAGAATATGTGTACCGAAAACAGAAAATATGGACATTAGACACCGACTGATGAAAGAAGCCCATACCACCATCTATTCGATACATCCTGGAAGTACAAAAATATATCATGATCTAAAGAAACTATATTGGTGGAGGGGAATGAAAGCAGATGTAGCCAAGTTCGTGTCTCAATGCCTAAATTGTCAGAAAGTAAAGGCTGAATGACAAAGACCCGCAGGACTGTTATAGCCATTACCAGAACCAGCATGGAAATGGGACTGCATCACTATGGACTTCGTCACGGAACTACCACTGACTCCTCGAGTAGTTGACGCAGTTTGGGTGATTGTGGACCATCTGACTAAAACAGCTCGCTTCATACCGATACGACCTCAGTATACCTTTGGAGAGGTTAGCAAAGCTGTATGTGGATAATATTGTTCGATTACATGGTGTTCCAGAAAGCATTGTGTCTGATAGAGATCCATGATTTACTTCCAAGTTTTGGGAAGGATTGCAAAAGGCTATGGGTACAACATTGAAGTTCAGTACTGCATTCCACCCACAGACAGACGGACAATCAGAGCGCACAATTCAAATTCTAGAAGATATGCTACGAGCATGTGTAATTGATTTCAAAGGATCATGGGATGAAAAGTTACCATTGATCGAGTTCGCTTATAACAATAGCTATCAGGCTACTATACAGATGTCACCTTATGAGGCACTGTATGGCAGAAAGTGTCGAACTCCTTTATTTTGGAATGAAGTTGGAGAACGTAGTATTGTTGGGCCGGAATTTATTGAAGAGACTTACCGAGTGGTCGACATTATCGAGGAAAGAGTAAGAACAGCTCAGAATCGTCAGAAGCAATATGCAGATACTCGACGTAGAGATCTGGAGTTCGCCGTAGGTGATAAAGTATTTTTGAAGGTATCGCCTATGCGAGGATTAAAAAGGTTCGGACAGAAAGGGAAACTAAGTCCAAGATATGTCGGGCCATATGAGATTCTAGCTAAGCGTGGTAAAGTGGCTTATCAGTTAGCACTACCACCATCTATGTCGAGTGTGCATGACGTATTTCACATTTCCCTATTGAAGAAGTATGTCAAGGATCCAACGCACGTGTTGACAGTAGATTTACCGGATTTGATTGATGATTTGACATTTGAAGTAACACCAACTGAAATCACCAGCCGAAAGGTTTGACGACTACGCAACCGAGATATCTATTATGTTAAGGTCACTTGGAAAAGTAGAGACATGGAAGAAATTACATGGGAAGAAGAAAATGCTATGCGGAGGCAATACCCTCACTTATTTGATTCAGAAGGTACGTACAATTTCGAGGACAAAATTTTTATAAGTAGGGGGGAGTTGTAAGACCCGTGTCAATCTAACCCGGTCTTACCACCTTGAACCAGGTTTACCCATCATGGTCAAGTAAAATGGACCAAGGGTGTGAAGGAGATCGAGATCCCAGGTATCAAATCGACCCAAAAACACTTAATTTGAAGGGAGGGTCGCATACCCAGCTAAGCAGGGTCGGACCTCCCAAAGCAGAAAGTCAGACCCTCAATTTTGAAGGGAGGGTCGGACATCTTGAACCCTAGGGTCGACGGGATCATCGACCCTCCCATCGACCCTCGGTTACCGTAAGAAATATAAATTAGGAAATTTCCTAATTTTTGGTTGGGATTCTTTCCTAATCTCAATGGGACTTATTTAAGATGTTCCTACTCTATATAAAGGACGTCCCTAAGCCTCTTTCACTCCTTTCACAACCCTAATTGAATTGAGAGAAAGAGAAGAGAAGGAAAAGAGGAAGAAGAGAAGCAAGGAAGAGAATTTAGCCAAAAGAGTAGAGTTGCAGAGAAGGAGTATTCTTCTCAGGTATGGATACTAATTCCATGAGTTTCTACAGACCTTAGGTTAGATATTGATGAGAGTGTGATCTCGGAGAAACCCAAACCATCAACCCATGGTTAGGTTTTCATGGAAAACCATGGGGGATTACATGAAAGCTATCTAGGTGGATTATACATGGTTTCAGACCATGGAATGAATGTAGAATGGAATGTAGGAGCAAGCCATAGCATCCCAAGCACGAAGAATGGACTAAAAGAGGGAATTGGACCAAAGTGCACCGAGGGTCGCACCGAGGGTCGATGACCATCCGACCCTAGGTGATCCTGACCATCGACCCTCAGTGTTCGGGAAGTTCAGAGTTTGGGGAGGGTCGCACCCAGGGTCGATCAGGACTCCGACCCTACCTCCGACCCTCAGTTAACAGAATAGTTTTTAAATTCAAAATTAATTCTAATTAAATTCTATCGACTTGTTAGGTCTTCTAGCAATACAATAACAATATAAAGGTGATTATAAAGCTTCGAAAAGTATCTGTTAGCAAGCTAAGGTGAGGAAACAGAACTCTAAACTAATTGGTTAATAACAAACTGTTTTCTATTTCTTGAGTCCAATGCCATGCTTGATTCTATGCGAATATGTTTGTAATGTGCATACAACATGTCATCCAATATTTCTATTATTTGTTCATGCATATTTATTTTATTGTTTATAACATGATGATGATGATGATGATAGGAATAGGCATGTATGTGATTGTATGTGTGTGGTTGGTGTACTTGATGCGAGCGAGTATCAGGGGAGGTGTGATGAGAACGTCAATAAACGTTAACCTTTGGCGGGTCTCAGCACTTTAGCTCTATCTCTAACTCAAGTCTTGTGCATTAGCATCGTCGTATCGCCATTACTTTAGCGGAACTATTATGTCGTAGAGTATCAGGGGAGGTGGTCTCGGTCCTTGTAGTCTCTGACTCTACCGGGGGGCCTTAACTCTATCTCTTTGGATATTCTGAGGGATGCTGGGGTGAGGCCTTGGATACACTGTTTGGCATTAGGATTGGTTAGTTGCGAGCCCAGTTTGCAAGCCCTCGCTAACAGGGGTTTACGTGTTGGTATGGTATTATATAGCAATAAACGTTAACCTTTGTTGTATAATGTCATGATTAGGGTGGATGGGGACGACGATAAACGTTCACCTTCGGGCGGACTTCCACACCCTGTGTATAGAGGCGGGGTCAATAAACGTTAACTTTTGGCCACCCAACCTTTCTATTGCGCATTGCAAACTATAAACCAGACCAAAGATATGAATTGATTGCATGCATATGTATTGTTGCATTGTTTTGTCTACTCACTGAGCCGTGATGTGTGCTCACCCCTCGACGTCGAATATTTTTAGTTGATGATGCAGGTTATACGGTTGAAGATTATATGAATGCTCCAGCATATGGGAACGTGGCGGCGATGGAAGCTGAAACTGAAGTAGATACACATGACTCCTCTTGCGAGTGCAACTCATGTGTATTCGATTAGATTTTTCTTAGGTTTCTTTATTTGAATTTAATAAAGACATGTATTTGATAATTATTTATGTCCCAGTTGATACAGAATAATTTTTTATTTAATATTTATATCACAGTAGATTCTCAGTTCATTTTATTATAAGATTTCCGCTATTGTATATTTACTCGGATTATGATTATGGATGTGTGGAAGTTTAGATAACACGGATATAGCCTACTCGAGATCCTGGTTGAACCGTTGGTTTGCTAGCGGTTCATCACACCATTCTGAATATTGCGGAATTGGGGTGTGACATATCATCTCAAATATAGCAATAAAACATGTGAATCAATATAATAGTAAGCATGTGAAAGCATTGATCAAGCATCGATCATCAACAATGTGACCAAGATCATATTTGATCGACTACTCAGATTTAATGTAATCGATCATCATCAATGTGATCAAGATCATATTTGATCAATGGTTCAGATTCAATCAAAACATTCATGAGGTCAATCCAATGGTTCAGATTCAATTAAATCACTCAAAAAAGGATAATCTATCTATTCAAATCAATCATCAAGACAATCCAATGGTCTAGATTCAAATAAGATACTCATGATCAAGATCTAATGGTTCAGATTCAAATGAGATGTTCATGATCAAGATCTAATGGTCTCAAATTCTTCTAAAGTATAATATGATGGAAATTTAACTGTTTAAATCATGCCTACAAGGTCAGACTATGAAAACTGGTCAGATTGATTTTTCAGATTCTAACCAGTCATGGGAAAATAATCATAAGATATTATTTAATCATGCAAAAAATTATCTGTTAACTTGGTTATCTTCCAAACTCATGTGGCTACCTTTTCCTTCAAAGAAGTGATGTCTAAAAAAACCTCTATAGGACACTTATGCATGGATTTTCATGATTTTTACTGCAATCAATAGATTCTATGGACCTTTGTCAAAACATGCATATGGGGCTTCATACATATTCAAATTAAGCTCAAAATACATCCTCTAAAAGAGGACTCAGAGACCTAGATTTCGTCTCAAGAAGGGAAATCCTAATAGGGAAATCAAATGGGTCGAATATGTACCACAAGTGTAGGCATGTGCACTGGTCAAATCTATTCTAGATTCTAACCAGCTGCACCATAAGTTCTATATAAAATCAACCACTCATTGAAAATAGAATTCAGGCATATGATCATGTAGCTAACTGATAGATCTAACACTTCATTAAAAAATATTATCCAAATAGAAAGATCCTCAAGGCTTAAACATCACATCTCAGTCATGCAATTTAATGTGTTCTAACTGACCCTAAAACAGACCATGGTGCACTTCAAAAATCATATGAAATTCACAAAAAATCAGAAAAATCCGAATATAGTGCCAAAATTTTCATGACTTCATATCTATCACTTTCTCTGAAGGAAGAATTATCAAATTCTAGCCGTAAATTCTATTTTTAGAGCTTTTCCCATGAGGGTTTGCACTGTACCCGAGAAGGATAGTAGCATCATTAGGGCTTTTTTTTTTCTCGACTTTCTCAATTCCAAAAGATTCAAAATTTGTAGGAAAATTTTCTAACATATATATGAGTATCTCATAATATTTTGGGCTCAAAATTCATCAAAAATCTATATGAGATGCATTTCCCAAAATCGGATTCTAGATCTAGAAATCTAGAATTTCTAGATCTGAAATCCACCTTGTGAAAAACATTAAAATACTCAAAAATCATCATATGACATTCAATTCTTCTCCAATGAGTACGTTAAACATATTCTAATGCATAAAAAATATCAAACATGGGCATTGCAGCATCAACATGCACGCAATATAACATCTTTGATCATGATTTATCAAAAATAGGCATATTCAAGCGATTTTCGATATGTTAGCATCATGGAATCATATCAAACCAAAGTTTTGGTAATAGCAATGGGTGATGGGTCATGAATTACAGATATGTACTAGAAAATAACAATGGAGAATGGACTTACCTCTTTGCGGAGAGTTCCCTCTCTCTTAGCTTCTCCTTCTTCCTTCTCTTCTTCTCTTTTCCTTCTTCTTCCTTTCTTCGGCTTCTCTCTTTCTTCTTCTCTATTTCTTCTTCTCTTCTTCTCTTAGACTCTCTCTCAATTTCTATCCCTTTTAGGTTTCCTTTTTTTTTCTTCCCTTTTAGAGTCCACCTGTGCTCTCCCTTTTTTTGAGTTTTCCTTTCTTTTTTTTTCTTTTTTTTCTTTTCTCCACTCACGTTCTCCCCTTTTTCCTTTTTTTTTTTTATTTTTCCTTTTTTCCTTCTTTCCACTCACGTTCTCCCTTTCTCCTTTTTCTTTTTTTTTTCTTTTTTCTTCTTTTTTTTTCTTTCCATATTTCTCACGACTCTCTCTCTTTCCTCTTTTTTTTCTTTCCCAATTGTCCGGATCTCACTCTCCCGTCCTCTCTCTTTCCTTTTTTTTTTTTCCTTTTTTCACTCCTTTTGTCTTTTTTTTCTTTTTAGTTTCCTTTTCTTAACTCTATTTCCTTTTCGGATTCTAGCTCCTTTAATGTATATGTATCTATATATATATTATATACATATAATAAAATATAGATACAATTCTATACATAATATATATGGTATATATAATATATACATAAATTAAATGCACATGGACTGAACCATTTCAAATTGGGCTGGTCTGGGCTGGGCTGGGCTGAATTGGACTAAGTTGGGTTGGACAGAGTTAAATTGATATGGGTTGAGCTAAGTTAGGCCAAGATTGATTTTTCTCTCTCTATCATTTCATAGGCCATTTTCGTCACCATTTCAATTGAAATTTTTTGACAGCTACTACCCCAAATTTTCTACGTTCACTTTGTAGAACACTAAAAATGAGAAATACTGGAGCTTAAATCACCTCATTTGGACGTAAAATGGCCAACTTATGAATTATTGAAGTTCAAATAGGCTAATTCATGATAATTCAGCTAACCATTCTGCATGGGATGCCTCGAAGACCTCTGCCCCAAATTCTTCACATCCACTTTGTAGAGCACTAAAAATGAGAAATACTGGAGTTTGAATCACTTCATTTGGACGTAAAATGGCCAACTTATGAATTCCTGAAGTTTAAATAGGCCAATTTATGATAATTCAACTAGCAACTCTGCATGGGATGCCTTGGAGATCTCTGTCTCAAATCCTTCACGTCCACTTTGTAAAGCACTAAAAATGAAACATATTGGAGTTTGAATTACTTCATTTGAACGTCGGATAATAAAATTATGAGGAATTGAAGTTTAAGGGGGCATATCGGCTTGCAGCTTTGCATGGGATCCCTCGGACACCTCTGCTCCAAATTTTCCACGTCTACTTTGTAGAGCACAAAAAATGAGAAATAATGGCATTGGAATCACTTTATTTGGACGTCAGATGAGCGAGATATGAGAAGATGAAGTTTAAATAATTAAACTTACGATAATTTGCATGCAAGCCCCTAGATATTATTAATCTTCAGAAAATACCCTTGTTCTTATTCCTAGACTAAAATCGTCATATCTTTTCCATTTGACATCTGAATGGAGCGATTCTGGTCTCATTTCGAAGGTATTTTCAAGACCTACGCATCCATGTAGGTTGCAGCCAAAAATTCAAACCTTGCATTGGGATTCACTAACTTACCATATGATTTCACTCAGATTTCTGGATACCAGGGACCATTTCAGCTTTTCTCCAAACATTATAAAGAGCATGACGGGACTGATCGACTATCATTTTTGAGAGAGTTTTACTTGCCTCCCCTGTACTTTCCAAACTTTCTCTCATCTCTCCCACTTTGTTGTCTACACTCCAATAGGACTTTGTTCAGCTAGGGATGGTAAAAATGGGATGCTTATAGATCCCCTCTTTGGAAATGATGTGACCCAACACTATGCCTTGTTTTACCATGAAATGGCATTTTTCCCAATTTAAAACCAAATTCTTCTCCATATACCTGGCAAGAACCAAGGAAAGATTATGTAGAATTAAAAAAAGTAGATCCACGCACAGAAAAATCATCCATGAATACTTTTAAAAATTACTCTATTATATTTGAGAAGATGCTCATCATGCACCTTTGGAAAGTGGCAGGGGCATTGCATAGCCCAAAAGGCATGCACAGGTAAGCATATGTTCCGTAGGGACATGTGAAGCTGGTCTTGTGTTGGTCATCTAAGGCAATGGGGATTTAGTTGTAATCGGAATATCTATCTAAGAAACAATAGTACTCATGTCCGGCCAACCTCTCTGACATTTGGTCAATGAAAGGCAAAGGGAAGTGATCCTTTCACGTTGTCATATTCAGCCTTCTGTAGTCTATGCACACTCTCTACCCTATTTGGATACGGGTTGGAATCAATTCATTGTCAACATTAGCAACTACAGTGACTCCTAACTTCTTTGGTACAACATGTACCGAGCTTACCCACTCACCGTCAGATATGGGATATATGATCCCATGATCTAAGCACTTTAAAATCTCTTTCTTAATGACTTTCTTCATCGCAAGATTTACCCGTCTCTAAGGTTCCCTTGAGGGTTTGGCACCTTCCATAAGGTGTATATGATGCTAAACAATAAACAAACTAACACCCTTGATGTCAGCCACAGTCCAACCTAAAGCTTCCTTGTGGTCTTTTAAGAGTTTGTTCAACTCTTTTTCCTGATTAGAAGTCAAATAGAAAGCAACAATAATGGGAAGAGTCTGGTCAGGTCCTAATAAGGCATACTTCAGATTAGACAGTAACTCCTTTAATTCTAAGGTAGGTGGGTCAAAAATTGAGGGCTTCGGAGTAGAAGTGGATAAGGGTCCTAGAGGTTCCATAGGTGTGTAGATACTCCATGCCTCTGAGGACAAAGTGTCCTCCACTCTTCCCAACTCTTCTATACACTTCAAGAATTTCGAGTCAAAGTCAATGTCAAAAGTGGTCTCTACATGGTCGGAGAATCCTTGGATGATATGTACTTCCTCATTAGGCTACTTATCTAATCTAAATACATTTAAATCAACAGTTTGGTTGCCAAATGAAAGCTTCATTAAACCATTCCTGCAATTTATTAGTGCATTTCTTGTAGCAAGAAATGGTCTTCATAAAATGATAGGGATTTAATCCCTATTGGAGATAGGATGTGTTTCTAAAACAATAAAATCAACAGGAAAAAAAATTCCCCTACCTTTAATAAAACATCTTCTACCATTCCCTTAAGAGTTTTTACAGAATGATCAGCTAGTTGAAGTGAGATTAACGTTGGTTTCAACTTTCCTAACCATAATTGTTGGTAAACATGATATGGTAGAAAAGTAGAGCATGATCAATAAAATATTGCCTATAATGCAAGATATGGAAGGACATCCAGGGTCCTTATATTTGCCATAGGATGGTTTATAAGAAAACTTAAATGTGCAGCCAAGAACACCTTTTTAGGTACTTGACTAATCCGCTTTTGTGTGCATAAGTCTCTAAGGACTTTTGCATAAGTAGAGATTTGGTCAATCGCATCCAAAAGTTGAATGTTCAATTCTACCTGTTTGAAGACTTCTAAAATTTTATCAACTAAAGCAGTCTTCTTTTTATTTACCACATATTAGAGAATGGGGCTGGTAGAGTAAAGACTCTGTCCAAGACATTCTCCTTGGGTCTTTCAAGTTCATCAGAAGAACCTAAAGAAGGAGGCTCAACAACTACCTTAGATTGGTGAACATCAACAGGGTTAGTTATGGGTTTGGTCTATGGTGCATCATCCCGTTGGTACTCTTGGCCATTCTGTAAAGCATGGACTGCATTACATTGTTTGAAGGGCCCTGATTGACTCTCTATGCCATTCACCTGAGGGTTTGGCCTATTTAGTTGTAGGTGATGGCGTGGGTTGGTCTTTGGTTGGCTGAGCAGAATACCCTTATTCTTCTCACACATCAGGGTAACCAATTAGGTGAGTGTCATCTCTATATTGGTATGCCCCACATTCTTCTCTAACTCACTAAGTCTGGCCGGCTCACCCGTGTTATAAAACCTAAGGGGTTGTTGAAAATTACCTTGGGGAATAAAATTAGGTCTAAGGGGACTATATGGCCTTAAGTGACCGGGTGGACCTTGATTTGGAAATTGAGGTGGATCCGCATGGTTCCCTTAGTTCTAGGAGAAATTTGGGTGATTTCTCCATCCTGGATTGTAAGTGTTATTATATGGATTGTAAAGTGTACTTACATTCGCAATTTGAAAATTGCCCCCGGAAGGGCGTTCCTCTACTCTGTGTCCAGGAGTTTGACACCAGTTGCGCATTAGGACTTGCTTTTGGATAGGGTCTCTGGGAACTAAAGCTTCTATCCTTTTGAAAGGTTATCTAAGTGTGCCTCCTTAGTTACTATGTCATCGACAAAGTAACTTTTATCTTTTTGGGTGGGTCTGTTTCCTGCGTAGACTCCCACTCTCTTGTTCTTTCGGTGACATCCACCAAAAAGTTTCAAGCGTTAGTAGCATAGGAAGTGAATCCTTGAGGACACATAGGCTCAAGCACCTGCTTGGTGGGGAAGTTTATCCCCTCATAGATAATTTGGCAAAGCTGCTACGTCTCAATACCATGGTAGGGGTAGTCTTGGAGTAGGCCTTGGAACTTCTTCATGAGGCATGAAAAAGATTCATTTGGCTCTTATTTGAATCGCATTATATCCTCTCGAAGTTTATTTGTCTTGTAAAGAGGAAAAAACTTTTTGAGGAATAACACAGTAAATTGGTCCCATGAAGTAATAAAATTTAACCATTTTTTTGCTCCATCATTGAGTGAAAAAGTGATGCACTTCAATTTTACAGCATGATCACTGAACTGTTGCATCTTGATGAGGGCACACACCTCCTCATACTCACGGAGGAACAAGTATGCATCCTCTGAAGGTAACCCATGAAAATGGAGAAGCATGGTAATGAATTGAGTTTTCAGTTTATTGCCTGTGACAGCCACCAATTGTATACATGAGGGTTGTGCTGCCCTAGCAGGGTATAACTTATCCTTAAGTGTCATCTTCGGTTGTGAATCAGTAGTAGATTCAGCCATTGTTAAAGATTGGACTCTTACCAGACGGTTGGTAGAATCTCGATTCCACACATGCATGTACAAACTTCTTTAAATGACCAAATTTTCTCTTTCTTTCTCCTCTAATTTGATGCGAAAAGCTGGATTTTTTTTTAAATCGGGGTCAATGCAAACCTCTTGACGATTAATGGCTTAGAGACCCATCATATCAAGAATCACCTTAATAAACAATGTCGTTACTGTTGATGCTATTGATTGTTATTCCCCTTGATGATTTGATAGCCAGCATCCCTTATCACCACATCATGATCAGGATTGGACCGTCGATTGTACATTTCCAACCTAACAGATTAGAGGTGCAAAGAAAGGAATGAAAACAAGTGAAAACTTTTTAATTTTTTTGAATTTTTTTAATCACTTTGAACTATTTAAAATAAGAAACTTAACGACTTGCCTCCCCGGTAATGGCTCCAAAAACTTGTTAGAGATTTAAAAGTATAACCGCAAGTGCATGGTATCATATAGTAACAGGTCGAACTCAGGGACGAAGCGATATTTTCCTAACTTAAACAGGGCAAAGTGTACCCAAATGAATTGAATAAATTAGACAACCTAAAATACTCTAATAATAATCGAATCAAGCAACAAACATAATGATAAAACAGATTCTTAATTGCACGAAAATTTAAGGCATCCTAAATTAACCCTAGAGTAACAAATAGCAATTGCATGAAAGAAGACAAAATTAAAAATAAAAGAGTGCGAAAAAAACTTATCTCAGGAAGATTTCTCTGTCGTCGCTTGTTGTCTCATTGCCACTCCAAGGCAATGTGCATATGATTACAAAGGGGGACTTTTCTCCTAAATTAAAATAGTAATGAGGTACAACCTATATTGATCTGCCCTACTACAGAATTCTAAATCTGAAATTAAAACTTGAGAAAAGAATAAGCAAGAAGAAAACAAAATTAAACACAACTTGAAAAAAATAAACTAAGACTCTTGAACTCTCCCTTAAATAAATTTTCAAAACTAAAAAAAAAAACTTACAATAGAATTTGTCTTGATTCTTTCTATTGATGAGTGTCACCACACACACACACACACACACACACACACACACACACACACACATATATATATATATATATATATATATATATATATATATATATATATATATATATATATATATATATATATATATATATATATATATATATATAGTTTTGAGCAAAGATTACAATCAATCTTTACGATTGGATTACAAGGGATTTTGTAAAGAAAAATTTGATAACCGAATGCCAGCCTTGTAGGTTCATTGTATGTGGATAATTCTTGAGTAGAAGAGGATCTTGCAACAACTTATGTTATCGTTGGCATCATTGTCTCTTCTTGGAAACCTCCATAATCGATTAGAGCTTTCCATTTTTTCATGCCATGCCAATCTCCACATGTGATATCAATCTTCAGAAAAAAAATAAGGAACCCCAAACATGTGACAATCTCTACCTCGTAAATTCGATCTCAAATAAGTAGGGAATATTTTCTAGAGAGAATGGAATCTCTCACATGAGAATGGGCTGCTTTTTGACTTGGTCCAAGGCTGATCTTGTACATAAAATCCGTGGCTCTCTTTATAAAATTCATCCCTATACATGGCTGCTGAGTTGACTGGGTGAGTTAACTGGGCAGGATCACTAAAACTGCATAAAATGGTCTTTTCAAGCTTGAATTGCTCCATTCTTTCACCTACACCCTACAAACATAAAAACAACATTAAACACTTGAGAAGCATAATAAAATAGAATAAGAGATGGATGCTTTAAACCCTAAATTTACACATAAAATGTGTTCATCAACAGTAAACAAATGGTAGAAAAGTCACAGGGTAAGGGGTTCGTGATGCTTCAGATAAAGATTATAAATGAGTGCATATGAGCTTAGGAAATGGGAGGAAGTTGTGTGACTGCATGGCCATAATACCCTAGAATATCGTATACTACACTATGTCCAGGGAAGTGGAAGCAGGAGGCAAACTTGTCCGAGTTGTCACACTCCAATTCCGACTGAAACAGAAGTGTGAGTGAACCGTCACTAAACCAACGATTCACATTAAGATTTCAATAAGACCGTGTCCACTAAAATAAACCATTGCACATAACCACAATCAGAATATAAATAAATACAACGGTCTTAAATTAAATGAACTGAGTACTCTATTGATAAATTAAATAAGTTATCCAATTATTCAAATATCAAAACATAAATAAATATCCTTCCATTGTTTATAAAATCCAATTGAAATAAATAAAATAAATTAAAACCATCCTAGAGGTACATGCAGTAAGGGTACTCACATGAAGCGTCATGCTCGTCCTCCCCTGCTTGCACTTCCAGGGCAGCAACTCTTTCATATACTGGAGCATCTACGTAGTCCTCCACAATGTAACCTGCATCAACATCAAAAAAATAGTGTGTACACAAGGGTGAGCTCACAACTTAACTCAGTAAAAAAAATCAGACAATGCAACAAACAACATGCATGAATAACATTCATATTATGGTCTGATTTTAAGTTTGTAATGTGCTATAGAAAGGATTGGCGACCACCGCACCTCTATAACAAGTGTGTAAATCCGTCCAATGGATCAAACACCACTGTCGTCCCACATGCACCCACCATGGAATAGAGATAAAGTTAAAGTGTCTGGATCACACACCGCTAACACTTCCCCTGATGCCCTTCCCATACCAACACGTAAGCCCCTATTGGCGAGGGCTTGTAAACTGGACTCGCAACTAACCAATCCTATATGTCATCACAGTAGGTCCTATCCCAGCACAGTTCCCTACAGCATAGAGATAGGGCTCTAGTCTAGTGGCCAGGTAGGAGACCACAGTGCTACTTCCTCCCCCTGATACCCTATCTGCACCAAGCATGCTAAGACAGAAGCGATACAAAAAGGTGCTAATGTGAGGAATGATCTAAGACCCCAGGCCCTTCCCATTCCATACACCAATGAAAACAATCACATGCCTAACATACAAACCTAGCATAGTGAGTATGCATGAATAATATAATAACTGAAAGTAAAGATGACATGTGAGTATGCACAAACACCATTCCACAGAATCATAATTATTAACAATGTTTTACTGTTATTAAGTTATTAGGGTTTAGGTCTGATTCCCTTACCTGACGCTTGATTGCTAACTTGCTCCACGTCACAGAATCTAAACTCACTATCACAAGGTCCTATATGACATTAGGGTTGAATTAGTATTAGTTTCTGAGGGTTTACGATGGTCGAAAATTCAACTGAATCAAAATATACCCCTCATAGCGTATACCGGTCGCAGGTACTAGTCGCATCACTGTGGGGCAAGGTGCGATCGGTATGGTCGACCGGTCCCCCACAGACCAGCTCCCGAAAGGTACCTATTGCAGTACCGGTCACACATAGTGCAACTGGTATAGTCGACCGGTATGCCTCTGGAAGGCCACCATCTTGGTGTTCGCCTTCCATCGGTCACCTACTATGGCTGTTAGGGTTTCTCCTATGCATTTTAGGCCTGAGCAATGAGTTAGGGTTGTCTTAAGTTCCATTCAAGTCCTAGTTCGTATGATTTCTTCGCCTAGAATTCGAATCGAGGGTTTAACAAACAATTAGGGTTTAACAGAAATTTAAGGGATTTTAGATCAATACCTAGTCTCGCATGGTATTGATCAAGTCATGATCAATAATTTATAATGCTTAACTTAGAGAGAAGTTCAAGCACTTACCGTTGGTTCACAACTACGATGTTCTTCGTCCAACGGCCTCTCCCACCTTTCTTAGCTCCTCCTCCTCTTCGGATCTCCTTCTCCTCTCTAGGATTTGTGAGAAACAATCAAAGAGGTTTAAGGAGGTTTAAGGGTCCTTAAATAGACTAGGTTAGGGTTTAGGAAGTTTTCCTATGTTAGGAAAGTCTCTAGGCTCGAGATTTGGTAAGCGGGACCCATATAGATCCATTTCTGAATCTAACTAGTCTGCTTGCGTAGACATACCGGTCGACCAGTATATAGACCGGTATGATAATTTTTATCAATTTGATCCGTTTTTGTACCTGGTTGTCACCCGCTCGTCCAGTCTGGCCCGGTAATGATTGGAAGACCTGTTACGACATGAATTAAAGGTTTAGATCGGGTTCATGGAGTGCGGGTCTTACACGAGGTCACCACTATTCTATGGGAATAGGGGAGGCTGGCGTGATCATCCTTATTAAGGGTAGTCAACTCTATAGATTCGGGAATCATGTACACGCTTCTAAGCTCACTCAGTCGGTTGGTGGTTATCTCGGATACTTTGAAAGAGGAGACACAGAGGGGTCCAAACTCACCAAGAACAGTAAAGAAGGGTCGAACAGGGCTGCCTTTAGAGCTACTCTCTGTGGGAATTGAAGGGTTGTTAGCCTCACCGCAATGGGTAGGTTCAGAAGTGCAAGGGATGATGGATTTTTCACGAGCCATGGCGATTTAGGGCAAAACAAAAAATTACAAGGGAGAATCGAGACTTGGAACATACTCAGAGTAACACTACGGCGACAATAAATGCTCGAAGAATTTGGAGAACGAGACACACTAAGGCCATTAGAAAACTTGATTAAATTGAAAGCGCACGAAGGGGAATAAGTAGCAGCGAGCGAGTGATATGAAGGTGAAGAAGAAGAAATCAAAGAAAATGAAGATACTTATAAGTTTTAAATCAAGCCTCCAGAACTGATGTAATGGTTTCAAATTGAAGCACTGGCTTCGAAACGACTGATGCGATGGTTAGTAGAATCGGTGCCACGTGGTTGACCAAGGTAAGCTGACAAAAAGTATGGTTACTGATGCAATTAAGGCTCAACTATTCGTGAGACTGTGATATGCTCGGGTGTGGACACGTGGACTCAAAATGACTAAAAACCCAAGGGAATCATCGAAAAACCATCATTAGGCATAATGACGGATCCCTTTATTAACATGTAGCGGGAAAATGCATTTTTCCAATGTAAAGTTGGCTCATCGAGTCGAAACGCCAGAGGAGACAATCTATTTGGGGAAAATACGATGGACTGATCCGAGCCATCCAAAGGCAATCAAGAAAGGCATAACAAGGGTTGAACGCATGGCATCCATCAGGAGGGTCCACGTGTTCACCAAGTAAGGCAGATAATCAAACTCGATCCATCAGGCGACGATACAATTCGTCTCTTTTGGCTTGATGGAGGGATGATCTAATGGCATTAAATGCGCTAGACATGCATTTATTGCACTATGATAAATGCTCATAAATGTTGACAAGGGGCATTAAATGCATAAGGGTGTTGACATGACCAGCCACCTCATCTCCCAAAGGAGAGCCAAGAAGGAAAAGATCCCAAATCTGCTCGAGAAAGGGGAAAGGATGGCCACTCACATCAAATAGACCTAGTGACATGGACTGAATGGGGTCATTGAGGCCAAATATCAGAGATATGCTCCCTTTTAGGGGGTCGTAGACCCTTATCCTACATAGTAGACTGATGATGACATTGGGAGATGGGACAAGCTGGCTATAGGAAGGGAAACGTACTCAACAAGCTTCATACTTAGTCTATAAATATGAGAAGATAGCAAAGAGAAAGGGATCCAATTTTCACTCCGACTAAGGTACCGTTACTCTCTAGAATTCTCTCTAGAATACACTATTCATCATCTGTGAATTCTCACTCACCTAAAACATTAAGCCATATTCTTGTCTTCCTATCTGAACTAGGAAGGAAAGGTCTTACAGAGCTCCTGTACCTCAGTCCCTTCTCTCTAAGGAACTTGGGTATCTTATCCCTAAGTTCCATTCTGCTTGTCCTAGACCTTATTGACTTAGGCATTGGAGTGGCCACGGGGTAAAACCTGCCCACCTCACCATATGTTGTAGCTCTACAGACATGTGGTAGCATCTTGTGCATTGGGAAAAATCCAGTAACAACACCCTCATTTTTCACCGTGGATGGTCATGAAATGGTCCCGCCAAAGCAGGATAATGCCAACCTGCCATTATCCTTATTTGGTGAGCTCAAGCATCAACGGCAACTATGGTGGCTCAAAACCATGTCTCACTTCAGAAGTTCATTTTTTCCATTGGAATAATGCCAACGGTGAGAAATTCATCCGCCACGAATGCAACCAAAAAGAAATCGAAGACAAAATCTAACGCGATTCTCATCCCATCCAGCTTTCCATCGATTCTCCAGAATTTCAAAGGTCTTGACAATAGAGATAGACGTTGGTGTTTCCATAGGAGATGAGAAGAGTGAGAGAAATTGTTATAAAAAATAATAATTTTACTATTTTACCCTCATTAAAAACATATGTTCGTCATGCCAACAACTCTTTTTTTATTTTGGAGCCTATTTTCTTTTTTGTTTTTCATAAATAGCACCCAAAAATGATACCAAACCCCTTTAAAAATGAAAACTTGAAATAAAAATGGATCCAAAGACGACCTAAATAACTAGTTCAAGCACTCTCAATTTGGAGAAAGTGTATTTTTCCTTTTGCTTTAACGCAGTAGAGATATTTTGGGTTATTATAAAAAGAACTCATCTATGCATGTAAGATGAAGGAACCATACTGAAATTTTGCAATCCTTATGTCTAAAGATTTACAACCAAATGGGAGGAAACTTATATATTAAACCTTAGATATTGGCATAATCCCTAGTGCCAAAGAGCCCAACTTACAAGACAATTTGGCCTATTTAATCTACTAAGATGGACTTGTGCCAATTGATCTATTGTGATATTTCATCGTAATTTCCAATTGGATCTAATGGATATACCATTTCTAAAGTTAGTTGGAAGAACAGTCAGAGTATCTTACAACATATTAATTTTTTTTAAACATATTATAATGTTACTTGTTAAAAAGGGAACACGCTGGTGAAACCGGAAAGTGTTCGATTTTTCTTCAATGTTCTTCATGTAAAAATATTGGTAAAATGAATATTGGAATTTTTGAAGAACGTAAACATTCAGTTTTCTAAAGGATCTATATAATTGCCTCTATTTAGTTGGGATAAGGCTTTGTTGTTATTGTAATTAATAATTCAATTTTTTGAGACACATAGTTTTTGGATTTATATGTCCAATAAATCAAATTTAAATAGTTTAAATATAATTACTTTTCGTAATGATAAAGGGTCATTGGTTATCCATAAATTTACATATAATATTCTTCGCAACTAGGGACAGAACTGGACACTCTATTCATAGTTGTCACATTTTATATTTTTGGAATGATAATTCCAAAATACAGATGTTCACGTATTCATAAATGTGCATGTCGAGCTGGATCACACGAAAATCTTGAATAGACTACTATCATATCCATTATGAATAAGATTCACAGTTGTGGTTGTGATTGGTCTCGATTTGAGGGGTCTTTATCATTGCTATTAAATATTAGGAAAAATATCAACCACATCCCCTGTAGTATGGCTTAATCTCACTCACCCGTCTTTTTTTGCGATAATATCACTAACACCCCTTGATGACATCCAAACGTTATTTAGACTTATACAATAATTGAAAAGACTATTTTACCCAATACTATTCACCTTGTTTTTTATATTTTCCTTTTTATTTTCCCATTTACCTTTTAGATTTCCAGATTTCCCCTTTTTATTTTCACGTATCTCAAGTGTGAAACCCATCATCGGCTTCTTTCCCTAATCTCCGACGACGGCTCTTGTCCGGCGAAAAACTTCTTTGGCAATAGCTCTATTGATCATCATTTTCTTTCTCTAAATATGCAACTTAGTTTAAAACTAAAATTTCTAAGAATCAATTCTTAGTTTGGGATTATAGACTTGTAAAAATCCTATTAAAAGGAAGAAACCAGGAAAAATTCTGCAACAATTCCACATCACTGGATGATTAAATCAAGTCATTCATAGATTGTTATATAAGGTTTGGTATTTGGCGATCAGATCTGGAATTAAATCAAGACTTACCATCGCCATCTCCTTCTTCCTCTTCTTCTGCTTTCAATTTTTCCTCCTAAAGATCATCGATGAAAATTTTTTTGCTCTCCATCAGGGGGAGACGAGAGATTGAGATAGAGGGTTTCTGGTCTCAAGGCTCATAGCATTGTTCTAGAGCTGTAAGACCCAGCAGCCATACTCCTCATGCGTTGTTTCTCAGCTAATACTCCGCCCAAGGTGGGAAGCCCATAGACCTTGAAGTCTACCCTCGTCTTACAGGTAAATCTAAATGGAAATTTGAAAAATTAAAATCATTTTCCTTCCATTTCATGTGAGGATCTGAAGCTATTTTTGGAATTCCGTATATATGGAACCCTCTTTCTTTATATTCCAAATTGAAGTAGCCTTTCTTGGAGTTGTGTGTTGGACTTTATGTTGTCATTGTTGGCAACTTGGCTGATGTAACAGTGTTTGTGAGCATTCAGTCAGAGAAATGAGGAGAGAGAGTGTCAGTGTAGGAGAGAGAGTATTAGTGTAATGACAAAGATAGAGTAACATCGCATGTGTGTTCTACAATGTTCGACATGTATTTCAGATAGTCAGCAGCGAGTTAAATGGCATTCTACATTAAGTTTGATGAGAGAGAGTGACTGTGGACCCCATTGGTGATGTGGCCGAGTTTTTTATTGTGCGACAGTGTTTCTGAAGCTTTTCTGATCATGTTCATGTTTCTCATGTTTCTGGTGTTGTGGCATTGAAGAGAGAAATTCAAGAGAGAAAAAGAAGAGAGAGAATCAGAAGAGAAAGAAAGAGGAGAGAGAAAAAAATGTGAGTGGGACCCACAGGTGTGGTGGCAAGGTAACATGCCAACACGGCAGCCCACGGCACTTGGCATGCATGCACGTAAAGTTTCGGGTTCAAATTCCAAGGTTTGACAGAGTTTTAAATTTGGGTCTATTTTTGGTGGGTCCCGAAGTAGGTTCATGGAAATCCGATAGTGGAAAGATGTAGAGCGTCGAGTTATCTTTCCAACGCAACTTGAATCACTCAATTCCAACGTCGGATGAGCGAGATATCGCAGTTTCTGTTGGATCGCTCGAAAAAGTCATTTCACAAGTTGTTTAGGGGAAATTTCGGCAATTCACAAGTTGTTTAGGGGTAATTTCGGCATAAAAAGAGGAGAAGATGCAAGATCAGCGGCCAGATTGAAGCCACGATGCTCAGATCCACTTTGAATGGCTCAGATCAATGCGGGCTAAGGTGTGATGCGAAGATTCCGTCTAGATTCCATCGCGAGTCCTGTGATTCGCCGGTTGCAACATAATATGTTGCGTCGCACCGCATGGAGAAGCTCTTATGATTCGAAGTGACGCACACACATTACGACAGTGAAAAGATTCTAATCCTGTGGCCGCACGATGACTCCGAACTCCGGAGGCGCGATTTATTCAGATCCGACGGATGATGACAAATCCCGCCATTAACCGACAGATCCAGTGGTCTTCAATGTAGATTCCGTCTCCGCCAATCAGGTCACGACAGCGCATCGGCGGCGCGGCTACGGTGCGGCGCGGGTGCGTGATTATAAAAGGAAAGATTTCTTTTTGAATCTTTTGGTTGGCCGAACTTCAAACTGCCATAACTTCTTCATCCGAGCTCCAAATCAGTCCGTTCAAATTACAGTTTCCATATTTTTTGATTCTCTATACATTGGGTGCCGTTGGGAGTCATAAAAATGCCGAGAAAAATTGAAAATAGGGTTTTGAAGCTTAATAAAGGATTTTTCTAGGGTTTCGTGCTTGTGGGAAATGATGAATCACCAACTACCTCTTCTCTACGCATCAATGGAGTGCTAAATCCCTATGAGAGGTCAGTAGAGCTTTTATTTTCACATTCATGGTGTTTATGGGTTGTGTGAAAGAGATTAGAAGCCTATGAGCAAGGTGTGCACATTAAAGGTTGTTGAAGAGTACCTGAGGTCAGTGTGAAGCTTCAGAGATATCATTGGCCATTCGAAAGCATTCTTTGTGAGATTTTCCAAGTCCCTTATCTATTTATGCTTTCAATTTATTGTATGCTAGCGTAGGTGTAAATTGTTGAATACCTAGCTAGTGGGGGAAAATTATAAGGCAAATTTATAAGCCTAAAAAAATTGTTATTTGCTTCCCGTGGGTACGGGTTAAGCGTGGTGTGCAGCGTGTGCTGAATACTGGTACTTGATACCTGAATTCCTGGCACATGTGTGCCCTCCTAGTTTTATGCTGGGTAAATTGGGTGTATGTACTCCCTGCTGTGTAGACAACAAAAAGAAGTGTATTGAGTATATACGGAGCCCGTTGGGCATTACTCCGTGGACTGGCCATCACACACTGTGCTGGTGAATGACGTATATCTTGTGTTGTGGACTGTCTTTATTTTCCTATATATTTTAGAGTGCGTGAAATGGCTTGCAGGATGGGTGTGTAAATCTGGTACCTGGCCATTGAGTGGTAGCGATGTAGATTTGTATGCGTTTATGTGTGTGTAAAAGAATATATCTCCATCAGCTCTGGGTAGCAGTAAATAATCAGGAAAAAGTTTCAGACACTGATTCACCCCCCTCTCAGTTTCATATCAAGTTCATCAATTGGTATCAGAGCGCCAGGCTCAGTAGCTTAATTAGCAACTGAGAAGATCAGAATAAAGTTATGGCACCAGGAGAAGGTTTTAACAGGCCCCCATTGTTCGATGGGACAAAATTTATATTTTGGAAGAGAAGAATGGAGATCTACATTGGGTCTCTTGGGTTTGATGTATGAGCTTCTATTGAGAATGACTATACTCCTCATGATATGAATGCTCCCACTGTAGTAGACAAGAAAATTTTTGAAAACAATAGAAAGGCTCTTAATGCTATTCAAGGGGGACTGACAAACAGTGAACTAGCTAAAGTTATGGACTGCAAGACAGCAAAGGAGGTTTGGGATAGATTGATCATTATATATGAAGGAGATAAAAAGATCAAGATAGTCAAGCTGCAAACATTCAGAGGTCAGTTTGAGAACCTGAAGATGTATGAAGATGAGACCATTGACCAGTACATGAACAAAGTTAATGAAGTGGTTAATTCCATTAGAGGACTTGGTGAAGACCTAAAAGGTCATATTGTCTGTCAGAAAATCTTAAGGTCTCTTACTCCTAAATTTGAGTCAAAAGTATCAGCTCTTGAAGGGACCAAGGATTTAGAACAGGTGACTATTGATGAGATTCATGGAGCCTTAACAGCTTTTGAGATGAGAATAGATCCGGAAATCTCTGTTGATAAGCAAGTTGCCTTCAAAGCCATGAAGAAGATGAAAATTTTTAAAAATCCAGATGAAGAAGAAAGTGAAGATGAAGCCACAGCTCACTTTACTAGAAAATTGAAGAAGGGTATAGGAAGGTACAAGAACAAACTCCCATTCAAGTGCTTCAATTGTGGTAAGGTTGGACACTTTGCTGCAAAATGTCCAAAGAAGAATAAATTCGATAGTGATGATGAAGATGATAGCAATGACAGTTACAAGGCCAAGAGCTTTAAGAAGAACACGACTAAAAGGAAAAGCTTTATTTCCAAGAGGAATAGTGACACTTCAGATGACGACTCAGATGATGTTTTAGAGGGTGAGTCTAGTGAGACTTTGTTCATGGTTTTCCTTGAAGAACGAGAAGAGAACAAAAATGAAAAATCAAGCTCAAGCAGTGACGAAGAAGGTGAAATAAATTTTGAAGCAGAGTTTCAAGCAGCTATGAAGGAACTTAACAAGGAACGAAAGAATAACAAGTTTGTCTCAAGAGAACTTAAAAAGCAGAAACAGTTGATTCAAGACTTGAGTGTTCAAGATGTAGAGTCCAAGAAAATTATTGACAGTCTCAAGACTTAGCTTGAACAGGTATCTACAGACCTCTCCAAATTAATGACTGAGAATGCAGGTTTGAGAGCTCAACTTGAAATACAAGCTCCCGTGATGAGTAAATTTGAAGAGCTTGAGAAAGAATTTATTTTGTTAAAAGCAAAGGTGACTGAGTATGAAAAAGAAGAGCTTGAAAGACAACAAAAGTTCAATCAACCTGATGAGCCAAGAAACACTCCAGTGCACCCTAGTAGCTACAAGCTAGATGGAATTATAAATTCTAGCAGTGCCAACTCAAAGAAGAAAGGTCTCATCTCTTTTGTGAAAAAGAATGGAAAGGGTAAAGCTCCTATGATTTATGTCCAAGAAGAAAATCAAGTTTCTATTCTACAGACTACTAATGCAAGACAAGGTAAGAGAGTGAAGCAGAGTAACTTCTATGGAAGAAATTATCCCAATGCACCACAGAGACAGATGAGGTACATGGCACCTTCTAGGCCAAAATCTTATTTTCAGGGATATTGTTATAAATGCAATACTTATGGTCACAAGATAGCTACTTGCAAATTCAACATGAGAGAAGTCAGATTTGAAAGTAGAAGTCAGTTTGCTTCCCTTGAAGAAAATTTTGTTGAGTGCTACAATTGTCATAACTATGGGCATATTGCAAGAGAATGCAGAACAATTTTTCCATTCACACCACCTCGACAAAGATTTGTTGGAAGAATACCTCAAAAAGTGTCACAGCAAAGGGAGAGTGGCCAAAGAAAGGTTAAGCAGAGAATGAATAAAAAAGACTCCACCAGTTGCTAGAAAAGTATGGAAAAAGAAAATCAATGCTGATTTAGTAGAAGAAGAAAGTGATGGTGTTGCATGCTTCGAGACAACGTTCAAGACACAAGACAAGCCGTCTCCTTGGATACTTGACAGTGGATGTTCTAGTCACATGACAGGTAGTAAGAAAATGTTTCAGCAGCTTCAGCAATATGAGGGAGGTACAGTGAAGTTTAGAAACAATGAAGGGGCCAAGGTAACTGGAAAGGGTTCTATCAGTGTCACACCCCAATTCTGATCCAACCAGAACGGTGTGAGTGAACCGTCATTGAACCAACGGTTCACACCAGGATCTCGAATAGGCCGTGTCCACCCATACAAACCAATTACACATAACCACAATCAGAATATAAATATACAGCGGAAGACTTTAAATAGAATGAACTGAGTATCTATTGATAATTTGAATAAGTATTCAATTATCCAATTCAATCACATAAAATAAATATCTTTTACATCCCTTTAATATCCAACGAAAATAACTGAAACAAATAAATAAAAATCCATCACAGGTACACGCAGAAAGGGCACTCGCATGAAGCATCATGCTCGTCCTCCCCTGCTTGTACATCCAGAGCAGCTACACCTCCATACGCCGGAGCGTTCACATAATCATCCACAGTATAACCGGCATCAACATCTAAAAACAATATGTGCACAAAGGGTGAGCTCACAACACAGCTCAGCAAGACAACCAGACAGTTTCACAATATTATGCATGAGTAACAATCATTTTATGCTGTGGTCTGGTTTTAAGTTTGTAATGTGCTATAGAAAGGTTTGGTGGCCCCCGCACCTCTATACACGAGTGTGTGGCATCGCACAGTAGATCACACTACCACCAACCCACATGCACCCATCATGGAATAGAGATAGAGCTAAGGTATACCTGCACCTCCCCTGATACTCTACCCATACCAGTACCTAAGCCCCTACTGGCCAGGGCTCGCAAACTGGGCTCACAACTAACCAATCCTATATGTCAACAATGTATGCTCTATCCCAGCACAGCCGTCTACGGCATAGAGATAGAGCTAGAGCGTGCAGGCCAGGCCGGAGACCACAATACCTCACCTCCCCCTGATACCCTATCCACAACTAACCCGCTAGGATAGAAACAATATGCAGGTAGACCCTATCTCCCAACATAACTCCCTACGGCATAGAGATAGAGCTAAAGCATCGTGGACAAGCCAGCGTCGACTCGGAATCCTCAGTACCACATAACAATGGCCGGGACAACATCAATATCGGAGACCACCGTACCACGACCTTCCCCTGATACCCCACCTGTACCAAGTATGTTAAGATAGAATACTACAAAAGGTGCCAGTGTGAAGAGCGATCCCAGGCCCATGCCCCACTCCACACACCAACGAAAACAATCACATGCCTAACAATCACATCCTATAAATGCATGAACAGTAATAATAACTGAAAGTAAAGGATGACATGTGAATATGCACAAACATCACATCATAGATATTCAATGATTAACAACGATTTACTATCCATTAATTATTAGGTTTAGGCCATATTCCCTTACCTGACGCTCGTTCGATAACTTGCTCCACGTCGCAAGATCCAAACGATAAGTCACAAAGTCCTACAATATTATTAGGGTTCCATTAGAATATATTGTTTAAGGTTTCATGTTGGTCGGAAACCAACAGGGTTACAAATACCCTCACAGAGCTGACCGGTGGCATGTACCGGTTGCAGCTCTGTGGGAAAGACTGGCGACCGGTATGGTCAGCTGGTCCCCACAGATAACCTCCCGAGAGGTAGCGGTCGCAACATACCGGTCGCACTATGTGCAACCGGTATAGTCGACCGGTATGTCTCCGGAAGACCATACATGGGTTCTTCGACTGCCGTCGATCATCCTCCATGGATTTTCAGGGTTTCTCCTATCCATTCTAAGTCTAGGCTTTGAGTTAGAGTTATCCCCAACTCATTCAAGTCTCGTTTCGATGAATATCATCTCGAAACTCGAATCTAGGGTTTGACGGAAACTTAGGGTTTATTGGCCAATTTAGGGTTTTAGATCAATACCTACTTTGCATGGTATTGATCCACCCACACAACTAACACAGAATAAGAAGATGGATCCAAGCACTTACCGTTGACAGGCGTAGCGTGAGCTTTGTCAAACGGTAATGGCGGCACCTCCTTCTTCTTCCTAGCTCCCTCTCCTTTCCAAACTCTTTCTCTTCTCTAGGGTTTGTGAGAGACAATGGAAAGGATTTGAGGAGGCTTAAGGGTGTATTTATAGGCTAGAAATAGGGATTAGTAACCCTACTAGGATTAGGAAACTTCTAGGATTCGAAATCAGGAAAGCAGGACCCGCAGAGACCAATTTCTAAATTCCCGCAATTAGCTGTGCAGGCCATACCGGTCGACCGGTACCAAGACCGGTACCATCGACCGGTATACCTAAAATCAGGTATAATTGGTCGACTTCGGTCCGATTTCGTACCTGTTTGTTATCCGCTTGCCCCGTCTGGCTCGGTGATGATCGGAAGACCTGTCACGACACAAAACCAAGGTTAGACCGGGTTTTCAGAGTGCGGCTCTTACAACTCCACCACCCTTAAAAGAAATTTCGTCCCGAAATTTGCATGTAGTTACTACAACTCCCCCACCCTTAAAAGAAATTTTGGCCTCGAAATTTGAACGTACCTTGATCGTCAAAAAGGTTAGGGTACTCCTTCCTCATCGCGCTCTCTTCTTCCCAAGTAATTTCCTCCACATTTTGGCTTCTCCAATGCACCTTCACATAGTGGATATCCTTGGTTCGAAGTTGCTGAACTTTTCGGCTTGAGAGCATTACAGGCACCACTTCGAAAGTTAAGTCTTCAGTTACGTAAGTCCTCCTCCCCATGTTTTTGGGTGAGTTCGAGGCTTTTTCCCAATTTATAGCCGTTATGCTGTCGAAATTTCGAAAATTTATAACTTTTATTTTGTTTTTCATTTGTTTTGCAGATTTTAAATGGCTCCTAGACGTGCTCTTGGCAAACGTCCCCACGACTCGAGTTCACGTGCCCCCCAGCCACCAGTTCCCCAATTGGAAGAGCACTGGTTTCGTTCGATAGAGGCACAAGCTCGATTCCCATGGTTCGATAATAAGAGCATTGAATCAGGGAGACGGGTCAACGTGGAACAGTTAGACCGGTTCGACGTGCGAGCGGCGTTCGACAGGCTTGGTTGGTTGCCCGTCATTTCATACACCTACACCACCCGTCCTAACCTGGTTAAGCATTTCTTTGCTAACCTGGAGCTGCACGGAGATGTGAACGATCCCAACCAAGGTAGGGATTTACGTATCTCCAGTTATGTCCAGGGTGTTCCCATTTCCTTTAACACCCATCAGCTGGCCGACCTTCTAGGGGTTCCAAATGATGGAGACCTAGTATATTGCCCTCCCAAAGCGAAGGGCTATCTGACTGAGGACCTGCGTCGAGAGATAGCTCATCAGATCCTTAACCCTGGGGCTCCTATGAAGGCGGCTAGCTTAAGACCTGTACCTCGGGTCTACAGTCGCATCGTCCAGCACAACATCGTCCCCCAGAGCGGCCATTATGGTGAGTTATCCCAGCTCACTCAGTACATCACCTTACGATCCGCAGCGGGAGCGGGTCTCTCTCCCATACCTCATCATTAGGACCATGCATCAGGCGACCCTGGCCGATCAGGCCAGTAACCTTCCTTATGGTCGTCTCATTACCTCCCTGTTACGTCGTCTGGGCGTAAGCATGAGAGGCGAGGTGACCGTTGAGGACACTATGACGTCTGATATAGACTGGGACGCCATTCAGAGGATGCAGATGGTCGATCTGCCGGTTAGTGACGACTAGTTGGAGGCTCGCCCTCGTCCACTTGGGAGAGCGGCAGAAGAAGCAGCGGCGGCCCGCGGCCAATGCGGCCTATGCGGCGAGATGGGTGATGACGATGATGATGACGGGAGATGAGCCGTGACATAGCACAGTTGACTCGCAGCCTCCGAGTCACACAGGATCAGGTGCACTGGCTCAGGGTCGCTTACGAGAGAGACTATGATATAGCGGACCCCATACCTCCTAGGCCCCCTACCCCATGATTTCCCCTTTATTTCTTCTGTTTTACATATGACGTGTGTTTATATTAAGATTTTTAAATTTCCTAACTCAGTTCATCGACCCAGTTAAGTGTAATATAGTGCGTAGACGAGCCCAAGGGCTCGATACCAAGTTGTCACACCCCCAATTCGATCCAACCGTAACGGTGTGTAGTGAACCGTCATTGAACCAACGGTTCACACCAGGATCTCGAATAGGTCGTGTCCACCCATACAAACCAATTACACATAACCACAATCAGAATATAAATATACAGCGGAAGACTTTAAATAGAATGAACTGAGTATCTAATGATAATTTAAATAAGTATTCAATTATCCAATTCAATCACATAAAATAAATATCTTTTACATCCCTTTAATATCCAACAAAAATAACTGAAACAAATAAATAAAAATCCATCACAGGTACACGCAGAAAGGGAACTCGCATGAAGCATCATGCTCATCCTCCCCTGCTTGTACATCCAGAGCAGCTACACCTCCATACGCCAGAGTGTTCACATAATCATCCACAGTATAACCTGCATCAACATCTAAAAACAATATGTGCACAAAGGGTGAGCTCACAACACAGCTCAGCAAGACAATCAGACAGTTTCACAATATTATGCATGAGTAACAATCATTTTATGCTGTGGTCTGGTTTTAAGTTTGCAATGTGCTATAGAAAGGTTTGGTGGCCCCCGCACCTCTATACACGAGTGTGTGGCATCGCACAGTAGATCACACTACCACCAACCCACATGCACCCATCATGGAATAGAGATAGAGCTAAGGTATACCCGTACCTCCCCTGATACTCTACCCATACCAGTACCTAAGCCCCTACTAGCCAGGGCTCGCAAACTGGGCTCGCAACTAACCAATCCTATATGTCAACAATGTATGCTCTATCCCAGCACAGCCGTCTACGGCATAGAGATAGAGCTAGAGCGTGCAGGCCGGGCCGGAGACCACAATACCTCACCTCCCCCTGATACCCTATCCGCAACTAACCCGCTAGGATAGAAACAATACGCAGGTAGACCCTATCTCCCAATATAACTCCCTACGACATAGAGATAGAGCTAAAGCATCGTGGACAAGCCAGCGTCGACTCGAAATCCTCAGTACCACATAACAATGGCCGGGACAACATCAATATCGGAGACCACCGTACCACGACCTTCCCCTGATACCCCACCCGTACCAAGTATGTTAAGACAGAATACTACAAAAGGTGCCAGTGTGAAGAGCGATCCCAGGCCCATGCCCCACTCCACACACCAATGAAAACAATCACATGCCTAACAATCACATCCTATAAATGCATGAACAGTAATAATAACTGAAAGTAAAGGATGACATGTGAATATGCACAAACATCACATCATAGATATTCAATGATTAACAACGATTTACTATCCATTAATTATTAGGTTTAGGCCATATTCCCTTACCTGACGCTCGTTCGATAACTTGCTCCACGTCGTAAGATCCAAACGATAAGTCACAAAGTCCTACAATATTATTAGGGTTCCATTAGAATATATTGTTTAAGGTTTCATGTTGGTCGGAAACCAACAGGGTTACAAATACCCTCACAGAGCTGACCGGTGGCATGTACCGGCCGCAGCTCTGTGGGAAAGACTGGCGACCGGTATGGTCAGCCGGTCCCCACAGATAACCTCCCGAGAGGTAGCGGTCGCAACATATCGGTCGCACTATGTGCAACCGGTATAGTCGACCGATATGTCTCCGGAAGACCATACATGGGTTCTTCGACTGCCGTCGATCATCCTCCATGGATTTTCAGGGTTTCTCCTATCCATTCTAAGTCTAGGCTTTGAGTTAGAGTTATCCCCAACTCATTCAAGTCTCGTTTCAATGAATATCATCTCGAAACTCGAATCTAGGGTTTGACGGCAACTTAGGGTTTATTGGCCAATTTAGGGTTTTAGATCAATACCTACTTTGCATGGTATTGATCCACCCACACAACTAACACAGAATAAGAAGATGGATCCAAGCACTTACCATTGACAGGCGTAGCGTGAGCTTCGTCAAACGGTAATGGCGGCACCTCCTTCTTCTTCCTAGCTCCCTCTCCTTTCCAAACTCTTTCTCTTCTCTAGGGTTTGTGAGAGACAATGGAAAGGATTTGAGGAGGCTTAAGGGTGTATTTATAGGCTAGAAATAGGGTTTAGTAACCCTACTAGGATTAGGAAACTTCTAGGATTCGAAATCAGGAAAGCGGGACCCGTAGAGACCAATTTCCAAATTCCCGCACATAGCTGTGCAGACCATACCGGTCGACCAGTACCAAGACCGGTACCATCGACCGGTATACCTAAAATCAGGTATAATTGGTCGACTTCGGTCCGATTTCGTACCTGTTTGTTATCCGCTTGCCCCGTCTGGCTCGGTGATGATCGGAAGACCTGTCACGACACAAAACCTCGGTTAGACTGGGTTTTCAGAGTGTGGGTCTTACAATCAGCATCAACAATGGAAAGGTGAAACTCCATGATGTGTTTTATGTGTCAGGACTCAAGCACAACGTTCTCAGCATCAGTCAGATTTGTGACAAAGGGCATGAAGTGATCTTCAATAAACAGGGATGTGAGATCAAAAGAGTTAACAATGGCAAGATTATGGCTTCAGGACAAAGAACCTCAAGGAATTTATACACTCTGATAGAGAGTGTCGAAGATTCATGCATGACCATGCTCACCAAGCAGTGAGGTGCTCGGAGTGAGGGGGAGCAGTATGTATTTGCTATATCCTTTTGCTCCCGATGATAGACTCAGGGGGAGTCCTATGGTATTTATGTGTTGATATAATTGTTTATTATTTTTTTTTGGGCCTATAGGATTAGAAAGATGCGGTGGGCACTCTTATGTAGCATGCCCCTTTGTATTTGTTGTCAAAGGGGGAGAAAGATCTCATGTGCATAATGAGTTGCCAACAATTCCAAAGGGGGAGATTGTTGGATTTTATGTTGTCATTGTTGGCAACTTGGCTGATGTGACAGTGTTTGTGAGCATTCAGTCAGAGAAATGAGGAGAGAGAGTGTCAGTGTAGGAGAGAGAGTATCAGTGCAATGATAAAGATTGAGTAATATCGCATGTGTGTTCTACAATGTTTAACATGTGTTTTAGATGGCTTGCAGTGAGTTAAATGGCATTCTACATCAAGTTTGATGATAGAGAGTGATTGTGGACCCCATTGGTGATGTGACCAAGTTTTTGATGGTGCGACAGTGTTCCTGAAGCTTTTCTGATCATGTTCATGTTTCTCATGTTTCTGGTGTTGTGGCATTGAAGAGAGAAATTCAAGAGAGAGAAAGAAGAGAGAGAATCAGAAGAGAGAGAAAGAGGAGAGAGAAAAAAATGTGAGTGGGACCCACAGGTGTGGTGGCAAGGTGACATGCCAACACGGCAGCCCACGGCACTTGGTATGCATGCACGTAAAGTTTCGGGTTCAAATTCCAAGGTTTGACGGAGTTTTAACTTTGGGTCTATTTTCGGTGGGTCCCGCAATAGGTTCATGGAAATCCGACAGTGGAAAGATGTAGAGCGTCGAGTTATCTTTCCAGCGCAACTTGAATCACTCAATTCCGACGTCGGATGAGCGAGATATCGCAGTTTCTGTTGGGTCGCTCGAAAAAGTCATTTCACAAGTTGTTTAGGGGCAATTTCGGCAATTCACAAGTTGTTTAGGGGTAATTTCGGCATAAAAAGAGGAGAAGATGCAAGATCAGCGGCCAGATTGAAGCCACGATGCTCAGATCCACTTTGAATGGCTCAGATCAATGCGGGCTAAGGTGTGATGCGAAGATTCCGTCTAGATTCCATCGCGAGTCTTGTGATTCGCCGGTTGCAACATAATATGTTGCGTCGCACCGCATGGAGAAGCTCTTATGATTCGATGTGGCGCACATACATTACGACAGTGAAAAGATTTTAATCCTGTGGCCGCGCGATGACTCCGAACTCCGGAGGTGCGATTTACTCAGATCCGACGGATGATGACAAATCCCGTCATTAACCGACAGATCCAGCGGTCTTCAATGTAGATTCCGTCTCCACCAATCAGGTCGCGACAGCGCATCGGCGGCGTGGCTACGGTGCGGCGCGGGTGCGTGATTATAAAAGGAAAGATTTCTTTTTGAATCTTTTGGTTGACCGAACTTCAAACTGCCATAACTTCTTCATCCGAGCTCCAAATCAGTCCGTTCAAATTGCAGTTTCCATATTTTTTGATGCTCTATACATTGGGCGCCGTTGGGAGTCATAAAAACTTTGAAAAAAAATTGAAAATAGGGTTTTGAAGCTTAATAAAGAATTTTTCTAGGGTTTCGTGCTTGTGGGAGTGATGAATCACCAACTACCTCTTCTCTATGCATCAATGGAGTGCTAAATCCCTATGAGAGGTCAGTAGAGCTTTTATTTTTACATTCATGGTGATTATGGGTTGTGTGGAAGAGATTAGAAGCCTATGAGCGAGGTGTGCACATTGAAGGCTGTTGAAGAGTACCTGAGGTCAGTGTGAAGCTTCAGAGATATTATTGGTCATTCGAAAGCATTCTTTGTGAAATTTTCCAAGTCCCTTATCTATTTATGCTTTCAATTTATTGTATGCTAGCGTAGGTGCAAATTGTTGAATACCTAGCTAGTGGGGGAAATTGTAAGACAAATTTATAAGCCTAAAAAAATTGGTATTTGCTTCCCGTGGGTGCGGGTTAAGCGTGGTGTGCAGCGTGTGCTAGACACTGGTACTTGATACCTGAATTCCTGGCACATGTGTGCCCTCCTAGTTTTATGCTGGGTAAATTGGGTATATGTACTCCCTGCTATGTAGACAGTAAAAAGAAGTATATTGAGTATATACGGAGCCCGTTGGGCATTATTCCATGGACTAGCCATCACACACTGTGTTGGTGAACCACATATATCCTGTGTTGTAGACTGTCTTTATTTTCCTAGATATTTTGGAGTGCGTGGAATGGCTTGCAGGATGGATGTGCAAATCTGGTAGACCTGGCCATTGAGTGGTAGCGAGGTAGATTTGTATGTGTTTGTGTGTGTGTAAAAGAATATATCTCCATTAGCGCTGGGCAGCAGTAAATAATCAGGAAAAAATTTCGGACACTGATTCACCCCCCCTCTCAGTGTCATATCAAGTTCATCATTGTGCAGGTCAGCGTCATACTCAGAGAGAGGGAGGAGGGAAAAGAGGAAGATTGTAAAACTCATTTCTCTGACTTAGTTATCTCTCTCTACTTATTGTCTGTTATGGCAGTTCTCCTTGAAGAGGATTTTGAGAAGAAAAAGAAATGCAATAGAAGATCAGAAACGATCTTTCTACTTGGAAAGAGAGTTAAGGGCATCCTCAAAGGTCATACCACCCATGCAGATTTTTGTTGGGTTTGGTGTCTTGTATTTAGTGGGGTCCACATGGTTATTAGGATTGTACTTGTGTTAGGGTTTGGTCTATTACATGTACGAAAGTAAATCGATAATTGTGCAGGGTTTAGGGTTTCTAGGTTTGTCTATATATTATCTCTATGTAGGAAAACCTAGGTAAGAGAAGATTGACAGATGAGATAAGCCTGTTAAGTCCAGATTGTAGACTTTTCTTGGGAATAAAGAAAATCTTTCTCTGGTGTGAATGTAAGCATCCCACGATGGGGTGTCGAACCACGTAAATCTTTTCTTCTTGTTTGTGCTCTCCTAATTCTAACAAGTGGTATCAGAGCTAAAGCGCACTCAAAACCCGGGCTAAACCTTGGTTTTGTGTCGGACAGTCTTCCGATCATCACCGAGCCGACGGGGCAAGCGGATAACAAACAGGTACAAAATCGGACCAAAGTCGACCAATTATACCTGATTTTAGTATACCGGTCGATGGTACCGGATGATGGTACCGGCCGACCGGTATGGCCCCGCACGGCTATGTGCGGGAATTTGGAAATTGGTCTCTCGGGTCCCGCTTCCCCGATTTCGAATCCTAGAAGTTTCCTAATCCTAGTAGGGTTACTAAACCCTATTTCTAGCCTATAAATACACCCTTAAACCCCCCCAAATCCTTTCCATTGTCTCTCACAAACCCTAGAGAAGAGAAAGAGGTGGGAAAAGGAGAAGGAGCTAGGAGGAAGAAGAGGAGGAGCCGCCATTACCGCTTGACGAAGCTCACGCTACGCCCGCCAACGGTAAGTGTTTGAATCCCCCTTCTTACCCTATGATAGTTGTGTGGGTGGATCAATACCATGCAAAGTAGGTATTGATCTAAAACCCTAAATTGGCCAATAAACCCTAAGTTGCCGTCAAACCCTAGATTCGAGTTTCGAGATGATATTCATCGAAACGAGACTTGAATGAGTTGGGGATAACCCTAACTCAAAGCCTAGACTTAGAATGGATAGGAGAAACCCTAAAAATCCATGGAGGATGATCGACGGCAATCGAAGAACCCATGTATGGTCTTCCGAGACATACCGGCCGACTATACCGGCTGCACATAGTGCGACCGGTATGTTGCGACCGCTACCTCTGGGAGGTTATCCGTGGGGGACCGGCCGACCATACCGGTCGCCGCTTTTCCCACAGAGCCGCGACCGGTACATGCCACCGGCCAGCCCCGGAGGGTAGTTTGTGATCTCTCGTTGGTTTCCGACCAACATGAAACCCTAAACAATATATTCTAATGAAACCCTAATAATATTGTAGGACTTTGTGACTTATCGCTTGGACCTTGCGACGCGGAGCAAGTGATCGAACGAGCGCCGTAAGGGAATCTGACCTAAACCTAATAATTAATGGACAAGAAATCGTTGTTAATCATTGAATATCTATGATGTGATGTTTGTGCATATTCACATGCCATCCTTTACTTTCGCTTATTATTATTGTTCATGCATTCATAGGATGTGATTGTTAGGCATGTGATTGTTTTCGTTGGTGTGTGGAGTGGGGCATGGGCCCGGGATCGCTCTTCACACCGGCACCTTTTGTAGTATTCTGCCTTAACATGCTTGGTACGGGTGGGGTATCGTGGGAAGATCGTGGTACGGTGGTCTCCGATATTGATGTTGTCCCGCCATCGCTGTGTGGTACCGAGGATTCCGAGTCGACGCCGGCTTGTCCACGATGCTTTAGCTCTATCTCTATGCCGTAGGGAGTTATGTTGGGATAGGGTCTACCCGCGCATTGTTTCTATCCTAGTGGGTTAGTTGCGGATAGGGTATCGTGGGGAGGTGAGGTGTGGTGGTCTCCGACCCGGCCCCGCACGCCTAGCTCTATCTCTATGCCGTAGACGGCCGTGCCGGGATAGAGCATACATTGTTGACATATAGGATTGGTTAGTTGCGAGCCCGGCTATGCAGCCCCGGCCGCAGGGGCTTAGGTACCGGTATGGGTAGAGTATCGTGGAGGTGCGGGTATACCTTAGCTCTATCTCTATTCCATGATGGGTGCATGTGGGTTGGTGGTAGTGTGATTACCGTGCGACGCCACACACTCGTGTATAGAGGTGCGGGGGCCACCAAACCTTTCTATAGCACATTGCAAACTTAAAACCGGACCACAAAGATAAAATTGATTGTTACTCATGCATAATCTTGTGAAACTGTCTCGATTGCCTTACCGAGCCGTGTTGTGTGCTCACCCTTTGTATATACATTGTTTTTAGATGTTGATGCAGGATACACCGTGGACGACTATGCGAACGCTCCGGCGTATGGAGGTGTGGTCGCTTTGGATGTACAAGGTGGGAGGACGAGCATGACGCTTCATGCGAGTGCCCTTTCTCGGGTACCTTTGATTTGTTTTATTTATTTATTTCAGTTATTTTGATTGGATTAAAGGGATGTAAAAGATTATTATTTTTATGTGTTTGATTTTGAATAATGGGATATTTATTTAAATTATCAATAGATACTCGCGCTCATTCTATTTAAAGTCTTCCGCGTGTATATTTATATTCCGATTGTGGTTATGTGTAATTGGTTTGTATGGGTGGACACGGCCTATTCGAGATCCCGTGCGAACCGCTGGTTCAATGACGGCTCACTCACACCGCTCGTTGGATCGAAATTGGGGTGTGACAACTTGGTATCGAGCCCCCGGGCCTGCTCCAACAAACCATGCCGCACTTAACCGGGTCGATGAACCGAGTTAGGAAATTTAAAAATCTTAATACAAACACACCCTAAGCATTGTTTGATACCCGAGACGGACTAAGAAAGAGAATAATGTACTATTCTAAATATGAAACTTAATATGTGCACATACACTAGTTAGGAAAAACCATGAACTTTCATTAAATAGAAAAGTGTATCAAATGTAATAGTGCTACAGGGTACAGCCCACAAACCGAAAAGTTACCCCCCGTTATATAAACCGCCATATGAAAAGAAAAGTAAATGGGAAATCATGGGGTAGGAGGCCCGGGAGGAATGGGGTCCGCTATATCATAGTCCCGCCGGATGCGACCCTAAGCCAATGCACCTGGTCCCGAGTCACCCGTAGACCACGAGCCAGCGGCCCCAACTCCCCGACCCATCTCTCGCCGAGACTCCGGATGACCCTCCGGGTGTCCCCCGATCTCGCAAACATACTCAACACCGAGCCGGAGGGGGCCGAGATGGCCCGCCCCGTGGGGAAAGGATGGTGGTGGTACAGTGGAGGCCGTGGGGCAGGCACCGGTGCTTCCCCAACTACATCGCCATCATCATCATCCCCCATCTCGCGCCGCGATAGGCCGCATTGGCCGCGGCCGCCGCCGCCGCCGCTACTCTCCCAAGCGGACGAGGGCGAGCCTCCAACTCGCCATCACTAACGGGCAGATCAACCATCCGCATCCTCCGAATGGCGTCCCGGCTCTATATCGGACGCCATAGTGTCCTCGACGGCCACCTCGCCTCCATGCTCACACCCGCACGGCGAAGAAGAAAAGTAATGAGACGACCGTAGGGAAGGTTACCGGGCCCGATCGGCCCGTGGTCGCCCGATGCATAGTCCTAATGATGAGGTATGGGAGAGAGACCCGCCTCCAAAGGCGCATGCAGTAAGTGATGTACCGAGTGAGCCGGGATAACTCACCATAATGGCCGCTCCGGGGGACGATGTTGTGCCGGACGATGCGACCGTAGACCCGAGGTACGGGTCCCAAGCTAGCCGCCCCATAGGAGCCCAGTGGTTCAAGATCCGATGAGCCATCTCCCGGCGCAGTCCTCGCCAAGTAGCCCTTCGCTTTGGGAGGGCAATACACTAGGTCTCCATCATTAGGAACCCCTAGAAGGTCGGCCAGCCGGTGGGTGTTGAATGAGATGTGTACACCCCTCGACATAACCGGAGATACGTAAATCCCTACCTTGGTTGGGATCGCTCACATTTCCATGCAGCCCGTGTTAGCAAAGAAATGCTTAACCGGATTGGGACGAGTGGTGTAGCCGTAAGAGATGACGGGCAACCAACCAAGCCCCGCCGAACGCCGCCGCACGCCGAACCGGCCTAACCGCTCCACGCTGCATAACGGCTATAATTCAAGAAAAAGCCTCGAACTCACCCAAAAACATGGGGAGGAGGACTTACGTAACCCCCACACTCTTCAATAAACCAATCACAAGCAATTATAACAAGAAATTGCAAGAAATTTCAAGAACTAAGAAAAATTAGAAAATTTCAAAATTTCATGAAAAACCTAGGTCAAAAGATGAAAAATTCGATTTTTATGAAAATCGCTCGGTGGAACCCCAAATTAGTTGAGGGCTTTTGCTCTTGGGGGTCCCTAAACCCTTTCTAAGCCGAAGGAAAAGAATTCCTACGGCTAAAAACATCTCGAACAAAGAAAAACCTAAAATTCTACATAAAGACGATATGGAAAATTCCTAAAAATATGAGAGAGAGGGAAGAGACCTACCCGGAGACGATGTGCTAGGTCTTGAATGGAAGGAATCGGCCTCAAATAGCACCGGCCGGACTATAGACAACCCGAACCCGGAGGAGAATCGCCACCGGAGAGAAAGAAGGGAAAGAAAAAAGTGAGAAAAATCTCACTTTTCGCGATTTTTAAGTCAATTTCGGGGCATACCGGCCGACGGTTTTGCCTATACCTATCGACCGGTATCAACCCGTGTATGCGACCGCTATGTCCCGGCCAGAAAAATTTTCCTGACCGGGCCGACTATACCGGTCGCAACACCAGTATACAGCAGTGTCGACCGGTATCTCATAGACATGCGACCGCTATGTCCCGCCGGAATTTTAATCCGACCGGCCGACTATACCGGTCGCAAAGATATTTCCACAGTGTGCGACCGGTATGTTGCGACCGGTACGCCCCAAAAGAGCCGAAAAATTGAATTAAAAAATTTCTAAAATTTTGTAATTGAAATGTTACTTCGACTATTTTTCCCCCGTATTATTCAAGACTAACACTACTATTATTGATGATTCTCACGTGTTATGTCTTCTTCTCGGATCCAAATAAATAGTCCGAGATGGCAGGTGGAAACGGCCGAAGGGGCCGGAAGCGCCATCGGCCGGGATGCGCCTAGAAGAAGAGCAAGCCGAGCAAGACCAGAGTTAGAGAAACCAGCCCCGGTGGAGGAGGAACAGTCCCGAAGTACCGACGGAATTACCGGGACCACCCCACAGAATTCCGAGACCATAGTTACAAACTTGGTCTATCGATGCGAGCTCACCGTAAGGAATTTCTGAGCCGAGTACTAAAGATGCTCGTGCAAGCGGGTTCGTTTCCGCCGGAAAGACGCCCGAGTCGAGGAATTAACACTACCCAACCGGTGCAGAGTAGCCCAAGGCCGAGGGGCCAAGCACGCAATGTACCACCACCGCATCGGCCCCGTCGCCTTCTCGCGGATCCGGGGCGTATCCGTATCCACCACCATGGTACGGAGCGCATTACACAGGGACAGCACGATCTTAGCAGGTCGCTGGACAGATTCTTGAAGTTGAAACCTTCATCGCTCACCGGCGGGACAGGGAAACCATTGTGGCCAGCACAAAGGGTTTCCGAAAATGGAAAAAGAACTTTCGATCGATGACTTGCACCGAGGAGGAGAAGGTCCTGCTTTGCCACTCATATGCCGAGAGAGGACGCAAATGCTTGGTGGAATTCCACACGGGCATATCCGGAGAACAAATACACACTAGTTGACCGGGAAGTGTTTAAACCGGCTTTCTTCGACAAATACTTCCCAAAGAGCTTCGTAGAGATCAAATGGAGAGAGAGTTTCTCAACCCGCAAAGGGGTCGGGCCGACCGTAGATGCATATCGCCAGAGGTACGAAGAGCCGTTCTTCTTCGCACCAGCCAAGATGCGGGAAGAGGAGACAAAGATACGTAGGTTCACCATGGGACTACGTGGGAGCATCGAGAGAGCACCTTTTGGGTCCGGACAAGAAGACTTACAACGAGGCAAAGGCGGGTTGCGAGGGTGATAGAGTCCGACCGAGGGACAGCTTCTTCGCCGTAACAGGGGAGTGAAGAGATCTCGCCGGAGAGAGCTCGGGTGGCGGTAATACTAGACCATTCCGCCCATACAGGGGGCGGACCGCTACAACGACCCGCGAGAAACAACCCGGCACCACCTGTGCCACAATTAGCCGCACCCAACCCAAATATTAAATGTTATAACCGGCCACGCCTGGGACATGTTGCAAGGAACCGCACGCTACCTAAGAAGCAAGCTCCCCAAAGAAGCCGGGAGTTTATGCAAATACCACCGAAGAGGCAGCCGCATCACCCGATGTGGTAACCGGTACGACTTTATCCCTTACTATTTGGTTTATTCTTTCGGCTTGCATGAGCATATAGAACTAAGGGGCAATATATTCCAGAATTGTAAATGTAGCCGGTTTACCCGCCGGAGTATTATTTGACTCGGGGCCACGCACTCCTTTGTTTCGCTTTCTTTTGGGAAGCGAATGGAGTTACCAATCAAGCAATTGAACCCAAGCTTGATAGTTCGCTCTCCACTAGGAGTCGAAGTGGCTTTGACCAAGTATTATGGACCATGTACGGTAAGTATCGAGGGCCGAGACTTAAAAGCAAGCCTAGTAATACTTGAGATGGCAGATTTTGATGTCATTTTAGGGATGGATTGGCTAGGCCATCATTCGGCCGTCCTTTTATGTGGTGAAAGGAAGCTTATGCTTACTGACAAAGAGGGAAAGGAATATAGTTTCGCTGGGATTAAGCTATCTAGGAAGCGGAAGTTGATCCTCTCCGCCCTAAAGACTAAGAGATGCTTGGAGAAAGGGGGAGTGGGTTATCTCATATCTGTAGTCGACCTCACAGCAGAGTCACTCAAGATGGAAGATATAGATGTGGTTCGGGAGTTTCCAGATGTATTTCCGTAAGATCTTCCAAGCTTACCACCGACGGGGCTACAAAATTTGTGATAGACCTTATACCGGGTTCGGCCCGTGTCTAAAGCACCATACAGATGGCCCCGACCGAAGTTAAAGGAGTCGAAGACCCAATTACAAGAATTGCTGGATAAGGGCTTCATACGACCTAGTATATCGCCTTGGGGAGCACCTGTGTTGTTCGTCAAGAAGAAAGATGGAAGTGTACGGCTATGTATTGACTATCGTGAGCTAAACAAGTTGACGATCAAGAATCGATATCCCTTACCTAGGATCGATGATCTTGTCTTTCGGGTTGACCAATGCTCCAATGCCGTTTATGGAACCGATGAACCGAGTGTTCCATGACATGTTGGACACTTCGGTCATCGTATTCATCGATGACATATTGATTTACTCTAAGGACATGGAGACTCATACAACGCATTTGAGGGCAGCCCTACAACGGCCGAGGGATGTGAGGCTTTATGCAAAATTCAAGAAGTGCGAAGTTTTGGCTGAAGGAAGTGGCTTTCTTGGGCCATGTTGTATCTGGAGACGGTATCAAGGTTGATCCAAGCAAGATAGCTGCTATAGTAGGATGGGAAGCACCAAAATCTATTGCAGAGATTCGTAGTTTCCTTGGGTTGGCTGGCTATTATAGAAGATTCGTGGAAGATTACTCCAGGATCGCGGTTCCACTCACCAGATTGACCAAGAAGGGAGAGAAATTTATATGGACAGATGAGTGTGAGAAGTGCTTCCAAACTTTGAAGTCAAGACTTGTCTCGCACCTATCCCGACCATCCCCGAACCAAGCGCACCGCTTACTCTATATACGGATGCTTCGTGGTTGGGTATTGGGTGTGTTCGATGCAAGGAGAACGTGATCGCTACGCATCAAGACGCTTAAAAGAGCATGAGAAGAACTATCCTACGCATGACTTGGAGCTAGCAGCGGTTATTCATGCAATCAAGACTTGGAGACACTATTTGTACGGTGAGAAGTTTCAGCATCAAGTCGATCACAAGAGCTTAACTTATCTCTTCACTCGTAAGGATCCGAATATGAGACAGAGGAGATGGCTGGAATTGTTAAAAGATTATGATTGCGACATCCGGCACCATCCGGTAAAGCAAATGTGGTGGCCGACGCCTTAAGCGTAAAGTGGGCATCGAAACCCGAGGCGGACCGAGTACAAATGCTGCATTGTGTGCCGCAGCCTCGAGTTCGATGGAAATTGATGAAGAACATATTATCGAAACTGCGGAAGATCCGGCTGAGCAAGGCTTGATTCATAAGTTCACTATGATGTTCGCCGACCGAAGATCTCGCCGAGTCTAATTGATGAAGTCAAGGTAGCAATCCTACAGATCCATATCTCAAGACAGGGCGGAAGACTTAGAGAAGGGTTCGTGCCAATCCCGACTTTACCTTGGAATCGGACAAAGTACTCAAGTATCGCGGACGGTTATGTATACCCGAGAGCGAAGACCGCGATATCGAGGGCCGAGTTATGACCCAAGCTCATTACACTCCATATTCGGTACATCCAGAAGTACCAAGATGTACCATGATCTAAGAAGACTATATTGGTGGAGGGGTATGAAAGCGGATATAGCTCGCTTTGTGTTCCAATGTCCGAATTGTCAACAAGTTAAAGCGGAAAGGCAAAGACCCGCGGGTTTACTACACCGCCGTTACCGTAACCCGCATGGAAGTGGGATTGTATCACTATGGATTTCGTCACCGGCTTACCTTTGACACCAAGGTCGGTGGATGCAGTTTGGGTTATAGTAGATCGGCTCACCAAGACAGCTCCATTTATTGCGGTCGGACCTCGGGATACCATGGAGAAGCTGGCCAAGTTATATGTTGATAATATAGTCGACTTCATGGCGTCCCGAGAGTATAGTATCCGACGGAGATCCCCGCTTTACATCGAAGTTCGGGAAGGATTACGTAAAGCTATGGGAACAAAGTTGAAGTTCAAGATGGCTTTCCATCCTCGGACGGACGGACGAAAGGAACGAACCATTCAAATTTTGGAAGATATGCTTCGAGCTTGTGCATTAGATTTCAAAGGAGCTTGGGATGAGAAGTTATCACTTATCGAGTTTGCTTACAACAACAGTTATCAAGCTACAATTCAGATGGCCCCATATGAAGCTCTCTATGGGAGAAAATGTCGTACACCTCTGTTATGGAATGAAGTGGGGGAAAGAAGAATTGTAGGACCGGAGTTTGTTGAAGAAACTTGTCGAGTGATTGATCGGATCAAAGAGAGAGTAAAGACAGCTCAAGTTCGACGTAAGCACTATGCGGATAATCGACGTCGAGATCCGGAGTTTGCGAGGGGTGACAAAGTGTTCTTGAAGGTGTCACCGGTGCGAGGTCCGAAACGGTTTGGTAAGAAGGGGAAGCTATGCCCCGTGTATGTGGGACCATATGAGATATTGAATCGACGTGGTAATGTAGCATATCAATTGGCTCTACCACCATCTATGTCCAGCGTTCATAATGTGTTCCATGTATCATTATCGAAGAAGTATGTCGAGACCCATCGCATATCTTGAGCGCCGATCCTCCGGACTTGACCCAAGACTTAACTTTCGAAGTGGTGCCTGTAATGCTCTCAAGCCGAAAAGTTCAGCAACTTCGAACCAAGGATATCCATTATGTGAAGGTGCATTGGAGAAGCCAAAATGTGGAGGAAATTACTTGGGAAGAAGAGAGCGCGATGAGGAAGGAGTACCCTAACCTTTTTGACAATCAAGGTACGTTCAAATTTCGAGGCCAAAATTTCTTTTAAGGGTGGGGGAGTTGTAGTACCTACATGCAAATTTCGGGACGAAATTTCTTTTAAGGGTGGTGGAGTTGTAAGACCCGCACTCTGAAAACCCGGTCTAACCTTGGTTTTGTATCGTGACAGGTCTTCCGATCATCACTGGGCCAGACGGGGCAAGCGGATAACAAACAGGTACAAAATCGGACCAAAGTCGACCAATTATACCTGATTTTAGGTATACCGGTCGATGGTACCGGTCTTGGTACCGGTCGACCGGTATGGCCTGCACAGCTATGTGCGGGAATTTGGAAATTGGTCTCTGCGGGTCCCGCTTTCCTGATTTCGAATCCTAGAAGTTTCCTAATCCTAGTAGGGTTACTAAACCCTATTTCTAGCCTATAAATACACCCTTAAACCCCCTCAAATCCTTTCCATTGTCTCTCGCAAACCCTAGAGAAGAGAAAGAGGTGGAAAAGGAGAAGGAGCTAGGAGGAAGAAGAAGGAGCCGCCATTACCGTTTGACGAAGCTCTCGTTACGCCTGTCAACGGTTTGTGTTTGAATCCCTCTTCTTACCCTATGATAGTTGTGTGGGTGGATCAATACCATGCAAAGTAGGTATTGATCTAAAACCCTAAATTGGCCAATAAACCCTAAGTTGCCGTCAAACCCTAGATTCGAGTTTCGAGATGATATTCATCGAAACGAGACTTGAATGAGTTGGGGATAACTCTAACTCAAAGCCTAGACTTAGAATGGATAGGAGAAACCCTGAAAATCCGTGGAGGATGATCGACGGCAGTCAAAGAACCCATGTATGGTCTTCTAGAGACATACCGGTCGACTATACCGGGTGCACATAGTGCGACCAGTATGTTGCGACCGCTACCTCTCGGTGAGGTTATCTATGGGGACCGGCTGACCATACCGGTCGCCAGTCTTTCCCACAGAGCTATGACCGGTATATGCCACCGGTCAGCTCTGTGAGGGTAGTTTGTGATCTCTGTTGGTTTCCGACCAACATGAAACCCTAAACAATATATTCTAATGAAACCCTAATATTATGTAGGACTTTGTGACTCATCGTTTGGATCTTGCGACGTGGAGCAAGTGATCGAACGAGCGTCAAGTAAGGGAATCTGACCTAAACCTAATAATTAATGGACAGTAAATCGTTGTTTATCATTGAATATCTATGATGTGATGTTTGTGCATATTCACATGCCATCCTTTACTTTCAGTTATTATTATTGTTCATGCATTCATAGGATGTGATTGTTAGGCATGTGATTGTTTTCGTTGGTGTGTGGAGTGGGGCATGGGCCTGGGATCGCTCTTTACACTGGCACCTTTTTGTAGTATTCTGTCTTAACATGCTTGGTACGGGTGGGGTATCAGGGGAAGATCGTGGTACGATGGTCTCCGATATTGATGTTGTCCCGGCCATCGTTGTGTGGTACTGAGGATTCCGAGTCGACGCTGGCTTGTCCACGATGCTTTAGCTCTATCTCTATGCCGTAGGGAGTTATGTTGGGATAGGGTCTACCTGCGTATTGTTTCTATCCTAGTGGGTTAGTTGCGGATAGGGTATCAGGGGGAGGTGAGGTGTGGTGGTCTCCGACCCAGCCTGCACGCTCTAGCTCTATCTCTATGCCGTAGACGGCTGTGCTGGGATAGAGCATACATTGTTGACATATAGGATTGGTTAGTTGCGAGCCCAGTTTGCGAGCCCTTATACATTGTTTTAGATGTTGATGCAGGATACACTGTGGACGATTATGTGAACGCTCCGGCGTATGGAGGTGTAGCTGCTTTGGATGTACAAGCAGGGGAAGACGAGCATGATGCTTCATGCGAGTGTCCTTTCTGCGTGTACCTGTGATTTGTTTTATTTATTTATTTCAGTTATTTTGATTGGATTAAAGGGATGTAATGATATTATTTTTATGTGTTTGATTTTGAATAATGGGATATTTATTTAAATTATCAATAGATACTCAGTTCATTCTATTTAAAACCTTCCGCTGTATATTTATATTCTGATTGTGGTTATGTGTAATTGGTTTGTATGAGTGGACACGGCCTATTCGAGATCCTGGTGTGAACCGTTGGTTCAATGACGGTTCACTCACACCGTTCTAGTTAGATCAGAATTGGGGTGTGACATGGGTGTTGGCTAGAGGTACAATGGTTGTGAGGACAGCGGTTCGTGGACCTGGTCGGATCCGATCTTGGATCTGACAGCAGGTTGGAATCTCGGTATAGTACGCATAATGGTTAGTTTATGCAGCACCGTAGGGTAAAGGATGACTAGCAGGCTGGGACGAAGAGTCAGATCTCTGGCTCTGCGTTGGAGGTGTAGAGGTGAGAGGTGAGAGGTGAGAGGTGCAACTGGAGTTGCAGGATGACTGTGAGTGACGGTAATATTTTCAGTGATGCTACAACAGTGGGAGAGATAGAGTCACATCACATTGTATGGCGTCGAGTTGTACGGGACACTCGGATGGGGTGTGGGTTATACTGGTTTGGGTGTAGCGGTTTAGCAGAGACGATGGACTTGTTTACAAAATCAACATCAACAGGTTCTTCTTCAAGGTGGCTTGCAGAATCCAAGCCAGGTGAAGAGTTGTTGGGTTTGGTGTCTTGTATTCTATGGGGTCTACATGGTTACTAGGATTGTACTTGTATTAGGGTTTGGGTCTACTACATGTACGGAGATAAATCGATATTTGTGTGGGGTTTAGGGTTTCTAGGTTTGCCTATATATTGTCTCTATGTGGGAAAATCTAGGTAAGGGAAGGCTGACAGATGAGATAAGCCTGTCAGATGGAGATTGTAGACTTTTCTTGGGAATAATAGAAATCTATCTTTCTCTGGTGTGGACATAGACATCCCACGATAGGGTGTTGAACCACGTAAATCTTTTCTTCTTGCTTGTGCTCTCCCAATCTTAACAATTTTTAATTTTAATAAATTAATATTTAAGTTTTATTAAAATTAAAAATATAAAATATTAAGTCATATTGATGGGGTAGTTTTGTCATTATCAAATTTAAGATGGTGACAAGTCATCAGTTAAAGCCATGACTTAATGGAGGGGGTCTGACTGAACCATATTTTCAAAAATAGGGGGTGTTATTGATATTATCGCGAAAAAAGAAAAGTGGGTGAGATTAAGCCATATTATAGGGGGTGTGGCTGATATTTTCCCTAAATATTATAGTTTTGTTGCTAACGGTTGATGTTTCCCTCATTATATATCTATGCACTAGATTTATAATGTCTGGTTGGAAATGAAAGAGATGCTAAATAAGGAATCCACTACCCAAAAATTGGAATATCCTGCTAGAGATATATGATTTTTATTAGACATAAATTCCAAAGTTAGTGGTACATTTGTAAAGATTTACAAAATGATTTAAAATATTATTATTTATTAATAATTATATTTTAAAATTGTTTTGAAAAATGTTCATCCAATCAGTGGCAAAGATTCTTTTATTTTTTTTTTGGTAAAAGATCCATTTATTGATCAGAGGGAACAGGTAAGGTATTGAGCTTAAACAGATTGACAATCCAAGGAGTGGAATTGGAGCGTTGTTGACAAGACAACTTAACTCATTGCTTTCACCTGCTTCTGGTGATAACTACCATTCTTTTTTGAATGGGAGGGTAGAGTACCAAGACATAGGGGTTGACCAGCGAAGGCGGTTTTTTTAGTAAAATAAATATGTATTTTGAATCTTCTTTTTGGGAAGCAATCTTAGATGCCGAATTTTGACTCTTTGAAGGGCTTGAGATGGACTCAAGCTATAATATAATAAAGTTCAAATAACACATTCCCCACACAGATTAAAGCCTTCCGAGCTGGGGAATAGGCAAAACCTCATTTGCATCCCTAGAAACAAACTGAAACCTTACAGACTCTCTTGATGCAGACCACTTTCTAATATCCTCCACGACATAGTGGACATAAACATCAACCGAATAAAAAGCATCTGATAACAAGGTAATAAGACTCTTACAATCAAACTCAACAACCAAGTTGGAAAAACCTGCTGAAATAGCCTCTTGGATATCCGCATGAAGAGCCAAGGACTCACCCATGAGCACCATAGAAAAAGTCATAGGCCAGGAAACCGCCAATGGGGGAGCACCCTGGTGAGATCGCAGAACAAAGTCCAAACTGCCGGTAAAAGCATCCTTCGCCAAAGCTGCATCCACATTTAGATTAAACCCTCCTTCAGTAGGTGGAGTCCAATGAAAACAAGAAAAAACAGCCACCAAAGTTTCAGTGTCAGAAAAAGAAGGCATGAGCCTCCCTGTACTGGATTCAATTCGTCTCCTCCCTGTACTCCAGAAACATTCGTTTAGCTCTGTGAATACCTCCTCTGGGATACAAGAAACTCTATTAAAATAGAGATCATTGCAGGGCTTTCCAAAGCGCCCAACACAAAAACGCAACATAGGCAAAAAGGGATTCATTTACCTTAGGTTTTGTTTGGCCGCCAGAAAAAAGAATATTTTAAGAGGAAGTGAAATATATTTTACAGGGGAGATATTTTAAAAAATGTTTGATTTGCAGAACGAAAAAATATTTTACCTTGTATTAAAAATTTTACATTGATTATAACTTTCCGGGTATTATTTCCCCACCGAAAAATCAAAGTAAAATTAAATCCTAGGCTCTCGACTTTCAACATTTTGTAAAGCAAAAAAACACTCAAAACTCACTTCTCCTTCTGTGGCTTGTCTTATGAAAAAAAAAAGGGTAAATTACACAGACACCCTCTCTACTATAGTGAAATTACACAACACTACCCTGCTTTTTCAAAAGTTACACAGAATACCCCTATAATAATGCTATCATACAATCTCGCCCCTACCGTTACTTTCAACTTAACGGCAGAGGCTCAATTTTTTTTAGACGAAAATACCCTTACTAAGGGTAAAATGACTAAAAGGTTTTCTTTTACTGTATTCCTCTTTCTTCTCTTCACTTCTGTTTTCTTCTAGGTTTTCTTCTCCACGGCTTGGCGTTTCAGAGTAACTTCTCCAGGTATGCCTCTTATTCCTCCATCTCTTCCTTCATCTTAAACCCTAGAATACTTCGATTGAATTTCTATACATTCCAGATTAGTACCAATTGAGCCAAATTAGCTGCTGCTTGTTCAGAATTTAGATTGCTGATTCTCGTTTTCTTTCCCTGCATCAAAGCTCCCATCATCTTCTTCCTCTACACTTTTGTTCAAATCCACACCATTCATCTCTTTCCCGAAATACCCCTCTCCCATCATCACTGTACCATCAAAGCAACCTAATTCTGTTTCAAATTTGTAGCACAGGGAACATCTCACCGCTTTGTCATCAGTCATCTTGAAATCCTCCAAAGCCTTTTTTGCTTTCTCAACTGGAGGATTGTTTTAATATTACTTTCTTTTCAGCCTCCGTAATGCCTTGAGGGTATTTGAGATGTATTTTTTTATTTTAGATTTATATAATCTTTCCTTGTATGAGTTTGTTACAGAAGAAGAAAAATCATACTTTGATTGTTACAGGTTTGTTAATTTTATGAGAATGCATCTCTGTCGAAAAAATGGAACCAAGAAAGCTTCACTCAGATTGTGAATCACCTCGGTGTCATCAACCTATAAACAGTTATGCTCGGGGTTTTAGTGCCCACTTTTCATATTTGGTTTGAAAGTTGAAACCACCATAAAAGCTGATATGGAGATGTTGACTTGTCTGGGTACCAATCATAGTTTTTAAAATCGAATCTTGAACTGAAAATGGCTGGGTACCCGGTCTGGCCAGGTTTGACCTATCAAAGTTCAATGAAAGGTAAAACTCAATCCCCACAGGAGAACCCGAAAATCCAAAACTGGGAGAAAAAGAAGAAGATGATGATGCAACAGAAAAGTTCACCCCTGCAAACCCTTTGCAACCTTCGGCACCGTTACCCTGACACATGGTGGATTGCAGGTGTTGTAAACTCTTCTTCTCCATCAAACCAGTTAAAAAAAAAAACGAAACAGTTACAAAAACTAAAAATAAGCTACACTAACAGGGGATCCGATTGGTTTTCCCTTCAGATCACAACTGAAGAATTAGAAAAAGAGGAGTTTTTTTATTGGAAAACGCAAGACCCAACAAGAGATTCCCCTCTGAAACCTCCTGCGAGAGTCACAAAAATGTTAGATGTTGATCAGAAATCAGAAAACTAAGAACTTTAACCCCTTTCCATATTTTAATCTCCCCCTCGCGTTTCCTTAGTGGGGTTTGTTTTATGGAGCAGGAAACAATGGGAGAAGAGTTTCCTCTCAGTGGGGTTCTGTTAACTCAGAGAACACACAGGCGGTAGTTGGAGAAAAAAGAAGAACAAAGAGAGATTTTCATTTGAGAATAAAGAGGAACAAAGGGTATTTTTGTCTTTAAAAAATTTTGACCATTTGCCGTTAAGTTGAAAGTAACAGTAGGGGTGAGATTGTATGATAGCATTGTTAAAGGGGTATTCTGTGTAATTTTTGAAAAAACAGGATAGTTCTGTTAATTAAACAACAGTAGAAGGGGTGTCTGTGTAATTTACCTAAAAAAAAACCCCTAGTCCATGTCTGATTCTTCCTCCACTATTGAAGAGCTCTGCAACTTAGAGAGTGGTTCTAGTTGGGAATAGGGGAGGGATTTAACGGGAACAATAAGCTTTTGTACGGTTTTAGCTCTGACGTAGGGACCTTGGCCTTTCTCTCTCTGAGTAGTGATTGATTCTTCTTCCACCCTTGAGGAGCTCTGCAACTTAGAAAGTGGTTCTGGCTGGCAGCAGAGGAGGGATTTAATGGGACATGAACCTTTTGTAGCGTTCCAGCTCTGGCGGAACGCAGGAGCAGGTATACCTTTCCCTTTCTCTCTCTGATTAGTGATCGATAGGTCTGATTTTAAGTTCATTAAAAAGAAATTTTCAATTTGGTTGGTTTCCTTTTTATTTCCTTTTCCAGCTCTATTGGCTTTGGACAACTTATTGATTACTTTTGTTCTACCGTTTGTCATTTGGTTGAAGAGGAGGGAGTTGCTAGGTTATTAAGGGTTCACACACACATTAAGAACCATGCTTATTATGTAAGATGAGGTATAACAGAGACCGTAGTTGATGGGTTTTTTCGGTAGAAAATCTGGTACTACTGTAGAAATGTTCGTACTGAAATTTTGAAAACCACATGAAAATTTTGAAAAAAAAAAACCCAATTAGCTAGTGAAGCTAAGGCTTTGGTCTAGTTATTGATTACTTTTGTTCTACCATTTGTCATTTGGTTGAGGAGGGAGTTGCTAGATTACTAAAGGTTCTCACACACACATTAAGAACTATACTTGTGATGTAAGTTTTGGTATAACAAAGAGAGTGTAGTTGATGGATTTTCTGGTAGAAAATCTAGTACTATAATAGAAACGTTCGTATTGGAATTTTGGGAACCATATAAAAATTTTGAAAAAAATACCCATTTAGTTAAGCTGAAATTATTTGAATGCAATCCGGTAGTGTTGATGAGGCTCAAATATTGATGGGTTAATCAAGGTTTCTTAAGTTTAAAAAGGGATATGAGATAGTGTTGGAAGTGGTTGATCCTATGTTGAAAGTTTGGAATGAACATGTTTAACACAAACGCTAACCTGGTAATCACAAAAGTTTTTGAAATTAGTGCAGCCAAAGTATTGCATAGGTGACCTTTGCTTGGCTGGGTTCCTAGCGCCTTAATGAGTATCTATTCGCACTGGGTGTGAGAACAGCTCGTGTACTTTGAAACATGGTTTTAAAGAGGTAAAAGATTAAAAGGAAAATTTAAACAAAATATCTACAGTAATGATGCATTTATCTCTTTTTCTTGCCCAATGTAATGTTGTATCTATAAACAAATCATGCCTAACCTTTAGCCCAAGTACTCCTATGAAATTTAGACAATGGTTTTCAAGGATACTTAAAGTTCCTTACGACTCTGGCCCTTCCAAGTACCTTGGGCTGCCTACTACCCATGGGGTTTCCAAGAAAAATCTTTTCAGTTCTCAGATGGATAGAGTTACCTCTAAAATGCAGAATTGGAAAGCCAAATTATTATCTAAGGTTGGTAAGGAGGTTCTTTTTAAGGCTGTGGCTTTGCCTCTATCAAATTTTGTTGCTTTTCATTTTCAATTACCTGTTTCTTTTACTAATGCTATTAAGAAGGTAGCAGGGGACTTCTACTGGAATGATGGCAAGAAAACCAATAGTATTCATTGGATTTCTAGGGATAGGCTTTGCCTTTCTAAGGAGAGGGGTGGATTGGGATTAAGGGATCCTTCCTTACAAAATAAAGCTTTACTTATCAAGCTTGCTTGGAGGGTTTGGAAAAAACCCAATGGCTCCATGGGTCAAGCTGCTTAGAGCTGTTTATTATCCAATAATAGATTTTTTACATGCTAAGCTTGGGAATAGTCCATCATGGATTTGGAGAAGCATTGTTATGGGTAGAGATTTATTGATGAATGGTTTGATGTGGAAAGTTGGGTCTAAAATCTTATTCATATTTGGGGGGCTAAGTGGATTCCACACTATAGAAATAACATGGTTTCTAGTTCCCAGCCTCATAATTGTCCTTACTTTTTGGTTTTCGATCTGATTGATCACAGATTGCATTTGTCGAAAGAAAACCTGCTGCAAGAACTTTTCCAATGGGAGGAGATTAAAGTCATCCGCTAAATACCATTGCGGCATTTCCATGAGGAGGGCCAACTCATTTAGACTGGGGTTAGAGATGGTAAGTTCACTGGTAAATCAGCTTATCACTTACTCTCAAATATGAAGGCCAAGGAGAGACTGAGCCTTCCCTCAACTTCAAAGGAAGAAAATGGCAACAGATCCCATGGTTTCTTTGGAAAATGATTTGGAATTTTAATGCACCACCAAAAATAAAGGAATTTTTATGGCGTTGTTGTGCACATGGTGTGCCAACATCTGTTGGTCTTCAGCGTCGTAATATTAAAGTGGATGTGGTCTGCCAATGATGTAGAAGGTAGGCTGAGACCATTACCCATGTTATGTTGACATATCCTTTGGCAAACGCCGTATGGTGGGGTTCTACCCTTTCTTTGCGCATACCGGAAGGTGATGATCTTGATTTTTCTCAATGGTTGTTTCATTTGATCTCTGCCAAATCTTTAAATAAGTAGGAAAAGAGAGCTTTATTTGTTCAAGTGGCTTTTTTCTGCTGGAATTTATGGACTACCCGCAATGACTTTTTATTCAATAAGGTTGCATCTCAACCAGATTGTGTTTTTCTGAAAGCCGACCAGTATTTTTATTTATTTCAGAGAGCTAGTCAAGTGGAGAACAAGGCGCATCAACTAACTCTAGTTCTTCTAATGATTTAAGTACAGGTAGATGGAATTCACTACCTGTGGGAACTGTGAAGGTGAATGTGGATGTAGCTATGGCAGAAGATGGTTCGAGAAATGGCATTGGATTTGTTTGTTGTAATTATCAGGGAGCCCCCATTTTGACAGTCTCTTAGCAACTCTCCTTTGATAATGCTTTGTTGGGAGAGGCTTTGGCGCTTCGGGCTGGACTTCATGAAGCACTGGAAGTTGGTTTTTGTAATCTGATTCTGGAGACTAACTGTAAAAGCCTGAATACTTTTGTCAAGGTTAAAATGTTTTTGTAAAGTTGGTTGTTGAAGATGTAAGGTCATGGTTGGCTTTTGGGGAGTTTGTTACACTCCAGTTTGTTCCTAGGGTAGCCAATGGGGTAGTAGTTCATTCCCTAGTCAGGAGGGCCATAAAAGTAAGGGGAAAGTTCTTTGGCCCAAGTTCGATCGTTGATTTATGTAACAATGATTCCTTGGCTGATTCCTCTAATGAATAGAATTATCTTTTACCAAAAAAAAAAAATTGTTGTATCTGTGACTATAAACGCTAAGTTTATTTTCTAAGGTTCTTGTTTATTTTGAATATCTATGTGCCTTGAATACAATCATTGAATTAAACTCCAGATCAGAATTCTAGATTTGTTTCCATATTTTAGATATCTAAGTTTCAATTTTCAAGAACAAAGATAGAGGAATCCAACATCTTCTATGGACAAAATTGAGCTTTTTTGAGGCAGGACAAGGTAGGTGTCCCAAGGATACAGCCTTAATGGCTAGGAAATTTAAGTTTTTAATTGAGGGTCTCAAGAATTCAAGAGAAAGTTTAAGATTCTTTAAAATCAAGAATCGAGATTAGGGCTCTTACTTTAAAAATATATTGAATGGTAAGGGTGTTATTGTCATGTATTTTGTATTGGAAGGTAGGGGTTGTGCATTGTAATGCAAGTTGAAGGACAGTAATCCAACACTTGTTTGCTCTTTTTCATATTTCATCTTCCTTACCCCAGACTTTAGCAAACAAATCCTCATAAAACAACTTGGTATTAGGGGTAGATACTGATCCAATGGAGCTCATTCCACTAGGTCTAGCATAAACACTAACCATCGAATGACTAGATAATCAAAGATGCACCTACCCCAGATGGTCCTGGATTTCTAAGGAAGCAGCCATGCATTGATGAGAAGTCAATTAATTGAATTACGTGTGACTATTTCACGTGCGATTACTTGGCTTTATGAATATGTGAAGATCAAACATTTTGTCTGGGTATAAAAAATATTTCCATGATCTGACTCGACTGATGCTGAATCTAATAAGAAGCGAGTTGATAACTGTCACAAGAAAATCTTTAGATGACCTTTTTTCTAACACCCTTTTAGAAAAGTTCAGTGTTTAATTTATTATGACAAGGAAAGGAAAGTAAGGAGCTCAGCCCGACTAGTGCATTGCTTAACAACACAAGGATCACATTATGAGCTTCCCATGATGATCCCAATTGGCCCTATAGTGCACTCACTTGATAATTTTACACTAATTAGATTTCGAAGCTCAGAGAAAAACTCCATCAAGTCCAAGACTGGCTGAATAGCCTGCTACACCTGATTTCAAGTCTCTACAAGTTATATGATCAGCCAACACTAAACCCCTTTTAATTTTGAGGTTTTAAACTGTATATGATTCCATAAAATTCATTAATTTTGGTTTATGCTATTCTAAACAGCCTTAATTAGGAATTCCAGAATTCTTGAAGGTTGTAACCTCATATAGATTAGGTTTAAAAGGGGAAAAACCTCTCAAGAATACTTATAAAATTACTATGCATGCTTAAGGAAGAAATTACGGACAAAATTTACCTAATTATCAAATTAGCCCTAATTTTCTTCATGGGGCTTGTTGATACCATATTTCGTCCACCAATTGGAAGTCGACACGTGTCCATCCACGTGTCACAGCGAGAAGACGACGTGTGTTAAGACAGGTGTCATCTCCAGAGAGTTTCTGTACGGTGAGAGGAAGCACATGCAAGTCGGCATGTGTTAGGTCTCTAAGTCGGTAACGCAGGTCGAAGGAACACTCCTTCTACAACACGACATGAAGAGTCAGACTTGGAATGGACTCTTCTATAAACAAATATCCGATAGCTACCTGGAAAGTCGGTAGTGGCAACCTATCCTAATCGTAGGATCCTCATCCTACGATGACAGGACGTACTCAGCTAAGGATTGTCAGAGGAGTTAGTTAGTCTCCTCATCCAACTCCAATACCTGACAATATATCCAACTCCAACTGTAGGTGTATCCTCTATATAAACACTCGATGGTTATAGGTAATAGGATCAACTCTTTACTCACTTCCCCATCCCTAGTTCTGAGAGAATACTTAGGCAACCCTACTCTCTAAGGAGCTTACCTTCTTCTTGTAAGCTCCATCTGTGTGTTCTGTAACTGACTTGACCATCAGAGTGGACGTCGGACTAACCAGTCCATCCTCTGATAACATTCTCTTTCTCACAGGGAGCAGGACACGTCAGCTAGTCCAGATTTAGTAGCAACAATTTGGCACCCACCGTGAGGCCTTGACTATTCTTCAAGGAGGTTTTACTGCAACTAGTCAATTAGTTGAGATGGTAATGAAAACTCGAAGCAACATCAGTAGGAATGACCAAATCGGTGGGAACCAAACCTGCAATGACGAACTTGTCGGGAACGGTGGTAGGAACCTTCCTACGGACCACAACATTCCACCACCCCCAATGCCGACTCCTCAAGATCCGGCGAACCAGTACGTTACTCAGGAGCAACTTCAGGCCATATCCGACTAGCTCACGGCGATTACCCAGATCCATGTATAGCCACCTGCTCCAACACGGAATAACCAGATCCCAACGCGGAGCAATCAGATTCCTAGCAAGCATACAGGACTCCCAATGCGAGGATCTCAGGGGCCAAGCCGATCTCGACAGTCCAATAGGTCGGCACAACTCTCTCCCAATCCTTAGTATGATAGGATGCCCAGTCTGGTATCAGATGGCGATGACGAAGCATCCTCCAGCCATTTGGGCTGATCAGGACGAGTCTCAGTATATGATCCGCTAGGGGAACGGGGGTCTCGACGTGCACAGGAGGATAACCCAATTCCCCAGGACGATCTCCAGAGACGTGTAGATGCTGGCCAAACAAAACATGTGGCCATCGATCAATGAGCTGCCGCCGATAAGCTTGTAGCAAAGCTCGTGGCAACCGCCAATGCTACCCTTGCTGCCATACTCGTGACCTCCAAACAGCAGGTACACACGGGCCCAACGCAGATACCGACTACGATCCCTGTACCCACTTTCTCTCTAAAGCTTGGTACTCTCGTACATCCGTTGCTGGTCATACATGCTAAATTAAACGAGATGGAGAAGAAGCAAGTAGCCGCAGAGAATGCCCATAGGAAGAAAGAGTACCATGCTGACATGGCCTTCTCTAATGAAATCATGGAAAGGCCCCAACCCAAGCACTTTACGATGCCTAAGATCGATTGATATGATAGAACCACCGATCTGCAACTGCATCTCGATAACTATTCTGCCATGATGCTTCTTCATGGTTAGACGATGGCATCCTCTGCCGAGTGTTCCATCAACATTGAAAGGTCCGGGACGACTTTAGTTTAACAACCTTCCTATCAACTCAATCCGAAATTTCGACGAGTTGAGCGATCGTTTCTTTGACTACTTCCAAACCCGGACTACACCCAGGAAGATCTCCAATAATCTGATGGTGATCAAACAGAAGTTGGATGAAACTTTGAGGGATTTCCTGATCAGGTTCAACAACGAAGCTCTGGAGATAAAGAACCTTAGCCAAGACATCAGAGCAACGGCCCTGTAGAACGGAATCACAAATAAAGATTTGCTGAAGTCGCTCTACGAAAGGCCACCAGCCAATCTTGCCAACTTGAGAGAGCGGTGCGAGAAGTACACTACCGCCAATGATGCCATGCTCCTAGCACAGAAACAGGGTAAGAACATCACATGCGAAGAGAAGAAAAGGACCGATACCCAGGCTGGCAACCAACCCTCCACAAAACCGTCGAAGAAATAGAAGTTAGAAAAGGATGAATTCCCAGGTAAATAGGTTGCAAAGGTAGAGTTTGATTGGAGCGCATTCACACCTCTGAATACATCCATGACAAAGGTAATGTATAGTTTAAAAGACACCATGTTGGAGCTGCTGGAACCTCCAAAGATGAAAACAGACCCAAAGTGCAGGTCGTCCAAGAAATACTATAAGTACCATCATGACCACGACATAGACAAATGCAGGGTTCTTAGGTATGCAATTTAAGACTTGATCAAATGCGGCCACATAAAAGAATATGTGGATAAACCTTAGTCTGATGGTCGATAGATGGGAAAACAACCCTCGAACTGTAAGACTAACGTAGACACAATCGGGGCCACAAGGTTTACGAAGAATTCGAAGACGATCCGAACTCACCGCCACTCAATAGAATCGGTGATCCAAAAGGGCGAGTTGGAGTAATAGTGAAAGTGCCACTACAAAGCCAATAGCAAGACAAGTTGCGTAACAAAGGACGCAGCCCTACTTGACGTCAGCACAAGGTATGGAATACCACAAACGTTTAGAATGTAATAGCCAAGTTGACACGTCAGATGTAGAAGTTCTATCTAGATAAACAGTCGGGGGCCATCTTGGGGGCCGACTGTGATTCCAGAGGAAGTATGTCTGACTTAACAAGTCACTTCTCCAAGTTGCATATATATGGGAGGTCGGTCTAGGGCCGACTCGAGGGCCGACTTATCTCTCAAAGTTCCACGATGATCCCTAGATCATCACAGAAGCATCAGTCCACCACTTAGGTGCGTCGGCATGCTTGATAAGAAGTACCAATTACCCCTAGCAGAAGGGGAATATGCGAGCTGGGAATTCTACGGCACACGCACTGTCGTCCCAGACCATTACACAAAGGCTATCATAAGGGGCCCAGTTGCAGGGAACACCTCCAATAAGAGCCGTAATGGATACGTCAAAAGTGTATGTAGCACTTCAAAGTCTTCCACTCTGTACCATACAGGGGACATGATCACTTTCTCAGACGAAGACCTCCTCGACATCGAAGTCCCGCATGAAGATGCAATCGTCATCATGATGGTGATCGATAAGGTAAACAAAGTCTAAAGGATTCTGGTCGACACAAGTAGCTTGGAGATATCCTATACTACCATGCGTTCAAGGCCATGAACATTGGCGAGAAATGTTTGCATCTGATTAGGTTCTCACTTATCAGCTTCTCGGGAGGCGTAGTCAAAGTAAAGGGAGGAACTCAGCTCGAAACCCGAGTTAGAACTAAACCGCGGAGATCAACAATTTCGATGACCTACCTCATGGTGGACATCCCGTCTAGCCACAACGTGATTTTAGGTCGGCCAGGACTCAACCTTCTCCGAGCCTACGTTTTGAGTTACTATCTCGTGATAAAGTTCTAGATCAAGCATGGCCAAAGATGGTGCAAGGTCGATCAAAAGCTATCCAGGAGATGTTATGTGATTGACTTGGCAGCTCATGATGATAAGCTATGAACTCAGTCCATTGAGATCGAAGACTTCCGAGACAACTTCACTCAAGAGAGAGGTACTCCTATTGAAGAGCTGGATCAGATACCTGCCTCCGAGGAGGAGCCAGAGAAGTACTTCCAGATCGGATCCATTCTGCAAGGCGAATAAAGGGAGAATCTGATTACCTTTTTGAAGAACAACTTGGATGTTTTTGCCTAGTCAACATCTAACATGCTAGGGATACCTTGAGATCTGATGGAGCATCGACTTACAATTGATCCGAAGTTCAAACCGGTTCAACAGAAGAAGAGAAACTTCGCGCTCGAGTGTGAAGCTGCCATCAAAGTAAAAGTAGATAAATTATTAGCTGCTTGTTTTATTAGAGAGGTTAAGTATCCTTAGTGGGTGTCCAATGTAGTCATGGTGCCAAAATCCATTGGAAAATAACGTATTTGTATAGATTATTCTAATCCTAATAAAGCTTGCCCTAAGAACTTCTACCCCCTCCCTAGAATTGATAGGTTGATAGATGCAACGACAAGTCATGAGATGCTGACTTTCATGGATGCCTACTCTGGAAATAACCAAATCAAGATATACAAACCATATAAGATCAACACAACCTTCATCACCAGCAATAGCCTCTACTGTTACACTGCGACGCCTTTCAGTTTGAAGAACGCAGGGGCAACTTACCAATGGCTAGTCAACAAAGTCTTCGAGAACCAGATCGGGAAGAATATGGAAGTCTACGTAGATGACTTTTTGGTCAAGAGTAAGAAGACTACAAGTCATCTAGACGACCTACAAGAGGCTTTCAAGGTACTTCGCAGCCACTAGATGAAACTCAACTCTACCAAGTGTGCATTTGGAATCGGCTCGAGAAAGTTCTTAGGCTTTATGGTGTCTAATAGGGGCATTGAGGCCAATCCGGCCAAGATCGACACGATCCTGAAGATGTCAACTCCTACCAAGTCGAAGCAAGTCCAAGAACTGACAGGTCAGATAGCTGCCCTGGGCAGATTCATGTCCAGGTTGACAGACTGTTGCTTACTATTCTTCAAGACAAGAATGCCAAAAAGCATTTGATGACCTAAAAGCCTTCTTGATGTCTCCACCGTTGCTTGCCTATCCAGAGGTCGATGATTAGCTCTAGCTCTTTCTCGCCACCTTAGCAGAGGTAGTTAGCTCGATGCTAGTCAAAGAAGCAGATAAGGTTCAAAGGCCAGTCTATTATGTGAGTAAGGTGCTACTGGATGTAGAAATTCAATCGAAAAGTTGGCCTTAGCATTGGTTATAGCTGCTCGAAAGCTCCGACCCTACTTTCAAGCTTATACCATCCTGGTACTGACTGACAAGCCTCTAAAGAAAATTTTAGCCCGTCCTGATATATCTAGACGACTTCTAAATTGGGAGATTGAACTCGGTGAGTTCGATAATAGTTCCAACCAAGGACAACAATCAAATCACAGGTATTTGCCTTCTTATTAAAAACCTCCACTAGAGATAGTGGTGACATCGAAATAACTTTAGCAAAGGATGATATCTGGCAAAAAATAAGAAGCAAAAGATGGACCATTTACCAGTACGGACTCTATAAGTGGACGGATCTTCCAACGACCAGCACTCTGGGGCCGGGGTTATTTTAACCAGTCCTGAGAAGTTTAGAATGCAGGTCGCTCTACGATTCGACTTCCTCGTGACAAATAACTCAGCAGAATATGAAAACCTTACTTGCAGGGCTCCGACTGGCAAAGTTCCTGATGGTAAGGAGGTTGGACATCTATAGTGATTTACAGGTCGTAGTAAGATAGTTTAACAACGAGTATAAAGCTAAACAGCCCCACATGCTCGAGTACCTAGTTATGGCAAAAACTCGTGCTCCTAGAAGGCTACCAGCTCAACAATGTGGATCGCAAGAGCAACATTAAAGCAGATGCTCTATCCAGACTCATGGTAGAAGACCTCTCAGGCCTCAACTCTTCGATATATATTAATGTCCTTAAAAACCTGAGTATAGGAGGAGAGGCTGAGGTGCAACAAGTCGACACTGAGATGAATTGGATCGATCCGATAAGAACATACATCAAGATAGGTGAACTTCCAGAATATCAGTTGGAGAGACGCCGAGTACAAGCAAAATTTCACCAATACACAGTAATGGATGGGAAGTTATATGGCAAGTCGCTTACCCGCCCTTTCTTACTATGTCTCACTCTAACCCAAGCTAGAGAACTCATTTGGGAAGTCCATGAAGGGATTTGTAGAAATCATCTAAGAGGAAGAGCCCTTTGTCAACGATTCTGAAGGCAAGGTTATTACTGGCCAACGATGTTGAACGACTGCACCAGCTATGCAATCAATTGTGAAAAATGCCAAAAACATGCTACAGTCACCTACATGCTCGTGAATGAGCTATAGTCGATGAGTGGCCCTCTACCATTCGCAATGTGGGGAATGGACACCGTCTGTCCTTTCCCAAGGGCTATATCAGATAAAAAGTACCTAATCATGGCGGTGGACTATTTTTCCAAGTGGATAGAAGCTAAAGCTGTTGTAAAGACAGACTCAGACAGAATAGAGACCTTAATCCTAGAAAACATAATCTACAGGTACGACATACCAAAGGTTCTTGTAACTGATAATGGACCAAAATTCGACAGCATACAATTTAGAGCCTTTAGCTAAAGTTTCAACATCGAACAGCAGTTTGCAGTAGTATCACACCCCAAAGCAAAAACCCAAGTCGAGGCAACCAACAAGACAATTTCCCATGGCATAGATCGACGATTTAGACCTCCTAAGGGGAAATGGGTAGATGAGCTATCCAGTGTACTCTTGTCCTACAGAACTCATTTGTACATTCACATTTTGTATACCTATCTTCGATTGTAGAATTGTAAATTTTGTGCCACACTATCTTACCTAATGGGAATAAGAGATTCATTTAGGATCCCCCACTGAGCTACATAGGATAGACAAAATGACCCCAAATGTGTATAATGGAAGAAAAAGATAAGACATAGGGAGACCAATCAATGATTGGGCGAGTTGGTTGCCTAATACCTTCCCAACTCCTAAATTGGGCGCTTACCCAGCATTGGTGCGATCAGTAGACCAATCCATTGAGTCAATGAGTCATTAGTGTTTCTCCAAGTGAGAAACCATTCTTTTAGGTCACCATTCTTTTAGGTCATAGACCTTATCTAGGCGGTGACTCCAAAAATTTTCCTCCACTAGCATGGGTGGCGAGATCTTAAGGTGGAAACCTTTTGATCTCCATTGTGTTGTTGAGTGTAGAGAATCTAAAAATGAAACAATTACAATTTAAAAAATGAGGATCATCTATTCGTATTAAAAGGGGAATTTACATTTTCCCGCCATCGTCCTCATAGTGGCGATTCTGCTGGGGATTCACACTAGACTCTCAGATTTATTGTGTTTTCTTTTCCTTCATTTAACTAGACAATCTTTTTGGGGTTATAGGTTGTACATTTTTAGAGACATTAGTTGTATTTTTGGGTGTTAATTATTTGTAAATACTTATGATATTATTGTTGTTATGATTATCCATCATTGGGGAGGGTGGGGGTCACTATACACACCTGTGGTTAGCCGTTCAGGGCCCCTATGCATGTTGGGTGTCCCATTCGGTGAAGCCACAAACCTTGGCCTATACCTATGGACCATGACCGAGACAGCTTCCGGCGATTATTCCCTGGGTCCACCTGGGGGAGGCACTATTGCTACATAGCGTTGCTTGGTTTTGTAGTGTATATAAAGGGATGTAAGTGCTGATGATTCACTATGCACACGGTGATAGGTTTCCTTATCCTTGTCAAGGTATCCTTACCCGGTCCTATTACATCTATCTACTGACATTTGTTTGCTAAGTTCGTCCCTAAACGAACGAAGTGTTCCCTTTACCCAGGGTATCCATGTTGGGGTGACTAGTTTTAAGTCGCCTCTTTGTTGGTTTGTTGGTTTGAACTATTGGATACACAAGTTACATGCATGCTCCAATCACTTAGAGGTGAGGGTTGTTCACACTTGTTCTAGGAGATCTGGACAGCTGTGTCTACCTCTCGTAATACGCATAACTAGCGTGCTCGATATTTCACACTCAACTCTTCAATCTTGGATAGCAATCTGAAATTTTTATCACAACTTGGCGATCATTGGTAAAGTAATCACAGGTCTGTTCATTATCAAACCAAAAATTCTTTGTTATCTTGTATGAGAACCATCGAATGGGTGAATCTTTTCAAAATTCTCTGATTATGATGCGTTTGAGTGGTTGGAGTTTTGGTTTTGGTGTGGGAAGTGATCCATCTCAGGATGCACTTTCTCCTTGAAAACCAACCAAGGGGCTATTCTAAATCATTGGGGTTAGAAGAGATCAACCCAATCGAGTTCTTGTATGAGAGCTAACCATTGGCTGGTTGAGTCATCTTGTTTGTGCATGTGAATTCTTCCTAGTTCAACCTAGTCTAATAGATTCTTTATTTATTGTCAATAACCAGAGTATCCCATACCATACCCACCATTTGAGTAAGAAGTCCTACCTCTAGGAGGCTATCTAGAGTCCCCAACCCAGAGTCTACCCTAGTATATCTTCAGGAAGCAAAGGATATCTCAGTGGCAATAGAAGGACACACAGATCTACCTACAGATGATATCACCACCTTGGCAGCCAGAATCACTGGGTTAGAACAGATAGTCAAGGCCTTGGTTGGTTTGGTTCAATAGAATGTACGTAATGGGCAGCTTAGGCCAACAGATCAAGTAGCATCTCTAGAGGATGGCAGTGGTCCTAATACCCTAGGCAGAGTTTCTCCTCTACCTCCAGGACAGACCTTAGATCAAGAGTTATCTTTTCAGAAGCAAAGTGAGTTAGACAAGTAGTTGTCCAGTTCAGCAGTGTTAAGAAGATTCTACAATGTAGAGCATCTATTGAGAGGCATGAAGGGCATGCAAGACCAGATTATTGATGTAGAAGGGGTGAACTATTTTCCTAAGGCCAAACTCCTTGATAAATTCAAATGGCCTCTGGAAAAGTTTGATGGTTCACGCTGTCCCACCACTCACTTGAAATCTTTCACAAGAATATTGAGGATAGGCAAAGGTTTCACAGATAAGAAATTAAGGCAAGCTTTCCAATTCTCCTTATATGGCGGGGCCCAAAAGTGGTTTATGCATCTAAAGCCTACATAGATCAAGTCTTGGGTCGACATCACCACAGCTTTTGTTGTAGAGCATTACTTGTACAATATGGATGTGAAAACCCATAAGAGGCAATTGGAAACAATGGTGCAATTACTAGGGGAGGGTTTCACAGTGTACTTGACAAGGTTCAAGGCAATAGCAATCTAAATATGGGATAGGCCTTCGCAGAGGGAGCAAGTAATGATGCTGATGTGTGGCCTATCTGGGTCTTATGAGAGTTTCATTTTCGGACAGGGCATCACTACCTTCCAAACTTTGATTGCAGCAAGCCAACAAATTGAAGATGCAATTAACAGAGGAGAGTTGCCAATCAAAGTAGAGAAGGAAGCAACTGAGGCTAGGTCAAGCAAGCGAGCTATAAGTGGTTGTGCATGGTGCGACCACTCATGCATTCACACAAAGCCTGTGATGGAGTAAAAATTTCATAGCATTTACAGTAAAAAAATCTTTATGTGGTCGAGCTTGAGTGGTTGTGCATGGTGCGACCATTCATGCATTCACACAAAGCCTGTGATGGAGTCCGAGAGTCTATGGTTGACTGTGTGGTCGACTATATGGGTCGTATTAGTTGACTGCACAATCAGAATTTGGCATTTTAAGCCAAAACTGAGTTGTTTTTCTCATTTATTATTTAGTCTTCTACTCAGCTCCATCCCCACTCGCCTCTACTAAGTTGCTACAGTGCTTCCACTCAACATTCTCACTTCGACCACTAAGTAACGACTCCCAAACTTCTTCCAAAGGTAATTTCTTAATCTGTCTCTCCCTTTTTGGATTGTTTGACCTAGTTTTTTGTCGTCTTTTCATTGTTTTATCAAATTAAATTTTATTTGACCGTAAAAATAACATTTTTATTGCCTAAAATTATTATTGGGCATGGTATGAATCAAAGCTCTCAACTTATTTGGGATTTCATTGGTTGGTTTGGAAGTAATCCCAAAAAGTCGAGTTTTTGCCCTAGAATTTGGGGTTTTTCTCAAAATTTCAAATTTCTTTGAAATTTCTCAAATTTAATTTAATTCCTTGGTTGTAAAATATTATTTGGCATGTGTACTTGTATTTACCTTGATGTAAATCCTCTAGTCCAAGAAATTGGACAAAAATGAGGCTTTTAGTCAAATTACGTCGTTATAATGTCGAAATTTTTGAAATTTTCTATAACTAACAATTTATTTATTGGATTATATTCCTTGCAGTAAACATGGTTCGCACCAAAGTTCCTCGAGGTCACGATGCCATTTGCTTTAGGTCAGCTGAAGCCGAAGCACAATACCCTTGGTCTCAGGGCAAGAAGGTAGAAGTGGGTCGGTTTGTGAATTTGTCCAGCCTTGCCCTTTTAATATTGAGAACGCCTTTCGTACTATGGGTTGGCTCCCACTGATACAATACCAGGGTCTGCATGTCCGGACCTGGTGAAGTAGTTTTACTGCAATCTACAGATTGAGGGTGATCCCGAGAATCTGGAGAGAGATATAGAGCTGAGGATCACGAGTTAGGTAAAAGGGGTACCCATCTCATTTGACTCACAGTAGTTGGCGGACTTACTACACATTTTAAATGATGGGGAACTGGTCTATTGCTCTCCCAAAGAGCATATGTTCTTTTCTGAGGGTCGACGCCTAGAGGTGAGCAAACAGCTACTCCGAAGTGATCGCTGGGAGATGAAATCGATCAACCTGCATCCAGAGCCTAGAGTTTATTGCAAGATCATTCAGCACAACCTAGTGCCGCAGAGTGGGCACTACCAGATGGTCTCTCAATGTACTCAGTATCTATTATATTGTATTTACACTAGACATCCCTTATGCCTGCCTTACATCATCATTCACACTATGCACCAAGCCACGACGCTCGGCCTGAAGGGCAACCTACCATATGGGCGTATGGTCACTACCATCCTCGATCGTCTACATGTAAACATGGAGGATGAGAGGATGTACAAGGATACAATTTTTGCAGACCTTGACTGGGAGGCCATCTGCAGAATGAAGATGCAAGACGTGCAAGTCAGTGATGAGGAACGGAATACGATGAACAGTCCTCCACGTCGAGTTGTAGCCGTGGCAGAGGATGATGATGATGACAATCAGATGTTCCTGGATGTGGATGACATCCCCTCTTCGCCACAGCATACTATTAGAAGTAGCCCTTCTCATACTACCCCCTCGACTGGTCCTTCACATCCCCCTCCAGATGACATGATGACCATGCTCCGAGAGATCCGGGCATTTCAATGTTATATGGAGTAGCGGGTAGGAGAGATCCTAGATCCCCAACGGGGTTTTCTCGACGCCTTGCAAGCGACAGATTAGCGAGTGACATTTCTTGCTATGAGTCTGTGTGTGACTCAGGAGCAGATAGCTTCACTCGTGAGAGTTTATGCAGAGGACTATGACAAAGATAGGGAGTCTCCACCTCCTCCTCTACTAGCTCAGGGCTAGATCCTCACGTCTTCTATAAATACATTTCTTTTGATGTTATGTCTACAGAGTAATTGTCCAGCTTATGGACTGTACTCTGTTTTTTTTTTACCTGAAACACATTATGTCACTTTTATTTTAGGTCATCTATATATATACTTTGTTGTTTCACCTTTACTTTATGTGCATTATGGTCTTGCTTATTTTCTGTTTCAAACAACATTGTGCTTATGGTGGTATTATATTAAAGCTTTTTATTTTTTACCTAACTCAGTTCATAGACTCTTGTGGATGTATTTAGGTTTGATTGGCAGAGCCTTAGATCTCTGATACCAAATTATCATACCCTAATTCTGGATGAATACCCTAATTTTGGATGAACCAAAAGTGTGATTAACCATCATAAAAACCAACGGTTCAAGCCAGGATCTCGAAAGACCGTGCCAACAATCCAAACCAAATACATACTCTACATCAATCAGAGATAATAAAGTAAATAGTGGAAGTCTTATTACTAATTAGCTGAGGTCTAACGTGATAAGTAAATAAATATTCCAGTTATCTCCAAATAAACCAAAACGTAATTAAATAATCTATTATAGGTTTCCCATAATCAAAATATGAATAAACTAAGAATAAAGACATTGGAAACACTAGCACGAAGAGTCATACTCGTCTTTCACAGTCTGTGTATCCATCGCTGTCACGGGTCCACATGACGGCGCCTCTATATAGTCTTCCACTGTAGGACCTATATCATCAATTAAAATATTCGACATCAAGGGATGAGCACACAACATAGCTCAGTGAGTAAACAAACTATGCACAAACATATACATGCATTTAATTTATAAATTTGATTTGGTTTAAGTTTGCAATTGTACTATAGAAAGGATAGATGGCCACCACATATTTATTCATGAGTGTGTGAATCCACCCAATGGATTAAACACCATTGCCATCTCACATGCACCCACCATGGAATAGAGATAGAGCTAAAGTATCCAGATCACACACTGTCAATACTTCCCCTGATACCCTACCCATACTAGTACGTATGCCCCTACTAGCGAGGGCTTGTAAACTGGGCTCCTGACTAACTAATCTTAGATGTATGTCATCCATGTGTATCCAAGGCCTTACCCCAGCATCCCTCAATACATCCATAGAAATAGAGTTAGGGTTCCTTGGCAGGGTCAAAGACTACACGGTCTGCGAACACCCCCTAATGCCCTACGACGTACTAGTTCTGCTAAGGTAACAGCAATACGACGATGTCAATGTAATGCATGGTTTAGGGATCACACACCCCTTTCCACATGGCACACCAACCATACTTACAAACACATGCCTATTTCTATCATCATCAACGATAGAGTAAAACAATAAAATCAATATGCATGAATAGGAATAGCAATAATATTGGATGACATGTAAGATGCACATTACAATCATACAAGCATGGCATCAATCATAGAATTAAATAAAAGAAATCATAGCTTGTTATTATCCAGTTAGTTTAGGTCTTGTTTTCTCACCTTTGATCGTAGTATCAATCCCTTCCAAGCTTTAGAAATTAACTTATACTAGTTGACCACCTAGACAATTTATGAATGTAGATTAGGGTTTGATGGTATTAGGTTACAACAGTCTAAAAATCTAGTCTGGCCTCAAAATAGGCTTTCTGCAACTAAGTGGTCGATGCAGTGGTCGCAGGTATATGTCGACCATACATTGTGTGGTCGACTATGTGGTCGGGCATCGTGCGACCACTAATGCGGCCACACAACCCTGGGTAAACTTCCTGAGAGTCTGTGGTCAACTCATTGGTCACACACATGGTCGGCCAGTGATGCGACCACACAATTTACCGGTTATGTTCTTAGGTCCTTCTCAATCTAACCTTTGGTTCATCATCGGAACACCTCCTAAGGTCCTTTTATGGCCTTCATACCTTTTCGATTTCAATTTATAAGCATCCCTAATCTATTTCCATGATTTCTTTTGAACTAGTTGGGAGATCCCATGATCTTGGCCCTAAGTTTGGATTCCACTTACTAATATGATGATGGTGAGTCTAATCCAACTATTCTTATCATCTACAGATGTTAGTCTCAAACCTTAGGTTCCTTTCTGTAGAGGAATGGAACCAATTGGCAAGCACTTCTGTAAATCCTCTCAAATCTTCTTCTCCAAGTCTCCTTTTCCTTCTCCATCTCCTTCTCTCTTAGATTTAGGGTTTAGAATTGATCTAAAAGAGTGAGAGAGGTTAAGGGACATCCTCTATATAGAGGGAAAATCTCCATATCGAGTCCAGGACTAATTAGGAGTCCTATGAAATTTGGAAAGTTTCCAAATTTTGGATTCGGTTCTGGGTTTGTGTGGTCGACTTTGTGGTTGCAAAACCCATCAACCACACAAATTAGAGTGTACGACCACTCAATTGAAATTGACTGGTCTCACCTTTTATTTGACTGGTCGGCCATACAACATCTGTCAATTGACCATACAATGAAAAATTATTGTTTTTAGCTTACCTAACTTTGTAGGTCCTTCATACGGTCGATCCGGTTGGTTCACTCAAGCCGGTAACAATGGGAAGACCTGGCATGACACAGTTAAACCTAGTTAGTGGAGTTCGGGTCTTACAAGTGGAGACTCCATAAGGTCAGATGTAGAAGAAAAATACCTGCATCAAAAGCTGAAAAAATTGATATTGAGGGGTGAGCTCCCATCTCAACTCAGTGAAGAGTCTAGTATCAATGTACATGCATGCTGGAGATCAAATAAGAAATGCATATACGAGTAAGCAAAAATGCAATTCATTAATTAGGTCATGGTGTAATGGTTCTGAAGGTAAATGTGACAGCCACGGTCCTAAGCCTCAACCTCCTGCACCTCAAGAGTTAACAACTATTGATCCCAAGCAAACCCTCGTCTTAATCAATGGCACCACTGATCCCAAGTGAACCCTCGTCATGATCAACAACTCGTTACCCCCTAAGCTCTGCCCTGAACCATAACCTTTCGCACTCCATGGGTGAACAACCATTGATCCCAAGGAAACCCTCGTCATGATCAATTGCACCACCACTCCCGAACAAACCCTCGTCATGATCAGTAGCTTGTCTCCCCCATGGGTGAACTGCCATTGATCCCGAGCAAGCCCTCGTCTTGATCAATGGCACCACTGATCCCTAGCAAACCCTTGTCATGATTAGTAGTTCGTCCACCCTCGTGTACAGACAAGGTCATGGCATGTTATAATAAAAAAATGTAGGTAATGCCACATCCCAGGAGAGATCCCCGGTTCACCACTCCCGTAGATCACCGTGCCTCCACTAATATGCTAATAATACCAATAAACATGTGCATAATATAAATAGGGCTACACCTCAACAAAGATCCCCGGCTCCCCACTCCTATGGTTCATCATGCTAAGGTGTTAACAATTCCAACATAGTCCGTGTATTCGTGTGTCACCCTCCTCTGGGTACCCGCACCTCACCCAAACCATCATACATGGCTAAACATATACATCAATATAAGTAGAATATAAGTAGGTTGTACCCAGCATAGATCCCCGGCTCCCCACTCCCATGGTTCACCGTGTCTCCACTAAGGTACTAGCATCATCAACATGGTCCGTGTACCATGCATCACCCTCCTCTGGGCACCCACACGTCACAAGTACCATCATACCCACAATACATACATCCAATCAAGTATAATTGTAAAAATGAAAAGATACAAGCTTAAATGTACAGATACAAGTATGACATGTGATAATACAAAATTGTAAAGGATGTCGCATCCCAATAGAGATCCCTAGTTCACCACTCCCATGGATCACCGTGCCTTCAATAAGATGCTAGTAATATAAATAAACACGTGTATAATATAAATAAGGCTGCACCTCAGTAAAGGTCCCCGGCTCCCTACTCTCATGGTTCACCGTGCCTCCCCCCCCCCCCCACTGAGGTATTGCAACAACCACATGACCCTTGTACCCATGCGTCACCCATCCCTGGGTACCCGCATGTCACATATGCCATCATAACCAACCATCCATCATCCAAAACATAACATAGTTATTATTATGCAAATGCATGCTCAGATATAACAGTTATTGGATGGCATGTTAAAAAGCATTTAAACACAATGTATAACATACATCATATGTCATAATTCTACGGACCCAACCCCTCACCTGTAGGCACCACTAGTGCTGAAGAACCTTGAAGCCAACAGTAGGCTGATGAGGACATCTAAGAGTCCTAGTAGATTTAGGATTCTATTATATTTAGGCTTTTATTTATTTTATTTTGTTTTATTATTTTATTTTGTTTTATTGTTGGAGACGTGGGATCTTTAGTTTGTTAGAGTTGTGGGTCCCAGTTGTGGGCCCCTTTTTAGTTGTTTAGTTGGTTTATGATTTGGTTTGTTTTATTAGTCTTTAGAGTTATACTCTAATTAGGATTGTAAGCCTTATAAAGACTCTTTTTTAATTAATGAAATTAGATAATGATTATTGAATGCAGAAAAAAAAAAAAAAGCTCTCGTGCTCTCTCTCTTTCTCGTCTCTCTCTCTTCTCTTTGTGCAGGTCTAAAATACCCAATCCAGTATCTCTCTCTTGGCTTTCTCTCTCTCTACTGAAGACAGGTATGCTTCCCCTCCCCCCCCCCCTTGCTGATCTGTCCATAGATCACTTCCCCCCCTCTTTCTCTCTCATCTTCTTATCCCTCTCTCTTTCTTGTTACATAATTCCCCTCCCCCTGTTTATACTGTTCTCGGCAGTGCTTTCTCTTCCCTTTTCCTTTGCTGTTTTATTTTCTGGTTATTAGGAATTGATTCAAGACACCCTGCTATAACACTGGCAACACCTAAAACCCTAGTTCTTTTAGTGTTTTCTTTATATTCACCCCTTCTGTTAACCATTATCATAGTACAACCTACTGCTGGGTTATTTATTTTTTTGTTCTAGTACATTATGTTGAGCTGTAACTCTAATCTATATATTCTACCATAGTGAATGCCAAGTTAGTGCTTACTAACGTGGGCAGCCACTTTGATAGCATCGTTACAGCTGAACCTTCATATTTAACATGTTATGATTAGGATTTCATCTCTTTAATTATTGAAAAGTTATTGTTTTTACATGTTCATGGGTTTTTCTAATCATTAGGCATTTAATCTTGTTAGTTTTAGGAGTTTTGAAATCTTTTGCACATTAGTACTTCTTAACCTATGGTTTATTATGAACCTAACATGAAACCTAATTAATAATTGCTTAGTTGATCATGTTACTTGGTTTTATACTATTCTTTACTTGTGATTATCATGATAGTAATCTAGTAAGCATGTCATGTGCGTTGCTGCCCATAACAGTCCCTACACATTAGTTAATTATTTCTTTAATCCTTATGTTAATTTGTCGTGTTAGAGTAGGGTAAACTAGAGACCCTAGGTTAGCCTACATCAGTTTGGTATCAGAGCCTAGGTTAGAGCGTCCGTTAGGTGTTGGTTAGGATACTTAGTGGAGTCAATCTTGTATGTCCACTAGGAGTGGTAAAAATTACAAAAATATGTCGAATCCATCCAATACCTCTATAACATCTGAGCAATTACAAGAGATATTAAAAGCTAATAATGAAGCGTTGGCATCCAGTCTCCAACCCATAGTCCAAAGTACCCAAGCCCTCTCCGATAGACTTACTGCCCTTGAAACAACCAATCGGAATGCTAATTGGCAGCAAGGTCAAAATGGCCACGGCATTGGACCTAGAGTGAACAATCCCAACACTATTTCGAAAAATCCTAGGAACGATAGACATCATGATTATATTGATGACCATGATAGGGTAGATGATAATTTCCATGGTCAAGGCCATGGTAAGAATAGAGGAGGATTTAGAGGTCGAGGATATCGAGGTCAGAGACACCACTCTCCTCCTGGAGATGATGATGACTATGGACATCGAGATAGAGGAGTGGATGTTAGGAGCATGATCAAAGTAGATGTTCCAGACTATGATGGACAAATAAATGCCAAGATTCTTTTAGGCTGGATCAATCGAATGGATAGGTACTTTGAATTTTATGAGCTGTCTGAAGAACTTAAGTTTAGGTTTGCAAAGATGAAGCTCGTTGGAGCTGCTCAGGATTTCTGGATTGAATTAGAATATCAAGAAGAAAATCTAGGTCACGAGCCTGTCTCAACTTGGCGTGAGATGCAAGAAAGGCTTAAGCAGAAATTTCTACCTCTCACCTATAGGCACCAACTCCTTAAAGACATGACTAACTTGAAGCAAGGTAAGATGTCTGTAACTGAGTACATGGCTAAATTTAACGAATTGAAAATCCAAAGCCAGACTCGAGAGGATGTTGAGCAAACACTAGTTAGGTTCCTTGTGGGACTTAATCATGACATCCAGTTACGCCTAGCACCTCACCTAGTTAGAAACATCCCTCAAGCCTTCTGTATAGCACTAGAATTAGAAGGGACTATGAAGTTCACACCACAGAAGAAAAGTGGATTCCCATCTGGGGAGTTTAACTTCCGAAAGCCACTTTCAAATACTTCTACCCCTAACCCTCCACGCCCACTTGACAATAAGGGTAAAGGCATTTTGGGAGAAGCGTCCAAAAAGAGTGGTCAAGCACAGTGTTTCAAATGTAAAGGTTATGGTAATTTTGCTAGGGAGTGCCCAAATTAAAACTTGTATGTGGGTGAACCAGAGTATGAAGAGCCTACTCTAGAGGATACCCAAGAAGGTGAGTACGAGGAGCATAGACCTGATGATACTATCTCGGATGAGGATGATGAAATGGCAGATATCTCTAAGCTAAGAGTTGTCCGTTGTATTGCGTCACACCCCAAGAACAATCATGAAATTATTTTGGATGAGGACGATGTATTAGATATCTCTAGGTTAGGAGTTGCCTGTTGTATGATGTCGCAACCCAAGAATAATGATGATTGGCGGCGCACCAATATCTTCATTACTTATACCTGTCATCAGGGTATGAATTGCCGTGTCGTCATTGATAGTGGTAGTTGCATGAACATCGTGTCCCAAAATATTGTAACGAGAATGGGGCTCAAACCAGAAGCACATCCGAAGCCTTACAAGGTTGCCTGGGTTGACCAATCTATAATTCTCGTCACTTTAAGGTGTTTAGTCCCCTTGCATTTTGCAGGATATGAAGATAAGGTATGGTATGATGTCTTAGAGATGGACGTTGCTCACATAATCCTTGGTAGACCTTGGATATATGACCGAGATATCACTAATTTTGGGAGGGCTAATACATATGTCTTTGAGTTTAAAGGTAAGAAAATCAAATTGTTTCCTAGTCCCCCAAGGGAGATAAAAGCCCCAGAACATAAGGGAAGCACATCTAAGAACACTTCGAAAACACTCAACATCATGAATTCAAAACAGTTCGAAAAGGAGTGTAAGGACACCAGGGTTATTTATGCTTTAGTAGCCACACAAGTTAACAAAGAACTGCCCAATCCATTTGTTGAGGCTCCTAAAGAAGTTCAACCCCTCCTGAAAGAGTTTGAGCAGTTGTTTCCTGATGAACTAACCAAACTACCACCTATGCATGACATTCAACATGTCATCGATTTGGTTCCAGGGTCCTCACTACCAAACTTGTCCCATTATAGGATGAATCCCAAGGAACATGCCGAACTTAAAAGACAAGTAGATGAGCTACTTGAGAAGGGATTCATTAGAGAGAGTCTTAGCCCCTGTGGGGTACCTGCTCTACTAACACCCAAGAAAGATGGAACTTGGCGTATGTGTGTTGACAGCAGAGCCATCAACAAAATCACCGTTAAGTATAGGTTTCCTATACCTAGACTTGATGACATGCTAGACATGATGGCTGGAGCGAAAATCTTTTCCAAGATTGACCTTAAGAGTGGGTATCACCAAATTCGGGTTAGACCTGGTGATGGGTGGAAGACTGCCTTCAAAACAAAAGACAGTCTGTATGAGTGGCTTGTCATGCCTTTTGGTTTGACCAATGCACCGAGTACATTTATGAGAATTATGAATCAGGTGCTCCGACCATACAATGGCAAGTTCTTAGTGGTTTACTTTGATGATATCCTCATCTTCAGTAAAACACAAACCACTCACCTAGATCACTTATGTCAAGTCTTTCAAACACTTCTGAATGAAAAACTTTATGTAAATTTAAAGAAGTGTACCTTTATGAGTGATCTAGTCATTTCTGGCGAACTTTGTGGCGCATGTTAGGTACTACACTCTGTTTTTCATCAGCTTTCCATCCTCAGACCGATGGTCAAATTGAAGTCATAAATAGGAGTTTAGGAAACCTGTTACGTTGTCTAATAGGCGAACACCTTACTAGTTGGGACCGTGTCCTTACCCAAGCCGAGTTTGCGTACAACCTTTCAAAAAATAGAACCATTGGTTTGTCCCCTTTTGAGGTTTGTCTAGGTCATCAGCCTAGGACCCCCATGGACCTTATCCCTGTTGTGTCTAGCTCTAGGACATCCCAATCAGCCGAGTCTTTTGTGCAGCACATACATGACTTTCATGCAAAGATTAGACGTAGGATAACTCTAAGTAATGAACAATATAAATCTAGGGCAGATGTGCATCGACGACTGCAAGAGTTTCAATAGGGTGACATGGTAATGGTCAAAATTAAACCACAACGTTTTGTCAAAGGAAAGTCAAGCAAGTTACATGCTCGCAGTGCAGGACCTTTCAAAATTCTTAAGTGAGTGGGAGCGAATGCTTATGTGCTAGAGCTACTTCCGGACATGGGAATCAGCAACATTTTCAATGTTGAAGACCTGGTTTCCTACCATGACCCTGCTACCGCCCCTTCAGTTTATCCTGATAGCCTTGAGGCTTTTCCTTTCATTGCTGATACTTTTGCAACTGACCCTATTAACCATACTACTACCTCTACCCCTCCTATACCCCATATAGAGCAGCAAGTTGAGGAGATTGAGGAGATTATTGATGAGCGAGTCACTGCTACCCATACTGACGGTTCTCGAGAGTTTTTAGTTCGATGGCGTAGACGACCAGATATTAATTGCACGTGGGTTTCTATGGAAGAGCTACAATGACTCGACCCAGATATACTTGAGCATTATATCAGTGCCTCACCTGAGGTGACATCTTCCAGACCGGGATGAGTTGATGACGACATCTTGGCAGACCGACCATTTAGAGTGTACAAGCGGTGGATACGGAGATGTCAGACTTCCCCTCCTCTCTTGTGGGTTAACGATGCATTCCAAGGATATCACCTAGCTAGGGACAGTGGTGATGAGTTCCTAGTCAGGCGCAGAAATTTATGGATCGTGCGAGTTTATTCATCGGAGGTGAATTCTTCCCAGCCGGGGAGAATTGATGAGGACATCTAAGAGTTTTGAGGACATCTAAGAGTCCTAGTAGATTTAGGATTCTATTATATTTAGGATTCTATTTATTTTATTTTGTTTTATTATTTTATTTTGTTTTATTGTTGGAGACGTGGGATCTTTAGTTTGTTGGAGTTGTGGGTCCCAGTTGTGGGCCCCTTTTTAGTTGTTTAGTTGGTTTATGATTTGGTTTGTTTTATTAGTCTTTAGAGTTATACTCTAATTAGGATTGTAAGCCCTATAAAGGCTCTTTTTTAATAATGAAATTAGATAATGATTATTGAATGCAGAAAAAAAAAAGCTCTCGTGCTCTCTCTTTCTCGTCTCTCTCTCTTCTCTTTGTGCAGGTCTGAAATACCCAATCCACTATCTCTCTCTCGGCAATCTCTCTCTCTACTGAAGACAGGTATGCTTCCCCTCCCCCCCCCCCCTTGCTGATCTGTCCATAGATCACTTCTGCCCTCTTTCTCTCTCATCTTCTTATCCCTCTCTCTTTCTTGTTACATAATTCCCCTCCCCCTGTTTATACTGTTCTCAGCAGTGCTTTCTCTTCCCTTTTCCTTTGCTGTTTTATTTTCTGGTTATTAGGAATTGATTCAAGACACCCTGCTATAACACTGGCAGCACCTAAAACCCTAGTTCTTTTAGTGTTTTCTTTATATTCACCCCTTCTGTTAACCATTATCATAGTACAACCTGCTGTTGGGTTATTTATTTTTTTGTTCTAGTACATTTTGTTGAGCTGTAACTCTAATCTACATAATTTCTGCCATAGTGAATGCCAAGTTAGTGCTTACTAACGTGGGCAGCCACTTTGATAGCATCGTTACAGCTGAACCTTCATATTTAGCATGTTATGATTAGGATTTCATCTCTTTAATTATTGAAAAGTTATTGTTTTTTACATGTTCATGGGTTTTTCTAATCATAAGGCATTTAATCTTGTTAGTTTTAGGAGTTTTGAAATCTTTTGCATATTAGTACTTTTTAACCTATGGTTTATTATGAACATGACATGAAACCTAATTAATAATTGTTTAGTTGATCATGTTACTTGGCTTTATACTATTCTTTACTTGTGGTTATCATGATACTAATCTAGTAAGCATGTCATGTGCGTTGCTGCCCATAACAGTCCCTACACATTAGTTAATTATTTCTTTAATCCTTCTGTTAATTTGTCGTGTTAGAGTAGGGTAAACTAGAGACCCTAGGTTAGCCTACATCATAGGCTCTGTCAACTACCCCCGTTGGTTTACCCATTAAATTGCATAAGTTCATTATGTTAATTAAGTAGCTTTTAACCCACATGGACATGTCCTAAATGCTCCCATGTGGGTCTCAAGATAAGTCGAGAACCCAACGGTTGGTCCTCAAAGGATCTAACTAGACACACTGGCCAATAGTGGCCAAAGCGGCAGGTGATTCTGGTAGATGTATCCTCTGGAATAAGCCATCGACTTATCCTTAATGGTTTACAACAAATAGGAAACTGAAGGGTCGAGGCAGATGATCATCCATCAGGCTCATCATCCGGTTTAACACTTATTAAATTAGAGAACTCTCTAGAAGCGAGCAGAGGCTTTGTCGGATGGTACATCAGCCAGCTTTGCCTCCAGCTTCAGTTTGTGCCTCCGCCTCCAGTTCCTAAAGTCCTAAGTATGTTAGGTGCAGGGCATGCGGGTGGACGCATTTGTCGGTTCATCTGCCGGTTCCATCCGTCGGTCTAGTCCAAGAACTAGGGTTTGACTGAGGAAGATGAAGCAAAAGTTGGGGATCTGCTCATCCAACATACTTCCTTCCATAATAGGATGATGGGGAACATTTTGCCCACCCTTGTTGGTGTTTTTAAGATAAACAACACCTCCACTAGAGGTGTAAGGGCTCCTAACCAAAATCTAGGGTTTGTTCTTAGCCTCTATTAATGGTGGCCATTAATGTTAGCCAAGCTCCACCATCCATGATGGTCATTAATACTACAAAGCAAGGGAAAGGGGGTTGGGAAATCTACTTGAGATGGAAGATAACCCAAGACTTGATCTTCAAGCTTCTCCCAAGCATATCTCCAAAGGTTAGGTTGAAGCTCCCCAATCCCACCAAATAGCTAGAACCCAAATGAGGGTTTAGCTCTTATATAGGAAATCGGGGAGAGAGAAAGTGACCCGTATGCATAAGCCGGCGGCAAGGAATTGGGTGGCTCATCCTCTGGTTGTGCCTCCGGTTTGTACCGCCGATTAGGCATAAAAGATGTCCCTGGCTTTGGTTTCTCAGGCCCAACGCATTGGAAGGCACACTAGACCCACCTAAGGTCCATTACACTAATTAAATTCCAGCTAGAGTTCCTCACCTAGGATCTAGACGTATCCATCGAGTCTATCAGCTTTCGATGTGGTAAGACCCGACATGTGCGATGGTCCAAATCGGTAAGAAAATTGGCGGGTCTTACATCAGAGGATTCTTGAGAAGGGTACAATACATAAATAGGTTCATTGCGCACTTAACAGCTATCTGTGAACCTATTTTCAAGTTGCTAAAGAAGGATCAACCGAAGACTTGGAATCCACAGTGTCAACTGGCCTTCGAATGAATCAAAGCATATCTGACCAACCCACCAGTTTTGGTTCCTCCGGCTCCTGAGAGACCACTTTTGTTGTATTTGTCTGTTCTAGAAGAATCAATGGGGTCGATGATCGCCCAACATGATGATGATGGACGTATAGAAAGGGCGGTGTATTACCTGAGCAAAAAATTTACAGGTTATGAGACCAATTACACTCCCTTGGAGAAGACATGCGCGCCACTGATCTAGGTTACGAAGAGGTTGAGGCACTATATGTTGTCATACCTAATTGTTCAAATCTCTCACATGGATCCGATCGTGTATCTTTTTGAGAAGCTAGCCATGACCCGAAGAATGACTCGTTGGTTGTTGGTTCTTTCTGAATTTGACATCACGTACATGAGTCAGAAGCCTATCAAGGGAGCGTTATTGCTGAACACTTGTCATCACTCCCAGTTGAAGGTAATTTCAAACAATTGGAAGATGTGTTCCCTGGTGAATAAATCTCCATTGTCCAAGAGAAAGTGGTAAATGACACTTGGGTAATGTTCTTTGATGGCATAGAAAACCACCGAGGGTGTAGCGCTAGGGTATTGCTGGTTGATCTTGATGACATTTTTATACCTTTGTCTTTCCGGTTGGATTTCGAATTCACCAACAACATAGAGGAATATGAGGCTTGTGTGCAAGCTCCGAGCAACATTGGCATACATAAATTGAAGGTATATGGAGACTTTCCCACCTACCCCCTTTTCTCTTCATCATCTTTGCTTCGTTGCCAGCAAGAAGCCATGACAGCCATGGATGGTTCCTATTTCTTTCGAGGACTTTGAAATCACAAGAGGATTGAGCCCGATACATCCAAAAAAAAATTAGAGAAATGAATCAGCCATAACATTTCAATAGAGATTACTCGTTGGAATTGCAAAGATAACTCACACAACTATAGAAACGATTAAACAGACCGTAGAGACAAAGAACAGAGATTAAAGAAAAGGGGGGAAGAATGGAATAGCTGAGCATTCAAAGAGGAGTTACTGAAGTTTGCCAAAAGTTGCAAAAACATGAACAAAACACAGAAAGGGGATTGATCGAAAAAGAAAAAAGAGATCTGTCTGATTAGAAGAGCTTTTGGGCAACAGTCATCAATAAATACTAATTATGGTGTTACATTTAGAAACTTATTTCCCAGGAAAATGGTTAGAAGCACCTAACATAGGGTGTTTTGCAATACTATTGACCTGTAGGCGAAGACTCAGCCCAAAAGAGAAATCAATATCAGAATCCCTTTCACCTCCTAAGGATAGTTGCTCCAACTGTTTCCTAGGTGACACAGGATAATGATTAAAATCAAATATTTTCATTTATAGCAAGGATAGAATCCATGAATTCAAATGCGTTAACCAATGAATTTTCCCAAGTTACAGGGAATACTAATTGTATGGGTTGCATTATATCGGTGAATCAAGTAACTTTAAACTCTCAAGGTTATTTGGATGTTAAGTCAAGAAAAGAAAAGAAAAACAACATAAGACAGTAATTGAAGAGATAATGATGAATTTATGTGTCTATTTCTCTCAATTTAAAAAATTCTCTAATCTTTTTTTTCTTTTCTTTTCTCGACATCCAAACAGAACAAAAATAACCGTAAACACCCATTCAGCCCTGTTAGTAATATATCTTTGCTTATTACCAATGTTAACGTAGCACATGAGGCCCATATAGAACCATAAGCCAATGTTGGTGGTAATTAGCGCCAGCGACACTAGCTGCTGGCCTTTTCTACTTCTTTCCTTTTATTTGGTTTATTCTCTTTTTATATTTGAGGTTATTTTGTTTCTTATTTCCTTTTCCTATCTTATGGAGACTTTCCTAATGTAATGGATTCCTTTGGTTATAAATACAAAGCATATAGAGGAGAGTTCCCTATTGATCTCGATACCATCTACTTGCTAGTTTTCGTGGTCTACTCTCTCTCTCTCTCTTTTCTTCTTCAATTCTCTACTTCTTCTTCTTTGATTTTCTGGTTTAGTTCTTCTATTGTGGTGTTTTGTTACATGGTATCTGAGCATTAGATCTTGACTATCATCAATACTTAGTTTGATAGGCCTTTGATATTTTTACTTTACCTATGTACTAATCTTTTCTTGGTGCTCTAGATGATCAAGATCTGTTGTACCCATTACTATGTTGTTCATGTGTGATTGATAACATCTTGATATCTTCTTACTATCTATGTGGTAAGTATTAATTAAAATTTTTTTTACTACTTATCATCCTACCACCTCCCCTCTTAAGCCATCATTCCTTTGGCCACTTGGTTGGCAGAACCGAGAAGTTATTTATTTGTGCAAAGATATATTCTTCTGCTTCTCTTTAAGCCTTACCTCCTTGGCCTCTCGATTGGCGAAACCAAGTGAAAGAAGAACAATTATTTTTTAGTTGTTTGGTTGTATTATTTACTAGTTATGATGACTGATTACAAGCCTTTAGAAGTTCAAATCATCTCTGCAAAATTAAAAAGGGTGTCGAATTACCTTTGACGGGCTCGGGCTATTAAAGCCTACATTCTCTCTAAAGAGAAACTATCATTGTTATTTGATGATGCACCTGCCCATGATCCTAAGGATCCATAATCTATGAAGATATATAATACATGGCTTTGTGATAATTCCATGGTTCAAACTTGGTTATGGAATAATATTGAGCCTTATATCCTGCCTACTGTGATGTTTCATGATAATGCCAAGGCCATCTAGGCTGATTTAAAAGATACATATTGTCAAGATAAGAATGTTTATAGGAATTATGACCTCTATGAGAGGATGTTTACTTATTCCATTGGTGACAAATCCTTGACTGATTACTATAGAGGTTTCAAAGGCCTTATTGAAGAGATCAAGGTTGTACAGCCCCTTTCTACTGATTTTAATAAACTGAAGACCCAACAGTCGAGTTTTATGTGGCCAAATTCTTAGTTGGCCTTTCTCTGAGTATCAAGCTGTGAAGAATCAGCTTCTTGCCGGTGCTTCCATACCTACCCTAAGTGAGACTTTCTTTTATCTCCAACTTTTGGTTCCCCATACTAACACTTCCCAAAAAGATACAATTGCTTTGTTTGCTGACCGTGATCGGGGTACCCTCTCTAGGGGTCATGGCTCCAACCGTGGTAGTGGTCGTGGTGGTGTTTTTGGCCGTTCTCAAGTTGATAAATCTGCCCGCTTCTGTACTCATTGCAATAAACCCAACCATATTGCTGATATCTGTTGGGATAAATTTGGTTGCCCTAAATGGGCAAATAATTTGGTGAACACTGTTACCATTGATGATGCATCCCCGACTACACTGGTTCCACCAAATACACCTACTCCATCTTCTGATCAGTATAAAGCCCTTCTTCGAAGGGTTTAAAACCTTGAGACCACTAAACCCTCTTCTACTGCTACTTTGGCTCGTACAGGTACAACTACCCATCTTTCCTTCACATCCCCTCACCCTTGGATCATTGATTCGGGTACTACCTATAACATAACGGGTGAGTCCTCTGTCTTTTCATCCCTTGATAACACAAATAAACTTATTACTAGTTACCTTGCTGATGGGTCTTCTACTAATGTCTCTCAATATGGTAATGTCTATCACACCCCAATTGTGACTAAACCAGAAGTATGAACGTCTCCAAACCACGGCTCACACCAGGATCTCAATAGACCATGTCAACAAACCATTCCAAGCAAACCAATCATAATCAGAGAATAATAAATAGCAGTGGATTTAATAAATAAATGAACTGAGTTTTCTATTTGTAATTAAATAATTATCCAGTTATGCCATCATTCACAATCATAAATAATAATTTATTACATTGTCTATACCCAACTAAAAGAAAGAAAAAAAATTAAATAAATAATCCCTAGAGGAACACACAGAAAGAGCACTCGCATGAGGCATCATGCTCGTCCTCTACTGCCTGTGTGTCAATAGCAGCAACTGTCCTGTACGCTGGGGCAGCCATAAAGTCTTCAACCATATAACTGTGAAGACAAAGATGGAAATTTTAGAAGTTGCCACCTAGATTAAGGTCTAGGACCTTGAAAAATATAAAATCTCACCCTAAGGTAAAACTTCGATTGACTCATGACCTTAGATTGGATTTTTGGTCTATCAGAGATTGGGTAAGCATCAGGTTACGGTTATGGGAAGGGGTTAAGCACCCAAACCTCCCGATCGAAATCGGTCTCCTATAACTTTCCTATTCTAACCTCTATCTATTAAATCGAACCAAACCAAGTGGTTTGATATCATTGAACCGAATCTGTATCCATCAGATTGCCTACGTATCACAGAATTATTTCAAAAATCAAGTTCACCATCGTAGTTCAGGTGTGATTAAAGTTTATGGATGTGATTTATGCTTGTGCATGATTAAATTCATTGTTCAAGTTAAAGTTTATGTTTGAAAGACTGAGAAATCCTATGGGTTAGGATCTGGATAGTCCATACGAACTGATAGATAGTCCTAGTGGATCTACGAATGGATAACCCTTTCTGGGTCTGAATATGGATAACCCTATTTAGGTTAAAATGTGGATGGATAACCCTATTTGGGTCAAAATGTGGGTAAATATCCTAGTGGATCTATGGATAATCTGAGTGGACTAAGGTTTGGATCCGAATTTGGGTTTCTCCCAAATAGCCTACGTATCCTAAGGTTTGCTCTAGGAATAAGAATCTGCGTAGTTCGAAATGGATAACCTGGTCTAGGTTAAAATGTGAGAACCTGTTCTAAGTTTAGGGTTTAGAACCTATTCTACGTTTAGGATTGAGAACCTATTCTAGGTTTAGGGTTTATTGAGAGGTGAAAATCGTCCTGAATTACTCTTTTCATCCTAAGTTCTAATTTTGGAAGGTTTGGAAAAACATTCTCTTTCTTTATTAAGATTTTTATTATTCTCATTATGCCCTTCCCAAGAATGTGGGTGCCTAAATGCACGTCCCCACGCCTAATATGTTTGCTAGGTGTACAGATATGGCAGTTCGACAAAGGTGCAACATAAATTAAGTTATTGCCATAAATAGAATATTTTAAGCATGGAATGTATGATATTTATGGTAACTACTACAACATATAGTAAGATTATGAAAATCTCCTTAATATGGCATGTATTGCAAATAAGGCAAGAATCTAATATGGCAAGATCTAATATGCTAATCTAAGCATGGCAAGACCTAATATGACAAGAAATTAATATATACACCTATATGTCAATATGGCAAGTATCAAACATAGAATGCAAAATATGGCATGAATCATCAAAAAAAGGTAAGATCTTATATGTTATTTTCTAAGCATGGTAAGACCTAAACATGGTAAGAAATTGATGTATGCATCTATATATCAATATGGTAAGTACCAATCATAGAATGCAAATACGGCATGAATTTTTCAAAAAAAAGTAAGATCTTATATGCAATTTTTTAAGCATAGTAAGACTTAAAAATGATAAGAAATTAATGTATACATCTATATATCAATACGGTAAGTACCAAATATAGAATGCAAAATATGGCATGATCATCCAAAAAGGTATGATCTTATATGCTATTTTCTAAGCATAGTAAGACTTAAAAATGGTAATTATTAAGATTTTACTAAATATTGTAAAAATCTATTTATTCTACCAAATATAGCAACACATGGAATATGGAAAATATGGTATACATAATCCAAACAAAGCATATGAATGCTCCAAATATAGCCATTTATCCAAATATGGTAGAATTTACTCAAACAACCAATTGCATGTTACAATGAATGAGACATCAATGAAACCTTTTTTTGAAAAGTGCAAAATTATCAAAAACATATGTTCAATGTTCTTTGAAAAATTGTAATTTTTTAGAAGACATTTGGAAAAGATTAATGACTCAAAACTACCATTATTGTGACACAAGGTTTCAGATAATGGATAAAATATGAACTACTTTCAGATTCTGTCACATTACACAAGAATGACCATAAGTAGGTCTTCTGTAACTCAAATCAAGTTCAATTGTTTTTCACAGAAAGATGACTCAAGATGCTATATTTCACCTGAAGGAGTCGAATCCCAACAGAGAGCAAAACTAGGTCAAAGATATGTCCCAAAATCGGATATGTGCACTGGTCAAGGCTATTCCAGATTTTTGACCAGTTGCACCATAAATTCTGTATAAAATATTATACTTATGAAAATTAAATCCAGATATATGTCTATTGTAGATAACTGTCTAATCTAAAATTTCATTAAGAAAAACAAGTGAAAACAGCATATTGTTTTTGTGAAAAATGATTCTTTTCAATCATGCAAATCAGTACATCCTGACAGATTCAAAATCATAACACTATGCACTCAAGAATCGATATCAATTCAATAAGAAATTGAAAAAATACGAAACGAGTGCCATTTTGAGAAAAGTTTCATATCTAAAAAGTTCATATGAAGTTGATTTTCTGATTATGGCCATAAGACCCTTGTCTAGAGACTTTAAAATAGAGGATTTGCATTATATCCGAGTAAAACAACAATGTCAAAGACGAATTTTTTAATATACTTTCCCAATTCTAAATGAAACGAAATTTTTAGGATAGTCTTCTAACATATCAGAGAGACTCCCATAAAAATTTAGGCTTCAAAATTTAAGAAAAACTACATGTGATGCACGTCCTAATTTTGAATCCTAAATCTGAAATTTTCATATTAGAAAACCACTTTATGAAACTTGTCAAAAACATCAAACATCATCATATAGCATTCAAAACTTCATCATTGAGTAGTTTATACAAATCATCAATCATAAAAAATGCTAGACATAAGCATCCTAACATTAATATGCATGCAATAGAGCATTCATGATCGAGATTTAATGGAAATAAATTTTTTTTTAAGCAAAATCAATATTCAAACATTCTAAAGACCTCTAAATTTGTTTAGGGTACTAACCTTGTGTTCGAATCAAGCGAAACCGTCGATGTAGAATGTCTGGAGATCATATCATGTTTTTTGAATGCGAATCTTCCTACTTAGTTTCTCTGCTTCTCTCTCTCTCTCTTTTTACTCTTTTCTTCTTCTCTTTTCTTTCTTTTCTCTTCTTCTTCTCTTTCTTTCTCCCTCTCTCACATTTTTCTCTCTCACCCACGTCCTCTCTCTCCTTGTGGTCTGAAAAAAGATCCCTCTCTCTTTCTCTTAGCCTATTTATGCTTTTTCTCTCCTCTTCTAGAAGATCCTTCTTTCCTTTTCTTCTTTTTCTAGAAATCTTTTTTTTTCCTTTTCTTCTTTCCTTTCTTCTCTTCCTTCCCTTTTCTCTTCTCTCTTCTCTCTTCTCTACGTTTTCTACATGTTTCTAGAGTACAAACGTCCCTCTCTCTCTCTCTCCTCTTCTCTTCTCTCTTCTTCTCTCTTCCTTCCTTTTCTTCTTTTTCTTCTAGAAAAATCCTTTCTTTCCATTTTTTCTTTCCTTTCTTCTCTCTTTCCCACATTTTTTCTCCTTCCTTTCTTTCCTTTTTCTCCTTCTTCTTCTAGAAAATCTCTTCTCTCTTTCCTTTATCTCTTTTCTTCTTCTAGAAAATTCCTTCTTTCCTTTTCTTCTTCCTTCCTTTCTTCTTCTTCCTTTTCTTCTTCTTTCCTTTTTTTTTTCTTTCTTCTTTTCTCTCTTTTTTCATCTTTTCTTTCTAGAAAACGTTTCTTTTTTTTTTTCCTTTTTTCTTTCTTTCCTCTTTCCTTCATTTTTTTCCCTCTCTCTTTTCACGTTTTCTTTCTAGAAAACATTTGTTCTTGTCTTTTTCTTTTATTTCTCTCTCTTTCCTTTTTTTTCTTTCTTCCTCTCTCTTTCCCATGGCCTCTCTTTCCTCTCTCTTTCCTATATATATATATATATATATATATATATATATATATATATATATATATATATATATATATATATAAATAATATATATATATATATATATATATATATATATATATATATATATATTATACACATATAAAAGAAATGCATGCATATGAGCTGACATAACTTGGTCTGGATTGGTCTGAGCTGGGCCGGGCTAAGTTAGACTAAGCTGGATTAAGCTGGTTTGGGCCAAGGTTGACATTTCATTGTCCATTTCTGTCACCCTTCCATATGGAATTTTTTAATAGCAACTATTCTAAATTTTCTACATTCACTTTGTAGAACACTAAAAATGAAGAATATTGGAACTTGAATCACCTCATTTGGAAATAAAATGGCGAACTTATGAATTTTTAAAGTTTAAGTAGGTTAATTTTCGATAATTTGGCTGACCATCTGCATGGGATCCTTCGGAGACTTCTACCGAAAATCCTTTACATCCGTTTTGTAGAGTACTAAAAATGGAACATAATGAAACTGAAATCACCTGATTTGGATATGGGATGACCAAAATATGAATTTTCGAAGATTAAATGATCATTTTCATGTGTAATTTTGCATGAGACCCTTCGGAGACTTCTACCCGAGATTTTTTACGTCCACCTTGTAGAACATTACAAATGAAGAATAATGGCTTTGGAATCATCTGAATCTGACGTAGAACGACAAAGATATGAAGCTTTGAAGTGCTAACGATAATTTTACATGAAAGCTTGCATGGGGCCCACTGGTGACTTCTACCCGGGATTTTTCACGTCCACTTTGAAGAGGACTGAAAATAAGAAATATTGACAATTGAATCATCTGATTTCGATATCAGATGACCAAGATATGATGTCTTGAAGTTTAAATGATAATGCATGCATCATACGATAATTACGTAACAAAATTTGATGATTTCTTCATAACTATTCTAGGATCTCTTATTCAGGTAGGGAATTAGGTTCATACCTTTATTCAGAGGTTTCTCTGAACTTCCTCCTCTTCCTTAGTATTCTTCTTCAATTTTTCTTCTCTTCTTCTCTTCTTTCTCTTTCTCTTTCTCTCACTTTCAATTAGGGTTCTAATGGACTGAAAGAGGCTAAGGGACATCCTATTTATAGAGGAAAACCCTCCATAATAAGTCCCAATGAGTTTAGGAAAGATCTCCTTTGAATTAGGAAAGTTTCCTAATTTTCGGTTTTTGTCTGTCATCGTAGGGTCGGACGTAGGGTCGCAGAATCCGTCGACCCTATGTTTTTCTAGTCATGCGACCCTATGACTAGAAAATCATGGGTTGGACTTCTATTGAGGTGGGGTCGACCCTACCTGTTTAGGTATGCGATCCTACCCTCACATTTACTGTTTTTGGGTTAGACTCATCCCTGGTCTTGTGATTTCTTCACGCACTTGGTCCACTTGGCTCAACCATGATAGGTAGACCTGGTACAAGGTGGCAAGACCGGTTAGTTCGATACGGTTCTTACAACTCCCCCCTCTTATTAAAATTTCGTCCTCAAAATTTGTACATACCTTCCGAGTTGAAAAGGTGAGGATATTGCTTCCACATAGCATTCTCTTCTTTCCACGTGATCTCTTCTATATCTCGGCTTCTCCAGGTAACCTTAACATAGTAGATGTCACGGTTGTGTAGTCGTTGAACCTTTCTACTAGTGATTTCAGTTGGTGCTACTTCGAATGTCAAATCATTAGTTAGATCTGGTGGATCCACTATCAAAACATGCGTTGGATCTCTAACGTACTTCTTTAATAATGAGACATGAAATACATCATGAACACTTGACATAGATGGTGGTAGTGCTAACTGATAAGCCACTTTTCCTCGTTTGGCTAAAATCTCATATGTCCTGACATATCTCGGACTTAGCTTCCCTTTCTGTCCGAATTGTTTTAAACTTCGCATAGGTGATACTTTCAAGAATACCTTATCACCTCTGACAAATTCAAGGTCTCTGCGTCAAGTATCTGCATAATGTTTCTGACGATTCTGAGCCATTCTAACTCTTTCTTTGATAATGTCGACTACTCGACAAGTCTCTTCAATAAATTCTAGTCCAACAATGCTACGTTCTCCAACTTCATTCCAAAATAGAGGAGTTCGACACTTTCTACCATACAGTGCTTCATAGGGTGACATCTGTATAGTAGCATGATAGCTGTTGTTATAGGCGAACACGATCAAGGGTAGTTTCTCGCCCCATGAGCCTTTAAAATCAATAACACAAGCTCGAAGCATGTCTTCTAAAATCTGAATGGTACACTCCGACTGTCCGTCTGTCTGAGGATGGAATGCAGTACTGAACTTCAACGTTGTACCCATAGCCTTTTGCAATCCTTCCCAAAACTTTGAAGTAAAGCGTGGGTCTCTATCGGACACAATGCTTTCAGATACACCATGTAATCTGACAATGTTATCCACATATAGCTTGGCTAACCTCTCCAGGGTATACTATGGTCGTATAGCTATAAAACGAGCTGTCTTAGTCAGACGATCTACAATCACCCAGACCGCGTCAACTACTCGAGGAGTCAATGGTAACCTGGTCACGAAATCCATAGTGATGCAGTCCCATTTCCAAGTTGGTTCTGGTAGCGGCTGTAATAATCCTGCAGGTCTTTGTCGTTCAGCCTTTACCCTCTGACAATTTAGGCATTGAGACACGAATTTAGCTACATCTGCTTTCATTCCTCTCCACCAATATAATTTCTTCAAATCGTGATACATCTTTATACTTCCAGGATGTACCGAATAGGCGGTGGTGTAAGCTTCCTTCATTAGTCAGTGTCTAATGTCCAAATTTTCTATTTCAGGAACACATACTCTTCCTTTGTACTTCAGTACCTTTTCATCGTCCAAGGTGAACTCAGGAGTCGTCCTATCTTTTTCGATGTCTTTTTGTACCGTTCTCAGATAAGGGTCTGATTTAATAGCTGCTTTCACTTCATCAATTATATCAGGTACAATCTTCAACGTTGCGAACATATTTGAAAACCGATAAATAAACCCTTGGTTGGTTGATTCACCCGGTGCATCTATCACGAACTGCTCATTACCGTAATTGAACACTTTTCTTGTAGTACACATTGCTGCAGTCGTGTTAACCTCTCCTTGAAATTTTATCATTGTTTTTCTGCTTAGCGCATTAGCAACTACATTAGCCTTTCCTGGATGATACTGGATATCGCAATCATAGTCCTTCAATAATTCCAGCCATCTTCTTTGTCTCATGTTCAACTCCTTCTGATTAAAAAGATAAGTGAGACTCTTATGATATGATTTAATCTGAAATTTCTCTCCATACAAATAATGTCTCCATATCTTAACAGCATGTACTACTGCTGCTAATTCTAAGTCATGAGTGGGATAGTTCTTCTCATGTGTCTTCAGTTGTCTTGAGGCATACGCAATTACTTGTTCTCCTTGCACAAGTATACATCCTAAACCCAACCCAGACGCATCAGTGTACAAGATAAATGGCTATCCTGGAATAGGAATAGTCAAGATCGGAGCAGATATCAATCTAGCCTTCAATGTTTGAAAACTTTTCTCACATTTATCCGTCCAAACAAACTTTTCTCCTTTCTTAGTCAAACTGGTGAGAGATATGGCAATTCTGGAATAGTCTTCCACGAATAGTCGATAATACCCAGCTAGACCTAGGAAACTTGTAATTTCTGCAACGCTCTTTGGTGCTTCCCACTTCACAATGGCTTCAGTCTTACTGGGATCCACTTTAATTCCTTCAGCAGATACAACATGGCCTAAGAAAGCGACCTCATTTAGCCAAAACTCACACTTTGTAAATTTGGCGTAAAGCTTCTCTTTCCTTAGTCAATGTAGAGTGGCTCTTAGATTCATGACATGAGTTTCCTTGTCCTTGGAGTAGACCAATATATCATCAATAAACACAATGACCGACATATCCAACATATCATGGAATACCCGATTCATGAGTTCCATAAAAGTTGCGGGTGCGCTAGTCAATCCAAAAGACATGACTAAAAATTCATAATGTCCATATCTTGTTCTGAATGCTGTCTTTGGAATATCACCATCCTTAATCTTCAACTGATTGTATCCTGACCGAAGATCAATCTTGGAGAACACCTTGGCACCTTGCAACTGATCGAACAAGTCATCGATCCGAGGCAATGGGTACCGATTCTTGATTGTCAGCTTATTCAATTCCTGATAGTCTATACACAGTCGAACGCTACCATCTTTCTTCTTTACAAACAATACTGGCGCTCCCCATGGTGATATGCTAGGTCTGATGTAACCCTTGTCCAATAATTCCTATAACTGTACTTTTAATTCCTTCAATTCAGTAGGAGCCATTCTATAGGGTGCTTTAGATACTGGTGCAGCTCCGGGTATCAGATCTATAACGTACTCTATCGCTCAGCGGGGTAGTAGTCCTGGTAGTTCTTCAGAAAATACATCTGGAAAGTCACGCACCACATCAATATTCTTCATTTGTGGAGCTTCCTTGGTGAGGTCGACCACTGATACTAGATTCCCAACTCCTCCTTTCTCGAGGCATTTCCTAGCCTTTAATGTAGAGAGGATGAGTTTTCGTTTACGGGGAAATTTGGTTCCCGCAAAACTAAACTTTGCTCCTTCCTTGTCTTTAAATGTCACTTTCTTTTCTGCACATAATAGGTTTACAGAATGCCGAGCTAACCAGTCCATTCCCAAGATGACGTCAAAGTTTGCCATCTCAAGTTGAATCAAGGTTGCATCCAAAGTCTTCACTCCAATAAGAACTGGACATGGTCATAACCTTTTTCTAATTCCACTTCTAAATCCCATCGGCAATCGTACAAGCAGTTTGTAGTCTAAAGATTTGTAGATTCAGCTTCTTTCCAAATGACACAGATATAAAAGAATGAATAGCTCCAGAATCAAAGAGTACTCTAGCGGGTATGCCATTAATAGGTACGATACCTGTGATTTGTTTTAGTTTTAGTCTACATGCTCACACAATGTAACACAAATGAAAGGTTCAGGTCATACCTGTGACCACATCAGGCGATGCGGCTGCATCCTCAGATGTAACAGCATAAACCTTTCCTTGTTGTAGCTGCTTTCTGGGTTTAGGACTCTCCCTTGAATAATGTCCTACTTGGTTGCAGTTAAAGCATTTTACTCCTCCATTGTTTTGCTTTTGTTGCGGTTGAGCTGCTGGAGTAGTCTTGGTTGCAGCATTAAAGCCTTGAGTACGGAAGGGTTTGAATGTCCTTGTATTCCCTCCGTTGTATGAATTTCCGTTTGGCCTTTCAATACCCCATTTTTGAACAAAGTAGCTCTCCTTCTGGCTCGACTCTATTACTCGAGCAATTTGTACGGCTTCGTTGTAAACTTTCTTTTCCAATCCAGAACATGCTCACGGATGCTTCCCCTGAGTCCCATGACAAACCTTTGGGTCTTTGTGTTTTCCTCCTGCATGTTGGCGGGTGCAAAGAAAAACAGCTCTTCGTAACGTTGTTGGTATGCATCCACAGTCATTTGGCCCTAATATAGACTCAAGAACTCTCTCTCTCCATAGAATCTCTGAAACTTCTGGGGAAGTACTTCTCAAAGAATGCCTTTTTATATATAACCCAGGTCAATTGGGCATGCTTTGTTAATAGATAAGTCCATGTGGACTTCCACCAGTGGTGTGCATCGCCTTTAAGCATAAAGGTTGCACACAACACTTTCTCCTCCTCATTCACTATCAACATCATAAAATTTCTTTCCATTTCATCAATCCAGTATGCTGGCCACAAAGGATCTGCTAGCTTACCATTATATTCTTTGGGCTTCATCTTTACAAAACGCTCGATTAGTCGGGAGTGGTCCAGCTGATACGGAGCATAGGCCCCATACATAGGTGGTTGGTACTGGTAACTGCCTTGAGCTACCTCAGGATTCTGTACTTGAGCCGGCATGACTGGTGTTTAAGGTGCGTGGGGTACCATGTTGCTTCCCCCTGGTACTGTGCTAGCTTGTCCTACTGGCATAGGTGTCGTATCTACAGCTGGAAAAGCCATGCCTATAGCAGCCTGCATATTGGCTTGCACCTGCTGTACTTGCTACAGCTGTTGTGCCAAGTTCATTGTCGCTGTAGCCAGATCTGTAGGTGGGGCTGGCAAGTTTGTAGGATTTGCCTGGCCACTAGCCACTTGCGGTGCCATATTCAGATTCTCCTGTGTTTCATGATTTACATGGCTGTCTTCCTCCACAGGTGGTGGTGGTGGAATTGGATTATGGCCTCGTCTGGTCACCCTTCGCCCAGCCATTTCCTGTTCTGGTGGTGGTAGTGTCTGAAAGCAATCATAGCACATGTGAGGCAATCAATATAAGTTGTTCTCAAGTCGAAAATCCAACTAATCAATATAAATTTCCAATTTTTCAGATCATTCTGACAAAATACTGTATTTTCCATCGTAGGGTCGATAGTAGGGTTGGTCCTTATGCGACCCTAGGGTATGCGACCCTAATAAACCCTGTCAGCTTACCGAGAGCCTAGGGTCGATCGTAGGGTCGGTATATGTCCGACCCTAGGTCCAACCCATGGTTCTCTGTCAGATCACCGAGAGCCTAGGGTCGATGGTAGGGTCGGTCTATGTCCGACCCATGGTTCTCTGTCAGATCACCGTGAGCCTAGGGTCGATGGTAGTGTCTGACGTAGGGTCGCACATTTTGGTCAAATTCTACGACCCTACAATCCAAAATTAGGTTTTTAAACCCGATTTTGGATTCATTTCCCATTTTTTCTCCTTTCTTCCAACTCAACTCGCTTCCCCTGAGTTGCTACAGTATCGACCCCTAGGGTTTGGTGATTGTTTCTTCCGTTCATGACTCCCACTCCGTCTCTTCAGGTATGCTCTCTACTGTTTCCCATTTTTAAGCTTTTTAAACTAGGTTTTCATCCATTTACATCGTTTTCTTTAAATTAAACTTTTTCTAACCGTAAAAATTAATTTTTTATTGGGGGATTTTGCTATTGGTCACCCAATGGACGAAAGCCCTCAAAAATATTTGAGTTTCATAGGTTGGTTATCGAGAAACTTGAATTTTTCCATTTTTTACCTAATTTTTGAGATTTTTTGAATTTATTGAAATTTCTTCAAATTCGATCTTTCTATATTAAATTTCCAACTGTATGAGCTTTGCAGGATGGTTTGGAACCTATGTAAGTCCTCCTGCCCAATTGTTTGGGTGAAAAGTGAGGCTTTTGACCAAATCATGCCGTTATAATGCCAAAATTTTGAGTTTTTCACCATTACTAATATCTCATTTGTTTTTCTGTGTCTTGACAGATAGTATGGCTCGTACCAAGGTTCCTAGGGCTCATGACCTAGTTCGTTTCCGCTTCAACGAGGCCGAAGCTCGATATGCTAGCTTTGAACATAAGAAAGTAGAAGGGGGTCGCTGTGTGAACTTGGCCAGTCTAGCCTTGTTCAACGTAGAGGGTGCTTTTGGTGACATGGACTGGCTTCCTGTGATCACCTATGAGGCTTGTACTCGTCCTAATTTGGTGAGACAGTTCTATTGCAATCTCCAAGTAGTGGGGGATCGCAATGACACAGAGAGGGGTAGGGAGCTCAGGATCACTAGCTACGTCAAGGGGGTAGAGGTTTCATTTAACTGCCAGCAGTTGGCTAATCTTTCGGGCATATCAAATGACGGCCCTTTGGTGTACTGTGCTCCCAAGGAGCCCCAGTTCCTATCCTTGAAGATACGTGCTGAGATTGATAGTCAGCTCATCAGAGATGATCGCAGGGAGATGAAAGCGATCAACCTACGTCCAGAGCCTCGGGTGTAGTGCAAAATTATCCAGCACAACCTGATACCCCAGAGTGGACATTATGAGAGGATCTCCCAGTTAACTCAGTATGTCTTCTACTGTATTTGCACCAGGAAGCCTGTTTGCCTTTCTTATATTATTATCCAGACGATGATCAGTGCTACGCTGCCTGGTCAGTTGGGCAACCTACCCTACGGACGTCTGATCACTACACTACTCACCTGCCTACACGTTGATTTAGTAGATGAGAGGATTCAGGAGAAGACCTTCTCATCGAATCTTGATTGGGAGGTCATCTGTAAGATGGGTATGCGGGATGCTCGGGTCAGTGATGATGAGAGGAACGTTCTGGTGCATCCTCGTACTCGAGTAGAGGTAGCAGACGCTGCGGCGGTAGCAGCAGCAGCAGGAGCAGGGGTCCACGGGGGTGATGCTGAGGATGAGGATCGTATGTACATGGATGTAGACTCCATACCTCTTTCATCACCTCTACATTCTACTGGAGCTGGTCCATCTCGGGCTCCTTCACACATGGCTGGTCCTTCACACCCACCTTCTGATGATATGATGGGGCTACTGCGCGAGATTAGAGAGGCTCAGCACGTGACTGGTCTGAGAGTAGGAGAGCTTCTAGATGCTCAGCGCGTGATTGATGGGAGAGTAGGCAAGCTTCTAGATGCTCAGCGTGCGACTGATGGGAGAGTATGCGAGCTCCTAGATGCTCAGTGTGCGTCCGATCAAAGGATGGCCTAGTTGATAGCTAGTCTCTAGACGACCCAGACTCAGGTAGCCTGGTTGACTAGAGTGTATGTTGAGGACTACAACAGAGATCGCGAGGCACCTCCTCCTCCAGCACCTCCAGTTCCATGATGTATATTTTCTTTTTATCCTTCTTTGTACTACAGAGTAACTGTCTGGATTGTGGACTGTACTCTGGTTTGGATATGTATAAACATGTTCTTTATTTGATGTATATGAAACATGTTTCTCCTTTTATGTGTGCATTATTCTCTTTCTTAATTTTGTCTCAAACAACACAGGTGCTTATAGTGTGTTCTTATTACAGCTTTTAAATTTTATCCTAACTCAGTTCATAATTTTTGTGGAATTATACTGGTTTAATAGACAGGACCTAAGAGCTCTGATACCAAGTTGTCACACCCCAATTCTGCACTATTCAGAATGGTGTGATGAACCGCTAATAAACCAACGGTTCAACCAGGATCTTGAATAGGTTGTGTCCGTTTGCTTGAACCATACACATCCATAACCATAATCAGAGTAAATAAACAATAGCAGAAGTCTTGTATATTAAATGAACTAAGAGTCTAGCTGTGATAAAGTAATTAAATTATCCAATTATCTCCAAATAACAAAAACATAAAATAAAATAACTTAATCAATTACATCGTCTGAATAATTGAAATAAAAACTAATCGAATACGCATGAGTTGCACTCGCATGACGAATCATGCGACTCCATCATAACTTCTGCATCCATCGCCGCCGCATGTCCATACATCGGAGCATTTATATAATCTTCTACGGTGGTACCTGCATCATCAACTATAAATATTAACGTCGAAAGGGTGAGCAGACATCATGGCTTAGTGAGCAAATAAAAAAATACAACAAACATATGCATGCATTCAATTCATATCTTTGGTCTGGTTCATAAGTTTGCAATGTGCTATAGAAAGGATAGGTGGCTGTCGCACCTCTATACACGAATGTGTGGAACCGTCCAATGGATCAAACACCATTGCCACCCCCACATGCACCCACCATGGAATAGAGATAGAACTAAAGTGCTTAGGACCGCACCGCATCACACTTCCCCTGATGCTTTACCCATGCCAACACGTAAGCCCCTGTTGGCGAGGGCTTACAAACTGGGCTCGGAACTAACTAATCCTAATGTCAAACAGTTTATCCAAGGCCTCACCCCAGCATCCCTCAATACATCCATAGAGATAGAGCTAAGGCCCCCCGATAGAGTCAGAGACTACACGGTCCGAGACCACCTCCCCTGATGTCCTACGACGTAATAGTTCTGCTAAGATAATGGCGATACGATGATGTTAGTGGACAAGACTTGAGTAGAGATAGAGCTAGAATCTGGTGACCAGGATGAACCACAGTGTCACGTCCTCCCCCTGATGCTCCACTCGCATCAAATACACTAACTACACACATACATTCACATGCCTATTCCTAGCATCATCATCATCATCATGTTATAAATAAACGAAATTAAATATGCATGAACATTAATAGCAGGAATATTGGATGACATGTTAAATGCACATTACAATCATACAAGCATAGAATCATTCATGGTATTTGTACTCAATAAATAAAAACAGTTTATTATTAGTCAATTAATTTAGGTCTTGTTCCCTCACCTTTGATTGAGCGTAGATTCTCGTTCAAGCTTTATGAATCACTTTTAAATCACTAGAAAGACCTAACAAGTCGATAAATTTTAATTAGAATTAATTCTAATATATTTTAAACTAACTGAAATCGTAGGGTCGCAGGTAGGGTAGCATCTAGGGTAGCAGTTTCTGATACCCTAGGGTGTAGGGTCGGACGTGGGGTCAGATACCATTCGACCCTACGTGTGACCACACCCTCCCTGGGACTTCCCAAGGGCATGTGTTCGATCATGTGGTCTCGTAGGATCGGATATTATTCGATCCTACGTGCGACCACACGTATTCTGAGTCGACCTTTCATTCTAAAGTCTATTCCTTCACGTTTGGATCCTTTGGCTTACTTTCATGGTCCATTCTATGATTTTTCTATGGCTTAAAACTACAAGTTATACACTATTCATAGTCCATAATGATTTTCTCCATGGAATCTCTTGAAACTTGTCCATGGATGGATGATTTGGGTTTCTCCTAATCCAATGTTCTTCATAACTATTCTAGGATCTCTTATTCAGATGGGGAATTAGGTTCATACCTTTATTCAGAGGTTTTTCTTAACTTCCTCCTCTTCATTAGTCTTCTTCTTCAAGTTTCCCTCTCTTCTTCTCTTCTTTCTCTTTCTCTTTCTCTCACTTTCAATTGGGGTTCTAAAGGAGTGAAAGAGGCTAAGGGACATCCTATTTATAGAGGAAAACCCTCCATAATAAGTCCCAATGGGTTTAGGAAAGATCTCCTTTGAATTAGGAAAGTTTTCTAATTTTTGGTTTTTATTTGTCATCATAGGGTCGAACGTAGGGTCGCAGAATCCGTTGACCCTACGTTTTTCTAGTCATGCGACCCTACGACTAGAAAATCATGGGTTGGACTTCTGTTGACGTGGGGCATGCGACCCTACCCTCACATTTACTATTTTTGGGTTAGACTCATACCTGGTCTTGTGATTTCTTCACGTACTTGGTCCACTTGGCTCGACCATGATAGATAGATTTGGTACAAGGTGGTAAGACCGGTTAGTTCGTTACAGTTCTTACATAATCCATTTGTAGGCTGATAAACTTCTTCTTGTATGAAGCTAGGCTATGAATACAAGGCTCATTTGTAGGCTGGGAACCTCTTCTTGCTAAGGTGGAACTCATGATGCAAGGTACTCGCGGGCTTGAACCCGACTTGATCCATTTGTAGGCTAATAAACCTCTTCTTGTACGGAACTAGGCTGTGAATACAAGGTTGATTTATAGGTTGATAAACCTCTTCTATATGAGGCTAGGCTGTGAATACAAGGCTGATTGCACGAGCTTGGGCTCGGCTTTGATTTGTCTTGATGGAAGACTTGTTGTCTATTCTTTGATTGAACTGGGGCTTTTTTTATTGAGATTTTGAGATTGATTTTCTGAATAAGCTAGGGATCTGCATTTGATTCACTTATAGGCTGAGATTAACTTGATCTTTGAATAAGCTAGGGCTCTACATTTGATTCTTTAATAGGCTGAGATTGATTTGAACTTTGAACTTTGGATGAGCTAGGGCTTTACATTTGATTCACTAATAGACTGAGATTGATTTGAACTTTGGATGAGCTAGGGCTCTGCATTTGATTCACTTATAGGCTGAGATTGATTTGAACTTTGGATAAGCTAACGCCCTGCATTTGATTCACTTATAGACTGAGATTGATTTGTTCTTTGGATGAGGTAGGGCTCTGCATTTGATTCACTAATAGACTGAGATTGATTTGATCTTTGGATGAGCTAGGGCCCTGCATTTGATTACGAAATGAACAAGAACTCAGAAGGTCACTTTTAGGGTGAGGAATTTGCTATTGATTCTGAAATGAGCAAGAACTCAGAAGGTCACTTATAGGATGACACTGAATGACTCATCTTTGAAGTTCCTACCCGCTTTGGACCTTCAGGATTGGAATATCCTTCTTGGAAGCTCTCTATGATTATGAACCTTTGAGAATGGAAACTAGAATATCCTCTTATGTAGATTTGTTGCTATGAACCTTTAAGATGCTCGAAAGTGACCCATACAGGAAGTCTTTGTTGATTTTGAACCTTTAGGGTTGAAATCTAACCCATCTTGGAAGTCTCTTGACTTTGAACCTATAGAGTACTGGATATATATTTGAAATGATGGTGAATTTCTTGGCAGTTTTCCAAGGTTTTTTTGCCCCTACTTTGTTGGTAAAGGCATAAAACATGGCATCAATGGAAATGGTGTCATGGACTGTTGGCATGATACTTTGATTTGAAATTTACCATTTATGACCTGGTACTGAAAGTTTGACTCAATTTCAGCATGGTAGTGATGACTTGGTTGCTCCCTTGGGAGGGTTCCATGTAATTTGAAAGTGATGATTTTCTTCAGCCAACATTGGTGTTGTTGGATTTTGGATTGAAAGCAACTCTAGCGAAGATTTTGGACAAGAATGAGGGGAGTTTGACAGTTTCTAACCAAAGTGATTTTATTGATTGACCTTGGTGTTAAACTAACGAGGGGCATCTGGTCAACTAAGTTCTTTGACTGTGCACTATGGTAGACCAAATTGGTAAAACAACCAAGCGGCGATGAAATGTGACATGGGTTTGACCCTTGATCTAGGCTCATGAAAAGCTCAGGGCTTTGCAACATTGTTGTGCCAATTTTGAAAGATGAATGAACCATGGCCCCAAAGTAGGCACGAGGAGCAAAGGATTCGAAGTGTTCCTTCAGAGAATTTGGTGACCAAATCCTAACAGGTGAGCGACCACATTGGATTTTCTTCATCAACAAGATTGGGAGAACTGAGAAATTGGCAAAAACCAACTTGGACGGACCTACTTCTATTGACTAGGAAAGTCAGTGACTTCATCTAGACAATGGATCCTAGATGTAATGCTCATGATCAAGTTCAATTCCTCTACATGGGGTATATCTATATCTCAGTGTCTGCATGTTGTGACAGACCGCTACTATAGAAGGAAATGAGCAACCTAGCAAAGTTGGAATTAGGTTGAATCTGGATTGCATCTAGAATTTGACCATGCTTCCAAGATCAAGGGAAGATTGACAGATTGATTGTAGAAAGTGACTTCTTAGATAAACCCTTCTTGAATCTTGAAAATGAGGGAGCTGATGATTTGATGAATTTGGCTACATCTGTAACTAGGCCATGAGAATTCTCTCTCTCCCTAATGTGACAAAAGGATTTGAAGATAGAATTTTGTTGAAAGGCAATGCTATGGAGCCCAAAAGGCAAACAGACGATGGTTTGTTCAACTCCTCTGAGTATGATTCACTGGAGAGCAAGAGGGGTTCATTTCTTTATGGAGGGTAGACTGGGTATGACACTTGTCCACATGAACCACTGAATTTTTCTATGAAGGGCCAATGAGGGCAATGCTTTAGGGTTGCATCAGATCGCCTATTCCCACTGGGGTATTATGGGTTGCCCATTGAGGTTTCTTGGGTTGCTTTTCCTTGCTGAGGTTTCTTTTCTTCCCTTTATTTTTTTTTTATTTTTTCTTTTTACAAACCCCATATTGGGTTGAATAAAGAGTCCTGATATGGTGAGGATATTGCCAAAATTATGGCCCTATCCAATGGTCTGAAACCCTTAGGGGAAATCCGAACGGCATGACTTTCATGACAAATAGGTAGCATTGCCCCACTGTTTAAGTTGACACCTACACGCATTGATAGGCAGGCAGCTATTTGAATCATCACTAAAAGCGACCTTAGGGAAATGCAGTCCCACACCAAAATTAAAAATGGTGTCGAATTATGTTTTCCTTTCTTGGAGATGTTCAGATGGAACACGTGTCTCAACAAGCTGCATCGAGATGCCGAATCAGTCGCGATCATATCTAGGCCTGAAACTTTTAAGTTTGTTGACAAGTATTGATGTTGAAGGTCCGGAAGGACTGATGTGAAACTGTCCACATGGGTCTACCATTGGGAGAGTGTTTTGTTGTTATGTAGAATGGGTTTATCTTACCGAAAAGATCCCATTTTATTGGCTTGAGAAATGAAGGGCTTATAGGAACCTTGGGAAGTCGTCGGATGTAATGAACGACAGATGAGAGTTCCAGCCAGATTCATGAATTTATATATAAAATGATGACATGATCACGAGATATAATGCCATAAAAACTGATAATCAAAAGAAGGGCTTGTGATAGAGACTCCTTAGAAGGCCGTCAGATTGATAGACGGGAGAGAGAGTCTAATGTCGATGAGAAATCTTTCTCTGATGATGAAGAAGTAATGAGATCGTCTCTTGTAAAGGCGGGATGTAATTGGCCAAAATCAAAAGTCCGGTCCAATATGCTGTGAATCTCGAAGAACGATCGCACTTGCTATCAGGCTTTAATTGGAACTACCATCCTCTTGAAGTGAGAGGGATAATTGGCTTACTATCGAGTTCCAATGCCATTCAACATCTTGCTATTTTCTTTTTCTTTTTTTTCTTTCTTTTTTTTGGATGTGGAGGCCACATAATGCAGTGCTTCGCTTGATCGCAAAGTTGAATCATGACTTTTAATATTGGATTGGAATCTTCTTCTTCCAAACATTTTCAATCAGATAAAACATCTTTGCCCCAGTTAGTACTCTGATCTTCAATAAACTTTATGAACATTTGTGACTGCTCAGCTAGTATCTGATTTTATCTGAATGGTGAATCTGTATGCTATCCTCTGAAAGTTAATCATCTCCTTCTGTCTGATGTGACTACCTCCCATTATTGATGTAGATAAAACATAGGCTTGAATTTTCTTTTTCTTTCTTTTTTTTTTTTTTTGTTCTTGGGTATTCCAATGACCTCATTCATTGATTTTGGGATTGGTCATTCATCATGTATCTCTTGCTTGCAGATGATGTACTTTGTAAGAACTTTGAAATTTTCATCTTTTTGGTAGCACATCTGTCCTCCACTCATTTGTACTGATTGGCTGACTTGTTAATATGATCTGTTACTATCTAATGCTTTCCTTGGAATCTTTTCACAGGTAGAACAAATGGCAGCTTCTCCAACACATGTTTCTTGAGAGTAATCTTATGTCTCCTGATTGATCATTTAAAGCTTTCCCAGACGGGTTGGACCTTTCTTTCTCAAGAGGCCGGGTGGTGTAGAAGTTCAAGAGACGGCTCATCGTTTCAATCATCTTCAGAGTCAGAATTGACTGCGCACATAGAATAGGAGGATGTATGAAACTGAGAGAAAATGTATGGAAGAGACAAAGCACAGAGTTTGAAATCCCAAACGGGGTGATTTTCTTTTACTTACTGGACAGATTATACTAGACTTGTCAACAAGCATATCAATCTTGGACCTAGACATGGATGACCTATCGAATATCGATAATAGAAAGTTGAAACAACTAGTTCGTCCAAGCGGCTCCAGTTTGGCATAACGCCTTCAACGACCACCTTCAATTGTTGAGGGAATAAATCTTCCTTCAGACCTCTAACAGCAGGACTCATCATGCCCATCTATCAATAGGTGCAAGATGCCTACCTTTCAGGGTTCCATACAATTCTTACCCTTTTTTTCTTTTTTTCTTTTTTTTCAATTTGAGATCCATTCATAACCGGGCTATTTCTTTTTAAGCTCAAGGTTATTCTGGTTCATGCCCCAATTTGGGATTCAATGGATTCATCAATGGACCGCTTCTAGTTGAGTTCAAAATCATTCCAACTTGTGCCCCAGCTTGGGGAGCAAGGGGTATCGCCATTGCACTACACCATTTTGAGCCCAATATTAGACTAATTTATGCCTCTGCTTGGGGAGTTCAATGGATTTCTTCATTAGACCACTCTCAATTTGGGTCTAAGGTCAATTTGGTCCATGCCCCAGTTTAGGGCATAATGGCTTTCCTCATTAGACCACACTCAATTTGGGTCCAAGGTCAATCTGGTTCATACCCAACTTAGGGTTCAATGGCTTTCCTCATTGAATTTGGTTCATGCCCAACTTAGGGCTCAAGGACTTTTCTCATTCAATTTGGGTCCAAGGTCAATTTGGTTCATGCCCACCTTAGGGCTCAAGGGCTTTCCTCATTGAATGATACCCAATTCAGGCCCAAGGTCAATCCGATTCATGCCCCAATTCAGGGTTCATGGGCTTTCCTCATTGGACCGCACTCGATTCGGATCCAAGGTCAATTTGGTTCATGCCCAACATAGGGCTCAAGGGCTTTCCTCATTGAACCATACCCAATTCATGCCCAAGGTCAATCCGGTTCATGCCCTAGCTCAGGGGTCATTGGCTTTCCTCATTGGACCGTACTCAATTCGGGTCCAAGGTCAATTTGGTTCATGCCCAACTTATGCTTTCCTCATTGAACCATACGCAATTCAGGCCCAAGGTCAATCCGGTTCATGCCCCAGTTCAAGGGTCATTGGCTTTCCTCATTGGACCGCACTCAATTTTGGTCCAAGTTCAATCTGGTTCATGCCCCAGTTTATGGGTTAAGAGTTCCATCATTGGACCATTCCCTAGCCGTGATTCTGGTTCTTATCCTAGCCTAGGGCATATCAGATCTCATCTTTGGCCTACCCTACTGCTCGAGAAAATTTCATTCCCTCTCTTTGAATAATGAGAAATATGAGGGCAACTCTTTGGATTCTGGCATTTCCTTGGCCAATGGGGCAGAAATGCCCGTGATGGGATAGCACTATCATAGCTGAAGTTTCATGGTCTCCTGATGACTCCAGAATCTAGAATTAATCTTTACTGACACGCAATGAGGAATGCTTCTCATTCGCCATTCCTGACGAGCGATCCTAACTTGTAGCATTGGGCTATGATGGACATGGATCAGGCTCTAATTGATAGAGCCAGAGGTTGATTTTGAATCGGTCTCTGATTGATAGAGACAAGGTTAACTTTGAACTGGTCTCTAATTGATAGAGATCAAGATTGACTTTGAATTGGTCTCTGATTGATAGAGATCAAGATTGACAGTCATGGACTAGGCTCTAATTACTAGAGGCAAGGATTGCTTGAGTTGGGCTCCGATTGATAGAGGCCAAGGATGGCAATCATGAATTGGACTCTAATTGCTAGAGATGATGGATTGATTGAGTTGAAATGATTGGAACTCTCTTCGATTCCTTCATGAAATGGAACATGGGCCAGAGGTAATGGTTGAACAGGCCTAGAGGCTAACTCTTGCTCACATTGAGTTCATATGAATGGAACCTTTCTTAGTTCCTAAATGAATCGGAATTTGAACTGGAGTTGACGGTTGGACAAGCCTAGGGGCTAATTAAATTCAAAATGAATGGAACTCTTCTTAGTTCCAACATGAATCAGAACTTGAACCACAGTTGATGGTTGGATAAGCCTAGTGACTAATTGAATTTAGATGAATGGGACTCTTCTTAGTTCCAACATGAATCAGAACCCTAACCAAATTTAATGGTTGGCCAATGGAACTCTTCTTAGTTCCAACATGAATCAGAACCCTAATCAAAGTTGATGGTTGGATAAGCCTAGTGGCTAATTGAATTCAAATGAAAGGAACTCTTTCATAGTTCCGACATGAATCAGAACCCTAACCAAAGTTGATGGTTGGATAAGCCTAGTGGCTAATTGAATTCAGATGAATGGAAAATTTTCTAGTTCCGACATGAATCAGAACCCTAATCAAAGTTGATAGTTGGATAAGCCTACTGGCTAATTAAATTCAGATGAATAGAAATTTTCCTAGTTCCGACATGAATTGAAACCCTAACCAAAGTTGATGGTTGGATAAGCTTAGTGGCTAATTGAATTCAGATGAATGGAACTTTTCCTAATTCCGACATGAACGGGAACCTAAACAGGAGGTGAAGGGTGAAAAAAGCCTAGGGGCCGAATGTCTCCTCCACTCTAGCATGACCAAGAAGTGATGATTGAACCTGCCTAAAGGTTAAACCTTTCCTTGATTTTGAGATGAACCAAAAATGGTGGTTGAATCTGGGGCTGAATATTTCTTTGATTTTGAGATGAACTGGATGTAATTGAATCTGCCTAAGGGTTGAATCTTTCCTAAATTTTGGATAAACCAAAATGATGATTGGACCTACCTAGGGACTGAATTTTTCCTTAATTTAAAAATGAATCAAGAAGGGTGATTGGACTTACCTAGGGGCTAAATCTCTCCTTAAGTCAGAGGTGAATCCAAAACGGTGATTGGATTTGCCAAGGGATTGAAACTCTCCTTAATTCTGAGATGAATTGAGAACAATGATTGGATTTGCCTAGGGGCTGAATCTTTCCTTAATTCAGAGATGAATCGAGAACTATGATTGGATTTGCCTAGGGACTGAATCTTTCCTTAATTCTGAGGTACATTGAGAACAGTGATCGGATTTGCCTAGGGGTTAAAACTCTCCTTGATTATGAGATGAACTGAATATGATATTTGAGTAGGCCCAGGGACTAATTGTACAGGAATATTGTAAACTTTTTCAAGTATAATTGCTTGTCGCTGCCTAAACTGAATGCTCTATTGCACCATATTGACTGAGTTACTGACTGTGCTCCCAAATCTGGTTGCCTCCTTTCTTACAAAATTTGATGTTCAATCAAGATCTAGATTCATGACTTCTATTGATTCATTTAGAAAGATAACATGGATGGATCTCAAGGTGGGAGATCAAGACAATTCCCTAGTTGTAGGGGCCTCTCACCCTAAAAGGAGGGATATGGTTGCAGTTTGATTCTCTTTTCCAAAGACATTGAAACCCAATGGAGGAATATCAGGATTCTAGACATTTAGAGGAATGGAAGAAGTCACATGCACAATCAAAGATGACTTAACCAAACAAAGTTAGCTCCCTCATAAGGGCAATTGAGTAAACATTATCTGAGTCAATTTAGTTGAATTTGGTTAAACCATGTGTTCAGTCTTGGGACCTCGTGATTCCAAAAATGGATAATCAGTGATACCAAAGTCAGGCCACTTGGGTTATCGAATTCAATGAAATTAAAATGGATATATTATTCCAATGTCCTTATTAGGGATGGTTAGCAAAAGTGGTTCATGGATGAACAAACTAGTAAATTTCTTCTTGACCATGGTATCTATGTCTTGACAGGGATTTTCTATTCGTTTTTCGAAATCGATGTATCAACAATGAGAGATTCGACACATCGAGCTTACTTAATGGAGGGTATATAGTGACAATCTACCATGATGTAGAACAGGTGTATACATACCTCATACTCCCAATGGGTGAGAGTTCAAGATGCTCATTGTGTAGATTCTAACATGTTGACCAATCGAGGACAAAAACGGGCAGAAATTCGATGTCTCGAACATGGATGTCATGGTTAAGCAAATTTTATTGGGTCGGTTCAGGGATGAATCATAAATAACAAACATTGGGCTACAATCTGGGTTAGGACAGAAAAGACCACCTTGACAAGGATGGGGTAACCTATCACCGAATGCACGATGAATAATGGGCCCCCAATCCCTTTATATACTATGTTGCAAGAATCAAGCAACGTGGAGTAGCATAACGCATTCCCAGGCGGACCCAAGAAATGCTCGTTAGAGGCTGCTCGTCGGTCGTGGTCTCACAAAGTATAGGCCAAGGTTGTGTGTTTCGCCTAGCGGGCTGCCCCATCTGCATGGGACTCAATTCGGCTACTCGCACGAATGTGTGACTGAACCCATTCCCCCCAAAACAATATCATACAAGTATAAATATAGTATCCTAAGAGCTAGCATCCAATTCACACAAGGAAAGTTTCCATTTAGGAGTTTGACGTTTATATCCCTAGTGAAGTCGCCACTGTGAGGACAAAGATGGAAATTTTAGAAGTCGCCACCTAGATTAAGGTCTAGGACCTTGAAAAATATGAAATCTCACCCTAAGGTAAAACTTCGATTGACTCATGACCCTTAGATTGGATTTCTGGTCCATCAGAGATTGGGTAAGCCTCAGGTTACGATAATGGAAAGGGGTTAGGCACCCAAACCGCCCGATCGAAATCGATCTCCTATACCTTTCCTATTATTCCCTCTATCTATTAAATCGAACCAAACCAAGTGGTTTGATATCATTGAACCGAATCTGTATCCATCAGATTGCCTATGTATCACGGAATTATTCCAAAAATCAGGTTCACCATCGTAGTTCAAGTGTGATTAAAGTTTATGGATGTGATTTATGCTTGTGCATGATTAAATTCATTGTTCAAGTTGAAGTTTATGCTTGAAAGGCTGAGAAATCCTATGGGTTAGGATCTGGATAGTCCATACGAACTGATAGATAGTCCTAGTGGATCTACGAATGGATAACCCTTTCTAGGTCTGAATATGGATAATCCTATTTAGGTTAAAATGTAGATGGATAACCCTATTTGGGTCAAAATGTGGGTAAATATCCTAGTAGATTTATGGATAATCCGAGTGGACTAAGGTTTGGATCCAAATTTGGGTTTCTCCCGAATAGCTTATGTATCATAGGGTTTGCCCTAGGAATCAGAATCCGCATAGTTGGAAATGGATAACCTGGTCTAGGTTAGAATGTGAGAACCTATTCTAGTTTAGGGTTTAGAACCTATTATAGGTTTAGGATTGAGAACCTATTCTAGGTTTAGGGTTTATTGAGAGGTGAAAATCGTCATGAATTACCATTTTCATCCTAAGTTCTAATTTTGGAAGGTTTGACAAAACATTCTCTTTCTTTATTAAAATTTTTATTATTCCCATTATGTCTTTCCCAAGAATGTGGGTGCCTAAATGCACGTCCCCACGCCTAATATGTTTGCTAGGTGTACAAATATGGCAGTTCGACTAAGGTGCAACATAAATTAAGTTATTGTCATAAATGGAATATTTTAAGCATGGCATGTATGATATTTATGGTAACTATCACAATATATAGTAAGATTATGAAAATCTCCCTAATATGGCATGTATTGCAAATAAGGCAAGAACCTAATATGGCAAGATCTAATATGCTAATCTAAGCATGGCAAGACCTAATATGACAAGAAATTAATATACGCACCTATATGTCAATATGGCAAGTACCAAACATAGAATGCAAAATATGGCATGAATCATCAAAAAAATGTAAGATCTTATATGCTATTTTCTAAGCATGGTAAGACCTAAAGATGGTAAGAAATTGATGTATGCATCTATATATCAATATGGTAAGTACCAATCATAGAATGCAAATATGGCATGAATTTTTCAAAAAAAGGTAAAATCTTATATGCTATTTTTTAAGCATAGTAAGACTTAAAAATGGTAAGAAATTAATGTATGCATCTATATATCAATATGGTAAGTACCAAACATAGAATGTAAAATATGGCATGATCATCCAAAAAGATAAGATCTTATATGCTATTTTCAAAGCATAGTAAGACTTAAAAATTGTAATTATTAAGATTTTACTAAATATGGTAAAAATCTATTTATTCTACCAAATATAGCAACACATGGAATATGGTAAATATGGTATGCACAATCCAAATAAAGCATATGAATGCTTCAAATATAACCATTTATCCAAATATGACAGAATTTACTTAAACAACCAATTGCACATTACAATGAATGAGACATCAATGAAACCTTTTTTTGAAAACTGCAAAATTATCAAAAACATATGTTCATTGTTCTTTGAAAAATTATAATTTTTATGAAGACATTTGGAAAAGATTAATGACTCAAAACTGTCAAAATTGGGACACAAGGTTTCAGATAATGGATAAAATATGAACTACTTTCAGATTCTGTCACATTACACAAGAATGACCATAAGTAGGTCTTCTGTAACTCATATCAAGCTTAATTTTTTTTTCACAGAAAGATGACTCAAGATGCTATATTTCATCTGAAGGAGTCGAATCCCAACAGAGAGCAAAAACAGGGTAAAGATATGCCCAAAACCGGATATGTGCACTGGTTAAGTCTATTCCAGATTTTTGACCAGTTGCACCATAAATTCCGTATAAAATCCCATACTTAATAAAAATTAAATCCAGATATATGTTCATTTAGATAACTGTCCGATCTAAAATTTTATCAAGAAAAATAAGTGAAAACAGCATTTTTTTTTTTATGAAAAATAATTCTTTTCAATCATGCAAATCAGTACATCCTGACAAATTCAAAATCAGAGCACTATGCACTCAAAAATCGATATCAATTCAATAAAAAATTAAAAAAATACGAAACCAATGTCATTTTTTAGAAGACTTTCATATCTAAAAAGTTCATATGAAGTTGATTTTTTTATTATGGTCATAAGACCTTTATCTAGAGACTTTCTGATAGAGGATTTGCATTATATCTGAGTAAAACAGAAATGTCAAAGACGAATATTTTGATATACTTTCCCAATTCCAAATGGAACGAAATTTTTAGGGTAGTCTTCTAACATATCAGAGAGACTCCCATAAATATTTAGGCTTCAAAATTTAAGAAAAACTACATGTGATGCACGTCCTAAGTTTGAATCTTAAATCTGAAATTTTCATATTAGAAAATCACTTTATGAAACTTGTCAAAAACATCAAACATCATCATATAGCATTCAAAACTTCATCATTGAGTAGTTTAGACAAATCATCAATCATAAAAAATACTAGACATAAGCATCCTAACATTAATATGCATGCAGTAGAGCATTCCTGATCGAGATTTAATGGAAATAAGATTTTTTTCAAACAAAATCAATATTCAAGCATTCTAAAGACCTCTAAATTTGTTAAGGGTAATAACTTTGTGCTCGAATCGAGCGAAACCGTCGATGTAGGATATCTAGAGATTGTATCATGCTCTTTGAATGCGAATCTTCATGCTCCTTTTCTCTGATTCTCTCTCTCTCTTCTCTTTCTCTCTTTTCTTTTTCTCCTTTCTTTCTTTTCTCTTCTTCTTCTCTCTTTCTTTCTCCCTCTCTTATGTTTTTCTCTCTCACTCACGTCCTTTCTCTCCTTGTGGTCTGGAAAAAGTTCCCTCTCTCTTTCTCTTGGCCTATTTATGCTTTTTCTCTCCTCTTCTAGAAGATCCTTCTTTCATTTTCTTCTTTTTCTAGAAAATCCTTTTTTTCTTTTTTTCTTCTTTCCTTTCTCCTCTTCCTTCCCTTTTCTCTTCTCTCTTCTCTCTTCTCCATGTTTTCTACATGTTTCTAGAGTAGAAACGTCCCTCTCTCTCTCTCTCTCCTCTTCTCTCTCCTTCTCTCTTCCTTTCTTTTCTTCTTTTTCTTCTAGAAAATCATTTCTTTCCATTTTTTTTCTTTCCTTTCTTCTCTCTTTCCCACATTTTTTCTCCTTCCTTTCTTTCCTTTTTCTCCTTCTTCTTCTAGAAAATATCTTCTCTCTTTCCTTCTTCTAGAAAATTCCTTCTTTCCTTTTCTTCTTTCTTCCTTTCTTCTTCTTCCTTTTCTTCTTCTTTCCTCTTTCCTTTTTTTTTTCTTTCTTCTTTTCTCTCTTTTTTCATGTTTTCTTTCTAGAAAACGTTTATTTTTTTTTTCCTTTTTTCTTTCCTTCCTCTTTCCTTCCTTTTTTTTCCCTCTCTCTTTCACGTTTTCTTTCTAGAAAATGTTTTTTTCTTTTCTGTTTCTTTTTCTTTTTCTTTTATTTCTCTCTCTTTCTTTTTTTCTTTCTCACTAAGTTAGACTAAGCTGGATTAAGCTGGTTTGGACCAAGGTTGATATTTCATAGTCCATTTCTGTCACCCTTCCATATGGAATTTTTTGATAGCATCTATTCCAAATTTTCTATGTTTACTTTGTAGAACACTAAAAATGAAGAATATTAGAACTTGAATCACCTGATTTGAAAATAAAATGGCCAACTTATGAATTTCTGAAGTTTAAGCAGGCTAATTTTTGATAATTTGACTGATCATTCTGCATGGGATCCTTCAGAGACTTCTACCATAAATCTTTTACGTCCACTTTGTAGAGTACTAAAAATGGAACATAATGAAACTGAAATCACCTGATTTGGATATGGGGTGACCAAAATATGAATTTTTGAAGATTAAATGATCATTTCCATGTGTAATTTTCCATGGGACCCTTCGAAGACTTCTACCCGAGATTTTTTACATCCACTTTGTAGAACATTACAAATGAAGAATAATGGCCTTGAAGACAAAGATATGAAGCTTTGAAGTTCTAACGATAATTTTGCATGAAAGCTTGCATGGGGCCCATTGGTGACTTCTACCCGGGATTTTTCACGTTCACTTTGAAGAGGACTGAAAATAAGAAATATTGACCTTTGAATCATCTGATTTCGATATCAGATGACCAAGATATGATGTCTTGAAGTTTGAATGATAATGCATGCATCATACGATAATTACATAAATGCCCTTGCACTTTCAAACTGTGATATCTTCCTTGTTTAACGTCAGAATTTGATGATTCCGGTCTCATTTCGAAGATAATTTCACAACTTGTACATCCAAGTAGGTAATAGCCCATGACCCTACTGTGGGGTTCATTAGAGAATCTCAAACCCTTGGGTTAAAAGTCAAAAACCTGTCATATTGGTTCACTTATGCTGAGGGTGGCAAAAATGGGGTGCTTACAATAACCGGCTTCAAGATCTGAAAAAGAGAATATATATATTCGGGTGAGCTCACAACTTAGCTCAGTAAAGCACAAGACCAATGCAACATACAAAATACATGAGATAACATTACAATTGGGTCAGGTATAACTTGCAAAATGCTATGGTAAGGTTTGGCGGCCACCCCACCTCCATGCACGAGAGTGTGAGCACATCCAACAGTCAGGCTTCGATCCACACTACTATTGTTGTCCCACATCACTCACTCCAGTATAGAGATAGAGCTAGAGTCTGGCAGGCAGGCTGAGCCATCATCCCACATCCTCCCCCTGATACCCTATACCGCACCAACACCTAAACCCCTGTTGGCAAGGGCTTGCAAGTGGGTTCTATTTCTAACCAGTCATATATGTCATCACAGTATCTATGGCCCTACCCAAGCACAGCTCCTTACGACATAGAGATAGGGCTCGAGTCTGGTGGGCAGGCGGAGCCACAATCCCACGTCCTCCCCTGATACCCTATTCACACCAAGCCCGCTAAGGTAGACGACGATACGAAAAGGTGTTAGTGTGAGGATATATCCAGGGCTCCACTCCCCTTCACATTCCATACACTAACGAAAAACATTCACATGCCTAAACAAACAGCATCCTAGCATACGAATATGCATGAACAGGTAATAAAAATTTAAATACTAAATGGCATGTAAAATGCACAAACAGCAAACAATAATCACAGAAACAGATATGATCAGAACAGTTTATTGTTATTTAATTACTTAGGGTTTGGGGTCTTGTCTCTTACCTAACGCGTGATTGCAAGTCCGCTCTACGTCACAGAGTCCACTCACACCGTCTACAGGTCCTACAAGATCATATTTATAGATTAGAATTTGGTTACTAGGGTTCTAACTGGTCAGAACCAAGTTTGGCGAAGCAAACAGGCTTCGGTAAGCATACCGATTGCAGTACTGGTCTCAGTATAGCGAGACCGGTATGTGCTGCGGTATACACCGGTCTCAGTATCGGTCTCAGTACACTGCAACCGGTATGTGCCTGCGGTATATACCGTAGGACCATACTGCAGGACTTATTGTCCAGCCGGTATGCACGGTGGTATGGATCCGAGAGCCCAATCTCGGACCTCCCTCTCCCGTCGATCATCGGCTTAGTTTTTAGGGTTATTCCTAAACCATTCTAGGTTTCAACTATTTTGTCGCATCCTTATCAGATTGAATCTCAATGAGAACTAGGGTTTTGGGGTTTTAGGATTTTGGATCGTTACGCAGTTTCACGGCTTCAATCCAAAATCCTAACATCAATATAGAGGTTGAGCACTTACCAGTGTTTGTTAAATGGCGGTGCTCTCCTCCAACGGAAAAATCCTCCTTCTTGCACAGTCTCCTTCCTCCTTGCTCCTTCTTAGATCTCTTCCAAACGGTCTAGGGTTTGAAAATGTTTGGAAAGGATCTAAGGAGAAGGAATGATGTGTATATATATAGTGGGAGACCATTCTAGGAAGATCTCTTACGTCTAAAAGGTTTCCTAAACTCGATTCAGAGTGTGGGACCCGCTGGAGTCCGTCTCCACTCGAGAAATACATACTAGTCGCACATATCGGTCTCACTCTGAGTGAGACCGGTACTGAGACCGGTATGTAAAAATTGCATTTTTACACATCGCTTCTCATACCTGGATATCGTGGTTCGTCACCGGCCTCGCCTTTCGGTCCGATTATGATTGGGAAGCATGTCACAATGTAAACCATGAGTTAAACCGGGTTTTCAGAGTATGGTTCTTACAATGTCTCCCTTAACCAATCTATGTTCTTACACTCTGTCCTACATGTACCTAATTTTCCTCTTAATCTTTTGTCTATTAGTCAACTAACTAAATCTCTCAATTTTGTTGCCTCCTTTTATCCCTCCTATTATACCTTTCAGGATCTCAGGACTAAGGAGATGATTGGTGGCGGACGTGAGCATACTGGTCTGTACTACTTGGATCCTACTAAATGTTTACCTATTGCTGCAACTACCACTACTACTATTACCCTTCTTCAATGGCATCAATGGCTTGGTCATTTGTCTTTGTCTAAGATAAAGGTTTTTATTCTTGGTTGCAAGTCTCTCACTTCACTACAATGTGAGGCTTGTGAATTAGGAAAAGTTCATTGTTCATATTTTCCTTTTAGTTCTAGTCCTAAGAACTCTACTCCATTTTCTTTAGTACATTCTGATATTTGGGGCCTTTGTCGTCTACCCAATAGGTTAGGTTTATCTTATTTTGTAATCTTTATGGATGATTTTTCCAAGATGACCTGGTTTTATTTAATAAAAAACCCTTTCTGAATTCCTTTCTATTTTCAAAAGGTTTCATATGAAAATGCTAACTCAATTTATGCATTCCAATTAAAGTGTTGCGAACAGATAATGCTCTTGAATATGTTCAAAATTTTGTTTCTGATATCTGTTTTGCTAATGGTATAATCCATCATACCAGTTGTGCCTATACCCTCCAACAAAATGGGGTTGCTGAACGTAAAAATAGGCATCTTTTGGATATTGTCAAGTCCCTAATGTTTCATATGAATGTTCCTCTATTTTATTGGTGTGATGCAATTGATGGCCTGTTTTCTCATTAATCGTATGCCATCCTCTGTTTTACACAACAAAATTTCATTTCGTCTTCTTTATCCTAACACTCCTTTGTTTGTTGTTCATCCTAGAGTTTCCAGTAGTACATGCTTTGTTCATATTATGCATCCCAAGTTGAGAAAACTCTCTCCTCGTTCTCTAAAGTGTGTATTTCTTGGTTATTCTAGTACTCAAAAGGGTTATCGGTGTTTTAATCTTACTACTAAACATCATTATGTCAGTCCTGATGTTACCTTTTTCGAAGACAAGCCATATTATCAAGTCGTGGTGCCACATCCTTCACCTCCATCTGAACCGCCGGTCCCTCTGGTTCCATTTGATGATTCTCCACCTCCTGATGCATCTTCTCCATCTGATGACCCACCACCTCCCCTACAGGTATACCAACGGCATTCTACAGTGCCTCCAACAAGTACTACACCCGCTGCTCCACCAATGACTACTGATTCTCCTAATCCTGATGTCTCTCTTGACCTTCCTATTGTTCTACGTAAGGGTACTCATACTCGTAAAAGTACTTTTCCTATTGAGCATTTTGTTTCTACAGCCCATCTCCCTCGTTATCACCAAAATTTGGTTCACTTGTTATCTACTATTATTGTTCCTATTTCCTTTTCCCAAGCCTTATCCCATCTAGGGTGGAAGCAGCTATGGATGCTGAGATGGATGTCTTATTGACACGCCAAACATGGAGTCTTATAGATCTTCCTGAAGGTCATTCAGTGGTTCATTGCAGATTGGTTTATATAGTAAAGCATAATTATGATGGTATTGTTGATAGACAGAAGGCACAACTGGTTGCCAAAGGGTTCACCCAGACATATGGAGTGGATTATTTTGAGACATTCTCCCCTGTTGCTCGTCTTAATTTTGTTCGTATTATTATCTCTTTGGCTATGAACTTTGATTGGCCTATTTATCAGATGGATGTGAAGAATTCCTTCTTGTATGGTGACCTACATGAGGAAGTATACATGGACCAACCTCCAGGGTATGTTGCTCAAGGAGGAAACTCAACTAAGGTGTGCAAATTGCTAAAGGCAATTTATAAACTAAAACAATTTCCTCGTGCATGGTTTGATAAGTCCAGCACAGTTATTACAGACTTTGGCTTTGTTACGTGTTACTCTGATCATTCTATCTTTGTACGACGTCGTTCCTCCTATGTCACTATTATTGCTATTTATGTTGATGATATTATTATTATCGGGAATGACAAGGCAGGCATTGCTGAAATCAAATCTTATTTGAACACTCATTTTCAGATGAAAGATTTGGGTTTTCTTCATTATTTTTTGGGGATTGAAGTGGTTCGTAGTAATAAGAGCATTAGCTTGTCTCAAAGAAAGTATGTGCTTGATTTACTTTTTGAATCAGGAATTTTTAGAACCAAACCAATTGATACACCAATGGATCCACATTAGAAACTTATAACTTGTGACAGTCCTGACTATTCTTACATTCATCAATACAGACGTTTGGTTGGAAAGTTGATCTATCTAATTGTAACTCGGCTTGACATTTCTTTCGTTGTTGGGGTTGTTAGTTAGTTTATGCATGCTCCTAAAGTTACTCATTGGGAAGCAATGTGTCGCATATTGCGGTACCTCAAGAAATCTCATGGAACTAGTTTTATTTATTATCGACATCGGCATCTTGACATTGTTGGTTATTCTGATTTTGATTGGACCGGAGCTGATGGTGATAGACGTTCCACCACTGGATACTATACTTTTGTTGAAAGCAATTTGGTTACTTGGCAGAATAAGAAACAAACTACTATATCCAAGTCTAATGTTGAAACTGAATATCGTGCTATGGCACATACTACTGCTGAATTGTTATGGTTGAAGACACTTCTATAAGAGCTTGGACTTCCTGTTTCTAGACCTATGTCTCTGATGTGTGACAATCAAGCTGCTATTTATATTGCTATTAATCTAGTCTTCCATGAGCTTACCAAACACATAAAGGTGGATTGTCATTTGGTTCGAGATGCAGTCATGAAGAAGCTAGTTGTTACTCCATTTGTACCTTCTTCGAATCAGGCCACTCATTTTCTTACGAAGCCTTTGTTCGGACCAACGTATTGGTTAAATTGTTACAAACTTGGATTGAGTAATCTGTATACTCCAAGCTTGAGGGAAGGTGTTAACCTAGCACATGAGGCCCATATAGAGCCGCAAGCCAATGTCGTTGGCGGTAATTAGTGCCATCAACACTAGCTACTGGCCTCTTTTACTTCTTTCCTTTTATTTGGTTTATTCTCTTTCTATATTTGAAGTTATTTTGTTTCTTATTTCCTTCTCCTAGCTTATGGAAACTTTCCTAATGTAATAGATTCCTTCGGTTATAAATACAAAGCATATAGAGGAGAGTTCCCTATTGATCTTGATACCAGCTACTTACTGGTTTTGGTGGTCTACTCTCTCTCTCTCTCTCTCTCTCTCTCTCTCTCTCTCTCTTTCTTCTTCAATTCTCTACTTTGATTTTCTGGTTTAGTTCTTCTATTGTGGTGTTTTGTTACAACCAAAAAAAAAAGAAGTAATATATCTTTGCTCTTCTGGTATGCATAAAACTTAGTGTAATAGCTAAGGAGGAGCGAAAGAAAGGTATGGAGAAAGAAGACATTTCTCGAAGATTACAACATATCATTTACAGATTTAACATCTAAAAACCGTATCTGCTCCATCCTTGTCAACTGTAAAACGTAATAATATACAGAAAAGGAGAACAGATCCTCAGATGATTGCATCAGATCCTTACAACAGCTGCAACTCACAACCCCACAATTGAAAGATTCACTTGTAGAGCATCGAATCATGTTCAAACCTCCAAGTCTCCTGGCGTACGCGAACAAAGTAAGGCTGTGGAGAACAACTTTACAATTCCATCCATCAATCATTAGCAAGCAACAAAACTAACCAGGCCTTGGAGTACCAAGCTGTTTCCCATCCCTAGATCTTCATGAGCCTCCCATGAACACGCAATTGCTACTGCCAGAGCTGCCCTCAGCAGATAACAAATCACGGACCATGAGCTTAACATTACGAGATCCAATAGAGTCCATTATGTCAATACATTCCTGTAAATCGGAGTCACTCACCAACACGACCCACTCCTCCTCATCGTCAAGGTATTTGAGTTGGAATCCCCCTACTGGTAATTTGAACCGCTTTGCAACCTCCTCAAACAATTGAAAACACCCTGCGCAAGGATCAAACTTGAATCTCACTGTGTCATCTTTGTAAGTAGCTTTCACTGTGATGGCAGCTCCATTTTCCCTGAGCCTTTCTCCCTTTAAATGATCATTCATATGGATGCTTAGAGAGCTTGAAGCAGTAACATGCATCATCGAGCCTGAGCCTGAGCCTGAGCCTGAGCCTGAACTATTTGATGAATCTGTCATTCCTGAAGAAGAGGGCTGGTTATGTTCAACCACCCCATCATCATAGTCCATTCCAGCATCCATTTCATCAGCTGCTGGCATAGAGCTAGAACTTAGAGATGTGATATGACAGTCAGACCTTTCCATACCCAAACTGTTCTTATTTGATCGTGAATTGTTGCCTCTCTCTTCTGCAAAATATGAATCCCGAGGCACATCTTTAGTAGACACCCATGGCATTGTTTCAAGTTTCTTTGGCTGCAATGATGCTGAATCTGATGCAGAAAATTTAGGCTCATAGCTAGAACCAACCATGTGGGTACTGTCTTTCTCTTTTTCTCCCTTGTATTTATTAGACAGAAGAATGCTGCCCATTGGTCCCACTCGGAGTGCATCCCCAGAACATTCATCATCTTCCAATTTCACAGCAGAACTCTCACGCTCCACATATGGGACAGGAGATACTGAAGTCAAATCTTGGACTGTTGACTCTGGGTTCCAGGTAGCCTGATTTTTGTTGTGGGAGAACATGTAGTTTCGTGCCTCCAGATCTTCGATGACAGATGCTGCCGCGACAAGTTCCCCAGTTATGGGATCAAATTTCAGTCCACCTTCAACACCTTGCACAGAGTCAATCACAGTCTGTATTTTTTTCAGTGAACGATTCACTTTGTTTATCTTTCGAGATGGCCATCTGGAAATCCCATGCTGTCTACATATTCTTTTCAGTGTAGTAGGGCAAACTACAAAAACAAGTATCCAGGAATAATGAATGCCATCACCAATATTTTGGATGCTCCCTCCAAAAATAAATTTTAGCTTATTAGAGAAATTTTATTAATTTTCCTCAGGAAGAAAAGTTGATAGGATGCAGCATTCACCTTTTAAAAATCACCATCATAATTTTGCAAACAACAGGCAAGAGTGATATCCAAATAAACCACAATCAATGTGACACCATGATAGATCCAACCTCATAATATTTATGGCCTGACACCAGACCCCATTAAAACACATACTAAAACCATTGTATACATAATAACACACGATTGTATATATAATAAATTAATAACACTACATTTACTAATTCAGATGTTAGAATGCATTACAACAGAACATGAGGTCAGAGATATGTTAGAATACATTTCAACAAAACATAAGGTCAGAGATGATGATAATGGTATGGGCAACACTGACTTGTGCCTGCCTTGGTTGGATTTAATTCAGGTATTTAAGTTACACCCAGCCTAGACTCTAGAGACAAGTCTAAGGTGACACAGAAACCCCACTTAAATCTTGTATGCCAGCTGTTGATCTGCATGCAACAACACACACAACTGGAGAACAAAAACAATACAGCAAGATTAAGTCTACTAAATCAAAGATGGAAGGAATACTATGGTTCTTGAGCTTGCTTGAAACCAAGAGAACCCTTGGTCTGTACCTAATGTAGGCCAAAAAAAAAAAAAATAGAAATGAGAAGATTTTATTGCAAAATAAAGAACCAATTACAGGATAACAAGGGTCACGGGAGACCCACTTAACCCAAAGGCAGAAAGGATCACTTAACTCAGGGTCTCTTGAGGACTCACTCACCATTGGAGGACCTCCAGTCATTAAGGGGCTGACATTGGCACGCCCACAATTTAAAAAATATCATTCTCTCTATCTTATCTAAACCAAAATACAAAATATATATAGGGGAGGGTAAAAGAGCCGTTACAATATAACTGTTGGAATATAGCCATTAGAATACAGCCGTTAGAAAAGTGTTGGAGAGTGTCTTGGAAGTTGAAGCTCATTAAATACCTTGACTGCATCATTCTCCCTCACTTTGAAAGAACTCGTCCTCAAGTTTGAATCAATTATCCTCAATCCCGAATTATCTTTTTTATTTGTGCATGTTAAACCCAAGTATCTTTTGAATCGACTTGTTTTTCTATCGGACTAAAAATTGTACACTAAAGGAACAAATTTGCTCTAATACTAAGTTGATGTAGGCCAAAAGGAAAGAACACAAACAAAAAAAAAATGAAAAAGATATAATTGCAAAATAAAGAACTAACTACAGATAACAAGGGTCATAAGGGACCACTTAACCCAAGCATAGTTGTCAAGGCGTCGCGTCCAAGCGTGATCCAAGAGCCTGAGCACCAGGGCGCCTTGTTAGTGTTGAAAAGGCGGTCGCCCAGGCTCTCTGGGCGTCGCCTAGGCATAGCCTTGGGCACCCAGAATGTCTGGGCAGTCGCCTTGGGTTTTTTTTTTTTTTTTTTTTTGTCTGACTTTTCTTCACAAGATTTATTAGGCTAGGCAGGAAGAACATTTATCAAGCAGTACTTATTTATGACTAATATCATTTAAGTAAATGTTTCTTTAATTTTATATTTCATTTACTTAAGATATTATTCATATATAAGCAAATACCCCCCCCCCCCACCATTTGAATCCAATAAAAATAGTCTAAAATTCAAATTCCAGAAGGATAAAAAGTCAATCCTCCAGTTCAAGAACAAAAGCCGTATTTTTGGGTGTGGGGGCGATTTTCAACTTCCAAATACTAGGTTTTTTTCCAAATATAAAAATTTTATAAATCTTATTATAGTAAAACATCACTAAAAACCAAGAGCGCATCAAAATAATCTCTTGTTTTGATACCCAAAAAATAATTTACATTTAGATGACTTTAAACAGCATTCGCGTACTCCAAACAAGGTTTGACAAGAGTATAACTCCTTCTTTATAACTTGGATTTAAGCAATCTCGGATTTGTTGGAAAGTTGATTATGCCAGCTTTGCAACGAATTCGAGATTGTTTAAATCTGAACTACATTAAAGGAGTTACGCTCCGGTCAAATTTGTTAGAAGTACGCAAATGTTAGTCATAAATATGTTTTTTTATGTCCTATACTTTATTCATTATTTGTTGCCTTGTTGGTTTTCTCATATTAATTAAGTTATGTCTTAAATATTGATTATTTATGTAGAATGTTGCATATATATAAATATTAATATAGCATTAATATTTTAGATATAAAAAAAAAATACAATAAGAATGCCTTGGTTGTCTAGGCACCTAGGCGCCCAGAATGGCCCCGAACACCTTGGATCGCCTTGACAACTATGAACCCAAGGGTCAGAAGTGACTACTAAACTCGGGTTCTCTTGGGGACTCACTTAACAGAAGCATGGGATTCACTCACCATTGGAGGACCTCCACTCATCAAGGGATCAAATTGGCACACACATTTTTGAAAATACCAATCATTCGCTCTATATATATATATATAATGAAGACTGAATCTCACATAAAGGGATGAAAGAGAATATCAAAGAAACCACCCAAAAGGAAAGGGAGAAAAAGGGATGGGAACTATAACGTGAGATGATTTTAGGGATAATTGTAGGGAGTCAAAATGAAGAATTAACATAAAGGAAGTATAAGAAAGGGAAAGGGATGGGCTGTTGTTACAGCAGAACCAAGAGGGGGAAGGGAGAGAGAACCAAGAGAACAAAAAAGGGAAAAAGAAGCTGTCAACGCAGCAAGGGAGAAAGAGAATTCAAAGAGAGAGATCAGAGGGATACCGAAGGGAGGGAGAGGGCCGAAAGCCTCTTCTTTTCTTTCTTCTCAATAATCCTTTTTCATTATTCTATCATAATTTCATTAACTAAAACTTCCTTTTTAATAGGCTTACAATCCTACTCCTAATATAATTATAAAACCCAAATAGAAACAAAGTCCTAAACTAACTCAAAGACTGATTACAACTTAGGTTTGAAAGATAGGGGAATGGGACCCACCATAACAGAAAATAATAAAACAATCAACCACATCTAAAGGGGAAGGAGGCCCACAAGATAATTCCAATAATAAATAAATAAATAAATAAATAAATAAATAACTAACTAAAACTCTAAAATAAGACTAAATCAAAAGAAATTAAAATTACAAAGATTTCTAAATTAAATCCTAAGAAGATTCCTATCCAACGGATCTTTGCCTGCATCAATATATATATATATATATATATATATATATATATATATATATATATATATATATATATATATATATATATATATATATATATATATATATATATATATATATAAGCCGTTACAATATGCCCGTTGGAATATAGCCGTTGAAATATGACTATTGGAATATAGCTGTTGAATATAGCCGTTTAAAAAAAAAATTCAGAGTGGCTTGGAATTTGAAGGTCATTAAATACTTGACTGCATCAATACCACTGTTTGATAGTGTGTCCCAACAAAAATTCCTTAGCCATATAGCTGTCATATGTTAGTGTGTCACCCTAATAACAGAAGAAAAAACATACTGTCCCTTACTTAAATAGGCATAATTCTATCAGTACAATACTATGACCTAAGAACAGTTCAAATATGAAAAGGAAAAAAAAAAGGCACAGCTATTAAGTCTCTGAACACATGCATGAGCTTCCGAAGTATGTTCCCTAGTTCTTGTGCAGACTAAAGGAGAATGGGAAGCTAAATATAGAGAAGGCTGATGAAAATGTAAATTGGTATTACCTAGGTTATATGCTGGATGGGGAGAATTGTAGAGAAAAGAGGATCAATGCCCATGTAGAAAAACATGGCAAAAGCTAGAACATTAAACATCCTTGACAATTAAAAACTTTAAAGGAAACAAAATACAAAATCCAAATGTGCACTTCAACCACTTCAGAAAGCATGTTCAAGCTTATCTGAGCTCAAAAACAGTACACGCAGACACAAAAAGTGAGTGTATGTGTGAGAGAGAGAGAGAGAGAGAGAGAGTACTTGGCATATGGTTATAAAATAATAGAAAAAGCAGCTACTCCGTCTCTTGATCAGACGGACACATCCAAATCCTGTTGCAGGCCATGGATGTAGCAATTCTGAACAGATGAATAGAGGTAATAGATCTGGTTCTCACCTAGCCACAGACGCAAATTAGTGGCAGATACAGCAGAACTAGGCCTTGGTGCAGATCTAGGTCTTGGTTCTCCCCTGTTTTTCTTCAACAGAAGGAAATGTACCTTGGTTTCTTTAGCTTTTTCTCCCATGGTTTAATCTCTACCTATGCCTCCTTTAATAAGATAGAGAGGACCCTATCAAAATTGGTTAGAGAAGAGTGATTTAGAGTCCCAATTACTGACAAAGACGTGCATAACTTCTATTTTTCTCAGCTATCATTTTCTTTGTTTGCTTTTCTTTTTTAATAAGTTAACATTTAGGGCAGTTTTACTTCAATACTTCATAATCACCCTGTACAGCAAATTCTGACCATTCATATGGTAGAAAGCTTGCTCTACTTCTCAGATTGCTAGATCTGTTCCAGGCATCTACAGAGACAGATTCCGCCATATTTCTTGTCTACTTTAGGTTATGGGACCCGCAGAATGCCATGATTCCTTATAAATCATCATGTCTCATGATGAAATGATTTGAGCCACCTAACAAAAAACTGAACGAAAATTTCTTGAATAGAATGCCCCAACCATGTGGGTTTCTACTTCCATTTGGCCAGTCAAAATAATTCAATTTACTATTTTTATTTAATTCTATTAAACATAAGTTTTTTCTAGACTGACAAAAATCTGTCACAAGGCCGACTGAATAAAGCTGAACTTCTGCAAATGGGTAGAACCCAAGGTTCCCTAATGGGATGTCAAATTTCAGCCAAAATGGAGTTGTCCATGAAGCAAAATAAGGCTTTGAAAATCTAATAAAACAAATGAAAATTTTCTAAGAACAAATAGATGGTTAAAAAAATATAAGGAAATATGCAAATACATGGGAGTGTATATGATTGAATCTGCTTCTAAAATCTAGCCTGCAGCCAATAGTCCATTTCCTAGATATCCATATAATTGAAATTGCCACATCACCCTTCCACATGGCTAAACATGGAACTGATCTACAAATCTACCAGTCTAGGAAAATTTTTTGCCAATAAATATTTAAAAGATATTAAAAAATGCCAAAAAAAAAAAGAGTTTAATTTACAGGTAATTAAATCACGCTAATTTTCTGAATAGAAAATTCATCTGGTGGGACATACTGAGTGGTAGCTCTTAGTTACGAAGATGAGACATTTGGTGAGTTTTCGTGACCTCCAAACCAGAATATACTCGACGTAATACATTATAATCTACATCAAATATTTTATGTCTGTAACAAATCACAGTAAATAAAAATAAGGAAGACACAAAATGCAGTTGCAGCAATGGTGGCTGCACACTAGGACAAAGAGCTTTAAACGACTCTCAAAATGGCAGATTAGTAACCTGCTCTGATAACATGTAACAAAATAGAAAAGAAAGAAAGGGAAGATGGAGAGAATGGAGAATGAGGAAGAGGGAGAGAGAATCAATTTATGTGTGTTCTCCTCCTCCCATGGTTCCTTTATTTATAATCAAAGAGGAAAAACAATAGTTTAAGAAACTTCCTTAATTACAATCATAAACTAATTAGGAAAGTAAATCTAAACAACTTAAGAAACAAACCCTAACCAGTAAGGAAACAAATAAACTACTATGGTGGAAACAAATCCCCTACAATGAATGGAAATAACTAATAGAAGCAAGACCATATGTAGCACCGATAGTTGGGACCCACAGCATATCGTTAACTCTAACAATGTCTATATGAAGAATCAAATGATTGAAATCCTTTATCTCAAACCACAGTTTCTACGATCAGGCTGCTGAAACTCACTCCATTATAACAACTCCAAAGAACATATGTTGCAAATGGAAATTATCACCAAAGTCTGTGAGCCTTGGCTATGGAATATGACCAGCGAACTCTGACTTCTTATGGGGTGATGTAGGACAGCTAGGGTCTAGGTTTTCTACACTTACAATTAGAAAGAAAAATAAAATAGAACCTGAAACAGAAAGTTAACCGTCTATAATTGACAGACTTAAGAACAGAAAAATAAAATAAATAGGCTACTGATGTCTATGTAATAACAGAACCTGATAACAGAAAAAAAAAATTATAGAAACTGAATGCAACAAGGGGAATTACAATAGGAGAATTAGCAGATATTTATAAAGAGAAGAGAGCAGGAAGTTGAGAAAAGAATTTTGTTGACAGGAGGGAGGGTTAGAGTTCAGAAATTACAACAGAGAAAATAAGAGGAATGAAGAAGGGGGAAAGAGGAGAACGTTGAGAAAGGGAGAAAGAGACTTACAAGATAGGAGAATCCATTTCATTTTTCATTCATTCATTGCATAATTCGTTTTCAGGAAAAAAATGGCCTTACAAGGCCTACATAGTGAGACCGTTGGGGGCTGGGGTGTTACGGAACTGCCTAGGGGCAGTTACAACCAAGGAATCAAGTATCGACACGATACAGGGCGTATCGGCCGATACGTATCTGATGCAGTCCAAGAAAGTCCAAGGCCCAAGTTCAAGTTGGTAATGGACCAGCCCAAAGAACCAATCGGAATTGGGTCCATTGGACCAGCCCAAAGGCCAAAAACACATTTCACGGTACTGTTCACGTGAACCGTACCAACGAAATTTTTCGAAAGTTTTTTTTTCTTCTTCCTAAGTTCAATTAAGTTAGATTTATTTCTATAAAATTAGTCATTATTTTTGTTTCTTAAATTTGTTTTGTTTCCTAAGATTGGTTGTCATACAAGTTAGTTATAGATGTTATTTGTTTTGGAAACTTTCCTAAAAGCTATAAAGGAAAGTTTCTCTTTTTATTTTTGGACATTCTTTCTAGGAACCAGTCCTTCTATCTTTTGTATTTCCTTTTAGCATTATAAATAAAGAGGAAGAAGATGCTGGCAGTAGAGTTGACCAGAGTTTATTATTAAATTCTGGTTGAGTCTCACTGGTTGTGAGACTCAATTAGAACTCCTCTTCTGTTCCTTCCCGTTTTCAGATGATAGTAGCTTTTTCGAAAATTCATAACTTCTTCATATATGGTTGGATCACCTTAAAATTTGGGTATGTTATCAAGCACAACTTAGAGTACTTCCCCTCCAAGTTTGACGACATTCCAACGGCTAGATTCTGAGATAAGTAATTTTTTCTACTGTTATACAATTCTGGTTTTGTTAAGATATATATCTGAGACCTACGGGCAAGATTGATTTCGATCCTACCCGTTGGATCAAGCTCATCTTCTGGGATATTGCTCCTCATATCCTAAGGATCAAGGATCCCAAATTTTGAAGCATTCTTACAGATGGATCTGAAGTTGTGGAATTATTGTTCAATCTCATTACTCTTGTTTGTTGTTAAAGGTTAAATTTGGGTTTGGACTGTGTAGAGATCCTATAGCAAAGAGGGATCTATGAATTAGATGTGGTGAAACCCTCTTTTCCATCAGTATCGGTATCGACAGTAGTCGATACGATACAGTGCGATACGTCTCCAGCCGATACGGCCGATACGTAAAAAAATTTCATTTTCTCATTTAAAAAATTGGGAGGAAAAAAAAAATAAACATATCGACCTGTATCGGCCAGATACAGATCGATACTTGTCGATACAGGTCGATACAAAAGATGAGAAAGATACATCTCATTACTATTGATTAGCTTCAGTAGAAAAGGAACTCACCGATTTTGTATTGGGTCACAGGCAGAACCGTAGGAGAAGAGAACAAAAAAATCAGAAGGAAAGAAGAGAAACGAAAAGCATAACAAAGATCATTGGTGGAGGATTAAGAAGAAAGGATAAAACAAAAGAAGCAGAGAAGAAAAAAAAAAGTAGAACAAAAATCATAGGCAGACGAAGAAGAAGAACAGAAAAAAAAAAAAATTGGAAGAAGTAGAGAAAGGAATAACAGAAATCAGAGGAGGAAGAAGAAGAAGAGGGGGAAAAAAAAGCAATAGAAACAGAGAAGGGAAAGGAAAAACAAAACAGAAATCAAAGGAGGAGGAGGAGGAAGAAGAGAAAAACATACCTGATTTCAGTCACTGAAGCCAGCTGGAAGCAATCCTGAAATTGATCGGACCTTGCTTCCTCTCTTTTTTTTTGGGTCGAGTTTCCTCCTCGTTGAGTCCGGTAGAAGAAAAACCTTTGAGAAACAGATGGATTTCAATTTACCCAAAAAAAAAAAAACAGATGGGTTTCTCTCTTCCGTTGACGCTGATATTTATATATAGAGTGATATGGTGTATCCTCATGTAACATAATAGTGTATACAATTCAATAAAAATTATGAAAAAATCATTATATATATATATATATATATATATACTTGACAGTGTATTGAAAAAATCTACACCACCCAAACTATTCTATGCTTGACAGTATATTGAAAAAATCTACACTACCTAATAAAAATTAAAAAAAAGTATAAATTATAGAAAGAAAAATGAGGTATGCAAACACACTCACCCTTACAAGGTTGAAACACCATCCTAATAAGCACTAAAGACTCAAAACATAACCCTGAACTCGGCCTTGCACTAAACTTAATGTAAAAAAAAAAAAAAAAACATTTTTCTTTTTAATATCACTTAAAGTATTTTTATGCTTTAAAATTGTATTTTATATAGTTTCTAATCATTCTTATGCGTATCTTGGCCCGTATCCATCATAGTTGTCAAGGCGTCGCCTAGGCGTCCAGGCGTGATTCCAGGGCTTGGGTGCCTGGGCGCCGCCTTGGACGCCTTGGGCGCCTAGAATGCCTGGGCGATCGCCTTGGGCCTTATGTGTGTTTTTTTTTTCCCTTTTGATCTCTGAATTTGCTTCACAGGATTTATTAGGCTAGACAGGAACAACATTTACCAGACAGTACTTATTTATGACTAATATCATTTAAGTAAATGATTACTTAAGATATTATTCATAAATAAGCAAATATCCCCTATTTGAATCCAATAAAAATAATTTAAAATTCAAATTCCAGAAGGATAAAAAGTCAACCCTTCAATTCAAGAACAAAAATCGTATTTTCGGGTGCGGGGGCGATTTTCAACTTCAAAATGCTAGGCTTTTTTCCAAATATAAAAATTCCATAAATCTTATTATAGTAAAGTATCACCAAAAACCAAGAGTGCGCCAAAATAATATCTTGCTTTGATGCCCAAAAAATAATTTACATTCAGACGACTTTTAACAGCATTCGCGTACTTCGAACAAGGTTTGACTGGAGTGTAACTCCTTCATTATAACTCGGATTCAAGCAATCTAGGATTTGTTGGAAAGCTGATTATACAAGCTTTGCAATGAATTTGAGATTGCTTGAATCCGAAATATATTAAAGGAGTTACACTCCGGTAAAATTTGTTAGAAATAAGTAAATGTTAGTCATAAATACGTGTTGCCTACTTAACTCAATTATTTGTTTCTTTGTTGTTTTTCTTATATTAATTAAGCTATGTCTTAAATGTTTATTTATGTAGAATGCTGCATATATATATAAACATTAATATAGCATTAATATATTAAAAATATAAAAAAATACACTGGCAACGCCTTGGTCGCCTAGGCGTCGAGGCGCCTAGGCGCCCAGGATGGCCTCAAACGCCTTGGATCGCCTTGTCGCCTTGACAACTATGGTATCCATGCGTATCCGTGCATATCCACCGTATCCACAATACGTCTCTTAATTTCAGCTGACCGGTACGGTACCGATACACGATACTTAATTCCTTGGTTACAACCCACTAACAAAAAAAGAAAAAAAGAAAAAAAAAACTAAAAAAAAAGGGGGTGTAGCTGTTACATTACATTAAAATAAAATGACAACTGAAACTGAAAAATAAAAAATAACAGGACATGATATAATTGAAATAACTGAAATAACAGAAAACAGAAAAATAAAAATAAAGATAAAAATAAAACTGCTGATCTGCTACTCTAGCTGCTGTGATGTCCCCATCATGGGGCCTCTTGGATCCACCTACAGCTCCAATTGATCTTGCCATTGGTGCAACCTAGGATTCCAAAACCCTAATTAGGTCACTAGCGGCCCACTCCAAATGATAAAAGCGCAAATAAAGTGAACAATGAAAATTTTGTAATTTCTAGACAGTTCAGGATGGCAAAACAGAATCTGGAATTAAAGAGTAATTAAATTTGAATTAGATGACCTGTCTAGAATTTTAAATCAGGATAGAGGTAAATTGGAAAAGAAATAAAAACAGGAGAGCTTTAAACAATAACTAGAAGAATCTGGCCTTAGCTGGAAATATGAAAAGATAGCTTCTTTAACCTCTGATGGAAATAAAGTGATGGCAAAGGGGTTAAAACATATCAAATTAACAAGCTCTCTTTGCTATAGGATCTTAATTCAGTCCAATACAAAAATCTGCAGAAAAAAGTAATAGAAAAAAATTCTTATCTGGAAATCCAACCGTCAGAAATTGATGAAATTTGGGTTAAATGGCATTTATAATAGTTATGAACACTCCTCCAAAGTTGAAGAAGATCAGAAGAGAGTTGAAGAAGTTATGGGGCCCGCAAGTTTGCTGAACCTGCTAGCGCCCAGATCTAGATCAAGTTTGATTGATTCTAATGGCTGTAGCAGCAAGTCAGCAAAGCTTAGCAGTTACTACAGGAGGTCAGATTCATATGCTGGAATAGAATACTTGAAGTTAACATGAAGAAGAAAAAGATAGAGGAAGAATGATAGGTTGAGTCTCACAACCTGGTGAGGCTCAACCAGAAAATTTTAACTCTTTAAATTTTCTGGAAAAACTCTACTGCAGCCAGCCTGCATTCTCTTTATTTATAGCTTTGAAACATTACAAATAAAATAGGAAAAAACTAAACTTGGAAAAGCTAAACCTCCTTTATAACTTAGGAAGTTTCTAAAACATAGAAATAGGAAAATTTCTAAAAACTGGAATTAGGAAACTAAATTTTAGGCAAGTCTTAATCTCCAAGCAACTAAGACTTCTAAACGAACTAGTCTAATTTTTAGGAAACTGAACAATGGAAATAAGTAAACTAAAAATTAGGAAACTAACCAAAAGATTCTAACTACTGCTGTTGGTACTGTTCACGTGAACAGTACCGCGTGAACAGTGTTCACGTAAACAGTGTGGGTTGGGCCCATGTTGACAGATCCTTGGGCTGGTCCACTACTGGCTGGTCCTTGGACTGCATCATAAAGACTCACAATAGAATGGAAATTAGAACAGGCTAGGGTTTGGTTGGGAGAAATTTTGTAACTCTTAAACCAGAGCTTGGGCTGAAGCTGTAACTCCAGTTGGGTAGGGCTCCTGCCTCCTGCTAGCTCCCAACTATGGCTAAAATCTTATGGAAAGATACCAACTCTATGCTGGTGGATAGGCCTGCAAGGCCAAAACAGGCAGGGTGTTAAGTTGGGTATAAAACCAGAACTATATATAGGTTTTAATGATTGTAACCAATAGGAACTAATATTCAGAGATAGTAAGTGGAGTTTGAAGACAAGCAGAAGAGGATTTATTAAGTAATGGGAACAAACTTACAGGCTGGAAACAAGACCAAAACAGGGTATCTACAGGTGAGTATAGCTAAACCCGAGACGGATTTAGGTTCTGGAATCTGGTCCTGTTGGCAGCAGTAGATCACAGCAAGATAATGAGTGAGAGGAAAGTATCTGCTTTGACAGAAAATGAAGACGATGAAGAAACCCAGTTGGCCAACAGTTAAGTCAAAGCAGCAACTTAAAAATAAAATAAAAACCAATTCTATTCATCTTGCATTCACCTGATGGGGTTACTCATGATTTTGTAAGACAAAAGAGATCTAAGACTGACTGAACCCAATCTCCTAACCTGCTAATATAAATGGATTAAACTCCTTTATAATAATATATTTTAATTTACAAAAATAACCCCAACAAATAAATTATTGACCCTTTTGCCCCTGTTGTCGCTGGAGGCCAACTATGGCCGATTCTCCTTAGACTGGGTTTATAAATTGGGTTATACCGGTCCAACCAGGTTGTGCAACTGCATCACCCATTTGGAAAGCACGTTCCGTTGTGGGAGATGAAGGCTCTAGTGTGATTATTCAACTTCTTTTTTTCATTTAATAAAAAAAAGTGATTGGGATAAAGAATGTTGCTGTTGTCCCAGAACATCCACAAATATCCACGACCCCTTCTCCACATCCCTCAGTTAAGAGACAACACATGAGATTTCCCTCCAGCGTCTAGAAATTGGTTGATTGGTATAGATACATGTACTTGGTGTCCTGCCCAAGAAAGAGACCCAAGTCCTACTAACCCCACTAAGTGGTGATTAAACATAAATTCTACATCTTGGAACCAAGCCAATTTTCGAGCAGCTTAGTGATAATGGAACCAACCAGCAAAAAGCATTAACGCTGCAAAGACTAATGCACCAATTGCAGTACAATAGTGTTGTTATTCACTAGTTATTCCAAATGCTCCCCAAATCTGAAAATAAAAAATAAAAAAATAAAAAAAATAACCAGATGAATCGGTATGGACTCTACGAGCCTTGTGGTCTCGAACTCGAAGGGCGGACACTGCTTCCACCGCCTCCAACGGAAAGAGGCAGGATTTGGCAGAAATATGTAGAATTGTCCCTCCTAAAAAAAACAAGGTTATTTGTATTCCTCGAAAACCTCCACCCATGTCACCGTTCAATATTTCTTGGCCCAACATTGGCCAAACCACCTGGGCACTGGGCCCAATGTGAGTAGGATCGCAAAACGAGCACCATGGAAATACATGCCGCTCAGCCAAAGAAAGATAATGGAGAGCTGACCGAATTGGGCACTAGATACTCCACCATGATACAAGAGAATGCCCTTCCTTGAAAACATAGTCTAGTCTGAATTGAAGAGAAAGAAGCTCTGCCTGGAAGAATCCCCATCTCACGATTCCAGAATAAGAGCCAATTATGGCCCCTAAGGCTGTTTTCAGTCCTCAAAACTCCCCCAACTACCAGAAGGCACCAGGTCCCTAGCGAGCACCAATAAAAACTAAGCTTGAGGAAGGGACCAAGGAACTATGGTCCTTATTGAGGAGATGAATATATCTCGGAAAGTATGTACAGCTGAGGACCAGGTCCTTCTCATCAAGCAGACATAAAATTTACAAAAGATATCCCTTGACTAAAAAATTCGAAAATACCCAAGCCTATACCCCTTGACTAAAAAATCCGAAAATACCCAAGCCTAAATTACGAAAATACCGCTCAACCAAATCACATAAATACCCTAATACATGATAAATATCCCTAATGTGTCTTCAGGAAAGAGTTACCAAACTTTGAAGCAACAGCCCCATCTAGAAGAGTCTATGGAGGAATGGGATAGTCCTCTAAAAGGAGCCAAGTAAACCCCGCTTAGCTAACTATTCTTGCTGGCTATATTTCGTATCATGTATGGTAAATCCCTGTAGTTTCTCTTTTTCAGAAAATTTGCACTAATGGCTCCATTTGTTTCAATGTAAAATGGCAGAAAAGGAAAATTTCCCTGTAAAGTAAGATTTTCCACTCTGTTTTATGATAAAATGCAAAGAAAGCCACTGAAAAAGTAGGAAAATTTTCATGTAAAATATCATTTGCATGGAATATTTTACAACGAAACAAACAGGGCCCAGTAAAAAATAAGACAACATGGTCACCAGTCTTGGCTTCAGTTTCTAGAAAGCCTCATGCTTCTGTTATAGAATATTGTATTCTCCTGTAGCAGGTTCAGTCATTTCTTTTGTTATCGTATTTTGGGTTCAGACCTTGTCTCAACCCTTGGTTAAAGTTCTTGACATTTGTAGACATTTTGGTTTTTGCAATCACTCTTCTACATTTAATGAATTATTGTTGATCTCCAAAAATAAACAAAGGATCTAGACAAAAGAAGAGTCAGGAATTTGTCGAGTACAGAATCTTACCACCAATGCTTTTTGCAGCATCCTTCAGACTCCCAGAGAAGTACTGTTGAAGAACACTTAAGCTAATATTCTTCTCTGCAGTACTTCGCTTTTTCTCTAGCTGTCGCTTGGGGCCACTAATCTGTAAAGTTGTTTATTAGCAGAAAAGGGGGTCAGAACATAGCACCAAGGACATTCAAAACCAATGAAACAAGTTCAACAGGGAATTCCTCAATATCCAATGATGAGTTATTTCTACAGCAGCCACTACTCAAAAGACAAAAATAAAATCCCGTGAATGCTCGTAATGAAGTATTGCTTTATCTTCGTAAGTTTTTGTATGTGTATGTGATTTTTTATTATCTTTTCATCAATAGTACTATTATAGCCAGCTTCTGTATTGGTAAATTTCAATAGATACCAAAACATGGCGGAGTCCCATCTTCACCAATCACCAGTCCTGATTGCATGGTTTAGCAGGTCAATCAATGGACTTTATCCAGATACAAAATATATATCTGATCTGATTATGATGAACATTGATTTACCACCATGAAATCCTATTAAGATCCACAGGTAATTAGAAGAAGTGGCACACTGAGGTGGAAGTCTACCTAAATAGTCTATTTCTTCCATGTGGCTGTGATGATTTAGTCATTCTGGCCATAGGATAGATGGGTCATACCCTGGATAGGATATGTGACAAACTTGGTGCCCTAACTCTTAACAATATGTCCCACCAATCTTCCCTTTGTGCTACAGCAGTGCTACTCAAAAATTATATTTAAGCATCAATTTGCCATGTGGCACAATCACAAATTAGAATGAAAATCAAGCATAAGTAATTGATGATATGGACATTCCACAAAGTTTGAAAGTCATTTAAACACTGTACATGGCAGAAATGGCAACAGTGAAAAAACTCAATCACCCCCCCAAAAACCAAAAACCCTCACTAGGAAAACTTTTCAACTTTTCATTCAACAATTTGTGGGGCCTTTGGAAAGAAAAGAGGGAAAATGAGCATTTCATTGTACAATGCAAGGCATTTAATCTTGTCATGTTGAAAGTTATACCCAGTGTGCTTCAACTAACAGGCCATCCTCGGGCAGAATAAAAAATTAATCACATGAGGCAACTAAAAGGGCTTACTCAGTGCATGAGGCTCTCGCCACTATGGGGTCTGGGGAGTGGTAAAAGTACACAACTTTACCCCCCCCCCACTTCGCGGAAAGATTGTTTCCCGATTCGAAACCACGACCACCAAGTCGCAATGGAGCAACCTTACCGTTACACTGAGACCCTCCCTCTAATCACATGAAGGAACTGACACCACAAGACAACAATATAAAAGTCAAACACAAAGGAACAATGTACCCCTAAAAATGATCTAAAGACCAAGTTCACTATGAAAATATCATAATATCAAAATAAATAAGAAAAAAATAAAATATTCATCATACCATTCCACAATCGGAAGGACTAGACCTAGCTAAAGACAATGCATGTGAAGCCCAGAGCATAGGTGGGCTATCACGGACTTTCAGAACAATTGGGCACATAATATGCCGGGGGATATGTTAACTAATAGTATTGTGAAGGAATGAACCTGTTTAGCCAGGCCTATTACCAACCAGTTTAAGTGACTGCTTATCTCCTTTTCTACTTATCTCTTATCCTTCTTGTTAGCGTAATAAAATAAAATACTATCCTAACTAACTGCTTTGACTTAAGTTAAAGCAAGTCAATGCAGTTAGTCCTAATCTTGTGGACTAGGGGACTCCTAGTTAGTTTATTAGTTTACTTTATTAGTTTAATTTACCAATTAGGCATGTTAATTTCCTTAATCTATTTGAGTTTACTTTATCTTTAGTTTGTAACTAGGATTCTGACTTGTAGAGTATTTGATCCTATCTAGTAGTTGTTTTATATTTTCTATAAATATTGTAACAATAACACAAAGAAATAAACCATAACTTGCAAACCAAAAAATTAAAAGAGAAAGAGAGAGAGAGAAGAAAGAAGAAGAAGGAGAGAGAGATTTCAAATACAACCCATGTGCTGTAGTCGATGATATGGATCTCCTCTCCTCAAGTCTTTATTTATAGGGAAAATAATATCCAACTATTACAAGAAAGTCCCTAAAATTAGAAAAGACAAAATAAGAAGAAAATAAAGTCAAAGAAGGAAAATAATCAAACACAATAAGAGACCAAAAAACAACCAAAATAAGAAGATATCGCTAGAGGCCATAGTACCACTAGCGATATCGACCAGTCAATATCGTAACACCCTCCCTCAAGTTGAAGTGTATAGATCACCCAATCCAAGCATGTAACAGTTTAAACGATATGCTTGTCCAAACAAGGGCTTAGTGAGTATATCAGCAAACTGATTTGAAAATGAAACAAATGGAGTGACAACGAGCTTCTTCATAACAACATCACAGATAAAATGGCAGTCCACTTCTATGTGTTTGGTACGTTCATGGAACACTGGATTGCTGGCAATGTAAATCGCAGTTTGATTGTCATACATCAAGGTCATAAAGCAAGAGATAGGGAATCCCAATTACTACAGAAGATTTTTTAACCATAGTAGTTCGGCCGTAGTCTATGTCATAGCACAGTGCTTAGATTCAGCACTAGATTTAGAGACAGTAGTCTGCTTTTTACTTTGCCAGGTGACAAGATTGCCACCGACGAATGTACAGTAACTAGTGGTAGAACGTCTATCACCATCGGCCCCCAACCCAATCAGCATCAGAAAATCCCACAACATCAAGATGACAATGGGAAGAATAAATAAGACCGGTGCCAGGAGACTTCTTGAGATAGCGTAATATTCAACAGACAGCTTCCCAATGGACAACCTTAGGAGCTTGCATAAACTGGATGACCATTTCCAACCAGACGTCTATACTGATGAACATCAGAATATTCAGGACTATCACAAGTTTCAAATTTCTAATGAGGATCCATGGGAATTTCAGCTGGCTTAACACCAAGTAGACCGGTTTCAGCAAGAACATCAAGTACGTATTTACGTTGGGATAGACTGATGCTTCTACGGCTTCGAACAACTTCAATACCAAGGAAGTAATGAAGTAAGTCCTAAGTCTTTCATCTGAAAATATTTGTTTAGATGAGACTTAATTTCAGTAATTCCTAACTTGTCATTCTCTGTAATAATGATATCATCAACATAGACAGCTATTATGGTAACAATAGATTGATGCCATCATACAAAAATAAGATCATCCAAATAGCATGTAGTGAAGCCAAAACTAATAATAACTATGCTGAATTTATCAAACCAAGCACGAGGGGACTGCTTAAGTCCATAGATAGCTTTAAGTAATTTGCAGACATTGGTAGAACTCCCTCCCTGAGAAACATACCCTGGAGGTTGGTTCGTATAAACTTCCTCTTGAAGATGCTCATATAAAAATGCATTCTTAACATCCCTCTGATAAAGTGGCCAATCAAAATTCACAGCCAAGGAGATAATAACTCGATCATAGTTGAGAAGCCACAGGTGAGAAAGTCTCAAAGTAATCAACCCACAGGTCTAAGTGAACCCTTTGACAACAAGTCAAGCTTTCAAACGTTCAACAGAGCCATCTGAATTATGCTTTACAATATATAGACCCATTGGTAACGTACAACAGAGTGGCCAGGCGAGAAATCAACAAGGGTCCAAGTCCGACGAGATGTCAGAGCATCCATTTCAGCATCCATAACCGCTTTCCACCCTGGATGGAAGAAGGCTTGGGAAAGAGTGGTAGGGATAAAGATAGCAGATAAGGAGTAAACAAGGGTCTGATGACAGCTAGGATGATTGTCAGTAGTAACAAATTTCTCTATAGGAAAAGTAAGGAATGCTGAGTACAAGTACGAGTACTTTTATGGAGAGCAATAGGGAGGTCATGGGTGACCTCAGAACCAGGGGTAGATGTAGTAGCAGACGAAGCATGAGACGTAGCCGTTGTTGGAGCCTTCGGCCTACGACATTGGTAGACCTGTAGAGGTAGCGGTGTAAGTGATGGTGATGGCATTGATTCAGAATCATCAGAGGGGATGAAAGGTATTGGTGGGTCAGAGGGAAATGAAACATCAAGCACCGTGACCAGATAGTATGGTTCGTCTTCAAAGAAGATCACAAAGTGATGCTTAATAACAGAATCAAAACATCGGTACCCTTTTCGAGTATGAGAATAACCAAGGAAAATACATCTGATAGAACGAGGAGAGAGTTTAACCAATTTGGGATGCATTATGTGGACAAAGCAAGTACTACCAAAAACTCCTGGGAAGACATGAAATAAGCGGGTATTAAGATAAAGAAGGGTAAAGGGAACTTTATTGTTGAGAGCAGATTAAGGCATCCTATTAATAAATAATAAGATAACAAGAAGTCAAAACAGTATTACACCAATAATACTTAGGTATATTCATATAAAACATGAGTAACCTAGTGATATCCGGAAGATATCTATTTTTACGTTCAACAACCCCATTTTGTTGGAGAGTATCGGCACAACTAGTATGATAGAGCATCCCATGAGCAAAACAAAAATCAGAAACAATAGATTGAGTATACTCAAGAGCATTATCAGTACGCAAAACATTGATAGAAACACCAAATTGAATAGAAATTTCTTTATAAAAACTAACTTAGGAAAGAAAATATAGCTTAGTCAACAAGACTAAAACTTATTCCAATTACCAACTAGACAACTAAACTATTTAGGAAACTATCTTAACACCCTCCCTCAAGCTGGAGCATGAGAGAATGTGAGAGCTTCAGCTTGGAACAATGTAACAGCGGAAGTAGCAACAACAGTAGTAGTAGCAGTAACTGTAGTCATGGCTACAGTAGTAGTCGCAGCAGCAGTAACTGTAGTCGTGCTACAGTAATAGTAGTAGCAATAGAGGTTGCATCACATGTAACTAGTAATAAAGGTTGCATCACGTGCAACTGTAGTAGGCTCTGACACGAGCAAAGTAGTAGTAGGCTCCGACATGAGCAAGGTCGTAGTAGGCTCCAACATGAGCAAGGTCATAGTAGGTCCTAACATGAGAAAGGTAGTAGTAGGCTCTAACATGAGCAAAAGTAGTAGGTTGCATTACGTGCAACAAGTAGGCATTATACGGTAACAACAATAATTAGCATCTCGAAGGATGAACAGCACTAAAAATCCCATAAGTA